>OX463231.1:120057443-120657443 GCA_949820135.1 Sylvilagus floridanus | reverse complement strand
CCCTGCAGCTGCAGTTTCTGTTTGTTTATTTGAAAGAGTGACGGGGTGGGGGGAGACATCTCCCCTCTGCTGGTTTGCTCCCCAAATGGCTGCAACAGCCAGGACTGGGCCAGGAGGAAACCGTCCTAGTCCCACATATGTGCCGGGTGCCCGGGCACTTGGGACGTCGTGCACTGTCTTCCCGGGCACGTTAGCAACAAGCTCATTGGCAGTGAAGTGGCCAGGACTTGAACCCGTGCTCACGTGAGACGCCGGCATTGCAGGCAGCGGCTTAACCCACTGTGCCACAGCACTGTGTCCAGCTGCAACTTGTAAAATCTGTGTGTGCGTGTGTGTGTTTTATTTTTATTTTGACACGTAGAGTTATAAACAGTGAGAGAGAGAGACAGAAAGGTCTTCCTTCCGTTGGTTCACTTCCCAAATGGCAGCTATGGCCGGCACTGTGCCAATCCGAAGCCAGGAGCCAGGTGCCTCCTGGTCTGCCATGCGGGTACAGGGCCCAAGCACTTGGGCCATCCTCCATTGCCCTCCCAGGCCCCAGCAGAGAGCTGGACTGGAAGAGGAGCAACTGGGACTAGAACCCGGTGCCCATATGGGATGCCGGCGCCACAGGCGGAGAATTAACCAAGTGAGCCGCAGCGCCAGCCCCGTGTGTATTGTTTTAAAGATTTATTTACTTATTTATTTGAAAGTCAGAATGAGCGAGGTCTACCATCTGCTGGTTCACTCCCAAAATGGCTGCAACAGCTGGAGCTGGGCCAGGTTGAGGTCAGGAGCCTGGAGCTTCCTTGGGGTCTCCCACATGGAGGACAGGGGCCCAAGTATTTGGGCTACAGTCCACTGCTTTCCCAGGTGCATACACAGGAGAGTGGGATCAGAAGTGGAGCAGCCGGGACTCGAACTGGTGCCCATACGGGAGGCGGCTCTACCCGCTACGCCACAGCGCCAGCCCAAGTCTGTGCGTTCTAAAGTAACTTTTCTCTCTCCTTCCTCGTCAGCTGCGTGCTTGCCTCCTAATTTACTGTGCGCTCTAATTTAGGATCTTTAAAGACGGTTGGTCTCCAGCGTGCTACAGCTGCGTGTGCGGTCGCAGTACGAGGCTCTGCCTCAGCACCGGCGTAGCCGTCTCTGGGAATCCGGCCAGTCCCCGGTGTTTTCCTGTGTCCTCGCCCTTTCTGGCTGTCTGGTCCTTGGCCAGACGGCGGTGTAGTAAAGCTGCCGCGTGATGTGGCTGTCGGGCGAGGTGTTCCGTGTGAAGTGTGCATGGGACCCTGGACGGAGCCATGCGGGACACTTGAGCTTAAGAGGATTCTCCACCAGGTTCTGCGTAGGATTAGAAGTCTCCCCCAGGGGCTGGCGTGTGGCGCTGGGGGTCAGGTTGCCACCTGTGACACTGACATTTCAAGTCCCAGCTGCTTCGCTTTCCATTCAGTTCCCCGCTAAGGCACCTGGGAAAGCATCAGAGGACGGCCCAAGTCCTTGGGCCCTGCCACCGAGGTGGGAGACCCGGATGGAGCTCCTGGCTTTGGCCTGACCCAACCCCAGCTGTTGCGGCCATCTGGGGAGTGAACCTCTCTCTGTCTGTGTCTCCCTCTCTCTCTATAACTCGGCCTTTCAAATACATCTTTAAAAGTCCTTTTTCCCGTTCTATTAGGATATTGCATTCCGATTGCTCTTTCAGAGTAGAGAAGCGCTCACTGTGGAAAATTAAAGCCGCGTGGAAATACAGTACGTCCTCGCAAGTCAGCCCCGTCGAGCTCGGCACGCAGCCGCTCTCCCGGGTCTCGGCTGTTTGTGTGTTTGTGTGTGTGTGTGTGTGCGCGCGCGCCCTATACACATGTCCTGCACGGGCACACACACCATTCCCGTGTGTGAATTGAGGGTTGAGAAAGGTTGACCTCATCTGCTCAGACAGAGGGAGAGGTCTTCCGTCTACTGGCTCACTCCCCAAAGGCCTGCAATGCCTGGGGCTGGGCCAGGCCAGGACTGGGAGCCAAGAGCTCCATCTGGGTCTCCCTTGCCAGTGGCAGGGGCCCAAGCACTTGAGCGTCCTCTGCTGCCTTCCGGGATGCATTGGCAGGGAGCTGGATAGGACGCAGAGTAGATGGGACTTGGGCCAGGCCCTCGATGCAGGATGGCGGCGCCCCAGAGATGTCTTCACCTGCCGTGCCCCAGCACCTGCCCAAAGCCATCACTTCCTACCCTCTCTGCACCTATATTTTGCTACAGAGAGACAGAGAGAGAGAGAGAGAGAGAGAGAGAGGGAGGGAGGGAGAGAGGGAGGTGGTCTTCTATCTGCTGGTTCACTCCCCAGTTGGCCACAACAGCTGGAGCTGCACCAATTCAGAGCCAGGAGCTTCTTCCAGGTCTCCCACACAGGTGCAGGGCCCAAGGACTTGGGCCATCTTCTACTGCTTTCCCAGGCCATAGTAGAGAGCTGGATCAGAAGTAGAGCAGCCAGGTCTTGAACCGGTGCCCATATGGGATGCCAGTGCTTCAGGCCAGGGCGTTGACCCACTGCGCCACAGTGCACCTCTAAATCATAAATCAAAACAAAACAAAACTCCTGCAGCCTGGAGCTCTTGTTCTCTTCATCAGCAGCGGAGCAGTGTCACCTCCCCAGCGGTGACACTGACGCGCTGGTTCTGTGGAATACACAGTCACATTTCCCTGGTTGTCCCCAGGATCTCTTCAGAGTTACAAAGAGCTCCAGGCCACAAGCTGCATTTATTAGTGTTTCCGTGTCTCTTTCATCTTCTTTAATGTGAAACACGTTTCTCCAGCGGGCGGGGCGGGGCGGGGCAGGGCAGGGGCGTTGTTCCTGACTTTAGCGTTTCTGGAGCCTTCCAGACAGTTGTAGAAGGTCCCAGGCCTGCTGCGCGGGCGGGTTTGACTCAGACTCTGTGGAGTGGGGACCCGGGCAGGGGGATTTGTGTTCTTCCTGCTGTCCGTCTGTCCGCTGTCGGCCTCCACTGTGTACCTTTTCCAACGCAGGAGTCCATTGCATGGTTGCACCGTAACTTCGTCCCGCTGGGGCCAGTGCAGAACATTCAGGAACATTCCACTGAGTGTTGTCAGAGGCATTTTTTTTAACTGTTAGGAGACCTGAATGTTATAAATCAACTCTTTGATTTTGCACGATTCTTTAATTCTGATACGCATTATGGGATGGCTGAACCCCTGGGGCTTAATACCACACTCATTTACCTCCCAATTACAACTATCCGTGATGTAGAATGTTTTTTATTTAAATAAATTCCTCTTTTTTAATCAGATTTTGACTTGGACCACCAACTGCACACAACTTGAAACCAAAGATTCTCTTTACTGATGTTCTTCAAAGTCCTCCTCACGGTGTCTTACTTTCCAATTAAAGCGTGTTTGCCCTGACTGCTCCTTCTTCTGACGGCGCCCAATTCTGTTGACTCGCAGGAAGGAAAGCAGGCTTCGCTGGCTGCGGACTTCTCCATCACTCAGTTCAGGCACCTTGGCCGCTTACTCATGGTGCATGGCCGGAACAGCTACAAGCGCTCAGCCGCCCTCAGCCAGTTCGTGATCCACAGGAGTCTTTGCATCAGCACCATGCAGGTGGGTGGGCAGTGGGCCCCGGCACAGGTGCATACGGCTTTCAGGTTATCATGGACAAGGCCTGGAATCAGAATATGCTCTGAGTTGTCACCCTACCCCAGCCAGTTTAGATACCCACCCTGGCCACCTTATCGCCCTTGGGGAAGTCGCTGTCCCTCTTGGTGCCCCAGCCCCCTTCTTGTCGGCAGGGAGGGGTGTATGGAGTTGATGTGAGTGTTAGCAGGGTGCTTGGTGTGGAGTGTGTGTGCGGGGGGGGTGGTGATGAGAGTTGTGACTGAGACTGAGTAGTTACAACTGGCGTGCCTGAGCGAGCGAGGCAGAGTTAGATGCCCAGTGCCTGCGCCAGCCCGGTTTTCACATGCGCAGGCGAGGGCTCCTAGGGGTAACCGTCTGGAGTACTTCCCACGCCCAGGGCGTTGGGCTGTGTCCCTGCGATCCTCATGGTAGCCTGAGCCCATCTTACAGATGGGGAGGCTGAGGCTGGTCCAGGTGAGAGCTTGTGCAGTGTCTCCCAGGGGTTTGTCTGCTGGGCAGGTGGGCCCCGTGCTCCCCATGCTCCCCGTCATACCCAGCGTCCCCTCCTCCAAAGCCCTCCCATGGTCAGCTTGTGGCTCACAGTCCCCTGCAGTCCCGGCTGGGCTCTGAGCTCTGTGGTGGACTGTTAGTACGCTGGAGATGAACGTCTATAGGCATCCTGCTCTTCCACCTGGGGTTCTAGAGCGAGCGTGATGTTCTCCCGCCTCCCCTCTCGCCAGCGTACCCAGAATCTGTCATCAGGCTGTCACAACTGAGTGAGTGTTAGGCTGGAGGCCAGAGGCAGGGAAGGGACACCCTCCGGGTGCTGAAAAGCTGTTGCTGGACTTTCCTGCCGGGCCCCTTGGTGCCAGCACCCCTCAGCTTGGGCGAGATGGGTCCTGGAACCTGCATCTCCTTCTCATTGGACCCCTGAGGACTCGGAGCAGGTCAGTTCCCCACCCCAGGTCTCAGTCTTTCCACCTGCAGTATGGGGAGAAGATCTGCGTCACCCTCAGCCACTACCACTTGGAAAAACAGTGTTCTCTGAGCATCAGTGCTTCAGCCCCCCCCCCCCTATGTGAGAGTGGCAGGTGAACGGCAGGCCAGCTGGACAACCCCACGGAGGGTCCCCCAGGCCTCCCCCAGGCCCTCAGGGCGGCTTTATGTTTCAGAATATATTGTGTTTGTGAGTGGAGGGACCGTGGAGTGATTTCCATCAAAATCATCCGAAGCCAAACAGCTGGCGCGGTTCCTTGGCCCACATCTGTACCTTTAATTTATGCTAATTCGTCAATTGAACTGGGGCCTCCTGTGGTTTCAGTGACTGGGAGAGGATTGGCTGGTCTGGGGTGCGTTAAAAGCCCGGCCAGCCGCAAGCCGCCCTTGGCAGGCTGGGAGAGCACTGGAGGGAGCGGCCGCCTGCGTCCCTCCCCATCCACCCACGTCCCCCTGTCTGCGTCCCCTCTCCGCTGTACTGAAATGGCTGTGGGGAGCAAGCCCCCAATGGTGCTGCCCCAGGCCCCGGTAGACTCGGGCGCACTCTTCCAGTTTTCCCCCAGTGCTCGTCTTCGTAGGGAGAGTTAATTTTTTTAATGTTTGTTTATCCTTGAAAGAGTGACAGACACCTTCCACCCGCTGCTCCTCAAAGGCCAAATGCCTGCAGCAGGCAGGGCTGGGCCAGGCTGACGCTCCAGCTAGGTCCCCCGTGGGAGGGAGGGGCCCAGGTACTCACGGCGTCCTCTGCTGCCTCCTGGGGAGCTGGAGTGGGAGCAGAGGAGCGGCACCCCAAGTGGCGGCTTAACCCGCTCTGCACAGCGCTCCCCGTCCCGGGTGCTGCTGTCGGGATGCAGGATTTACCGTCAGCGTCAGGAAGGCACTCCTGGTGTGTTTCGTATGGAAACAAAAGCAATTCTCCAGGGCTCTTTTTTTTTTTTAAGGATTTTATTTATTTGAGAGAGAGGAGTTACAGACATTGAGAGAGAGACCGAGAAAAAGGTCTTCTGTCCACTGGTTCACCCCCAAATGGCTGCAACGGCTGGAGCCGCGCTGATCCGAAGCCAGGAGCTTCCTCCGGGTCTCCCTCATGGGTGCAGGTGCCCGAGGACTTGGGCCATCTTCTACTGCTTTCCCAGGCCATAGCAGAGAGCTGGATTGGCAGAGGAGCAGCCGGGTTTTGAACCGGCGCCCATACGGGATGCTGGCGCCATCGGTGGAGGATTAACCTACTGCGGCACAGCGCCGGCCCTGCCTCCAGGGTTTTTGACGTTTGTAGATTCCTTCCTGTGCCGCGGTGCAGCCTGGGTGGGGAGTCCTGTGCCCCAGAGGTGGCTTTCCTGGTGCCGCCATTGCTGCCAGTCAGGCCCCGGGCTGCTCGTGGCCGCGTGCCAGGTGGCACCTGCCCGCTCTGCCCACGGCAGGGGACGGGGCGGCGGCTCCGGCCGGCAGGAGCAGGCTTTTCGTGACGCTTGTGCCTGGCCTCGCCTTGTTTTCTTGTTTTTTGAGATTTTATTTGAAAAGCAGAGTTACAGACAGAGAGGTCGTCCATCCGCTGGTTCACTCCCCAAGTGGCCACGATGACAGAACTGGGCCAGGAGCTTCTTCCAAGTCTCCCAAGAGGGTGCAGGGGTCCAAGGACCTGAGCCATCCTCCACTGCTTTCCCAGGCCATAGCAGTGAGCGGGATCAGAAGTGGAGCAGCCAGGACTCGAACTGGCGCCCACATGGGATGCTGGTGCCGCAGGCAGAGGCTTAGTCCACTCCGCCATAGCGCCGGCCCCATCGCTTTGGTTTTACACAGAATAGAAATGAGCGTGGAGACGTCCGTGGGCGCCCGAGGAGGAGCTGGCAGAGGGCAGGGAGCCTCACTGGATCCCCGGGCTGCCCTCTGCTGCCGGCCCTGGTGTTTCCGAATCCAGAGGCGGATCTTCAGGGAGGGCCGGTCCGTGTCCTCGCTGCCGCTGTCCCCCTGCAAGGGTGGCCTGTCCGTCACGTGCTGCTGCAGACGTGTCCCCAGATACGGCAGCGGTAACACGAGAAGGGATGGCGCTGCTGCTGTCCCCGCCAAGAACCTGGTGTGGAGCCCAGAGGCCGCCGTGCCACGTCTGTTTCCATCAGTGCCGCCCGCTCACGGCGCACATTAGGAGTGTGGGCTCCGGGGGTCCGCGGGCCGAGTGCTGGCTCAGGTTCCCCTCTCGTGACACCTGGGCAATGTCAGGTCTCAGTCTTGTGGACTGTTCTGGAGCTCTGCTGAGGTCACATGCAGAGCCTGGGGCTGTCACGTGGACACTGGAGCTGGGTTCCCCAGGTGAGACCCATGAGCTGAACGCTCTTGGGTGGGACGCCTGCCTTGCAGGGCCTCAGTTTCCTCATCTGTGTAATGGGGCGATGATGGCATCGATCCTTCTCAGGGGCGCGGTGAGAACGACAGGCGCTGGCACCCAGGGAGCACTGGTCATGGCGTGCCGGCAGTGTGGGTGCGGGGCAGGGGAGTGCCAGCCGCTGTCTCCTCGCGGGCACGCCAGGGCTCCGGCCGGCCTCCTGCTGACGCCCTCCTCTCTCCCCGGCACAGGCCGTCTTCTCCTCCGTGTTCTACTTCGCCTCCGTCCCCCTCTACCAAGGATTCCTCATCATCGGGTAAGGAAGCCTGAAGCCGGGCGAGGCGGGAGCGTTTTACGGGACTGCTCTCGAGTGCCGCCGGGAGAGCAGAGACCCCGCGCGGGGACCCTCAGGGCCCCAGGGGATGTGGGTGGGGGGGTGGAGTTGCACCGTGTGGTCCAGAGCTCTCCAAGTGAGACCGGAGGTGTTGCCGCTGCGAGAGCAAGACAGGGGTTCACGATGCCACCAGGGTCCTCGGAAAAGGGGAGGGGTCTGAGATGCCCTCTGGACCACTGCTGAGGCCCGCAGAATGCCCCGCTGTCGGTGCTCACGGGAGGCCAGAGCTCGCTGTCACAAGCCGTGTGCACAGACAGAGCCTGCTCTCGCGGGCCGTGTGCACAGACAGAGCCTGCTCTCGCGGGCCGTGTGCACAGACAGCGCCTGCTCTCACGGGCTGTGTGCACAGACAGAGCCTGCTCTCGCGGGCCGTGTGCACAATCAGAGCCTGCTCTCACGGGCTGTGTGCACAGACAGAGCCTGCTCTCGCGGGCCGTGTGCACAGACAGAGCCTGCTCTCGTGGGCTGTGTGCACAGACAGAGCCTGCTCTCGCGGGCCGTGTGCACAGGCAGAGCCTGCTCTCGCGGGCCGTGTGCACAGGCAGAGCCTGCTCTCGCGGGCCGTGTGCACAGACAGAGCCTGCTCTCGCGGGCTGTGTGCACAGACAGAACCTGCTCTCGCGGGCCGTGTGCACAGACAGAACCTGCTCTCACGGGCTGTGTGCAGACAGACGCACTGCAGCCCAGCTGTCCCCGGGTGAGGTTTCCCAGTGAGTGCTGCTGCTTCTCAGTGGAAACACAGACCATCCTCAGTTGGGTCCTTGCAGAGTGAGGGAACATGCCAGAAGGTAGTCGGGGTTCCCCGGGCAGTGCCTCTGACCTGCCATGATCCGGCCCCGTCTTCCCTCTGGGTCCTCCTGTTCGCCGCCGCCCTCGGCCCCGGCCAGCCAGGCCTCCTTTCTGTTGGGTGTGACGGCCACCCGCACCCCCAGGGCCTAGGCACTGGCCGTCCTTCTGCCCGGGCTGCCGCCTGCTGCCCGTGGCCTGCTCCTCGGCCACCCTCTCTGAAATGCAGCCCAGTGTGTCCTCCTCAGCGTCGTCCGTGCGTGAGAGCTGCTCACCTGCTGGGAGCGCTCACGGCCGCACGGGCGCGCTCGAGGCCGTTTCTGCCTGTTTTTCGCCCGAGCCTCCAGGGCGAGAAGCCGGCCCTGGCACGTGCCAAGCGCCCCGCCAACAGTCAGTGGAGGAGTGAGCGGGAACTGGGCTCCGAGGCCGGCGGGGCGGATGGCCCTGACCCCCGGGCTGGGCTGACCCCGGCGATGTCCCTGTCGCAGGTACTCCACCATTTACACCATGTTTCCCGTGTTCTCCCTGGTCCTGGACAAGGACGTCAAGTCCGACGTCGCCATGCTGTACCCCGAGCTCTACAAGGACCTCCTCAAGGTTTGACGGCAGCCGCTGCTGGTCCCTCCCCGCCCCTCCCCCCCCTTTCCTCTGTCTCATGCAGACTGGTGACTTTCTTATTATGGGGAAGGTGTGGGAGTTGTAATTTTTTATTTTTGGAAAGATTGATTTTTCTGAAAGGCAGAGTTACAGAGACTAGAGAGACCTCGCGTCCACTGGTTCACTCCTCAGATGGCCAAAACCAGAGCCTTATGCAGGCATCCCGTGTGGGTGGCAGGGGACCAAGGACTCGGGCCACCTTCCATGGCTTCTCCCAGGCCACTAGCAGGAAGTTGGATGGGAAGTGGAACAGCCGGGATGCGAACCAGTGCTCACACAGGGTGCTGGCGTTGCAAGTGTTTGGTTAACCTGCTGCACAACAGCGCCAGGCCCTGTGTCCTGAGTTAAAACCACAATACATGCACACGTAGAGCATCAAACTGCTGTCACGTGACCGAGAAGCAGCCAAGGGATGGCTCTCTAAAGCCCTGAGAGTCCCGCCTTGCGGCTGCACTTACATCTGCTCCTACACGTGTTCTCTGTTATTGCTCATTTTATTCAAGGGCAGATTTATTCCCATCTAATGGCGGTTCCCTTCAAAAACAGTACTCCTAGTTTCCGTGGCATAGTCACGCATGTGCGCCACCGCGGGGGTCAGGGCAGGCAGCTGCCTCGCGCGGTCAGCGGCCAGGGACAGGAAGGCGGCTGTGGACCCTGTGAACGGCACGCAGTCAGCAGCCGGGGACAGGAAGGTGGCCGTGGACCCCGTGAGCAGCGTGCGGTCAGCGGCTGGGGACAGGAAGGCAGCGGTGGACCTCGTGAGCAGCACACAGTCACCTGCTCTGCTCCTCTGTGTCTCCTTTAGGGGCGGCCGCTGTCCTACAAGACTTTCCTAATCTGGGTTCTGATCAGCATCTATCAAGGTAAGGATGGGCGAAGCCACCTGCCATCTTTCCCCCAGAGACTGTGAGCCAAGGAACCTGGAGTGGGCCCCGGCATCAGGAGGGTGGCAGCGTGTCCCGGTGTCCCGCAGAAGCAGGGACTCACGCAGGGACGCTGTCCACTTAGTGAGGGTAGCTGACGCACGCTGGGCATCCCTGTCCCACAAATCTGAACTCTGACGCCGGAAATCCGAACCCGAGCCCTGCAGGGATGACACAGCTGGACACTGGGCACCTGGCCTCACGGGTCAAGCTGCCACCAAGACACAGGCGTGCTAGGCTGCGGTCTGAAGTCGCCGTCAGCGTGTGTGTGTGTGGCGGGGAGGAGGGCTGGGAGACTTAAGTGGATTTCGGGTTTGGCATTGGGTCCTGTCCCCATGGCATCTTGTCACCTCCCAAGTCTGGAAAAGTCACAGGTGGAGAACACTTCCGGTCCCGAGCGTTTGGGGTCAGGGCTCCTCATCCTGGCCTAACTGAAACCTGTGGAAGTACTGGATCTGTGGAGCAAGACGGGGGGCTCCCGAGGCGTCTCCGGGCTGTCCCCGAGTGAGGTCGCGCGGTGGGCTCCACCGGAGGCGATGTGTCAGGTGACCTGGCCTGGCTCGCTGCCAGAGAGGCCGTGTTTATTTTTCCTCACTCTGCAGTGTTTCAGTTTCTATGCCCGTTTCATAATGTGCACGTTGGCACATCTCTGCATCTCCAGACAGGTGCACGTATGTAATTTGCAACTAAACCTGGACTTAGCATCATTCCTAATGTTATTCACTGATGGGCTTTGTGTCTAAAAAGTTGAGGGAGTGTTGAATTTATTGGCGGAAGTTAAATTGTCACCAAGATTTTTTTGCTGGTGTTTTTAAGAAGTCTATCAAAGTGTGTTGCAGGCATCTGCTTAAAAAATGCGGCCCCTGCTTGCAGGTAGACAGCATTGACCATATGGTCCCCGCAGCCCCTCCCCAACCCTCTTCTGAAAGGCGGCTGTCACCCTAACAGGGCCCCGGGTGCTCCCCTAAGTGTCTCCTTGGGCTGCTGTGCCCTGGGCCCCCATGTGCCATTCTCAGCTCGGACCCATGACGCAGGGGGATGGTGGGCTCCGCCCACGCCCCCTCCACTCCCGCCATAGGTGTGTCCTGTGAAGCGTCCGGCAGCGGTGTGGTCGCCTGCACCCATGCTTCTCACCCCGCGCACCCAGAATTCTGCACCCAGTGCCCTCCCCGCCCCCAGCAGCCACTTCCACTCTGGCCTCCAGGGATCCACCTGCTTCCAAGGCCTCCCTGGTGACTGGCCGTCTGTCATGTTTTCCGTGACGGTTACGTGTGGATTCCTCCCATCCACACCTGCCAGTCAGCCCCGCCCCTGCCTCTTCAATGTTTTCTCCCCTCCTCCGTGCCTGTCATCAACTCTCCTGTGAGGTCAGACCCGGGCCTCACCCCGCCATCAGGTGCAGCTTGCCTGTGACGAGCGATGGCTCTCGTGTGTCCGTGCGGGCTGCTGCGGCCGCGGCCCGCGGGTCACGCCTCTCTGGCGTTCGCAGGGAGCACCATCATGTACGGGGCGCTGCTGCTGTTCGAGTCGGAGTTTGTGCACATCGTGGCCATCTCCTTCACATCGCTCATCCTCACTGAGCTGCTCATGGTGGCGCTCACCATCCAGACCTGGCACTGGCTCATGACGGTGGCCGAGCTGCTCAGCCTGGCCTGCTACATCGCCTCCCTCGTGTTCCTCCACGAGTTTATCGGTAAGACCCCTGCGTGGAAGCCCCGACCCCCAGGAGGGAAGGCAGTTTCCCCGGCGCTCGCACCGGGCTTCTTGTCCAGCAGTTGGACACTGAACTGCCCCCGTTTTCTTTCTTTGTTAAGAGTTTTATTTATTTCTCTGAAAAGCAGAGCAACAGGGACACAGATCTTGCATCCGCTGGTTCACTTCCCACGTGGTCACAGCAGCCAAGGCTGGGCCAGGCCGAGGCCAGGGGCCCGGAGCTCCATCTGGGTCTTCTGTGTGGCTGTAGGGGTCGAAGCACCTGGGCCGTCCTCTGCTGCTTTCCCAAGCGCATTAGCGGGGAGCTGGACCAGAAGTGGAGCAGCGAGGACTCGAACTCGTGCTCACATAGGGGATGTCAGCATTGCAGGTGGCACTTAGCTCCCTGTGCCGCAGGGAGCCCTTGCAGGAGCTCTGCCCTACCCCCACCTGCTTACCACGGTCCTCGGGCAGTGCAGAGGGCTGAGGGTGGCAGGTGAGCTCCCAGCAGATGCGCCTCGGCTGGAGGTGGGCCTGTGTCCCCTAGACCCGCCATGACCCAGAATGTCCGAAGTGGGAAACGCATGCAACGCCCCCAGCCTCTGCAGCAGAGCGCGTGTGGGGTCGGGGTCCCATCCCCAACCTGAGGCTGATGGGGGCTAGGAAGAGTTCACAACTCAAAACATTCCAGGATTTATTTTATTTATTTGAAAGGCAGGGTGACAGGCAGAGAGAGAGAGAGAGATGGATCTTCCGCCTGCTGGGGGAGAGAGAGAGAGAGAGAGAGAGAGATGGATCTTCCGCCTGCTGGGGGAGAGAGAGAGAGAGAGAGAGATGGATCTTCCGCCTGCTGGGGGAGAGAGAGAGAGAGAGAGAGAGATGGATCTTCCGCCTGCTGGGTCACTCCCTAAACAGCTGCAGCAGCCCAGGGCTGGGCCGGGCCGGAGCCAGGAGCCAGGAGCCCGGAGCGGTCCTGCAGGGGGACCTAAAACAGCCCCAGAAACTCAGAGCAGCTGGGCGTAGCCTGGTCGGCTGCTCCATCACACTGCTGATCGCTCTGTTCAGGAGGTGGTCATCAGCGTGCAATAGAGACAGCAGGTGGATGCGCAGGCCGTGGTGAAGCACGAAGCACCCTGCCCATCGGGCCGCCTCTGGCTGCTGCTGACCTGGCTCCTTGGCACCCTGTACCTCTCCCGATAAAGTCTGCTGCTCGGGGCCCCACCCCCACCCTGGCCTGAGGCAAAGGAGAGGGGGAGGGGCTCTCATTCCTCTGCCCACAGCTGGGCTCCTCAGCCTGGCTGTTCTCCTGGGACCCCTCACTTGGGCGTGGCCACATTGCTCTCTGCTGACTCCCAGCCCTGAGTGCCGACCCCTGCTACTGCTGCGAGCCGCAGTTCCCGTTGGTGCCCGGCTGCCCGAGCGCCCAGCGTGTGGGCATCTTGCAGGACTCTGGGTCCCAGCCCAGGGCAAACTCGGGCTTCTCTGAGCACAGACGCTTCCAGGCGGGGAGGCAGCAGAGGGCCCTGTAAAGCTTCGTTCACCCCTCTCCTTCCACGGAAGCAGCTGGGGGGGCGGGCTTGGCTCCCAGGCTGTCAGGGGGCTCAGCAGTGCTCAGATTACAGGTGGACCCCTCCCCCCACTGGGGGGAGCCATTCCCCAGCCACCAGCTCCCCCTGGGGAGCCGTGGGTTCTCGGGCAGCGCTGTGGCGTAGCCTTCGTGGCTGGACCCTGCTTCTTTGCCATGGGGGTGAGTGGCTCCTGCCACCAAGGGAGCCGGAATCTGTCTTGGTTGGGGTGTGAGTATCCTACTCTCTCCAGGTGTGACGTATGCAGTGTCACACGCAGACACGTAGGGTACCCGGCACCAGCATGTCACGGGGCGGGCAGCGTTATGGCCTCCTCGTGAGATGCCAGCGTCCCCCAGAGCACCCGGCTCAGGTCCCAGCTCCTCTGCTTCCAGCCCGACTTCCTGCTCGTGTGCAGCCTGGGAGGAGCAAGTGATGATGGCTCCAAGAGTTGAGTCCGCACCACCCGTGTGGGAGACCCGGATGGACTTCCAGGTTCCTGGCTGTGCCCTGGGCCAGCCCCAGGTGCTGTGCGCATTTGGGGGTGACCCAGCAGATGGAAGACTTCCTTCTGTCTCTCTCTGTCTGTGCCACTTTGCTTTTCAAATAAATAACAAAGAAAGAAGGAACTCTAAGATGTCATAGAGGAGGTGGATGGGGGGAATGAAGGGCTAGGAGCCTCCGGGGTGCTGAGAAGGCGCCTCGCCGTGGTGGTGTCTCCACCCGTAGCGCTCGTTCTAGCTCCAAAGCTCTTGTGAAGCCTCAGTAGAGGGAAGGCAGCGCTCCGGCGGGAGGCTGCCCCGGGCAACGTTCCTGCTCATCCCCAGGCTCCCCAGCGAGGCTCAGCAAGCACCTACTACGTGCTTCAGGGCCGGAGCCGGCACAGAGATGTTGCCTGGGGCAGGGCTGGCGGGGGCACGTGGGGAAAGTGCACGGGCCTGATGCTTAGCAGGTGCTTACTAAACGACAGTGCATTTCCACATCCCCTCTCAAACCCTGGCCCCTGCTGGCTTGCAAACCACAAGTCCCTCTCCCCCCACCCCCAGTCTTGAGAACACCTGGGAACTCACCCTCTGCGGCAGAAAACCGAGTGCCCTGGCTCAGGTCAAGGTCCCCTCAGCCCCCCTGCCCCGGCCTCAGACCTGGCTGCTGGCTTCCTGAGATGGAGGGAGAGCCGCTGGGAGGCTGCTGGCCTTTGCACTCGCCTCCTGGCTGGAGTGTAGAAAAAGAGAGATTGTGACGGTCAGATTCCCAATCCCAGACACCCACTGGTGCCCCCGCCCCGCCCCCACGGTCACCCGCCAGTTGGTGCAAGCAGCATGTCCTTGTGCAGAGCAGCAGGCAGAGAGGGAAGGAGCATGTGAGGGCAACCCAGCGGCAGCCTGGCTGTGAGAGCGCGGCCTAACTGCAGAGAGCAAGTGGAGGGACTGCGGTGACGCTGAGCCTGAGCTTAGGGACCCGGGCCCGGCGTGGGGGCTGCGCCTGCGGACCCTGCAGCCTGCCGACGCGGGGCCTGTTTGGTTGCAGACGTGTACTTCATCGCCACGCTGTCATTCCTGTGGAAGGTGTCGGTCATCACGCTGGTCAGCTGTCTGCCGCTCTACGTGCTCAAGTACCTGCGAAGGCGCTTCTCGCCCCCCAGCTACTCGAAGCTCACGTCCTAGGCCGGCGCCGGCCGAGGGGCCCCGGGCTCTGTGCTTTCCTGACGGCCTGAGTTCGAGTTCCATCTCTCTTAACCACCATCGTGGATTTTGCAGTAATTGCTGACACGTGCGGTTCTTGGGGTGCCGAGGCTCTGCCCCGACGGGGGCCTGGCACCACCCGGACGGAGGGAGGTTTCTAAGAGGCCCCCCCCTCCGCATCCCGGATCCTAGGCGAGCGAATGTGAATGGGCCACCACAGGGGCTCAGCGGAGACTGAGCTGGTCCCTGTGCGGGCTTCGTTACGACTTGAATTTCGTCATCATGTGATAAAAGTTTCTGTCTGGTTGGAGGTTGTAGAAAGCTTGTGTTCTGATTTTTTTTTTTAAACAGCCTAATGTGTAGGTATTCTTTTAAGTTTTTCTCTTAAAAAGTGGTGTCTGAAAAATAGAAAGCTCTTGGCATAGGTTTGGGGAGAAACAAAAACAGTGCCGCCTGGTGCGAAGCGCCGCGCACAGCCGTGTCCGCGTGGAGATGCCGAGCGGCTGCTCAGGGCAGCCTCCCGCCCCGCAGCCGCGCGCGTTCCCGGGAGCACAGTGCATGGAACAGAGGGGCGCGTGGAACAGAGGGGCGGGAGCCCCAGCCGGCCTCGGAGCCTGCAGCACTTCCCTGCCACCTCGTAAAAGGACCTCCGAGGCGTGACGGTGCTCTGCTGGGACAAGGACAAGGACAGAGCCGGTGGCTCTCCGAGGACAACCCCGACATGGTCGGCAGGAAACGGGTGCTGAGCGGCCCCGAAATGTGTCGACAGCGTGATAAGAGACTCGGCTAATTCTTTAGACAACGCGGCAGATGTGACTCAGATCCGCTGAGCGCGAGGCGGGAAGGTCAGGGGGCCGGGGCTGCTCCTGCACAGACAAATCTGTTTCCTGTTAGGGGGGATTATTGGGGGTGGACGGACAGAGGCGGAGGCGTCTTGCCCTGCTGCCACTCACGGTGGCGACTCTGAAAGCGAGGAGCCCGGGGCGGGGGGCCCCGGCTGCAGCCGCGGGCCTGGATCTCTTCCACTGCCTCGGCTTTCAGGGGAACTCGCCGGGACTCTGCCCACCGCGGTGGCCTGCGTGCGTGCGTGCGTGCGTGCGTGTTTCTGTAGCTGCAGCTGCTGCTGCTGGAGGGAGTTCGCAAGCCCTGGACGTGGCAGGCCGAGGCATGCTTGGGTTTCCTTGCCGAAGCCACGTGTGCACGCCGTGGAGGGTTCAGTCGCTGGGTCTTTAGGGCTGAGTGCGGCCGATGTCTCGGACGTGTGGTTATTGCCGTATGAATGTGTCACCTTCAGGTCCAGATGCTGAGACTCACTCCCAGGGAGCCCCTTGCTTTTGGGATGCTCCCGGTATGCTCCTGGGTTTTGCGTTGCCCTTTTAAAATCCTCCCGCAGTAACAGCAGGTGGCAGGTGCCGAGAAATCGGCTATGGATAACATAGCCACAAGCGGTCTTTGAAAAGTTCGTGGCAAATGCCCATTTTGAAATCTCCTTGCACCAAAATAAACTTCTAAGTCTGTTTTTCCATGAACCTTTTGAAGGCCCTGGTGTTGTAAGATTCTGCCGTCACGGAGCGTTCTCCCTGATTCGGCCCGAGCGGCTGGTGGCTTAGGAATGGGGTCTTTGTCCAGAGTTGCAGAGAGGGTGAGCGATTCTGCCTCCTTCCCTGAGCGCTCCTATGTGGGTCATTTCAAAGGCAGCAGAGAGAGCCATGCTTGATGTTTCTGTGTCCTCAGAGGTCAGCCTGTGAAAGAGCCGTTCTGCTCTGAAGTGGCCAGCCCTGAGCCTGGCGCTGGCACCGACGCAGGAGGGTCATGGGGGATGCTCGGCGGAAACTTACAGGTGTTTCCAGCAGATCACGGGGACCGTTAGAAAGTTCATAGGAAAAAAGCACATTGTGAAAACTCCATGCATGGATTTCAGAACTTGTTTTTGCGCCAAAGTAAATTTGAATGCCGTGTGGCCATGAACTTGAAGTAGCCGCGTCCCAGGCCCAGGCGAGCGAGCCGTCATCTTCCGTGGCGTCAGCTCTTCTCCAACATTTCTTCACTTCGTTCACTGCTGAACATTTCGGATGTACTGATGATACTTTTTTTTTTTTTTGAAAGATTTATTCATTTATTTATTTGAAAGGCAGAGTGTCAGAGAGAGAGAGAGGGAGAGACAGAGAGGTCTTCCATCTGCTGGTTCACTCCCCAAATGGCCACGGCAGCCAGGGCTGGGCCAGGCTGAAGCCAGGAGCCAGGAGCTTCTTCCAGGCCTGCTCCTGGGTACCAGAGCCCTCTAGGGCTGTCTAGAACTCAGCCCATCCTCCGCTGCTCTCCCAGGCGCATGAGCAGGGAGCTGGATGGGAAGCAGAGCAGCTGGGACTCCAGTGGACACTGCCATGTGGGATGCTGGCGTCAGAAGCAGCGGCTTAAGTCACTGTGCCCCGATGTATTTTCCGTTGTGTGCTCATTGGAAATCGACACGTTAGTGCCTGTTGGTTTTTTCTGCAGACTTCTGTCTTGATGCTTGTCTTGTTTTTGTGGGGTGCACATGGGCACGTGCTCTTGGCTCTGCAGGCAGCATTTGAAATCTCCGGGGGATGGTGGATGAGCCGCAGGCAGCCTCTGCCCCATCCTGTTTCAAGCAAACATCTATCGGCCGTTTTACTCTGGAACCCTTTTGTGTGTTTGAAGTGTGTGTGTGCTTCCGTACGTCCATGGGACCTGGAATTAAACGAGAAGCTTAGTTTGGAGCATCAAACAAGGTTGAAATGCATGCATGTGAAGATTTGAAAAAGATCATGAAAAATGCATATGATGAAAAAACTTGCATAGATTTTTACCCTTTTTTGCACCAAAATAAATTCATATTTCAATTTCATTTTCCCCAAGCTTTTTGAAGGATCTGGAGTTTTTTTTTTTCTTTTTTAAGAAATACTTGGTTTTCATTGCATTAAAATTCCTGTACTCCCAGGTCTGTTTTTGTTTTAAAAATACACAAGAAGCTTTGTAAATAACAACAGGTTTGATTTCTGCCCCTTTCTTTTGATGTACAGCTTTTCATTGTTTACATATACTCTGAATATTTCCATTCATTACATCCATTCCTTCCTGGGGGGGAAGCCCGCGTTCTGTTGTGGAGTGGAACTGAGCGTGCACTGCTCTTCCTTGCCTGGAGCGCCCACGCCTTGCTTGCTCGCTCACTCCAAAGCCAGGCACCTGTGCACCTGTGCTGTCTGCTGGCAGGGTTGGAGGTGTGGTGTGTGAAGGTGGCTGGGCCGTGTCAGTGAATATCGTGTCTGTGGGGCAGGGCGGGGGGTGGGGGTGGTATCTGCGAAGAGCTTGTGGCTGATTGCAGTGGGCTCATCGGGAGCCCCGACGTGCTCCTTAGCAGGTCTGTCTGTCTGTCTGTAATCCTCCTTGCAACCCTGCCCCCAGGACGTGGCTTCTGATCAGAGGGAAGTGCTCATGGACCGGCAACTCCAGCTGACCCGAGTTCTCAGCCCGTGATGACGCGCGCGTGGTCTCTGGTGTTTCCGAGGTCCCCACATTCATTGTTGGCCAGCGTGGCCCGTTGCTGTGCCCAATAAAGCTTGTGTTCCCTCTGCCTCTGGGGCTCATTTGAATCTGCACAGAAACAGGAATTCGGGGTCCAGACGAGAACTCGGGGTCACACCCTCTCGCGTTGCGCCTATCATGCAGTACAGGAACGTGAAGAATGTTTCTTCCCGTTCAAAAGGTGATTCTAGATTTCTGCAGAAAAGAAGACTCGGATCAGTGCAAGTCACTTCCTGTTCCGTAGAGGAGTCAGGATTTCAGAAGGGGGGGAAGGATCAAAAAGCTGTGTGCTGTATTTATGCACACACTTCTTGACGACTTTGCAATCTCTTGCTCTTTATGATTTATTTGTTTTACTTGAAAGGCAGAGGTACAGGGAGGGAGGGGACATGGAGATCTTCTGTCTGCTGGTTCACTCCCCAAATGTGCAACGACTGGGGCTGGATCGGGCCAAAACCAGGAGCCAGGAGCTTCCTCTGGGTCTCCCGGGTGGGTGCAGGGGCCCAAGCATGTGGGATATCAGCTGTTGCCTTCCCAGGCGCAGTAGTAGGGAGCTGGAGCATATGGGACTCGAACCAGAGCTCATACGGGATGCTGGCCTTGCAGGCTGAGGCTTAACCTGTTGTACCATGATGCCAACTCCTTTTATTTTAAATCAAAGAATGGGAGGTTTAGGGATGCAGTCGCTCATGTTTTAGGCAAAAACAAAAAAAAAAAACAAAAAACCTTTTTAAGCTGCAGTGCAGGATGCGGGAGACATCATGTTTTATGAATTCAGTCCAGCTGAAGTTTTGTCCATTTGGGGACACGTGGCAATATCTGGAGACACTTTTGGGTATTACAGTTGGGGGCTGGGGTACACCTGATATCTAGTGGGTGGAGGCCAAGGCTGGGGCTGAACCCCACCAATACACAAAGCCCCCACACCAAAGACAGATTTGACCCCAAACATCCAGAGAGCCGGAGCTGGGAGACCCTCGTTGGACGGGACCCTGTGGGTTGACCAGCTGTCTTCATTTGCAGAGGGTTGGGAAGCAGGTGTGTGTCCAGTGGTCGACTCCGTGGCCCTTTGCAGCGTGCCTTTCTCATTCCTGCTCCATGGCTGTCACGGAGAGGGTCAGCCCGGTCCTCGGTGAGAAAGGCCATCCCAATTTGCTGGTTTCCCCAGGCCGTGGCGTCCCTGGACCAAGGGTGTGGGGCATCGGGGCAGAGGGCTGGCACTGCGGGTGCCACGACGCTGTCCCCGTCCCCAGCCAGGCCACTAGGGGGACCTGGAAGACTGCAAGACGACCCGGTTTCCTGTTTTCAACCAGCACCGGGCCGGCCTGCCCAAGTGCCCTGAGTCTCAAGACGTTGCTTTCATAGCTTCCAGAATTTATTTCATGGCCAAGGGCTCTGTTAAAAACAGACATTTCTTTTCATGCTGTTGCCCAGACTATTTTGCTGGACTTGGTTTAAGAAAGAAGGGGGGAGGGAGGGGAGGGCGTGGGCGATGAATATTTATTTGATCTTGGATATTTGCATTTTTGAAAGATTGGCAGCTCCCCGGGGTGGCTAATAAGGTTTGTCGAGACGCGATGTTCCGAGGCCCTGAGCCCTTTACCTGTTTTTGTTATGGAGCGCCGCGGGGTGATGCGGAAGGCTGTGGTGTTTGTGAGGCATTCTATAAATGATGGACTTGCTCACCTCAAAATAGAACTGCAAAATTTCCAGCAGGCAGCACAGTAACAGAATTCATTCAGGACTTGCTAATTTCCTACTTGAAATGGTTACATAACTGCCCAGCCCCGCCTTCGCGCCTCGCGGGGCTCCCCAAGCAGGGATGGTGAAATGTATCATTAAAAGCTCGAAATAGCTCTGCTCAACTCTGGGAAAATGATGAGTTTTTTTTCCTGATATCCTCCCCCCCACACACACACCCAGGTTTTTTTTTTTTCACCCAAACATTGCATAATGTTCAGAAAGTCAGATCTTTCCGTGGGGTTTAATTTCATTCTCCATGTGGCTGTGGTCGGAGGGGTAACCGAAGCACTTCAGGGCCGACGGATTTTTAGAGGATCACGCATTCCCGGATCGGTTTTCACCCAGAGTCTTGGGTGGGTGGGGGTGCTGCCCTCCCAGCCCTGGGGCTCCTCCCGCCCCCGCCGTGGGCATGAACGCCCTCCAAGCGTATTTTCTGAGGGCTGCTCTCTGCTTTCCACGGCGACTTCTGATCCGGCCCTGGGCTCCCCCCGAACCTCGGGGTAACTCGATCACGTGTGAGGCTGCCGGCGTCCCAGGTCTCAGCCTGCAGGTCTGTCTGCGCACGCTCAGGACGCTGTGTCCTAAGCCTCCACTCTCCATTTTCATGAGACTTACGAGGCATACGTTTTGTGTTTTATTGGGTCCAGATAAACCCAGGAATATTTTTTATTCATTTATTTTGTGACAAAGACTGGAGCCCAGAAGAAAAAGAGATGGGGTGAGGGCAGGTACAATATGCTAACGTTTTCATTCAGTTCACCAAATAGTTACTAAGCACTTCCTTAAAAATGTTTTAAATTCATGTTGTTTTAAAATTTTTTTTTTTTTTTTTTTTTTTTTGCAAAGCAGACACAGAGAGGAAGAGACAGAAAGATCTTCCATCCAATGGTTCACTCTCCAAATGCCCACAACAGCCAGAGCCCCGCCAGGCCAGAGCCAGGAGCCTGAACTTGATCTGGGTCTCCCATGGAGGTTGGCAGGAACCCAAGCCCTGGCGTCGGTGCCCGCTGCCTCCCGGGGTGTCCGTGAACAGGAAGCTGGCATTGAAGCAGGGCTGAGACTGGACTGAGAACCCACACACTCATATGTAGCGGGGAGGCTCCCAAGCAGCATGGCCTCCACCCCCGCCCTGTGCCAGACGCCCACCCCAGTGCACCTGCTTGGGGCCAGAGGGGCAGCAGAGAGCAGACAGGCAGAGCTCCTGCCCTCCTGGTGGCTGTCCTCTTGTATATGTGTGGCGGGAGAGAGAGAGTCAGCCCACACACAGACCCTGATGGCCACAGGAGGTGAGGCTGCTAACCAGAGGCAGGGGGCAGCCAGGGAAGGAGGGGGTGGAGCAAGTGATGGGAGTGGGAGAAGGGTCCTGAGGCACAAGAGGAGGGAGCCGTGGAGAGGTCGGAGGCAGTGGCATTCAGGCCAGGGGATGTGTAAAGGCCCTGGGGTAGGAGGGGCTGGGCGTGTTGCAGGGGCGCATGGCTGCAGGTGAGCGAGGGAGCTCAGGAGACGGACAGGACCCCAGGCCTTGGCCTTCAGGCCCGGGAGCCCCATAGCACCTGCAGCAGCAGGAGGTGTGATTGGAGGGGCCCCCTGCCTCTGAGCTGAGTCCGAGGCCCCATTTTTCTCCCTCTCTTCGCTGACCCATCCCCGCCCTGTGTTCTAAAAGGCTCAAGTGAACGCCCAGGCACCAGAACCCAGCCACTGCCGCGCCCGGCCCTTCAGTCTGCTTGTGCACGCATGGGCCTTGATCACCGACCAGTGACAGGCAGAAGCGGCCCGTCCTCGGGGGCAGTTGCTTGTTGCTAGGGAGAGCGAAGGGTCTCCGTTCAGCCCTGTGGCGTGGGGGGTGGGGGACGGGCGTTGGCAGAGGAGCCCGCGGCGGGAGCCCGCAGGCACGGCCGCAGGAAGAGTAGGTAGAGAAAAATGAACTGGGTCATGTTCGAAGCCGCCACGTTTCCCGAATGTGCCCACTGGGGTCGGATTTCCAAGACGGAGCCTTGAGCCGCAGAGGACTGCGGGAACCCAGGCTGGCTTCGCATTCCTGCCGAAGGCAGAAGAATAACAGCTGTGGCAAAGAATGTAGTTAGTGTCTTAAAGATGGGCAAATCCGCGTTCTCATTTGTCCTTTGATGTGAAACAGATTTTTAAAAAGGCAATTGGAGTAGCTAACGACATCCAGAGCCCTGTCGATTCGCGTGGGGCTGGCGGTGGGGGCTCCAGTGGGCTCCGACAGCTAATCAGGCTCCAGGAAAGAGGTGAGTTGATTATGCTGGAAATTGCACAGGAATTCTTCAAAGCCCGGGCCAGGAATCGGAGTCGAAGCTGCTACTCTTTATGCACATAACTTAGCATAATTTTATCAGGCAGCTCATCACCACCAGAATTAGGGAAACCCGGGCCAGAAAACATCCAAGCACCCGGGCTGGCTTACGCAGACCTGGAGGCAGGATCTCAGTGGGGCTGCCTCGGACTGCAGGGAGACTCGGAGCCAACGCCCTGCCTCCCTGCTGGGCTCTGCGGGGACGTGGGAGTGGGGGTGGGGGGCTGAGATGCCCCGGGGGTGGGTGTGTGTGTGGCTGGGCCCCAGCTGGCACCGGCACAGACTGGGTTTGAGTGCCAGGTTCCTGACTTCCTAGCTGAGGGCCGTGGGGCCAGGAGCTTCCATTCTTGGAGCTTCTACGCCTCGTCTGTTTCTGGGAGTGCCAAGACCAGCCATGAGGGTCAGCAGGGAGGCCTATGGGAAGTGGGAGCTGTTCTCTGCGCCGGGGGATGCGGGTGGAGGGAGCCGTGTCTCCCGAGTGTAAAGGCTTTTGCCCAACACTGTGGTCGCCCTCTGGCTGGAGTCTGGGGCAGGGGGCAGGCTCCAGCGCCAGACAGGTGCGCTGCCTTTGGGAGCCCAGTCTGTCCCCTGCCAAGTGGCTGAATGTTCGCAGAGGATGTGTCTGTGAGAAAAAGCACCAGGAACTTCCCAAGTGGTATAGCTGAAATGAGGTGGAAGTCACACACCGCTGGCTCCCGATGAAAGGCAGCCACAGTAACTGGGGGCCTGGGGAGCTGCGTGGCTTGGATGTCCTCAGACAACAAGCCTTCTTCAGCTCTCCGCTCCCCTGAGCCTTACCCTCAAGGTCCAGGATGGCTGCTGGAGCTCCAGCCCTCATGTCTGAAGCTTGTGGCCTCTCTCCTGAAGGAGACGCCCCACCGCTCCCACACAGTATTTGTGCAGAACTCGTAGGCAGGCAGCCAGTGGCCACAGCTGGCTTGGAGCCAGCAGCTGGGAGATGGAGCCTTCCTGGGCCCCCTGGTGACAACTGCAACTCTGTTTGCAAAGCCAGAGGGGAGCATGTGCCAGGCTGGGCATCGGGGTCCCCACACTGCAGAGGGGAAAGGTGTGTGGCCCCGTGGAGGACTTGGCCTTCCATCACATCCGTCCCTGGCACGCATGTGCAGTGCCCTGGGGCTGCCTGAGCAGGCGCACCCACCTTCTGTGAAAGGCACAAGGCACGGCTGGCGGAAGATGCTGGATTCTTTCTGCTTGCTTTTGTTGCTTGCACCCTCATTTCATGCCTCTTCGCGTTCATCCAGGCCTTTAAGGCGTCCTCTCCGGTTTCCATGCAAACAAAATGTGGCCATCAGTGTGCAGCTGATGACTTGCTATGTAGGGTTACGGCCGAGAGGCCACCCCTGAGGTCACAGAGGAAGTGTCCGATTCGATTCGTTGTCTGAGCAGCTGCTGTCACAGTGAGATGTGGCTCCAGTCAGAAGAAAATGTCGGGATTGGGGCTGGCAGGGTGGCACCGTGGGTTAAGCTGCTGCTCGCAACGCCGGCATCCCATACAGGAGCGCCAGTTCAAATCCCAAAAGCTCCACTTCTGATGCAGCTTCCTGCTAACGTGCCTGGGAAGCCAGCAGAGGGTGGCCCAAGTGCCTGGATGGCAGGGACCAGAGTCGCTGCTGCTTCCCAGGGTGGGCACCCGCAGGCACTGGGGTGGGAGGCGGGGCCAGGACCAAGCTGTATCTTAATTGCTACAGCAAATGTACAGCCCTGAATTGTGTTTGGAGTGGATTTTTTTCTTTTAAAGATTTATTTTATTTGAAAGTCAGAGTTACACAGAGAGAGAGAAGGAGAGGCAGAGAGAGAGAGAGAGAGAGAGAGAGAGAGAGAGAGAGGTCTTCCATCCGCCAGTTCACTCCCTAATTGGTCACAAAGGCAGGAACTGTGCTGATCTGAAGCCAGGAGCTTCTTCTGGGTCTCCCATGTGGGTGCAGGGGCGCAAGCACTTGGGCCATCTTCCACTGCTTTCCCAGGCCACAGCAGAGAGCTGGATTGGAAGTGGAGCAGCCAGGACTAGAACCGTTGCCCATATGGGATGCTGGCACTGCAGGTGGCCGCTTCACCCACTATGCCACAGCGCCGGCCCCTGGAGTGAATTTGTACGTAATTTGTATCTCTCCCGGCAACCTAAGTTCTGAGCAGCTGCAGCACGCCGACCCTGCCGGGGCGTCCCCGTGGCTCCTCGCCCTCGCCGCCCTTGCTGTTGTTACGGTATTCACTTCAGCTGTTCTAATACCAGGGCGCTTCCAAAGCTCATGGAAAACACGCGTGTGCAAAGCTGTTCCTGAGTTTCATCATTTTTTTTTTTGCAGCGACACAGCCTCATCTTTGAGGTCCTCTCTCCGTGAGCTTGGGCGGGGCCGTGTGGGTGTCAGCGGCGGCTGCCTCGGCCCGCACCGTGTCCCCGCCGGAGCTCGGGCTCAGGAACGACTCCCCGTGTGCTGCTTTCTGCCCGCTCCGTGGCCGCCTCGGTGAAGTGCTCGCGTCTGTTGCCCATTTGGGGAATTAAGAGGTTTTCTTGCGGCTGACTCCTGAGCGTGCAAGCCCGTTGTTGGATTCACCACCTGTGTCTTTCAGTCCTCTCTATTGTCGATAGTCAGTCCTTTAAAAATTTGTTTGAAAGGCACGAAGAGAGGGAGGGAGGAAGAGGGAGATCCCCCATCTACAATTTACTCCCCTAAGTACAACAGCCAAGGCTGGGCCAGGCCAAAACCCGGAGTCCGGAGCTCCAGCTGAGCCTCCCATGTCCCGGAAGCTGGAATTGGAAGTGGGGCTGAGCCTGGAACTCAGCACTCGGATCCAGGATACGGGCATCCCTTGGCATCTGGACCGCGCTGAACCCCCCATCGGCATCGTCGGCATCGGGTGCGGTATGGTGTGACCTGTGGGGTTCTCAGTCTGGTTTGGAGCGGGGGGGGGGGTGGGGGGGCGGAGTCTTGGTTCAACTGCAGCTGTAGCTCATCTACAAATTATTTACAAATGGGCGCTCATCTACAAGTTAATTTTTTTTAGTTTTGAAATCTGACAAAATTTTTAACACAGAATCTTTCTGACGTGGGATCTTTCACTGTCTTGTCCTCCGATGTGGCTGGAGGCTGCGGTGAGTTGCTCAGGGTCACATGACCTGTGGGTGAGCGGTGAGGCACTGCTGGAGCCCGGTCTGAGGTTCTGGGGCTCAGAGCCGTCCTCTGGGTCAGCTTCGAGGAGCAGCCTGGCGTCTGTCTCTCCGCTGAGCTGATGCCGACACCGAGGGAGCATCCGTGGGTCTCGCACCCTCGTCCCCAGGTCTGTCACCTCCAGCCCACCTCAGTTCCCGGAGACTCGCCGCTCTCTCGAGCTGCTGTCACAGTGGCTGTCCCCACCTTTAGTCACGAGCAGAGCCCAGCCCAGACGGGCTAAGGGCCCAACCCTCATCAGCCCTGCGCTGTCTGGAGGCACCAGGGACGTCCACTGGGTGCACCTGTAGTGTGCACTTGCTGGGTGCCAGGCAGCTTCCTCCTGGGGGTGTGATGAGGTCACATTCCTGACAACGCAGCCTGTGTCCCGGGGGACAGAGACAAGTAAGCGTCCTCCTCCTTCTTCCCCCGCCTTCCCTATCCGCGGTGGCAGCCCCTCTCCTGGCTGCGTCTGCTTGGGCCCTGAGCCGCTTTGTGAGGATGGGGTTTAACTTATTTGCTCTTCTGGTGACGTGGATGAGGCGGCAGGTGATGCGCGTTCAGTGAGTGAATCAAGAACACAAACAAGGCAATTGCGTTGCACGATGAATGGTGTTAACTCAGCTGCCACTAGGGAGATGGAGCAGAGGGCGGCAGGTGTTAGGGTGGGGAGTGTGTGAGGCTATTTCAGATGTGGTCGTGGTGGACCTTTTGAGAGGAGCCAGCAGGCTCAGATGTGAGAAGAGGGTATCCCAGGCAACAGAAGCGGCATGTGCCAATGTCCTGTGGCAGGAAGGGTTCAGAGATTCTGGACGAGAAGGCAGCACGATGGCAGTCGGTGCCGCTGAGTATCAAGGGGGCGCATTGTTGCCTAATAGGACACTGGTTTAGCCCCGCAGCTGACCTCTGACCTTAGGCAGCTTGGGGAGTGGACGCACTGTGCATCCTACTGAAGACTGCAAATCTCAGGGTCCCTGATTCCGTGGCCAGAGAATTTGAGGATGTGGCGCTCACCCCAGGCCACGTGACCTGTCCCCCACACAATGGGTTTCTTTCTTTGAGTCCGGCCTGTGGCTTCCTGCAGAGGCGGTGTCAGTCCGGAGGAAAACCGCCTTTGTTGTCCAGGGAATGTCCCCGGGTCCAGCAAAGAGGCTTCTGGGAGCCTGAAGCTTCCCAGTGGGACTGTGGGTGCTGTGTGCTGGGCGCTTCCCCCTTGCTTAGCCCCTCAGGTCCTCGCCAGAACCTTGTGGGCCGAGTGGGATTGAGCCCCTCTGACAGATGGGGAGAACAAGTTCCAGGCCTGGCAACTTAGTAATGGGAGGTTCTGGGCGCAGGTTGCTCTCTGAGCCTCAGCTTGCTCATCTGTGAAATGGGTACATGCCTGCGTCTGTGTGCCCAAGGGCCCAGGCCCTCACTATCACTCTGTTGGGAGAAATAAATGTGATGTATGTGCCGTGGTGCTCAGTTACAGCCCTGTGGGCGCTTGTGACAGACCTCCGCACTGGCGAAGTAAAACCCAGAAAGCGAGAGGGCAGTTTATTGCCAGGACATGAGGCTTTATTACCTTTTGCTCCCCCGCCCCCACCTTGCCTAACCTCCTGCGAGAATCTGATGGGCGGAGCTTGGGTCCCTGGCCCAGTGTTCTGATCGACAGGCGTGGGGAGGAGGGGCCTTTGAGGGCAAACGGATGCTTGGTCAGATGACGTTCGGCCTCTGCAGGTGGGACCTCTCCCGTCACCACTGTCCCCTCTCCAGGCTTCAGCTCCTACTGTCAAATGAGGGGCAGAAGGTGGCTCTCAGAGTCCCACAGAGCTTTAGCAGCGTGAGGGCGGGCTCTCCTGCCTGGACCTCCTCCTACATCTCATTGGCCAGTACTGGGGTACACAGCCATGGCTAAGCCAATCACTGGTGAGGGGGAATGGATGATGACCAATCAAAGTTGGCCCACAGTCTTGTCCAGGGAGGCTGAAGGCGCTGCAGGCCCCGGCGTGGGCTGCCATGCCTCAGCTCTGTCTAGGATGTGGCCAGAGGCTGCTGTGTCAGGCACCCTGCCAGGTGGCTGAGCCACCGTGCAGTGCTTGTCTCAGTGTGCCCAAGCCAGCCGCCAGCCTGGAGGAGGAGCGCCAGGTGTTAGCGGCCAGTGCATAAAGAAGATGGTGGCTCAATTGGCAAGAAATTCACTGTGCTCAGCCCATGGCCACATCGGCGTGGACCAACGGCAGGCTTGAGTCCTGGAGCCGGGTCCGCTCTGCTCTGCCTGCGTGGAGCTGTTGACGGTCACGCAGCTGGGCTCACGCGTAACCCAACCCGTGGTAACTGAATTTGAGGTGCTGAAAGAAATATTGCAATTGAAATAATGCTCCAGGGAACATTCATATGCCTCAGGATGAATTAACGTCTCGGGGAAAATAAGCCCCTTCTCTGGGCGCAAACGCACGTTGCCCTCCAGGGCTCCGCAGGCACCGTGGGTTTAACAGCGGCGTAAATCAGAGGTTCCAGGCCACGTATTCCAAGCAGGGAGTTCATTAAATGTGTGAGATCTGACCTTGGCTGCAGGGCGTGGCGAGGGGCTCTGGCAACTAGTCGTAAATTGTGCTGTGCTTTCTGATCAATGCTAAGGGCCTAGGGAGCTCACTGCTTCTCCCAGGAGCTCTCTGTCCACAGACCCGGCACGAATAAGACAGGTGGCTATGCCGTCTCACTCAAGTGGCCACCCCGGCGAGACGTGTGCTCCTAAGTCCTGAGCTGTGTGGGCGCGTCCCCAGGTTCGGTGGCCACTCACTGAGCCAGGCTCCCGGCTGCTCCCTGAGAACTCAGTGGCACATTAGACAACATCTGGTCTGGTGGCTTTGCGGTTTTGAAGGGAGATAGATTACTTAATGTTAAAACATGATTTATGTATTTGACAGGGAGGGGGAGGAGAGAGGGAGAGGGAGAGAGGGAGGGGAAGAGAGATCTTCCTTCCACTGGTTCACCCCCAAATGGCTGCAATGGCCGGGGCTGGGTCAGGCCAAAGCCAGGAGCTTGGAACTGCATCTGGGTCTCCCATGTGGGTGTAGGGGCCCGAGCACCTGGGCCATCTTCCACTGCTTTCCCAGGTGCATCTGCAGGGAGCTGCCTCAAAGTGGAGCAGCCGGGACTCGAACCCATGACCTTATGGGATGCCAGTGTCGCAGGTGGTGTCTTAACCCACTGTGCCACAACACAGGTGGCAGAACACTTAACTTAATGAACTACAGTGCAATTGCTAACTGCAGGCACGTTGTGAAGGAAGACCTGGGGTGTTACAAGGCTCAGGTATTAAGGGAACAGCTAATTTTGGGGGGCAGAGGAGGGAGTATTGGGGAAGATCTTTCTGGGCATAATAGTGGAGAGGGACTTGAAGGACAGGTGGCACTGAGCTAGGAGAGTCGGCGCTGTGCACGGTGCGTGGCAGGTGGAGAGCAGCCCCGTCATCAGTCGCTGCTGGTGAAATACTTACAGGCTGCCCGCTGTGCTGAGTCCGGCACAGGAGGGGGAGAAAGACTTGGAACTGGTATCAGCTGAGCCCATGGCTGCAGCTTTCACAGACCCAACCATTAGGAATGCATAGGCGCACGCTTCTAAAGAGTACAGAGTAGCTAGCTTCAGGCTCGGCTGCATCCAGGAGCTTAAAAATGCCAGCTCCTGCTTGATCTCGAAGTCTCCTTTCCCTTGAGCTGACTTCTCATGGTGGCCAGATGGCCCTCAGCGATTCCTGCATCGTCCCAGCCTAGCGAGAGGGAGAGCGAGAGCGAGCGCCTCTTAGTAGTTCCAGCCAAGGACTGTGGTCAGGGGAAGCTCACACACTTAACTGCCCAGACTGAGTCTAGAGGGCAGCCCCCAAACTGTAGGGACTCAGGTGAGGGAGGGGTGGTCCCCGGGCTCCCCGAGGGAACTAGCAAGGGGAGGGTGACCCTAAGAGGAGGAGAAGCCGGATGCCGGGACAGCAGGCATGTTGGGCACCTGGGCATCGCTGTGGGAGTTGGTGGGTCAGCAGGAGTCAGGGGTGGAGCAAGAGGCTCTGTGACGTGTGGGAGAAGCCGGGTGCCAGTGTGAGACAGGGCAGTGGCTGCTGGAGTGGCAGAGAGCCCTGGGCCGGGCGGGCTGGGTGCAGGGTGGGCTGCAGGTGGAGGCGGGGTGATGTGGGAGGGACAGACCCCCTGGGAGGACAGGGCCTGGCGCCTCCTCGGTGAGCATTTGGGGGGTGGGTGTGCACCCCGCGGGCACTGCCTGCTCACTGCAGGGAGGGGCCTTTTGCGGGATGCCGTTCTCTGCAAAGCTTTCCAGATGTCTGCTGGGTAGCCTTGCTGTATTTACTTATTTTTTTTTAAAGCGGTAACAACAAAGGAAGAAGCTTTTAAACAACAAAACCCACAGCAGAACAGAAGTTGAGAGCAAGGAGCCCTTCAGGAGAGGGGCCAGGGCGAGCCTGGGGCGGAGGGAGCCCGAGGTTATGCACCTGCCCCAGGTGCCCCGGCTGCCTGGGCTGCAAGCTCAGAGCTCTGCCGGCTCCACAGCCGCCCCCTTCCCCTGGCTGGACTCCCCCTCCCCTACCCGCCACGCAGTGACTCAGAACTCCCGCCTCCGTCCAGCTCAGCAAAGCAGCTGCTTGCCGGCCACCCTGCGGGAACCCAGGCCTGATGGGAAACACAGCCATGCCCGTGTAGCCGCGGAAGCCAGGTGAGTCCTCAGGCCCGGGGGCCTCAGTGTGCTCATCTGTAAATGAGGCTCGTCGTTTGCCTGCCTCCCGGAGTAGTGCTCTGGGGAGGAGGCAGGAGGAGGGTTTGTGAAAGTGAATTTTCCTTGGTGGGCCTGGGGAGCTCATAAACTGCACTTGGAGAAGCCGGCCCTTCCCGTGCGAATGTTCACGGAGCCGCGCTTGGGTGAGCTTTCTGGAGGGGAGAAAGCGGCCCGCAGAGCTGGGATTTGTTAGAGTCCTTATGAAAACAGACCTGCTAGGGCCTGCCTGCCGAGGCGGGCGGGGCCCCCGGGTCCCGGTGCCTGCAGAATTCTGTGCCAGCCCGCGGGAAGGGGCTGTGGATGCGAGTGGTCCCCAGAAGGGGGGCTGCAGGTCCGGGACATGGGCTGTGTTGTGCTGGCCGGGGAGAAATGTCTTAATGGCCAGGGGCTGCCAGCACCCCTCACCCCCTGCCCGTGCGCCCGCGCCCACCCCCATGAACACGTGGCACATAAGTGAAAACTCCTGGAGAAAAGTGTAAATGAAGGCCCCGGCAGGTGTGGATGTTAAATCTGCGCCCCAGGCCAGGGCTGCCTGGGCCGCCCCCTCCGAGGGGAAGCCTGCACTTGATTCCAGAGTTGACGGAGCGCAGCCTGGCGCTGGGCTCTGCAGGCCACAGGGGGACGCTGGCGGGGGAGCTGGTGTCAGGGTGACCGGGGCTCCTGGCTGTCCTGTGCTCACCTCTGAGCCAGTCACTGTGGTCAGGGGAATTCGATGAGCTGATTGGCTTAGGCCGTGGGCACATGACCAAGCTTTAGTTGAGTTATCTGAGAGAGGAGGGGGGAGGGGGCACAGGAGGGTGTTCCTACGTGCTGGTGCGCTCTCCAAATGCCTGTGGTGCCTAGGACTGGACTCGGCCAAAGTGGGAGCTGGGAACTCAGCCCGGGTCCCCACGCGGCAGCAGGGCCCCAGGGACTTGAGCCACCGCTGCTGCCTCCCAGGGTCTGCATCGGTAGGAAGCCGGAGCCGGAGCCAGGCGCTATGACCCGGGAGGTGGTGTCCTAACCGGCATTGCACCTGCTCCTCCTGTGTGACCCAACTTGAAGCTGGGGCGGAAGTCCCTCCCAGGTGCGCAGCCCGAGGGAGGAAGGGGCAGGACGCCCAGCAGGACCCTGGGGGGCTGTTTTGTCCAGAGGGTTAGCTTACTGCAGCACAGCCAGTGTCCGCTGCCCCGGGGGTCCCAGCCAGCCCTGCACGGGGCCAGCAGTGAGAAAGTGGAGACAAGGAGCAGTGGGTCGGGAGCCCCTGCTGTGTCCCTCGGACCCAGGCAGGAGCCTTGGCACACCTGGTCTGTCTCCCTCGAGGACACTTCTGGCTGCAAGAAAGCGCGGCCTGACGCCAGCTGGCTTCAGCCCACAGAGAGTAAGCTGTGGCACTCCTAGGCACTTCGGCGGGAAGGTGGGTCTCAGGAATGGTGTGATCAAAGCTCCGGGTCCATCTCAGACGCCTCCTTTGGTTCCGTCCCGTGCGTGTGTCGGTCCCCTTTCCTCCTGGCGGTGGCTGCTGGCCGGGGCAACGTCTCTGTTCGCCTGCATCCCAGGAGCTGGGGGTGGTGTGACAGTATCCCATTCAGAGTGGCATAACTGATAAGAAGCATTTTCAGGGGCGTGAGAAGCAGCCTGGAGCTCCTGTGACTTCAGGTGTGGCTGGACTTGGGGGCCAAGATGTGCTCGGCAGCCCAGGGTCTCCGGCCACCACGACGCCCCGCGTTCCTCTGTGACAGCTCCGTCCGACCCCCGCTCTGCAGGCCACTGGCCCCAAACTGACCAGGACAGCGAGCCAGGAGCGCACCCCCCCCCCCCCCCGCCGCCACTGCCTTGGGAGGAGACCGGGCTGCAGGTGGGGCCTATCTTTCCTAACGGTTAAACTTCAGTCCCAGGGCGGACTCTCACCGGCCTGAGCCAAGCGCTCAGGATGCTGATTGGCTGCGCCTGGCTCACACGTCTGTCCCGAGAGCTGGGGTACACGTGGGCACTGCGTGATCTGATCCCCGAATTCACTGTTTCTGGGAGAAGAGGGAGGGGCCGGGACAAGATTAATAGAGAGGGGGCCTTGGCGGGGGGTGTCCCAGCGATCACAGCGGAAGCCCCACCCACGCTCAGGTCCCTGCGCAGTCTGTCTGGACGGAGACCCTGGCCCGGTCTCCTGTGGCTTCCTGCGCTGAGCTCGTGGTCCGGGTCCGGGGAGAGGCTGGCGCAGGCAGCCGACTCCCTGCAGCCTCTCCTCTGCGGGCTCCGCCCCTTGGGTTTTCATGAGCTTTGCTCGGAAAGCTGATTACGGTGCAACTTTGCTAGGCTGCTCGGCTGCCGGCAAACTGAGTCAGCGCCATAAAGACGATGCACTTTGAGGGAAGCCGGCTCTCACCTGGTGGACTGATGTGTCTTTACAGGGGAGGAGGAGGGGAGAGAGGGAGAGAGAGGGAGTAGAGAGAGAGGAAGGGGGGGGAGGATGGAAGGAGGGGAGAGGAAGGGGAGAGAGGAGGCAGGGAGGGAAAGGGTGGGCTTAGGGAGACACAGTTCCTGGGCTGGAGCCCCCCAGGGTGCTGCAGGTGGGGCTCTGGGCATGAAAGAGGGGGCTCACATGCTCTGCTGAGGAGACATCAACTGGCTCCCAAGGGGGATCTTTGGGGGGGACTTGGATCTTCCCACACAGGCCTGCGGCTGGCAGCCATCGCCACACGCACGTGTGAGCAGGGCTCCGTGGCCGTTTGTGGATAAGAGATGAAGACGCTGTTGGGAGTTGGCCCTACCTCCGGGGCGGGCAGAGTCGCCCCCAGCTCCCAGGTTTCCCCTGAACCACTCGGCTTTGCCGGTTGCCCACCCCTTGCGCCACCCGCCGCTGGGGCGTGAATGCGACCTTGCATGATTTGTGAACAGACGTGTGCAGCTCTGTTCCAATAAAACTTTATTCGTAAAACGGGCACTGGGCCAGGTTTGACAGAAGTCTGTCAACCCTGACAGATTCCAAAGAACTGTAGGGACGGTTAGTGTCCAGAAGCTGGTATTTTAAAGATTTATTTACTTATTTGAAAGGCAGAGTTACAGAGAGAGAGGGGAAGAGGGAGGGAGGGAGGGGAGGGGAGAGATCTCCCATCTGTTCTCTCCCCAGATGGCTGCAACAGCCAGGGCTGGGCCAACCTGAAGCCAGGAGCCTGGAACTTCATCCAGGTCTCCCATGGGGGTGCAGGGCCCAAGCACCTGGGCCATCCTCTGCTGCCTTCCCAGGCCATAGCAGAGAGCTGGACTGGAAGTGGAGCTGCCGGGTCTCGAACTGGCACCCATACGAGATCCTGGCATCCCAGACGGGGACTTAACCCACTACACTGCAACGCCGTCCCTGGACGCTGATATTTTAAAAATTAAAATTCACATAAAATGACAACATGCGCATTTTGAGTGCGCGGCTCCATCAGTTTTGGCCATAGCTGCAGTGGAAACACAGAACATCTCTGTGGCCCTGCGGCCCACGACGCCATCCCCTTGCTGCCCAGACACCTCGTGAGCTGGCTGCTGTCCTGCAGGTGCATGGGGACCATTCCGGGTGCCGCACACGGGGCTTCCACCGCGAGCGCTCCCGTGGCCGGGGTAGCGAGGCCCGGTCCTCTGCTCTGTCCAGAGCGTCTCTGGCCGTGGTCGTGATTTTAAATTGCACCTGCGGGTTCTTTGGCTCCACCCCTCAGAGGGCAGAGTGGAGCCTGTTTCTTTGGCCCTGGAGCGGGAACCAGACGCTGGGCCTCTAAGGTGGTGGAAGCGACAGTGACGTCCGTGACCAGTCGGACTCTGGTTCTGCCAGCTTCGGTGTCACTCCTCCGGGGAGAGCCAGCTGCCGCGTCGCGAGCACCCTGGAGCAGCTAAGGCCCTGCCTGTGGCCAGCACCCTCTGGCTGCCGCGTCACTCAGCCCTGGCTAGATGGTTGATTCCATCCAGGACCCTTGGGAACTGCTGACCCCCAAATTCACAGGGCTTGGAGATGCTTATGGTGTTGTAAGACGCTGGGCTTTAGAGGGACTGGGTGTGCGGCCCCAGAGCACTGACCCGGGCACTGCTGCCTCGTCCCCCTCCTCCCTTCCCTCCCTCCTCCCGGCCGTGTTCTCTCGTGCAAGCCAGCGTTCACTCGTTCTTCCAGCAAATACTGACTTCATTTCTTTTCACTCGTTTGAAAGGCAGAGAGAGAGAGAGGACAGAGAGCTCTCCCATGTGCCGGTTTACTCCCAAATTCCTGTGATAGGCAGGGCTGGGCCAGGCAGAAGCAGGGAACCAGGGACCCAGCCCAGGGTCTCATGCAGGCTGCGGGGACTCGAGTGCCTGGGCCATCCCCGCTGCCCCACAGGGAGCTGGAGCTCCAACTCGGGCACTTCCCTGGGGGTGCTGGCGCCAGCCCCCTCCGCGGACTCCTTGAACGTGATGGTGTTTCTGCACTTCTCCCGGGGCGTGTCCCTAACCTTGATCTCCACTGGTGTCCCCATTGGCATATGAGGAGCCCTAAGTGCTGCAGTGTGGAAACTGGGTCCCAGTGCTGCCCCGGCCCTCGCCTGAGCCCGGCACAAGCGGGTTGATCCGTGACCACCTCTGCTCCTGGCAGGACCCCGGCTACCCCAGGCCAGAGGCTGTGTCTTCTCTGTGCTGTGTTGGGCCCAGCACAGGGCCTCACAGAGGCATGCTGATTGGTGGACCGATGGACCCGAGAGAGGGAGGGGCGGGGCGTGCCCTGCAGAGCAAGGGCACCCCGCCTGTGCTCTCCGTGGGGCCGGCAGCCCCTGGGCCGACTCCTGGGCCAGACTGCCGCTCAGAACACGGGGGCCCTGGGCCAGGCAGCGCGGCTTCCCTGCTCTGCGGCCAGGCCTGGGGATGGGCTCTGTTTACCTTGGAAGGCCTTGCCTCTTTTGTAACACTTGCTCATTGTTGCTGGGAGCCCAAAAATACTTTTATTAATGGAAAATCAGAGATGGCTCGGCAGAGGAATATTTGGACAAGCGCAGAGGAGCTGCGGGAGGCCCGGAACACATCCTTGGGAAGCTGGGGCTTCGGCTCCTGCGGGGCGCCCCTGCGGCTCCCGTGTCCGTGTGGGTGCCCAGGCCGGTTTCCTGGGCTGGACATGTGATGCACCTGGGCCCCGCCCCACCCCACACAGGACGCTGCATGGGGGGCCCCTGCCCGTGTCAGGGCACCCACCCTGCAGGTGCACCCTCCTCTGGGTGCCCAGGAGGGCTTGGGGCTGCTAGGAAGTCTTCCTGGGCTCGCTGTGATCCTGGGTGCCTGCCGAAGCTACCGGGAGTGGGTGGGTGCTGTGGGCCTCCCAGCGCGGCTGCAAGGTCGAGGGGTGCACCCGGCGGCTGTGCTCCCGGAGCCGCGGGCTCTTACGCACCCATTGCACACGTGCACTCGCTTGACTCTCACAGCAGCCAGTGGGGGGGGGGGGGGTGCTATGGCACCTGCCCATTTTGCAGAGGAGAAAATTGCACAGAGAGCTCCTGAAAGACATGCACCGCTGGTCTTGTTTTCCCACGGTGCCCCTTCCTCAAGTTCAGGGCCACAGGGCAGTGCCCGGAACACTTGTCCAATGCATGAAGGAATGGGTATCTCCAAGGCGGCGGCTTGCTGCCTCACCAGCTCCTTCCCCAGGGCCTTTGCACATGCCGCCCCTGCTGCTGGCCATGGGTTTCCCTGCTGGCAGCACGGCCGGGGGCCTTTGCCCCGCTCAGGGTCCCCCCTGCGGGGAAGCCTCCCGGACCCCCTGGCTACAAGGGGCTCCTCTCCTGTTCCTCTGCGACCCCTCGCCCCCCGTCATGCTGATCCCTTGGCGCGTCCCACTCGCCAGCGTCATCTCTCTGCGGACATTTACTCTCGGCCCCCTGCAGGACTGAGAGCTCCCCAGAGTGGCTTCTCCCACTGTTTGGCACAACTGCACCCCCAGGGCCCGGAGTATGCTAGGTGTGCAGCAATGTTTGTTGCACGAATAAACAGGAGCGAGTTCGCCCATTTGATTTTGAAATTCCAGTGACTGGCACCTCGGTCCTCCCTGTTGACAAATGAAACCCTCGGTGCTTTTTATTTATTTATTTGACAGGCAGAGTGGACAGTGAGAGAGAGAGACAGAGAGAAAGGTCTTCCTTTGCCGTTGGTTCACCCTCCAATGGCTGCCGCGGCTGGCGCACCGGGCTGATCCAAAGGCAGGAGCCAGGTGCTTCTCCTGGTCTCCCATGGGGTGCTGGGCCCAAGCACTTGGGCCATCCTCCACTGCACTCCCGGGCCACAGCAGAGAGCTGGCCTGGAAGAGGGGCAACCGGGACTAGATCCCTGGGTGCCGGCGCCACAGACGGAGGATTAGCCTAGTGAGCCGCGGCACCAGCCTACCCTCGCTGCTTTAGGCGATGCCCTCCCTTGACCCTGCGCCCCTCTTTCTTCCCCCACAAGAAACGGAAATGGGAGCGGGGCAGTGCCCGCAGCCTCTGCGGCAGGAGGAGGCTCCCTCTGCGCCGCCTTCGCCCCGCAGCTTCTAGGAAAATCGGCTGGGTCCAAGCGCTGCCCGGCCCCTCCCGGCTCTCCGCGGCCGTGGCCGGGGGAAAATTGCCGTCAGCAGCCGTGGAGCTGGCGGGAGCGCGGGGCTCTCTCCAAATGCCTCGGAAACCTCCCTGTTGGGTCACATTCCGGCCTGGGGGACCCTGGGATTCCAAGGCTCTCTGCGGCAGCCAGCGGCTGATGGGGAGGCAGCGAGATTCAGCACTTCTGAGCTGGAAAAAGCCGCGCTGCGGGTTATTTTGGGAACAGGCAGTCATGAGAGCTTCCAGGAGAGACCAGGGAGGCTGTGGGGAGCAAGACAATGTCTCCTGCGGCCAGCCAGGCCTGGGACCCTCGCGCCCGCGTGGCCACAGCCGCGGAACGAGGTGTTCTTTCCCGAGGAGATGAACCCTCTGGGCCCCAGGGATAGGGAAGGTGTCCCCGCTCCTTCCCCCCTGCCAGTCCCAGCTATGCACCACACCCACCTCCCCCACCACCCCCCTCCCCAGCAGAGCAGGTGGGCAGGCACGCCTGCCATCAGTTATTCACTCAACAAACATTGACGGGACCTAGGATTGTGGCTGTGGGGCCACGTTGCCCCTGTCCTGCCTTTTGCTGTTTGGTGCCCATGGGGCTTCATGCCTCAGTTTCCTCATTTGCAAAATGAGGCTGATAGTGAGTTTCATCGTGGAGACCTGTGGGGCCCAGAGGGGGTTGGTGCGGGGGGCTGGGAGAGTCTGCTGTAGCATCACTCAGTGGGTGGGAGGGGGGACCCAGACTGGTGCCCTCCTGTTCTGGACGTGGTGCCAAGCCCCAAGTCAGACAGGCCCCTATTTTTCTAGTCTGGCGGGGAGGTGAGTCAGAAGCAAGCAAGCAAACAAACCACTGAGGCCATGTGCTATTCTGTTATTCACTCAACAAACATTTTGGAAGCCCCATTGTAGGCCAGGCACCGTGCAGATGCCGAGAACCCAGCAGTGCCGAAGGCCCTGCCCGTGCTGTGTTAGTGCTGTGGGCAGGCGGCAGGGGAGCTGGAGCCCATACCGGCGAAGGCACTCGACTCGTGTCGTGTGTGCGAGTGCTTGATGTGTGGTACAGACTGGCAGGGTGGGGCTGAGCATCCGGCCGCAGGGGTGACAGTCCCAGCTGGGCTGGCACAGGGGGTGGAGAGGATGCCGGAGGCCTGCCGTAGATAGGGGCTGGTGTTGGGCTACGATGCTCGTGGCCTGCATCAGAGTGCCCGGGTCAGACGCCTGGCGGTGCTCCTGACTCCAGCCCCCTGTGGGTGCAGACCCCGAGAAGCAGAGGGAACAGCTCACGTGATTGGGTTCCTGCCATACCCACGGGAGGCCTGGACAGAGTTCCCGGCTCCCAGCTTCGGCCTGGCCCAGTCCTGGCCACTGTGCGCATTTGGGGAGCGAAATGGCGCACAGGAGTGCTCCATCTCTGCAACTAATACATAAAACTCGGGACAGAAAAAGAAGCCAGGGACGGAGATGCAGGGACGACGGGGTCAGGGCAAGGGGTCAGAGAGCACACGGCTGCAGCAGGGGTAGCCCCCAGAGACCGAGACGAGAGAGGTGGGCGGGGCCGGTCCCTCTGTTGCGTCCCCCAAATCTAACGGGCTAGAGCAGCATATGTTTGTCATCTCGCAGTCTCTGTGGCTTCTCCGGGCTCGAGGCCTTCCCCCAGACAAGCCGTGGCTGCAGACGGCTGCCCGCGTGGCCGGGTGACACAGCACTGGCTTGCCCCCAAGTGGTGGGGTGGAGGGGGGGAGCACAGGGCAGAGCCACACACCGGCCATGACGCAGCCCCTCTCGGCCGTCTGCTTGGGCTGCCGGCGTCAGCCACGGTGAGGGGTTTGCGTTTTCTTCTGCGAAGGAGGGAAGCCCCCCAGGCATCTGTCTGATCGATCTCGGTGCTTATAGCACAGCCAGGGTAGCCACCACCATTGAGCATTCCCTGAGTCCAGGCGCTGCGCCCAGAGCTCCAGCAGGCATGATGACATCAGATCCTAAGAAGTGGGTATGGCCCCATTTTACAGATGAGAAAGCAGAGGCTTCGGAGGAAATGTTAGCCAGGCCAAGATGAGGAGGCCAGTGGATGTGCAGAGAGCAGCCTGGCGGTGGTGGGGGTGGGGCCCAGAAGCGAGGGGGGCACAGAGGGGTTAGGAGCGCTGGGTGTCTCAGCAGAGCAGGAGCCCAGAGGTCAAGGTCGGGGCGGGCAGCCTCTCCATGGCCACACATGGATTTGGGCTTTATCCTGCAGGCGACTGTCACCGGGTGGGTCAGATGTCCTCTTTAGTCTGATGGATAGCGTTGTGCTCGAGACAGTGGACCTTGGGGGAACCACTGGACAGGAGGGCGGCGAGCAGGCTGTGGAGGCCCCTGGGGTGTGGCTGTGGTATGTGTGTGGAGGTCCTGGCTGGCACACAGCTGTGGGGAGGGGCAGAGTAGGTGGAGCCAAGAGATGTCCCGGAGGAGCTGTTCCAGGCTGGGAGGGCTGTCAGGTGTGGCTGTGGACAGAGAGGACAGAGCAGGATGGCAAGCCCAGCTCAGGGAGCCCTGAGGTCGGAGGCCGCTGCTCAAAGCCCCTTGGGCCGTCCTGTGCACCCTCTGTGGATGTTGCCAGCATTTACTGCCCACGGGCACCTCCCGCCACTGCCGCCGGTCACCGCTGCTCCCCTGGCTTCATGTCGAAGGCAGGGCCCGACCCTATCCTGGCCACACAGCCAGAGCCAGGCTCCCGAATGAGCCCGGGGAAGGAGCCAGTCTTCAGCTGGAAGTTCTCAGGCCCCTGAGAAAACACTCAAGAGACAGCGTAGCCTCCTGGGCATGGTCATTAAGTGCTGGAGTCGCGTGGCTGGGGCTTGGCTCCCACCGCTGCTGCTCCTCATGCTGTGCGGCCTCGGGTGAGCCGCATGAGCTCTCTGGGCCGCTCCGCAGAGTGTCCAGCGAGCCAGCACCGCACACAGCAGGTGCTCCAGGAGTGGCTAAATCGGTCAGCACACCTCACCGTCCTGGGCTCGTATGCCCGGGGAGGCCGGGGGCCTACTTTTGGCATTGGAGACAGGCATGGAAATGCGGCTCCATCCCTGGCGGCCCCGTACGTCTCAGCCAGAGAGGGGTCAAGGATCAGGGTGAGCTGCAGGTGCGGAGGTGATGGGTGGGCTAGCGAGGCGGCGGGCGAGGTGCCCTCCCTCCCCTCCCTGGCCTGGGGCCCTTTAAACCCTGCTGGTGCCCAGTCAGTTGTTGGAGGCAGTAGCCGTGGGGGGGGATCTCAGAGATACCTGCCTTCCCTATGTATGAGGCTGTCAGAGCGGGTTGGGGGGGGTCTAATAAAAGGCTCCCCCAGTGGCTCAGGGCCGTGGCCAGTGCGGCCATCTGCAGGCTCCCGGGCCGCTCCATCCTTGGCCACCTGGCCGCCTTGCATTTGCTTGGATTCAGCGTCTCCTGCTTTCTCCTCCCAGGCTGGCGCGTTCCCACCCCAGCTGAGGGACTCTATTTTTGGGAGTTTCGTGGATAATTTAGTGGGCGGAAGCTCCCCACCCACCCCCCTTGGAGCACCCCTTAGCAAGGGGGAGAGTGCTCGAGAGAAGCGAAAAACAGTGGGTGGTTCGGTTCAAAAGGACAAAATAGTTCTTGCTCTGGCACTGGGAGAGGAAAGAAATTGTCTCAGGAACGGAGCAGCAGCTAAACTAAGACTCGGAGAGCTGCAGCCCAGGAGGGCAAATTAGGTGACTCAGCTGCAACTGCCGGGGCTCCAGCCCTCGTAGTATTAATGTGCTTTAAAAGGGAAAAACGCTTAACAAAGAGAGAGTTCCATAAAACCTCGGCCAATGCTGACTCTCCCGAGTTCCAGAAGGCGTGCCCGCGCCGCAGCACCGGGCACCTGCAAGAGGGGGCCTCGCCTCCCAGACCCGCGTTGGGTGGGACCGAGTCTAAAATTAGCCTGATAATGAGCCCGCCAGCCCGGCTTCCTGCCTCGCTCTGGCCCCTAGGACCTCCGCTCCGGAGGCCTCTGGCTGGCAGGCGCTGTGCTGCCCCGTTGCCAGCCATCTGAACACCAACTCACAGAGCCTCAGTTTCCTCCTCTGTAATGGGGCTCACAGCAGCAAGCTGGGGGCAGGGGGAGCGTGGAAGGCATTCGATCTTGCCCAAGAGCTTGGTGGACACGGCCTGGGGGTGATGGACAGGAAGGCAGAGTGGAAGAGGCTTACTCTTGGCCTAATCGCTACTCACTTCTCCACTTCTTTTTAATTATTTATTCGTAAGGCAGAGTTACAGACAGAGAGTGAGCAACCTGCCATCTGCTGGTTCACTCCCCAAATGGCTGCGATGGCCAGGGCTGGGCCGGATGGAAGCCAGGAGCCAGGAGCTTCATCCGGGGCTCCCATGTCGGTGCAGGGGCCCAAGTACTTGGGGCATCCTCTGCTGCTTTCCCAGGTGCGTCAGCAGGGAGCTGGATCGGAAGTGGAGCAGCACGGTCCCCAAGGCACTTTTTAGACACGTATTTGTAGCATTGACTGTACGCCTGACTGCTCTTAGCCCCTCAATGGAATCAGCTCGTGGAATCCTGCAGCAACTCATTTTGCACAGTTGGTCCGTGAGCCGGAGTCTGGTTTTAGAGCCCCAGTTTTCTGCTGCCTCTTAGGTCGCCTGGCCCATAGCTGCCTGAGAGAACTTTCTTTCTTTCTTTTTTTTTTTTTTTGACAGGCAGAGAGAAAGGTCTTCCTTTTGCAGTTGGTTCACCCTCCAATGGCCGCTGCAGCTGGCGCTGCACCAATCCGAAGGCAGGAGCTAGGTGCTTCTCCTGGTCTCCCATGGGGTGCAGGGCCCAAGCACTTGGGCCATCCTCCACTGCACTCCCGGGCCACAGCAGAGAGCTGGCCTGGAAGAGGGGCAACCGGGACAGAATCCGGTGCCCCGACCAGGACTAGAACCCGGTGTTCCGGCGCTGCAAGGTGGAGGATTAGCCTGTTGAGCCACGGTGCTGGCCGAGAGAACTTTCTAGAGGAATGCAAATGCAGTGTGTGCAGCTGAAGATCTGGGCCAACTTTCAGTTTAGCTGCTGAGTGCTGACTTTGCATTTTAAGAGTCACGTGTGGCTGGCGGCTGCCATATTGGACAGCATGGGCCTGAACCCGTGTATCACCTGCAGGGGGCTGGTGAGTATCTAGAATGTAGAGAGGACCCACTGAGTCGGGGATGCCAGTCCTGGGATTGCTAAGTGTGCTGGCTGCCTTCAGAAGATAGTTATTCGCACGTCTCCCTTGGCATCTGGATATTGGCAAAAGGAACTTGTCTCTAGGGTGTCTAGGGTGTCTAGGTGTGACCAACCTGGCCCAATTTGCCTGGGACGTCCTTGGCTCCACAACTGAAAACCCAGCATCCCGGGAACTCTCGGTGCCAGGCAGCCCAGGACAGCCTGTCACCCCGCTGTGGCTTCAGGAGGCTTGGGGAAAGAGGCCTTGGGGAGTGGGGTATGCCCCAGGATTGGCTGAGCAAGCTGGCACGTGAGCCACCTGCCTGCTGTGTGCCTCGGTTTCCCTTTGGGAAAGCGGCACAGAGCATCGATCCCCGGCTTGTAGGGGTGCTGCAGGGAGTGGAGCCACTCGGACATGTGCTGCAACTGCTCGGCGCACAGTAGGTGGACAGACAGCACCGCCTAAGCGCTCCTGCTGGAGGCCACCAGGCTGCGGGGCCAGGGTGGGGGCTGGTGTCTCCAGCAGGAGGGGTCCTGCAGGGTGACCGTGGGCAGAGGCGTGGAGAAGACAGTGGTCCCATGGTCGGAGCCAGCTGCCTCTCCGTGCGCCTGGAGGTCCAGGTCCGCGTGTGAGAGAGTGCGGGGAGGCGACGAGTCACCCGGCCTGGCTGCTGCCCACGGTTTGATCAGAGCTCACCACAGGGTCTCATAAAGTGCGTTTTCAAAGTGGGCTTCATCGGGGGGCCTGCAATGCCCCCCGCCCTGCTCGCAGGTGGAGCAGCACTGGAGCTGAATTCCAGCGAAGGCATCTTGCCAGCTGCACCTCTCCCTCCACCTCCCCATGCACGCCCCCCCCCCCTGCCGTGTCCCACGGAGGGAGCCACGCGCGGCTCCCGGGGACCTTCTCCTGGGGCCACGGAGTTCACGACATCCCTCCCTTTATTTTCCTGTTTGTGCACAGCGTGTGTAAACACATGGGTTGCCTGGTTTCGGCGTCGCTTTGGCCATTTCATTACTGCTGGAGGCTGCCGCGCATCCCTGGAACCCTGGATTCCCTAAATGAATCTAAAAATAAACCCTTTGAGAAAAAATATCTTGAAGTTGGAGCGTTGACACAGGCACCGTTATTTATTTCTTTTCCTTCCTCCTCCTTCTCTTCCTCCTATCCAGCATCCCTGAACACACAAGCCTCTGGGCGGAGGGGCAGGGGAGGGGCCCTGGGCAGGTGGGGGGGCTGGAGGGGAGGGGGCACTCCACGACTTGGGGTACGGCTGGGAGCCCTGGGCAGCCCTTGGAAAACGGGGTGGGGGCACCACGTGGCGTCCTCCCGCACAGCCACCCGCGGCGCCTCACGCGGGGCCGTCCTGGACACTCGCGCGCCCCCACCCCCTCTCGTCGGCGTCGCCCGCGCCGCACTGCCTCTCCCCGACTTTTCTCGCGAACAATCAGGGACTTGTGCTGGCGGCCGAGGGAGCCACGGAGCTGGCTGGCCGCGGAGGAGGCGACGTCATGGATTCCTGAGTGTGAAGGTTGCAGGAAAGCCCTTCGTTTTGGAGATGGACGGGATCCAGCGGTTTCCATGGCGCTGGGTAAACAGGAGGAAACAGTGAGGGAATCCCGTTATTTTACTGCATTGAAAGCCTATAAACACGGAGCGCGGGGAAGGAAGTCGCGCTGCCTCTGGAGTAAGCCGGAGCGCGGAGCCGCGCCGACTCCGCCGCGCCGGGAGCCGGGAGGCGCACAGCCCCCGGGCCGCTGGAGGCTCCCGCGGGCGCGCTGCGGCCGAGACGGCGCCCCCCGGCTGCCGCTCTCCGCACCCAGACCCCCGTGCCCCACGCGCCGAGCCCCCAGCCCCTCCAGATGCAGAGAGAGGCTGCGTTCAGACTGGGGCTGTGCCATCCCCTCCGCACCATGGGGTCCGTGGACCAAGGTAACGGACGCGCGGCCCTTCCAGCCTTTTCCCCCTCGCGCCCCCAGCCCACTCGGCCGGCTCGTGCCCTGGGTGGCGCTTCCGCCTCCGGCCAGGGGGTGGGTGCCCGAGGCCCCCGGGACCCCGCTGCCCCAGGGGCGCACAGGTAGAGCGGCCGGAGGAGCGGCGCCGGCGCCCGCGCCGGGGCCGGCCAGGGGAGGGAGAAGTCGGGAAGCCGCCGCCAGACGACTCTGCGCGGGGCAGGGACGTGTCCAAGGCGGGATTCCCTGGCGAGCCTTGGGGAGGACGTTCCTCGGCGGGACCCCGGGAGGATCCTGGCTGCTAACCGCTGGCTGCTTAACCGTTTCGGCGCTCGGCTTGGGGACGGCACACGCCAGGCAGCTGCATGTTCTATTGCTTGTGACCATCATGGTTAGTTAGCTGCGCTTGGACTTTTAAGCAGACAGGCTGGGCGCTTCACTGTACGGTCAGTACGGTAGGGGGGACTCGTCCCGCGCGGTTTCTGGACGCGCCTGGTGGAGAAAGTCCTCCCGGCTCTCCCTTTAAAGTGCAGTGTACCATCAGCTAGTTCTATGACCTGATTACTGGCCGCCTTCTGTGTCTCTCCCGCCTCCCCCTCCTCTCCGGGTTAGCCCTGGACTCAGCCTGCCTGGATCTTAGGTCCGAGGGTTCACGTGGAAGACCCCGTGGGGTGGGCACTGTGCAGGGGTTTCGGTGGCGCCGCGCTGCACCGGGCTGGGACGGTGAAGTCCCCGCGGTGCCCCTGTGGTTTCAGTGGCTCGAGCCCTGCGCGGGGGGCGGGGGCACTGCCCAGTGGGCAGGGCTGCAAGAGTTAAGTGAAATTAATTCGCGTAGGAGGAGTTAGCCTCGTGTCATAAACTCAGAGTTGAATGTAGGTTTTGTGCTCTGCGTGGCTGATTAAAGTTCTAGGGGGAAGAAATGACAATTTCAGTAAATAAACCTGAGGGCCTTTTTTTTTCTTTTTGAAAGCCAGACTGAAGCCAAGTGCCTTGGGTTAGGTAAATGGCGTGCTTTGCCACTGCGGGTCTTAATGACATATTTTCAGCTGAGTTGCGTTTTTGAAAGCAAGATGGTGCCAGCACTTTGAACGCTTTAACTGGTACCAGTTTATCCTGTCCTCTGCGACCCATCAAGCCCATGACATAATCAAAAAAAAAATTACTAATCTGGCATCGTCTGTAAAAGTGACGCTCTCAGACAGGCGACACGTATATTAAGGACGCGAAATGGCTTTTACTGTGAAACATACTGAAACCGAGTGTTTGAAGTTCTGGTGGGGGTGGGGGCGGGGTGGGCGGGGCCGGGCACAGTCATGCCGCCTGTGGCTGTGTTTGGAAGGAAGGAGGGAGAGAACCCAGCAGCGAAATGGGCTTCTGTTCCACTGTGTGAGCTCGCACAGCCTCAGATTTTTACTGGGACTGCTCAGTCTCTGCCCTCGATTTATGACCTGTTCCTCCGTCCTGGTGTGGAGTTTGTGTGTCTTGTGTGTGTGTGTGCACACTCGGGAGTGAGTGGACACCTGTGTGTGCACACTCGGGGGTGAGTGGACGCCTGTGTGTGTGTGCACACTCGGGCGTGAGTAGACGCCTGTGTGTGCACACTCGGGGGTGAGTGGACGCCTGTGTGTGTGTGCACACTTGGGAGTGAATGGACGCCTGTGTGTGCATGTGTGTGTGCACACTTGGGAGTGAGTGGGTGCCTGTGTGTGCATGTGTGTGCACACTCGGGAGTGAGTGGACGCCTGTGTGTGCATGTGTGTGCACGCTCGGGAGTGAGTGGATGCCTGTGTGTGTGTGTATGTGTGTGTGCACACTCGGGAATGAGTGGATGCCTGTGTGTGTGCATCCACACTTCGGAGTGAGTGGATGCCTGTGTGCGTGTGCACACTCGGGAGTGAGTGGACATGTGTGTGTGTGTGCACTCGGGAGTGAGTAGACACGTGTGTGTGTGCACACTCGGGAGTGAGTGGACACCTGTGAGTGTGTGCACACTCAGGAGTGAGTGGACGCCTATGTGTGTGTGCACTTGGGAGTGAGTGGACGCCTGTGTGTGTGTGCACTCGGGAGTGAGTGGACGCCTGTGTGTGTGTGCACACTCAGGAGTGAGTGGACGCCTGTGTGTGTGTGCACTCGGGAGTGAGTGGACGCCTGTGTGTGTGTGCACACTCGGGAGTGAGTGGACGCCTGTGTGTGTGTGCACACTCGGGAGTGAGTGGACGCCTGTGTGTGCATGTGTGTGTGCACACTTGGGAGTGAGTGGGTGCCTGTGTGTGCATGTGTGTGCACACTCGGGAGTGAGTGGACGCCTGTGTGTGTGTGCACACTCGGGAATGAGTGGACGCCTGTGTGTGTGTGCACTCGGGAGTGAGTGGACGCCTGTGTGTGTGTGCACACTCGGGAGTGAGTGGACGCCTGTGTGTGCATGTGTGTGTGTGCACTTGGGAGTGAGTGGGTGCCTGTGTGTGCATGTGTGTGCACACTCGGGAGTGAGTGGACGCCTGTGTGTGCATGTGTGTGCACGCTCGGGAGTGAGTGGATGCCTGTGTGTGTGTGTATGTGTGTGTGCACACTCGGGAATGAGTGGATGCCTGTGTGTGTGCATCCACACTTCGGAGTGAGTGGATGCCTGTGTGCGTGTGCACACTCGGGAGTGAGTGGACACGTGTGTGTGTGCACACTCGGGAGTGAGTGGACACCTGTGAGTGTGTGCACACTCAGGAGTGAGTGGACGCCTATGTGTGTGTGCACTTGGGAGTGAGTGGACGCCTGTGTGTGTGTGCACTCGGGAGTGAGTGGACGCCTGTGTGTGTGTGCACTCGGGAGTGAGTGGACGCCTGTGTGTGTGTGCACTCGGGAGTGAGTGGACGCCTGTGTGTGTGTGCACACTCGGGAGTGAGTGGACGCCTGTGTGTGTGTGCACACTCGGGAGTGAGTGGACGCCTGTGTGTGTGTGCACTCGGAAGTGAGTGGACACCTGTGTGTGTGTGCACTCGGAAGTGAGTGGACGCCTGTGTGTGTGTGCACACTCGGGAGTGAGTGGACGCCTGTGTGTGTGTGCACTTGGGAGTGAGTGGACGCCTGTGTGTGTGTGCACACTCGGGAGTGAGTGGACACGTGTGTGTGTGCACGCTCGGGAGTGAGTGGACACGTGTGTGTGTGTGCATGGGCAGATGTGGGAGGCAGGGGCAGAGGTTGCTCCCTGGGAAACACGCGGCAGGGCAAAGCAGTCGGGCACACGGGTGCCATTCCCGGCATGCAGCACAGCTGGCTCGGAGCGGCCTGGTCCTGCACAGGGGTCTCCTGGGAGGATGCCGAATGCCCCTTTCACACACGAGCCCGGGGGATCCGGGACAGAGACCCCCAGTGTGCAGGCAGAAGGGTGGGGTCCTTAGAGGAGAATAGAAATATTTACAGGGGAAGAAATGCTGCCGAGCGCTGGCCCGAGGCCCTGGGGGAGACGAAGCTCAGAAGGAGGTGTGTTCAGTGTGATCGGAGGGAGACGGTGGAAAGTATTTCAGGAATAAACAAACCTCCCAGGCCCACGCTCCCTGCCTTCTGCTTGGATTAGGATTTCTGCTCGGCCACATTGCAACGATGTGAACCCGGGCACGTGACGTGACCTCTCTGGGCCTCAGTTTCTGCGTCTGGAAAATGGAGCCGTTGTTGTTGGGGGACTCCATGGGACAACGTCTTGTTCATAGTCAACGCCCAAGGAATGGGGACTGCAGGACTGCAGTTGGTAGAGCTGAGAGATGCAGGGCCATAACTGATGTTATGCCGAAGCTGAAATTCAAGCCATCATTTGGAGAGCTGGGGTGCCCTACAGGTCCCAGGCTACTTTTGAACTTATGGGAGCTTCAGCATGACACAGGCTGGGTTAAGATCACGGCTTGGGAAGCGTAATTTCTTCGTTTGCCAGAAAGCATAATAACAGCGTGGATTCATTGGGCTGTCTCAAGCGAATGAAGTCACACTCGCAAAATGCTTTGCTCTGCGCTTAGCGTGTGGTGAACCCGCACGAAATGCTCTCACCGTGTGACTGCTGAGGACAGGCAGACCCGCTTCGTCTGAAGTCGCTCAGCGGTCGGTGTGCAGCGAGCACCCGGTTGCTGTCAGAGCAAATACCTCAGCTGGGCTCCGCGTGTTTTATAAACATGGCTGCTCCCTCTCTTGGGGCGGGTCGCACACCCCTTCTGTAAAATGACCTAGAGTTTGCACAGAACCCATGCACATCCTGCTGTGTGCTTGGTCTGGTCTCGGGATGACTTAAAGCCCTTAGTGCGAGGCCGATGCTGTGCGAATCCGGAAACAGTGGTCGTGCGGTGTTGTCCCGGGGACAGCGACACGCGAGAGGCTGCAGCGTGCAGGGACGATGGGGTGTTTTCAACTTTGTTGAGTCTGTGGAATGGAACCTGTGGACAAGGAGACCAATGGCATTGAGGTATTTTTTTTTAATTGGTTTATTTGAAAGGCACAGAGGCGAGAGAGAGAGAGAGGGATCTTCTATCGCCTCCTTCACTCCCCCAAATGCTTACAGCAGCCAGAGCCGAGCCAGGTCAAGGCCAGGGGCCCAGAACTCAGCCCTGGCCTTTCCTGGGGTGGCAGGGATCCAACACTTGAACCGTCACCTGCTGCTGCTCAGGGTGAGCACCAGCAGGAAGCTGGTTTGGAAGCAGAGGAGCTGGGCTGCAAACCTGCCCTCCCACCAAGGCTGCCGATGTCCGCAGGCTCATTTGAACTGCTGTGCCAAACACCCACCCTGCACTGAGTCCCTTAGTCCTCGTGGCAAACGTCTGACCGGTGCTGCAATCCCCATCTCCTTCATGGAGGTGGTGTGAGGCACAGAGAGGACAGTGGCCAGCCAAGAGTTACCAGTGAGGGTGTGGCAGAGCCTGAAATAGAACCCAGGTTCTCAACCACACATCCTGAATCTCACTATCGCTTTCCTATTTTTTTTTTTAAAGATATTTCTTTATTTGAAAGAGTGGCGGGGAAGAAGGGAGAGAGACCGAGAGATCTTCCACCCACCCACTCACTCCCCAAAAGGCCCCAACAACCAGGTCTGGGCCAGACTGAGACAGGAGCCCGGAGCTCCATCCCACTGTCCCATGTGGGTGGCAGGGGCCCAGGCACCTGGGCCACCTTCTGCTGCTTTCCCAGGCACATTAGCAGAGAGCTGCTTGGGAAGTGGAGCAGCTGGGACTTGAACCTGCAGTCTGATATGGGATGAATCCACTGCACCACAACGCTGGGCCCCATCCTCATATTTTAACCATGACCTTTGACAGATGATGTGACCGAGGTGGGGCCAGACCCCGGAGCTGGCTGTATGACCTGGTGCAAGTCATTCCACTTTCCCGTGCCTCAGTTTCCCCAGGGGTGACTGAAATGTAGCCCACGGTAATTTAATGAATGCAGCAACTGGATATAAACCCACTGGAGCAGTGGGAGCAGGGTCCCCAGACAGTCCCCTGCTGGGCCAGGCCCCTTGGCTGCTGAATTGTGGGGAGGGTCCCAGGCAGGAGAGGTCTTTGGAGGGGGTTGGCGCATAAAGTATTTAATAATCCATGGAAGTTTTCAGTCTGAATAAACAACCCGACCATCAGTAAGCAGGTGCTATCATTATTATACAATTTATTAACATTTACTCCCCCCCCCAAAAAAAAATCGCCGCCCAAACCAGTTCCCACGTGCTCGCTCCTGCGTTTTCTCACAACCCCTAGGTGAGTGAGGATTTCGCACCTTACCTGGAAGGAGCAGTCTGGTCCCCACTCGGCTTCCTCTGGTTCCTTTGCTAGCAGAGGAATTTGAGGCTGGCTGCCCGGGCTGTGCTGGGGCTCCATGGAGTCCCTGGGCTCTGTCTCGTGCTGGCCTGTTCTTGTGCTGGTCACACTGATAGGAATCGTCTATGTCCCCACCAGGAGTGAACTCCCGGAGCCAGAAAACACGAGGCACTTAATAGGTGCTCAGTAACGCTTTTGTTCAAGTGGGTAGATGGGTGGACAAATGAGTGAACAAATGACTAGTGCTCGGGAGGGGAGGGGCCTGACTTGTTAAAGCCACAGCGTGGGGGCCGGCGCCTGCGCACTAGGTTAATCCTCCACCTGCGGTGCCAGCATCCCATATGGGCACCAGATTCTGTCCCAGTTGCTCCTCTTCCAGTCCAGCTCTCTGCTATGGCCCAGGAGGGCAGTGGAGGATGGCCCAGGTGCTTGGGCCCTGCACCCGCATGGGAGACCAGGAGAAGTACCTGGCTCCTGGCTTCGGATTGCTGCAGCACCTTCTGTTGCAGCCATCTGGGGAGTGAACCAACAGAAGGAAGACCTTTCTCTCTGTCTCTCTCTCTCACTGTCTGTAACTCTGCCTGTCAAATAAATAAATAAAAAAAATCTTAAAAAAAAAAAAAGCCACAGCGTGGAGGGGACCCTGATGTGCTGTGCCCTTTCCCTGACACTCTATCTTCTGCCTCCTTTAGCGATGACCTTGGCCTTTGACCCTCACATCTCCTCCCTAGGCTGGACCAGGAAGCCCCCAGTGGTGACAGCAACCCCGGTGACTGTCAACTGTGTACCAGGCACCACGCAAGAGCCACCTCGTGGCTCCTCAGTCGGCCCTGTTCTTCTCCCGTTATCAGTGAGAGAGCGTGGCGCTTGGCCGGGCTGTCTGTAGGAGGTTTTGCACCAGGGTTCAGCACTCACGTGTGCACCGCACACTGGGCTGTGGCAGCAGCGGCGATTGGTCGTCTTTTCCTTGCAGGATAGGGGCTGTGTGGCTGACCACTGGGTAGAGATTGCCATGTTCCATCCCACAACCCAGCCTCGAGGGAGTGTGACCTTCCTTTGAGAGAAAAACCAAGATGGGCGTGGTCAAGGCATCGTGAGGGGCAGAACCGGGTCTAGCTGAGTTCCAAAGCTTAGATTTTTTTGAAAAAAAAATTCTTTTTCTTTTAATTGTGCATCTTTATGGGGTGCCGTGTAACATTTGAATAAATGTCTACGATGGGCACTGAAAGACCTGGTTATGAGGGCTCTGTGGTTCTGTCTCCCCTACCTGCAGCTGCAGGATGTGACCCGAGAGGAGGGGCCCAGCTCTCCGCAAACCCAGCCCGGGGATCCTCTCTCCCCTTCAACTTGACTTCTGCGCTGCTCAGTGGTTCCCAGCAGCTTCCTCAGCCCCTCTGGCTCTGTCTGTCACAGTGGATTTGTCCAGGGCCCCATGGCCTGAGACTCTTGGCATAGGTCCCTCGGGGCTTCCGTTCCCAGCACCCTTGCCCCGCCTGCTGTTCTCATTCCCACACGCCCACGCGCCCAGTCTGCCCCAGTGCCCACACCTGTGCCAGTCCTCCTGAGCGGGCACACCTTGCTGGAAGGCCCAGCCGGTTCCCAGCATCAGCAGCTTCAGGATACCTGCCGTGTGCTGGCCAGAGTCCAGGATGTTGGGGGCGGAGCTGTGGACAAGACAGGTGCAGACTCTGCCCGACGTGAGCCTGTGTGCTGGGTGGTGATCTAAGAAGTGTCCAGCATGATCTCTCACAGTCTCAACTGCTGGGGACTGAAGAGGAGAACGAAGTTGCGAATGGCCTGGGGTGTGTGTGTGTGTGTGTGTGTGAGTGTGAGTGTGTGATGGGGTGTGTGTGGGTGTGTTCATTTGCTGTGGCTACTCTTTGGGTGGCTTCCAACAGGAGAAATGCATTCCCTGGCCACTTTCAAAGTTAGAAGCCGGAAGTCAAGGTGCTGCGAATGAGGGCGGTGCTCCGTGTGCAGGTGCTGGGGAGAACCTGCCCTGCGTCTCCCAGCTTCTCGTGGGTCCTGGATCTCCTTGGCTGGCTGTGGCTTGTGGACACGTCACTCCTCTCCCTGCTGTGCGCACAGCTGCCTCCCTGGGTCTGAATGTGTTCTCGCCTCTTGTGATGGAGACCACAGTCATGGGATTGGACCTCTTAGCTCTGCTGTGACCTTGCCTTAACGTGATACATCCGCAAGGGCTCCGTTTCCAAGTAAGGTCCCAGGCGCAGGTGTTTGGGTTGCACTTGAACGTAGTCTTCCTGGAGCGTGGGTTCAGGACCCCCCACGGATTCCACATCTGTGGATGCCCAAGTCCCTCATGTCCTTCTTTGTGCATAACAGTGGTTCAGGCCATGACCGGCTGCATGCAGATGGTGACCATACTCCCAGTGATGTCACAGCCAGTGCGGCTTGTGTGAGGACACCCCGCAAGGCTCGCCCAACAGCCCCATCAGCTCACAACGTGTTTCTCAGAACATCTCCTTGCCATTAAGTGACACATGACTGTGCGTTGCAGACAGGGGTGGGGAACGTCATTTAAGGCTCACGAGATCATCTGGTCTGGCCCCTGCCAAGGTGACTGCAGGCAAGACTCAAAATTCAGTAAATCTATAGCAGGCTCATTGGCAGGTGGATCATCTTGTACGGCCCGCGATTGATGTAAAAACATCTACACGGCCCTTGGCAGCGACAAGGTTCCCCACCCTTGAGTCAGGTCCAGATCGCTTATACCCGGGACGATTGTGCAGTGCGAATGCCACGCAAGTCCTTGTTTCACCTTGCTGTTCGGGGAATAATGGCCACTTTTAAAAGACTGCGCATCTTCAGTCCAGACCCGATTTCCACGCTCCTCCCCCGCCCCGCCCCGCCCCGATTATTCTGCCTCCATGGCTGGTTGAATCCATGAATGCAAAGCTGGCCCTGTCTCTCTGTTGGGGGTGATGATGGGGTCACTGCTTCAGACTGGGCGCCCCTTCCCCTCTAAGATGTCTTCTTTCTGTTGATGCCTGAATGGCGAGGGATTGCTCTGAAACATCTCCGGGAAGAGCACAGGGTGGGGTGGAACCGTGTGTGCAGAGGCCCCGAGGAGAGGGGGTGCATGGAACGTTCCGTGGAGAGCAGGAGCCCCACGCGGGTGGGGTGGCCGGAGACGAGACCGCGGAAGCAGGTTGGACCAGGGTCGCAGGGATCTCCTAAGAGCCCTGAAGTCCCTTCTTGGCGCAGTGAGGAGCCACCAGGCACAGCAGTGGCGTGTGTGTGGTCCCGTATGCCTTTGTACAGGGTCCCTGACCCCACACTGAGGCGAACTAAGGAGGAGGGGCTGCTGGGATGGGGTGAGAGCCGACGGGGGTGGGCCGGGCAGGAGGGCGCTGTCGCTGGGGCCGGTTCGGGGCAGGAGAGGACATCAGAAGCAGTGCCTCCCTGTCCAGTTTCTCAAACTCTGTTCCCTGGAGCCCCGGGGTTCCCCAGGGGTTCTCGGCGTCTCTGGCACTTGGAAGTGGAGCTGTTCATCCTGTGAACATGTGAGCCACGGGGGGCGTGAGTCCCCTCAGTCTCCATGTCATTCCCCCTCCACCCTCTGCTTCCGCTGAGAGTCATGGCCTTTTCTCTTCATGTTCCGTCTGAGTCTGAAAATGTCTTAGGAGCGCAGGACTGGCATGACCCAGCGTGAGGAGTAGGGCGCACCTGGGACTCTCGCCCGCTGTGTGCACTGGCTCCTTCTCGCGGGGCTGCTCCGTGGCTCGTGGCGGGCCATGGCCAGGTCCTCAGCACAAGCCACGGGGTCGCTCTGTGTCGGCCGCCATGTTTACTATCATTTTATTATTTCAGATTCAAGCTGTTGCTTTCCTGCAGCCAGCTGGCCTTCAGAAGTCCTTCCTGAGGGGAGAGATCCATTTCCCACCAAACCAAGGGGTCTTTTTTTTTTTTTTTGACAGGCAGAGTGGACAGTGAGAGAGAGAGACAGAGAGAAAGGTCTTCCGTTGCCATTGGTTCACCCTCCAATGGCCACCGCGGACGGCGCGCTGCAGCCGGCGCACCGCGATCGTCCGATGGCAGGAGCCAGGTGCTAGGTGCTTTTTCCTGGTCTCCCATGGGGTGCAGGGCCCAAGCACTTGGGCCATCCTCCACTGCACTCCCGGGCCACAGCAGAGGGCTGGCCTGGAAGAGGGGCAACCGGGACAGAATCCGGCGCCCCGACCGGGACTAGAACCCGGTGTGCCGGTGCCGCAAGGCGGAGGATTAGCCTCTTGAGCCACGGCGCCGGCCATCAAGGGGTCTTTTCTGTGGGTTCCGGACGACCGACTCCTGTCTCTCAAACTGATGAGTCCAGGCAGGGGCTTTGTGACAGTGCTGGGTGCTCGCTGGCACGGGGAAGTCAGAGGTGTGGTGAAGTTGGGGGGACGGTCGCTCACATGCCAGCCTGGTGATGGCCTTGGTGAGGTGCCGAGGGGACAGAGCCCAGTGGCTACTTTGTGCTCTTTGGGAGGAGGGGACGCCCTCCAGGACTTGGCCAGGCTGATGGGGGCTGCAGATGCATAGCCCTGAGGTCTCCAAGGTGAGCTCAGCTGTGCCCTCATTATGCCCCGACTTCAAAGATGATGAAATAGGGGCTGGCATTGTGGCATAGCAGGTAAAGCCGCCATCTGCAATGCCAGCATCCCATATAGGTGCAGGTGCAAGTCCCGGCTACTCCACTTCCAATCCAGCTCCCTGCAAATGGCCTGGGAAAAGCAGTAGAGGATGTCCCAAGTGCTTGGGCCCCTGCACCCACATGGGAGACCCGGATGAAGCCCCTGGCTTTGGTGTGGTCAAGCCCTGGTTATTGCAGCCATGTGGGGAGTAAAACAGTAGATGGGAAAATCTCTCTAACTCTTTAAAAATAAATAAAATCAATCTTAAGACAAAGATTATGAAATAGACAATGGTGTTCAAATCTGCACGGACTATGGTGAGAGAGAGGAGAAGCATGACCCTGGGCTGTGGTCCTGGAGGACAGCCTGGGTGTCCCGGGGGTGACAGTGGGCTGCGGGTGACCCACGAGGTGTGGTGGTCAGGAGTTGGGGGAGGGCAGAGACCACCCCAGTGCTGTCTGCTTAGAATCACCCCATCTGCTGCTGCCCTGGTGGCACAGACAGACGCTGCAGCCCCCTGGCGAGGGAGGGCAGCTGATGGGACAGGAGTTGAAGGGACGGGCCACTCTGCGGGTTACGCTGTCCTGAGCATGGATCCACATGTCAGGTGTGGGCTGCAGACTGTCCGAGGAAGGGAGGCACCCAGAGGAGAAGTGAAGCCGGGACCAAGCAGGTGCGCAGGGACCTGGCGGGAGGCTCAGGTGCTAAGCTCCTGTACTGTGAGGCCGGCAGGTGCCGAGGGGACAGAGCCGCAGCACCTGCCCCAGGCACAGCTCCGACTCTGCTCCGGATGATTGGCCCAAACGGGGTTAAGGGCCTGCTGTGGCCGGATCCCCCTACTTTTTAGGAAGAATTGGGAATTTTGGTATTTACATGAGATCTTCCAATTTAAAAGTGAGTGCCTGTTAAAATGACGGGGCAGGCCAGACAGGAGATGCCTGTGGGCTGGTTGGCCAGGCTTCTGTGAACCTGTGCCCTCCGCCATGGCTGTACGGGGCGTCGCTTCCCTCAATGCACACCTGGATCTTGGTTCTGGCTCTCCCGGGGAAGGTGCCGGCCAACCGCTGGCGTCTGTCCCGCGGGCGGCGGATTTCGCTGACTGCCTTTTGCCGCCCTCCCCTCCTGGAGAGCAGCCTGCTCTCAGCTGGGCAGTCCTGTCCAGGCTTTCAACCGTCCTGTGGGAGACGGGAGATGCATGTGACAGTCGGCCTTGAAACCGTCTTCCTGTTCCTGAGTGCTAAGAGCCGATTCCCAACCACGGCTCTGCAGGAGTGTCGGGGACGGGAGGGAAGTTAAAAACCTCAGTCACCAAGACAAGTTATGGTTTTATGTAATAGTTTAACCACACAAATGAATGCCAAAAATCCATGATAAACTAAGATAAGTAAGAATCAACAGGAGGCTCATTCCCCCGCTGTTCTCGGGTTCCCATCTTCACCGCACGGCGGCGCTGCTCCGGCGCCTGCCTTTGCTGGCGCTGTAGGAGTTTGTTCACCTTGAAATTTCTGGGTCCATTTTGGTTCTTTCAAACACTGCATGCAAATCCAGTTTATCTGACCAGTGAATTCTGGGGCACCCTCTTAGATTTCGTCCCTGTTGTTTCACCCACTGCCCGCCCTGTGGAAGTCAGATGCACTCATTTGTAAATTACAGCAGCAGCATGCAGAGTGGCCGTGAATCCTGAATCCCTGGATGGAAACAACAATCTCACGTTGCTTCCGGGGTCTCCTGGAGAGGTTCGCCCTTCTCAGATCTCGCTCAGAATGGTTCAGGGCCTGCCATTTGCGAGCTGTGTTTTACTGTAACGGGGCTGTCAGGATGTGGGGTTGGTGACGAGGCTGTGATGTGAGACGGCGTCTACCATTCCTTGTTCAATAATGATTAGGACTTTAAAGGCGGTGGCGGCGGAGCACTGAGCCGAGTGCAGGTGCCTTCCGTGGGCAGGCTCCCCCAGGTTCGGGCGCTGTCTGGCTTGTCTTACCCGAGCCTTGTCTGCCACCCAGGTGAACATGTTAGCATGAGAGAATCTTTGAATACTGGAACCGGCATGGGGCTCAGGAATTATCTAATTCTGTCCCTTCCCATCCTAAAGATGGAGAAACCGAGACACAGGAAGTCAGGTAGGCGTCTTACTTAAAGGTCACAGGGTGAGTTAGAGCAAGAACTCAGATTGGATCCTGGGTCTCCCAGTTCCGGGCTGTTTTTATTGTAGCGCAAGGTCACTCAGCCCTGGCCATCCATTTCTGCCTTCATGCCTGTGGGAAGGTCGGTATGGAAGGGGTGGGAGGATTCCCATCTGCTGGATTGGTTATTGGTGACCCCAAGGACATAGTTCCTGTTAATACTGAAGATGTTCCTATGCAGCGAATAGTCTCTCATCTTTTCATTAAAAATTAAAAAACTCACGGGCAGGCCGAATGTTCCTGAAGCCATCGAAGCAGAAGTGCTATGCTAAGATGATGGCGGGTTTTAAAAGTAGGCTGGAGGCCGGGCCACAAATGTGCAGGACACCGCCAGTTTCCAGGCCCTCCCTGTGTGTCTCCCAGTGGAGCAGAGAGGGGACCTGGGTCCTCCTGTGATGCGGTTTCATTTACTGAGGGTCTCTCGGGCCGGAGCTCTGCTGGCCACGACTTAGCGAGGGCTAGCACGTGCCAGGCACGCTGCAAGGATCGGGGGATGCAGCCAGGGTTGCCATTTGAAAGGCCACCCAGTGGAAGTTAAGTTGCATTCAAACAGAGAATAGCTTTTTAGTTTAAGCATGCCCTATATAATATGTGAGATCTACTTGTCTTAAGAAAGCATTTGTTATCTAAAATGAATATCTAATTGGTGTCTTGTATTTGTATTTGCTAATCTGACAACCCTAGAAACTCCATTGGAGAAAATGGACAAATAGCCCCGCCCTGTGTGCACCTGCCGCTCGTCTTCTTCCAGGTCCTCCAATGCATCAGACTTCCTGCTGCACTTTGCACTCACGTGCCCACCTGTCTGGCACTTCACTCCCTGGCTATTCCCTGGCTGACTCCTCTCAACCTGACAAGTCCCAGCTTGAATCTCACCTCCCTGGGGAGTCTGCGGGAACTCCCTGTCTGTGTCAGGTTCTGTGGCGGAGCCTCGGTAATACCTTCTCCCTTCGTTTCTCGTTATTCACTGCGGTAAATGCTTCTTCTTTTTTAATTAAAGATTTTTATTTATTTGTTTGAGAGGTAGAGTTACAGACAGTGAGAGGGAGAGATGGACACGTCTTCCATCTGCTGGTTCACTCCCCAAATGGCCACAATGGCTGGAGCTGGGCCGATCTGAAGCCAGGAGCCAGGAGCTTCTTCTGGGTCTCACACATGGGTGCAGGGGCCCAAGCACCTGGGCCATCTTCCACTGCTTTCCCAGGCCACAGCAGAGAGCTGGATTGGAAGAGGAGCAGCCAGGACTAGAACTGGCGCCCATATGGGATGCCAGCACCACGGGTGGAGGATTAAGCCACTATGCCACAGCATCGGCCCTGGTAAATGCTTCTTGACTTGTGTTGCATTCCTGGGCCAGGGTTGCACAGCACCAGTGTGTGCTAGAAGATTCCAGCTCTCAGTGGCTTCACCGCTGTCCCATTTCCCCTCTGTGGGAGAGGAAGGGCCAGGGCCTTTGCAGGGAGGCCAGCTTGGGGCAGAGAGGAGGCTGACCCGAGTGTGCTCACCGGGCCTTCGTCTCACCCCACGCGGGGCATGCAGGGCACTCATCTGCGGCTGGCCCTTGTACCTAACAGCACAGATGGTTTACTTTGGGCCTGAAAAAGTGCCTTCCCTCCCCTCTCCTGCCATCCTTCCAGGCAGACTCTACACAGCAAAGCTCCTCACTGCTCTGCTCCTGCACTGCTCTGTGGGCCCGCGCCTCGTCCGAACTCCTTCCTTCCTTTTCTTTCTTTATTTGAAAGTCAGAGTTACACAGAGAGAGGAGAGGCCGAGGGAGAGAGAGGTCTTCTGTCCGCTGGTTCACTCCCCAGATGGCCACAACAGCCGGAGCTGTGCTGATCTGAAGCCAGGAGCCAGGAGCTTTTCCAGGTCTCCTACGCAGGTGCAGGGACCTAAGCACTTGGGCCATCTTCCAGTGCTTTCCCAGGCCACAGCAGAGAGCTGGGTTGGAAGTGGAGCAGCCGGGACTCGAACCAGCATCCATGTGGGATGCTGGAGCTTTAGGCCAGGGCGTTAACCCGCTGTGCCACAGCACCGGCCCCGTGAACTCCTTCTTTTCAAAGAACTCTGGGTGCTTTGGTTCAGACTTCAAATTCTAGAAGCATTGGAAGGATGTCCACTGTTCAGACAGGGACAAGTAGGGCAGCTGGAGTCTCGTTTAGTATGTCCGAACCATCTGCCCAAGGCTGCAGTTTTTGGAGCATTGAATAATTAGTTGTAAAGTGATCTTCCCTGTATTGGTTCAACCCTTGTATTTCAGAGTAATCCTCAGGGAGGAGGATCCTTCAAGAGAAATTTAGACACACAGGAGAATCAAACTTTCCCTGTCCATCTGTCCACCCACCCACCTATCCACAGATCCATCCATCCACACATCTATCCATCCATCGACACATCTATCCATCTACCCACACATCCATCCATCTACATATCCATGCATCCATCTACATATCCATGCATCCATCTATATATCCATGCATCCATGCATCCACTCACCCATCCATTGACACATCCATCCTTCCTTCCTTCCATATACCCATCCATCTGTCCATCCAGCCACCCATCTATACATCCATCCACATATCCATCCATTCATCCATATATCATATACATCTATCCATTCATACGTTAATCATCCAAACACTATACACACATCCACCCACCCATCCACCCATTCACCCACCCATCTACCCACCCACCCATACATCTATGCATCCACCCACCCATGCATCCACCCACCCATCCATCTATACATCCACCCATGCATCCACCCACCCATCCATCTACACATCCAGCCACCCACCCACCCACCCATCCATCTACACATCCAGCCACCCACCCACCCACGGTACACATCAATCCATTGTGAATGAGGCAGCCCGGCCCCTGCCTTAGTAGCTCATGTGGGCTGGTGGAGATATAATTCTCTAATTGCCAAGATGGGGTCATTCATCCACGTCTTTGCCAGGGGAGGGAGGAACAGCTGTCGATGGTTCTACTGAGATGAAGTTCAAAGTCTTCTCCGAAGGGAACACACTGGGGGGTTGTCATCTGAAGAGGGGGGACGTTGCTGGGCAGGCAGTCAGCTGATGTCCACTGGGTAACAGGCATTTAATCACTGCTGGGTGTGCGGGAGGGCATGTGCGTGTGTGTGTGTGTGTGTGTGTGTGAGTGTGCGCGTGTGTGTGGAGTGGTGGCACTAGCTTTTCTCCTTTTCTACGGAAGGATGCGTGTGTACGTGCATGTGTGTGTGTGTTCACGTGTGTGTGGAGTTGTGGTAGAACTAGCTCTTCTCCGTTCCTCCAGCGGGAGGAAAGGCTGCTTCCCTTCCTTGGCGCTGAGCGCATTTCCGGCTTGGGCCCTGGGACCCCTGTCATTAGAGCCCAGGAGAACCTGCTCCCTGACTATAACCGTCCTCATCTGGATCCTGACGCTCTCCCCCACCTAAATGATCAGTTGCTCCCTGGGGCCTTGTTGGGTAACACAGGGAAGCTCTGCTTATGGTTAGGGGATTTCCTTAGGCTCCGACAACCACAAGTGCTTTCCACGACTGTGAAATGAGCGCCAGTGAGGCGCAGGGGCCTCGGGTGGAGTTTGACCCTAAACACGTGGATGTCACTCCTGGCGCACAGTGGGAGCACCTGCCTAGGTTCCGGCCCGCCCTCATGCCTCCTGATGACATCCTTTCCTGGTGGGGCCCAGGGACTTGAATGTTTTAGCAGCTTGCCAGGTGATTTTTTTAAAAAAATTTACTTGAAAGGCAGAGTAACAGAGAGATCAAGAGAGAGAGAGAGAGGAGAGAGAGATCTGTCATCCACTGGTTCACTCCCCAAGTGGCCACCGCAGCTAGGACTGAGCCAGACTGAAGCCAGGAGCTTTCTCTGGGTTTCCCACATGTGTGCGGGCCACACACACGCACTTGGGTAATCCTCCACTACCTTCCCAGGCCGTTAGCAAGGAGCTGGATCGGAATTGGAGCAGCCAGAAGTCCCACTACCCACTAGTGTCTATATGGGATGCCAGCGTTGCAGGCAGTGGCTTGACCCACTGCACCACAGTGCCAGCCCCCAGGGGATTGCAATGTACAGCCTGGATTAAGACCCACTGGTCTGGGACCAGCACTGTGGTGCAGCATCCCATATGGAAGCCGGTTCGAGTCTTAGCAGCTCCACTTCTGATCCAGCTCTCTGCTATGGCCCGGGAAAACATCAGAAGATGGCCCAAGACCTTGGCCACTGCACCCACGTGGAAGACCCCAAAGAAGCTCCTGGCTCCTGGCTTTGGATCTGCGGAGCTCCAGCTATTGCGGCCATTTGGGGAGTGAACCAGTGGAAGACCTTTCCCTCTGTCTCTCCCGCTTACTGTCTGTATCTCCACCTCTCAAATAAATAAAAAAGGCCCACTGCTCTAAGTGCAGTTTGAAAAACGCATTCCTAGCTGTGCCTGAGCTCCAACGAGGGCGGGACTGCTTTGCTAATAACTGCCTCCCTGCCCCCGCAGCAGGGCCAGATTCCTGACAGGTGCTCAGTACACACTTGTAGGACGAGTGATGATTGACGGCTTTGCACAAACCCCTGCGTACAGCAGAGGAGGCTCCGTAGAAGATGCACACCCTCTGTCCTCCTCCTTCCTCCCCATCCTCCCAGGAACACGGGCAAGGAGTCTGGTCGCTGGAGATGCAGCCGTGGATCGCATGGGGCTGTAGACGTGTCCCCTCGATCCGCCGCACCTGCTGCAGTGGGGCGTTGTCTGCAAGCCCGAGGAAGACATCTTCCGCTGCTCTCCTGAGCCCTGCGTGCGGAGGCCCCGTCCCAATCTCCTTCCCCCACCGGGAGTCCATTTATGGGGGGAGGGGGTAGTACTGGGTTCTTCTGTAGTGTTTGTACCTGTGTGTAACATGCACCTTAGGTGACTGATTAAAAATACCCACCCCCCAGCCTGGACTCCAGGGAGGGGCCTCGGAGCAAGCATCCAGTTGTCCCCTTTACCTGTCAACCTCCCAGCAGCCCTGCTGCCCCGCCCCCTGGGGGGGGGCTTGCCCTTTCCGTTGGTTCTAGAGAGAACACTCTTCTCCCAGGGCTTCCCATCAGCCAGGCGCAGTCTGGGTCGCCTCCCCCACCCCCAGCCTCTGTCTCTACCTCTGTCTCCTTGACGCCTCTCCCTCTACCAGAACCCAGCAGCCCTGGGAGCTGCTGAGGGCTGGGTATGAGGGTGGGGCTCGTGCTGTCCGCGCACCTGAATTTCCTTCTTAGGCCCTGGGAAGTCGAGTTCTGGGGCGTGAAAATCAGGCCACAGCTGCGGGCACACGGAGGCACCTGGAGACCTGGGGCTGTAGAAGAGGGAGTGGATGCGCCCGGGAAAAGGGAAGGGTTCTTTAGTTCCTAGGGGCGAACCACCAGCGGCAGTGGCTTTCTTGTTTGGAACCTGGGCCGGGCAAGGTGCTCAGCACCGGGGGAGGCAGCGGCCGCCCGCCCGAGCGCCCGACCGTGGCACAGCGCGGGGCAGGGGCGGTGCGCCGAGGCCGGCGGCGGGCGGCTCCTTCCTCCCCCGCGGCCAGCGCCGCGCGCCCCTCCCCCCGCCCCGGGCCCCCGGGTGGCGGCCCCGCCCTCGCCGGCCCGGCCGCGCTGTCCCCGCCTCCTCGCCCCGGGCTGCAACAGGTGCCTCCCGGAGCAGGAAGCCCGCGCCGCCGCCGCCGCCGCTGCGCTCCCCCGGCGCGTCCAGGTCCCGCTGCGCCAGGCGCGCCATCCCCGGGCCCCGCGTGCGTCACCCCGAGGAGAGAGACCCCCATCGCCCGACCGCCGCGCCGGGGGCCGCCGCGGGCCGCCGCGGGCGAGGGGCCCACTGCGCCCGGCCTCGCCGCCCGACCGCCGCCTCGCGCGCCATGGACGCCGCGGAGCCGCAGCCGGACCCCGACGGCGGGGACGCCTCGGGCCCCGAGCCCGGGGGCAGCCCCCAGGAAGAGTTCGACTTCTCCATCCTCTTCGACTATGACTATTTGAATCCCATCGAAGGTCCGTGGAGGTTCCCCCGGCCCGGCCTCAGAGCCCAGGCAGGGGCGTGGGCCTGGGGCCTGGGGCGTGGGCTCAGAGGGGGCCATGTTTTGCTCCAGGTGCGACCCTTCCTCGGGGGGCTTGGAGGGCGGTGCCCTCTGCAGGTGAGAGGGAGGGGAGGAGGCTCCGGCGGCCGCACGTCGGGTTCGAAGCCCAAGGCGGCAGGTGCCAGAGAGGGTAGGGGCTGCAGGCTCCTTGCCTGGGAGTGGCCGGCAGAGGACCGGGGAGGGCTTTGCTCGCTCCGGAGAGAGGCGGCGAGGAAGCTGCGTGGAGCTGGGGATGGGCCGAGGCAGAAAGAGGTTACTGGGGGCCAGGGGAGAGGTCGCTTCCCCTCCCCTCCCGCGCTGCCGCCGCGTGCGAGCGGAGCAGCGCGTGCTGGGGACTTGGTGTTGAAACTGAGCGGGAGGCTGGCAGGGCTGACTTTGATGTGCGGTGGCGCCCGCGGCCTCCTGGGCGGATGCTGCTGCTGCTGCTGTGTCTGGGGGATCGTCCAGCCCCCGGCCCAAAAGGGTGGGTGGGAGGTATGAGTTCAGGAAGAGGAGCTGGAGCTATTTCGGGCTGAAGGCTGTGTGGCTCGGCTTCAGCTGCCCTCCCGCGCGGGGGCCAGGGCCGGGGACTTCCCGAGGCTGGGGCCCGTGCTCCGCCTGCAGCGGGAGGGGGAGGAGGAGGAGGTCACAGGCGCAACCGCGCGGTATTTTTCTGGTTAGCAGGTTGTTCTGGAAAAAAACAAACAGCAGAAAACTTAAGCAGGCTTCCTGGTTTTGACAGCCCGGGCCAGCCGGTGCTGGTGGCCGGCTCCGCTCCGGGGAACCTGCGGGCGACTTGCAAACGCACGCTGGGCCTGACTGCGTGGGGAAGGGGGTGGGGCTACGCTCTGCACGGTGGGGAGGTGGCGCCCTCCTGCCCGGAGCCGCTGGGTCCGGCAGAGGGATGGAGCCGCTGTTACCTGTCCTCGCTGGCCACCTTAGGTGGGGGGCTTGCCCCGCGTCGTGGGCTCTTGCCTCACTTGGATGAGGGCAGGCGGTAATGGCTAGCAAACTTGTCTTTGGGCTGGGGATGGAAATAATTAGCCAGAAGGGGGATCAGTCTTCTGGACTCCCAGTCTGGAGATCTTCTGGTTTGAAAAAATTAGTTAGGAATCTGCAAACTCTGTGCTGACATCAGTGGTCTCTGGTCATTAAGATTAAAGTTGTGTTTGGAGGAAATTAATACTTACACCCCTCCCAGATTCGCAAAAAGTGAACTTTTTTTTTTTTTTTTTTTGGCAGGGGTGGGGATTTCCAGGAAATAGCTCCCGAGCTGAATCTGGTGGGAGGTCCTTCTACCGTTTTTCTTGGCAAGCGGGGCTTGGTGGCCACGAGATGGGTATCTAAATGACCACAGTGAGAACTCCGGAATCTTTTTTTTAATAAACTTTATTGTTTGGAACAGTCCCGTATTTACAGGAATGTTACAAAGATAGGACACAGCTCCCACACCCGCTGCTCCCATTCCTCATATGCATTCTCACGCCGGCGTGGGGCACTTGTACTTAACAACCAGTGTCGGCACGTGATTTTTAAAATCCATACTTTGTTCAGGTTTACGAAGTCCTTGCCAGTTGTGAGGAATATGGAGGAGGTGGAGGCCAGTTCTTCAAAAAAGTTCATGAAAAAGTGGAATTACAAGTGTCTTCGGTGCAAAAGATTCAGGGAGCGGCGCTCAGAAGCTGCTGGAAACATACAGATGGTGGAAAGATTTGCAAACCTTTTTTGCATCAGAATAAATTTACTTTTCTTTTTCCCCCGTGGTCCTTTGGCTGTACCGTCGTAATGTAGGGTTTTTCTGAGCGTCTTCTCGTGATTAAAATAGAGCTCTGGGTTCTTGGGAGGAAGCGCACAGCGCTGCAGCGCCCCCTCGTTAGCGCGGAGGGCGTGGTTTCTCACTGCTGACGTGGGCTGTGAACACCTGGCTGAGGTCCGGTTTCCAGCCAGACCAGGGTCTTTGGAAGGAAGTTCTGTGAGAAACCCCGAGAGCCGGGAGTTCACTCTGCAGTCATCTGCTTGTCACACGGGGACTGTGCTGGCACTTGGGGGGCTTAGACAGTGGGCGCTCAGGAGGAGAAAGGACGCTGCTGGAAGACGCCGCAGGTGTGGGTCTGGCCTGCCCAGGGGTGCACAGCACCCACTCCCTCAGTTCTGCAGGGTGGAAGTCTCCGGGGGCCAGCCCTGGCCTGGCTTTGCTGCGGGGTCGGCTCTTGGTGATGCGTGTGAAGGGACGCCCTCAGCTCAGGGCTGAGCTGGGCGCAAGCGAGGGCCGCAGACACTGCTCATGGGGACAGACGTCCTGGTCAGCTCTGGTGGGGGTGCTTAGGGAGTTCTGGGAGGCGCCCATGTCGTGGGACTGGACCCCCGAAGCCTACAGTGGGTTCTGTTACGCCGCCCCCACGGAGAGGGGCACAGAGAGGTGAAGTAACTTCCCCAAGCAAGCAGAGCTGGCAGATGGCAGAGCTGAATCAGGAGCTTCCGCGCCTGGCGCAGCGCGCAGCCGCAGTGGGAGGGGTCCGCGCCCTTCCCTGATGAGAGACACGTGTGCAGCAGCTGGCAGGGGCCTGCGGCCAGGGCACGGCTGCGGCTGAACGCGTTCGCCAGCCGGGCCGTCTGCCTACGTGGAGAAGGCCTGGGAGGAGAGCCCTGCCCTCCTGGGGCTGAGTCCGTCTCTGGTGCGTGAACTCGCTTAACTCCACGAACACAGGGTCTGCTCTGCCCCTTGTGTTAAATCAGGCCCTTGCTTATGTTAACAGAAGTGCTTGTGGCCGCTCACTAGGCTAATCCTCCGCCTGCAGCACCGGCACCCTGGGTTCTAGTCCCAGTCGGGGGGAGCTGGAGTCTGTCCTGGTTGCCCCTCTTCCAGGCCAGCTCTCTGCTGTGGCCCAGGAGTGCAGTGGAGGATGGACCAAGTGCTTGGGCCCTGCACCCGCATGGGAGACCAGGAGAAGCACCTGGCTCCTGGCTTCGGATCAGCGCAGCACGCTGGCTGCAGCGGCCATTGGGGGGTGAACCAATGAAAAAGGAAGACCCTTCTCTCTGTCTCTCTCTGCCCACTCTGCCTGTCAAAAAAAAAAAAGAAAAAGAGAGAGAGAGAGAGAGGTGCTTGTGCGTGTAGTGCTGAGCACCTGCCGTGTCAGATCCTGGCCTACCTGGGAGGGGTACGGCTGAGCTCCTGCCGTGCTGAGTGAGGCCCCCCGTTGGGTTCCCTTGTCTGTTGCATGGTCCAACGGATGCCTCTGGTAGGGACAGCAGGCGTCCTTGGTACCTTCTTGGATCTCGCACGAGTACCTCTAGTGCTGGCTTTATTTTTATTCTTTAATTTAAAAAAAAAGATTTTGTTTATTTGAACGGCAGAGTTGAGGAGAGGGAGAGAGAGAGGGAGACATGCTGGTTCACTCCCCAAATGGCCGCAAAGGTCAGGGTTGGGCCAGGAGCTGCATCTGAGTCTCCCACATGGGTGCAGGGCTCCAAGAACGTGGGCTGTCTTCCTCTGCTTTCCCAGGCTTGTTAGCAGGGAGCTGGATTGGAAGTGGAGCAGCCAGGTCTTGAACCGGTGCCTGTAAGGGATGCTGACATCATAGGCAACAGCTTTACTGGCTACGCCATTACACCGGCCCTTAGTGTTCGCTTTAGGATTGAGATGTGTGCATGTATTATTATTATTATTAGGGTCAGAGAGAGACACAGAGTGAGGGGAGAGAGCCCTTTTCTGCTTTTGCTTACTCCTCAAACGCCCACAACGGCCCCAGCAGGAGTCAAAGCCAGGAGCCAGGAACTCAGTCGAGTTCTCCCGTGTGGCAGCGGAAACCCAGGTACTTGTGTCGCTGTCACCACCTCCCGGGTCTGCGTTAGCAAGAAGGTGGAGCCGGGAGCTGCATGTGTTGTTGAACCCGAGGCCGTCGGATATGGCACATGGACACCTTATCTTGTAGGCCACGCACCTGCTTAAGATGTATATTACGCTAAGGAGGTCTATCCTTTCATCTGTTCCTGTTTCCTTGAAAGTTTTTTAGGCATGGAAGTTTAATCGCATCAGATTAATATGTCGGCTTACACAGACAGATTTTCTAATGCTGAGACATCCGTGCTGTATGCCCCACTTGGTCGTTACGGCGGCATCTGTTGGGTATTGTAAGGGTTTCCCAGCAACGTTCCTGAGGGATGTTGGTCTCTGTCCCTCCATGCCCAGGGTGGTTCGTGCAGCCCTGGGCATTCTGGGTTGTAAGGTTGTGAGAGAACCCCCGGGTGTCTTTTTGTGGAGCTGCTGCTTTTTAAAATGTCTTCTCGTTCATTAGAGAGTGCGTGCGCTCATTCACGCGCTCTCTCCTCGGATGCCCGCAACAACTCTGGGGGCGGAAGCCGGGAGCCAGGGATACAACCCAGGGGTTCGGGGTGGGGAGCAGCCTCCAGCTGATGGCCACTGGCTGCCTTGTAGAGTCCATTCCTGGATCCTTCAAGCTCGGGGGCCACAGCCCTCGGGGAAGCCGATGGCAGCTGCAGCTCCTGCATGGCCCCTCCCCTGTGCCCGGTCCCCCGCCTCCCCTGCCGTGTGCGTTTCATACCACGTCTTGGGAGCCCTCCGTGTTTCAGCCGAGGAGCACCTGCTCGGGACCCCGCAGGCGTAATGAACCAGTGCTTTCAGCAACACACTGAATGCTGGTTTTGTGCCAGGCCGAGCGGGTGTCGAGAGATGAATTAGCTGTGGTCCCTGCCCTTTTCTGCCCCGCCCCCCAGGCCATTATGGCACACAGCCTGGTAAGCACATAGGGACAAATGAGGTGCTGTGATACAATATCTTTTTTTTTTTTTTTTTTTTTGGTGCTTTCTAAAAATAGAGGCCTAGAGTAAGCGAACAGGTTCGCTAAACACACGCGGCTTTCAGGGACGTTGCCGTCTGTGTGCAGTTAAGGACAGGCCTCCGTAAGCCTGCTTTGGGCAAATACTGTCTCCAGGTGCAGCTGGAAAGGTGAAGTGGGGCTGGAGTCGAGCGTGGCTCGTGTAGGAGAGGAAAGGGGACTGAAGTGGCCTCCACCGTTCACCGCGGAACGCAGCGTGTGCTGGCTCCCGGGTGGAAGGCGGCCTAGGTTGAGATGGGGAGCAGCCGCTCTGAACGCCTGTGGCCGCGTCGTCAGCTTGGTTCCCCAGGCTCGCTGGCCCTGCAAGGCGGCCGGTTCAGTCAGTTTGGAGAATGGGCGGCATCCGTGTCTCAATCCTGCCTCAGCACCACCCTCTCCCCGGCTGCACCCTGGCCAATGTTTAGCCTCTTTGGGGGTGAGTTCACTTGGCTGGGAGTCGTGCCCTAGAAAGTCGGAGGGGACAGGGCACTTGGGGTCCCCCACGCTCTACAGTGCACAGCCAGAAGGCACCCCGCACCCAGGCAGAGCCGTCGTCTCGTGACGCTCGCTCCCTGTGTGGATGCCGATGCAGACTGGGCTTGCTGCTCCCATGACGGGATCATCCTCATTCTAACCCTTCCAGAAAAAAGGAGAGATGAACAAAGAGGATGCGAAGGCGGTCCCGCTGCTTTCTCTCTCTTTGCCCATCCCGGTGGAGGCCACTGCTTCCCGCCACCTCACTGGCTCAGCAAGTCAGAGCACCAGGTCTGAAATCAGAAAATCTGGGCTGAACGTGCTGCCTCTGCTTCCTTCTACTTGGCTGACCTTGGCTGAGCAGAGAGGTGCCTGGCATGGAGCAGACACACGGCACGTATTCGCCGAACAGATGGATGAGAAGTTGCGCCAGTCCTTTGCCGTGTGCCGCGGGACAGGTGATTTGGTTCTCTGGGCTTGCGTTTTCTCATCTGTGAAATGGGACCAGTGAAGACAGCGTCCATTGCTCAGGCGCTTGTGACGTTCCCCGGAGGCCATGTGATTCAGGCACGGGTAGTTGGGGTGATGTGGACGTGCGGTGACAATGGCCATGGCAGCCAGCTCTGAGAACTCCAACCCTCGTGAATTTCTGCAGGCTCTGCTTGCTTATAGGACAGGGTCTTGGTCTTGGTCTCTTCTGGATCCCAGACCTTAAGAGAGGGTGGGTTGGGCCGGCGCCGTGGCTCAATAGGCTAATCCTGCGCCTAGCGGTGCTGGCACACCGGGTTCTAGTCCCAGTCAGGGTGCCGGATTCTGTCCTGGTTGCTCCTCTTGTAGTCCAGCTCTCTGCTGTGGCCCGGGAGTGCAGTGGAGGATGGCCCAAGTGCTTGGGCCCTGCACCCCATGGGAGACCAGAAGCAGCACCTGGCTCCTGGCTTCGGATCAGCACGGTGCACCGGCCGTGGCGGCCATTGGAGGGTGAACCAACGGCAAAAGAAGACCTTTCTTTCTCTCTCTCTCTCTGTCCACTCTGCCTGTAAAAAAAAAAAAAAAGAGAGAGAGTGTGGGCGTGAAGGCGCGTGCTGGCTGGGGGGTTGGCGGGGTAGATTGGTGGCGGGCTTGAGTCTGCCCACCAGCAAGTAGTCTGACTCCTGTGCCTGTTCCCATCTGCAGAACCTCTCCTCTGCCCCTCCCTCCGAGAACTGGGCTGGCTGCAAGAGCGTCCTCCGTTGTCCATTGTCCAGAGTCCGTGTTTGGGAGGTTCCCTGGGGCTGCCTGTCCCCAGGATGCAGGGTCTCCCCAGGTGCGCGTCCTGGCCCCATGGGACTGCCTGAGCCATGGCCAGGAAAGCACAGCCCTGAAAATGCATTGGGAGGGAGGGGGGTGCTGTGGCCCCTCCCACAGGGGACTTCCTCCTCCCTCCCTCCCTCCCCAGCACAGGAAATAGCCACAGGCTCTGGCTAAACCCAGCTACCCTGGGTTGATTGAGGTTAGGTTTTTGCTGATTGTTCTCAAACTGAGCTCAGGGAGTCAATCAATGGGGGCGTGGCCCTGGGGTCCTTCCTGGCTGGCCCAGGAGCTGCTGCCTGCTTACATGGAGCCTGGTGGAGGAACTGCCTTTGACTCCCCCTGACCTTGTGAACTTCCCCCGAATATGCAAAGAGTGGAGACAGTGCTGTGCCCTGATGAGCCCTGGTCACCCAGCTCCAGCTAGGCGTCTTCCTCCCTCCCTTCCAGCCCACACATGCTGCCCACCCCACCTCTGGTTACTTTGAATCGAATTCCAGATGGCATGATATTTTGTTAATAGTCTGCCTGTCTCTGGAAGATAAGGACTCTTGAGAAAACGCCAATGCTGTTATTCCAACTGAAATGACTCAATAACAGAGCCAGCGACGGGGTTTCTGGCTGCTCTCACAACTGGTGTTTCACATGCATTTGTCTGAACCAAGATGCAAGCGAGAGTCGTCCGCTGTGTGTGGTCAGACGGACCGCTGCGTCTCTCCCATCTCCGAGAACCCCGCCGGTCCCTGTTCTTGGCGAGCTCTTGCTGAAGACACGGGCCATCCGGGTCTTGCCAGGTGGATCCCGGTGGTGTCTTCTTAACCTGTCCCTCTGTCCCCGGTGTCTCTGCAGGGCCCTTGGTTGTTCTTTCTGCCCCCTGCAAAAAGCAAGCAAGCCAGGGGAGACCGTAGGCTGCTTTACCCGAGTTGGCACGTGGGGCTCCTCTCGACCTTTTAATCCGCGGATTTGTGAAAGTGCATTTTCCTTGGTGGGCCTGGGGAGCTCATAAACTGCACTTGGAGAAGCCGGCCCTTCCCGTGCGAATGTTCACGGAGCCGCGCTTGGGTGAGCTTTCTGGAGGGGAGAAAGCGGCCCGCAGAGCTGGGATTTGTCAGAGTCCTTATGAAAACAGACCTGCTAGAGCCTGCCTGCCGAGGCGGGCGGGGCCCCCGGGTCCCGGTGCCTGCAGAATTCTGTGCCAGCCCGCGGGAAGGGGCTGTGGATGCGAGTGGTCCCCAGAAGGGGGGCTGCAGGTCCGGGACATGGGCTGTGTTGTGCTGGCCGGGGAAGAATGTCTTAATGGCCAGGGGCTGCCAGCACCCCTCACCCTCTGCACGTGCGCCTGTGCCCACCCCCCATGAACACGTGGCACATAAGTGAAAACTCCTGGAGAAAAGTGTAAATGAAGGCCCCGGCAGGTGTGGATGTTAAATCTGCGCCCCAGGCCAGGGCTGCCTGGGCCGCCCCCTCCGAGGGGAAGCCTGCACTTGATTCCAGAGTTGACGGAGCGCAGCCTGGCGCTGGGCTCTGCAGGCCACAGGGGGACGCCGGCGGGGGAGCTGGTGTCAGGGTGACCGGGGCTCCTGGCTGGGGCTCTTAGGGGATAAGGGAAGGGGCTTCCCTGGCCAGTGTGACAGCAAGGCCATCTGAAGCCTATTTCTGGCTCATTCTTCTGACCAACTCTTTCCTTCTGCTTTTGGGGGGAAGCCAGCTGGATCCTGCTGTCTGTCATGCACTTTACAGACACAGTTCCCTCCATCACAATTCTGGCCTCGAGGGGCTGTCTGGAGAGACGGCAGGCTGGTTGGATCAGGCTTGCGGTATGTTCTTGCCATGAGCTACTACGTGGTGATAAGATGGAAACGGCTCCTGCACCTGCTGAGGCTGAGTCGCTGACTTACTGTGGAGTGAAAGCAGCACCACGCACCCGGCCTGCGGAATTGTGTTTGTGTGATGGTCAAGGTCACTCAGGTTCAGCCTGTGGGGAGAGGAGTCTGGCAAGTGGTGGCTCCTGGGTGGGATGACGCGGGAGCCCAGCAGGGGCCTGGGAACATTGTGTGTCCCAAGTTGTGTTTCCCCACAAAAAGGCAGGCGATGGACATGAAGCGCTGGTGCGTTATGTTGTGCACAAGTGACGCCTTATTTATTTTTTTTTAAGATATATTTATTTACTTGAAAGGCAGAGGCAGAGAGAGGGAGGGAGGGGTCCTCCATCTGCTGGTTCACTCCCCAAATGGCCACAACAGTGGAGCTGGGCTGATCCAAAGCCAGGAGCCAGGAGCTTCTTTTGAGTCTCCACGTGGGTGCAAGGGCCCGAGCACTTGGGCCGTCTTCCACTGCTTTCCCAGGCCACGGCAGAGAGCTGGATTGGAAGAGGAGCAGCTGGGACTGGAACCGGCACCCATATGGGATGCTGGCACTATAGGTGGTGGCTTTACCCGCTGCACCACAGTGCCAGCCTCGACGCCTGGGTTTGAATCCCAGCTTTGCCCCTACTTTTGTCATCTTGGGAGTGTCTGCACCCCGTGCCTCAGTTTCTCTAGGTGTACACAGAGATGTTGGAGATAGCCCTCCTGCCTGAGAGAGAGACAGTGCACGCAAAAGCTGGTGGCACAGGGACCGTCACCAGGTGGAGTGAATAAAAACAGGTGGAGCAGCCAGGTTCTGCAAGACAGGAGGGCGCCGTGAGACGGCTTCAGCCCAGCGGCGGGAGGTTCCCTCCAGGCAGATGAGGCTGCATCTACCGGAAGCCCCAGCCCCACTGCCTCCATCTCCAAGGTGACCTTGAGGCCTGCGGGTTGCAGGTTGCATGCGTCTCCCCTACCTCCCACGTCAGCGTGTGGGCGCGAATGTTTTTGCACAGGGCGCTGCCAGCAGCCCGTCTGTAAGGCTCCTTGCTTGCAGATCGTCCGGGGCCTGTGTCCCCGGCGCCTGGCCTCACGGCAGCCGATTTGGGCAGGGCGACTGAGCCCTGCTTTTGAGCGTGTCTGGAGGAAGCAGACAGCTGTCTTTGCTGAGACAGGGTCAGCAAAGACGGGAGCATTCAAGGTGGCCTTGTCCAGGGCTCTCGCGTGGTCAAGCCAGGATGGCGAGCGCCCCGCCTCGTCTTCCTGGCACTTGAGCGCCTGATTTATCCGGGAGGAATTTCTCAGCATGCAGGCGCTGTGCCCGCGTGTGTCACCTCTGAGTGGAGGGCGGGCCAGCCCGCGTCTCTGTCGTTAGTGGTGTCCCTGATTCATTGGTGGGGAATCCTGTTCTCACGGCACCCGTGTGCGTGATGTGCATGACGCCGCGTCTGTGGGACCTCGGGGACGCTTTGGAACTGTGGCTGGGTGGAAGGCGGTCTTGTGGCTTCGTAGAGAGAGTCTGTCCCATGGGCTGTGCAAGCCGCCAGAGGAGAAAGCGACTCGCCCACCCCGTCCCGTGCACGGTCCCTGAAGCCCCTCTTTTGGCGGGGCCAGGTGGTGGCAGTCTGAGCGTTGCCATGGCGACAGACTGTGATGTCTCAAGCCCAGGACCCAGAACTCACAGCACCTCTGGCCCTGAGCTCATGGCATGAGGGGCTGGCTAACCACCTTGGACAGGGATGGGCCATGGCTCCATGGCTCCATGGCCTGTCCAAGGGCCATCCGTTTCCAGGCCTTGCCCTGCCGTCTCTTTTCCCAGCATTTAAACCTGAAGGCACCAGTTAACTTTGCCGCCCGGTGTAAGTTGCCCTGCTGGGTTTCTATTTCGGTCACTCTCTTCTGCTTCCCGAAAATTCCACCCGCCTGCACTTCTCATTGGAGAAGATGTTCTCTCGCTGTTCCCGTTTTCAAAAGTGACCTGTCGGCGGCTGCCTCAGACTTGGCTGTGTGAGCGTCTGTGAGGGCGGCCGGCAGGCCCGCGGGAGGAGAAGGCGCTGGCAGAGACCACCGCGCCGGCCCGTGTGCGATTTTAAAATAATCCTTGACTCAGTTCTGGGGCAAACGGAGGGATTGGGAACATTCCAGAAGGAAGGAGCCAGCGTCTGCGGTTGTCGGGGGTGACCTGCGTCCTGGGTGAAAGGTGCGGCTCCAGCCGTCCCTGCGTGGGAGTCAAAGTGTCAGCTCTAGGAGAGAGCCCCTTGCGTGAGAAGCGGGGCTCAGCGGTGGTTGGGGGGGGGCAGGGAGAAGGTTGCCTGAGCCTGAGTCCTGGCTCTGCCACTCAGAATCCCTGCGACCACTCTCTTATCCTCCCTCCTGGGGCTCTGGGAGACAAGTGCAGGAATGCCAGGCAGACGAGCAGAGTGAGTGGTGCAGACGGGCGAGGTCAGACCACGGTCTGCTGAGTCACTCACACCTTAGTAGGGTTCGGTGGATGTGCTCCCCAGGAGCCTGCGGGAGAAGTGCAAAAGGTGGAAGGAGGGGGCATGGCTGCATGGTCTCCCCACTCCCTGTGCTTGCTTCCTTGAAGATTTGATTTATTTGAAAGGCAGAGTTACAGAGAGAGAGAGAGAGAGAGAGAGAGAGAGAGAGAGAGAGATCTTCCATTCAAATGGCCAAGGCTGGACCAGGCAGAAGTTAACAGCCTGGAGCTCTGTCCATGGCTCCCACGTGGGTGCCAGGGCCCAAGCACTGGGCCATCTTCTGCTGCTTTCCCAGGCGCATCAGCAGGGAGCTGGATCAGAAGTGGGGCAGCTGGGATGCGAACCAGCACTCCTAAGGGATGAGCAGCGGCTTAGCCCACTGCGCCACACGTTTTCTGTGGGCCCATAGAACTGGTGAAAAAGAGTTATTGAAATGCTGACCAGGGCCTTTTCTTCTTCCATCGTGGGTGAAAGGCAGAATTTTCACTTAAAGATCATTCTTTCAATAATAGTGCCAGCAGTGACCCAGGAGGCCCCGGGGAGTGAGACTGCTGTGTGCTGTGGGCTTTTTGTGGGTTGAACGAGTCCTCGGGTTGGTGTCATCACTGACAGCATCCGCCCCGCCCCCACATGACACCAGGCTGTGGAGTTTCCCCAGGTCCTGCGGCCGGGGGTGGGGGTCTGCTGCACCGGGCTCGCCTCCCTCCGCTGACGGCGCCCTCTGCATCGGGGGCCTGGCCCAGCCTCCCCCGCCGTCTTTTCCTGCGCTTTCTGAGAGTGGCCAGAGAGCTCCTGCAACACTCAGGGGACCTAGACAAGCACCGCCCCCCAGATCCTGATGAAAGGAGGGTGGTGGCAATGGAGACCTGCTGGGGCCGTCTCTGTATTGTTCCAGGTTTGATGCGGTTGTGGGTGGTGCTGGCAGTGGTCTCTGGGCTTCTGCCGCACACTGGCCGTGCGTGCTGGGCATGCTGGCAAGCATAGCACTGTGGGTCTCGTTTGGTGTTAGGGCTAGGGCTGGGGCTCTAGCCAGGAGCCTGGAATTCCAACTGGGTCTCCTACACAGGTGCAGGGGCTAAAGCACTGGGGCCACCTTCCACTGCCTTCCCAGGTGCATCAGCAGGGAGCTGGATCGGAAGTGGAGCAGCCAGGGCTCAAACAGCGCCCATATGGGGTTCCAGCATCGCAGGCGGCAGCTGTGGCTATGGGGGGGCTGCTATGCCACAGCTCCAGCCCCCACTCCTTTCTAACATTTGCTCTTGCATCTCCCACCTCCTGGCTCTGACGCAGCAGGCCCTGTGTGGCCGTGGCAGAGCTGTGTGTCTTGAGCGTGGCGGGGCTAGCAAGCATGTTTAACACGAGGTGGGAGTCCTCAGACCCCGCGTCCGTACAGTGAGTGATGCCTCAATAACGAAGGCCCCCAGGGCTGGGGCAGTGAGCGCCGGCTCCGTGCCAGGGCCAGCCGCTGTGGCTCACTTGAATTTAGCACCTTTTATTTTTTCTGCTGTTTCTGCCCTACCTTCTATTTAGAGAGGTGACACTGATTTTCCATTTGTGGTAGTGGTGTCAACTTTCCTTGCAAAATAAAAAAGAGATTCATGTGAATGAATGTCAATAGAAATATTAAGTAAATAACATTGACTGTTGGTGCAAGGCCAGCACAAGGACCGTGCAGGTGGTCAGGAAAGGAACTTTCTGGAAGCCCTCCTGAGAAAGTTGTGGGGTTCTCAGCTGAAAGTGGCTTCACCCAGTGCCACGCGGACGCGGCGGCGACTGCGACGGAGCCGGCTCTCTGCGAGGTGGCGGAGACAGGGAATCCCACCTACTGAGGGAGCGTTTTACCGGCATGCTGTTCAGGAAATCTGCTGCCCGGTGCCCGGGACTGAGTGAAATGACAGTGATTCATTGCTTCCACCTCCCCTGCTTGCCGCACAGCAAGGTCCTAGGGAAAGAGAGAGACGCTGCTGGGCTTGATGGAAAGCAGCGTAAATGCCTTAAACCCTTTTAAGCTCAGCAAAGCCGGCCTTTCTGTTCTCAGGCCCGCCGGGCAGCGGGTGCCTGCGTGGCTCCATTTCCCGGCCGTGCCCGTCGGCCCCCGGGGCCTGCTCCCCATAATGCGCAATGTGGCGTTTCTGGTAAGGCGGGGGTTTTTGCCAAGAGACTTTGGGTGCCTGGTTCTGCTAGGTCACGGGGCAGTGGACACTCAGAATGCTGTGAGGCGTGGATTTGCTGTGGATCTCTTCCTAGATTAAAAGCTGATGCTCTGTGACCCACTGGGAAGGCATGTGGCTGCGTGTGTACGCGCGCGTGGGCACAAGTTCAAGTTGACATTGTCAGCTTCACAAGATCTCCAGGCCCCAGCGACTAACCTTGAGAGATTTTGGAGGCAGGAGCAAGCCAGGGGTCTGATCCAGTCCCTGCCGAGGACTGGGGTGGGCGGGGACTTTTCCAAAGCCTCACGGCTGGTTAGTGGTGGAGGAGGACCAGGGTCTCAATTTCCTGCTTCGTAAACCAGGGTTTCATTACCACATTATCAGGTTACGTCACTCCCACCACCACTTACAAAGTGGAATAGCGTCTTTGGGGAATTACGTTTCGCTCCGTAGTCCAGAAGTCAGGCAGGCTTCCGTCTGCTGTGTGCAGTCCCCTCCCTGGAGGGGTAGTCACCGGGACCGGTACCTGGCAGAGACCACGTCAGCCGCGTGCCGTGTGCACAGAGCCCTCTCGCCTGGTTGTACACTGCGTGCTGTGTGTGTCTCGCTTTCTCCTTTAAAACCAAACCTCAGCATCGCTGGCCTCCGGGCAGCGGGCGCTTTCCAAGCCTTTTTATGGCCGTGTGAACACAGCAGCAGCTGGCCAGTCGCTGTAGGTGGACTCGAGGTCGTTTGCAGTCTTGGGGGCTCACAGAGGGCTGCAGGGATCGGTCTTGGGGGTGCTCCCTTCTGCATGGTGAGCAGCAGGAGCCGTGTCTGGGCATGGCCGAGCTGGCTCCCAGGGCATGTGTGTTTGAGATGCAGACAGACAGTGCCCAGTCACCCTCCTTGGAGCTTCTGCTCATCGACCTTTAGCTTCAGGTCTTAGTGTGAGTGGGGGCAGAGCCGTTGAGGCAGAGGCCACAGGAGGTGCAAAGGCCCTGAGGCAGGAAGGAACCCGGTGCTTTCCAAAAGTTTAGAGTCCAGAGGAGGGAGAGGTGAGAGAGTAGAGAAAGGCAAGGCCGGACGAGCAGGCAGGACCCGGCGGCGCTGAGCCGGTGGAAGAGGTCCTTCATCTTCACCCGGTGAGCTGTGGGAAGCCAGTTTTGGGGTTTTCCCCTGAAGTGGGGCACTGTGTGGCTCCCGCCTGGTCAGCTGAGCTGGACAGAGAGCACACGAGGAGGTGGAAGCCTGCCCGAGCGGTCCCAGGCCCCCCCGAGACGGGAGCGGGTCGCGAGGCCTCAGGGAGAGGCTGTGGGTCTGGCCCGTCGGGCCCTCAGTCACCACTCTGACTTGCTCATTCACTCGGCCTCTGCTGATGGAGGGCCTGTGAGTGCCAGGCGCTGTGGTAGGTGCTTGGCAAACAATGCTGAACCGCGAGAGCCGCGGATCCGAGCCCGGGAGTGCAGTCACCGACTTTCATAAAAGGCCAGGGAGCGAGCGTCTGCCTCTCCTGTCGCAGCTACGGTTCAGCTGCAGGGGTGCAGCTGCGGCCACAGAGCCTGGGGGAACAAACAGGTGTGGCTGTGTGCCAACAAAACTTTACTGACAAACGCAGTCCGCAGGGTGGACTGGGGGCTCCTGGGCTGGGGTTTGCCTTGTCTGGCGTAGCAGGCTGATTCAGCAGGTGTGAGTGTAGGGAGGACAGGAGGGGTGGGGACGAGCATGGTGACCGCTGGCTGAGCAGGTGCATGGAAGCCGACAGGAAGTAGCCGCAGGACGAGCCTGGGAGGAAGATTCCAGGCGGAGGGCGGGGCACACTCCAGGACGCTGGGGCTGGAGGAGCTGGCAGGGTAGCAGGGGTGTGGCGTGGCCTCTGGGGACAGGTGGGGGTCTTGGGACGGAGGTCTTGCCGACTCCTAGGTCCCATATGAAGAGGAAGTTTTTGTGGTGGATTTTGCAAGTGGACATTTTCAGAGGTGGCTGCGTGGGGACCATGTCGCAGGGGGCAAGTATGGAAATGGATGGACCAGGGTGATGGCGACAGTGACACTCCAGGTGGCTCAGAGCGGGGTGGACTCATCGGACAGGGGCAGACGTGTTTTGGTTTGGTGACAGAGCAGCGAGGACGTGCTGAGTCCCGCAGCTGATGGAGAGAGCAGGGTCACCACAGAGTGGGGCTGTGGAGACACAGTCAGGTGACAAGTGCCGGGAGCGGACACTCAGTCCCCCGCAGCCCCGTGTGCCCGGACGCGTGCAGGCTTCGCGGGACGGCCGTCCACCAAGGCAGGGCCGGGCGTGGGGGGTGGACTCTGTGCGGGGCCGGGTGGCCATGTCCTCAGGTCGGTGGCGTGGAGCAGGGCACCTGAGCAGTGTCCTCCAGTGCTCGGTCCTGCTGAGCTGGCAGTCAAGCCCGAGGTGGACACCCACTGAGACAACAAAGCGACACCAGTGAAGCCACTGCTTTGCTGGTCTGGGGGCCTCTGTCACCTGGCCCTGCTTTCTGGGGACCGAGTGACCCCTGGGCAAGACTTCCAAACATGCTCATTCTGTGTCCGTGGGCGAATCTCTTTCCTGCCTGGGGCCTGGGGCCCCTCTTCTGTGAAATGGCACAGCTGGGGCGCAGGTCGGGGCGAGGGTGCGGCCGCTCATGCTCAGGCGTGAGCCTCTGCGGTTCATGTCCAGTGCCACACAGGACACCGCGGTCGGTGCAGCGTCCCTCGGGGTCTCGGCCTCGGGGTCTTGTACTTGTAGACTAGGAGATGAGTGTGGTTCGGGGTGACGACCCACTGGTGGGCTAGGAGACTGGTTCGCAGGTCGTGACCAGTGTTGGCACCGGGCAGCCCCAGCAGCAGGGCTGTCAGTGTGTCCTGCGTGCTGGGTGGCGGCGGGGGGGGGGGGTGAGTATTGTTCCAGGCGCGGGAGTGTGGGAGTGCCATCTGCACTGTGAGGTCAGCCATGCGTCTTCTCAGAGTTGCATTTGAGCCAGAGTGGGGAGGTCCTAGCCCCACTCATCCTCGGAGCCCGGCCTGCGTGGCGCGGTCTGGGTGGGCGTCAGTTCTCCTTGGTCTCTGTCGTCGGGAGACCTCGGGGGCCACCACGGCACCCGTGCTTTCCTCGTGGTGAGGGGCGGACGCTTGTAGCTCGGGGGTCGGCGCGGTGGGGACGGAAGGACAGAGACAGGGGACGAAAGCCGACCTGTGACGGCTCTGCCTCGGGAGTGCTGTTTGAGAGGCTTAAAGAGACCCCTCCCCCTTCTCTTTCCAGAAGAACCGAGTGCACATAAGGCCGGCAGCCCACCCTCCGGACTCGAATACCCCGGTGATGTCTTGGACTGCGGCCTCAAGCCGTACAGCCCCCTCGCCAGTCTCTCTGGCGAGCCCCCTGGCCGGTTCGCAGAGCCGGATAGGGTAGGGCCCCAGAACTTTCTGAGCCCAGCCCAGCCAGCAAGGGCCTCAGGCCCGAGCCCTCGGATCGAGATCACTCCATCCCACGAACTGATGCAGGCAGGGGGTTCCCTCCGCGCGAGAGACGCCGCCGGCCTTCTGCCAGAGCAGCCGCTGGTGGGGGCGGCCGCCGGCCCGAGGTTCACCTTGCCCGTGCCTGGCTTCGAGGGCTACCGCGAGCCGCTTTGCTTGAGCCCTGCGAGTAGCGGCTCATCCGCCAGCTTCATTTCCGACACCTTCTCCCCCTACACCTCGCCCTGCGTCTCGCCCAATAACGGCGGCGGGCCGGACGACCTGTGTCCCCACTTTCAAAACATCCCTACCCATTATTCCCCCAGAACGTCGCCAATAATGTCACCTCGAGCCAGCCTCGCCGAGGACAGCTGCCTGGGCCGCCACTCGCCCGCACCCCGTCCGGCCTCCCGCTCCTCATCGCCTGGTGCCAAGAGGAGGCATTCGTGCGCCGAGGCCGCGGCTGCCCCGCTGCCCGGAGCCTCGCCCCAGCGCTCCCGGAGCCCCTCGCCGCAGCCCCGGGACGACGGCGCCCCCGCGGGCTACCCCCCCACGGCCGGCTCTGCCGTCCTCATGGATGCCCTGAGCAGCCTCGCCGGGGACGCGCCTTGTGGGGTTCCCCCGAAGATGTGGAAGACCAGCCCTGACCCGTCGCCCATGTCCACCGCCCAGGCCAAGGCCAGCCTGCCCCGCCACATCTACCCAGCCATGGAGTTCCTGGGGCCCTGCGAGCAGGAGGAGAGGAGGAACTCGGCGCCTGAGTCCATCTTGCTGGTGCCGCCCACCTGGCCCAAGCAGCTGGTGCCTGCCATCCCCATCTGCAGGTGAGTGGGGCCTGGGAAGCCACAAGTGTGTGCCTGGTCTTTTTTTTTTTTTTAATTAATTAATTAATTAATTTGTGAGGCAGAGTTACAGAGAGAAAGGTCTTCCATCTGCTGGCTCACTCCCCAGATGGCTGCAATAGCCGGAGCTGGGCTGAACCAGAGCCAGGAGCCAGGAGCTTCTTCCAGGTCTCCCACGTGGGTGCAGGGGCCCAAGCACTTTGGCCATCTTCTGCTGCTTTCCCATGCCACAGCAGAGAGCTGGGTCAGAAGTGGAGCAGCTGGGACTTGAACCTACACCCATATGGGATGCCAGCGCTGCAGGCAGAGGCTTGGCCTACTATGTCACAGCACCAGCCCCACATGGTTTTTAGTCTTAAGAGACTGTTGTCTGGTGTTCAGCCTGGAATTTAGTCAGATACTCTGGATTTAAGTCCAGCTTTGCCACTTGTAGCCTGAGAGGGAAGTTGACCGCTCCCAGCTGTACTTTGCTCGCCTGTAAGATGGGTATCGCGAGTGTTCCTGACTCAGTTGATCAATGCGCTTGCTCATGTGACCCCTCACATCTTTTCAGTCACTCAGCAAGCATGCAGGAGGCACCTACTGTGTGCAGCTTCTGTGATAGATACTGGGGAGCTCATGGTGAGCTCAACAGGTCAAGCTTTTGGCCGCCAGGGAGCTGACGTCCGGGGTGCGTGCATTGAGCCTTCCTAAGTGACTCTGCCTTCTTGGTGTTTGTTGGCATGTCAGTGCTGTGCCTGGGGATTTGGAGGCCCTAGACAAAATCTGCAGCCCATGAGCCACAGTCTCCCTGGAGCTTAAAATCTGGGCAAGTTGAGCAGACGCGTGTAGGCAGCAGCAGGTGGGCTGCCAACTGTCTCAGGACTGCCGCTGCTGTGGTCAGTCTTGTGCTGTGCCCGTGCAGACATTGCTAATCAATCCAGACTCTTTCTCATTAAGCACCGTTTTTTGATGCCAGGCCCAGGCAGTCCTCACTGATCCGTCACTCATTTTTACCAAGCCTTTCTCTGGCTTTGGTTCACTTCCAGGGTAGCGGTAGTCCCTGCCTGTTGGTGTTACTTTCAGGGGTTAGGAGAAATCTGCCACCTCTCAGCACAAAGCAAGATCTCAGGAAAGGAGTGGCTGCCGTTGCGGTCGGAGAGCCGCTCTGCAGAGGGCTGCCTCCCGGCGAGCCCTGTCTGGGGAGACGGTCACTGGGGCAGTACTGGCGCCGTGATGGCCACCACGGTCAGGGTGTCGCTGAGCGATGCGCTGTGCCTGTCATTTCATGAGCGCCCACGCCAGCCTGGCTCGCTGTTTCCTATATTCATTTTGGTGACAGGAAGGGGCTGTGCAGAGGTGGGAGCAGGTCCTCCACCCCCTGTTCTGCCAGGAGGGGCGCTGGAGACCTGCGCCGTCACCCTTTGTCCATGTGTCACCGTCCCCACCCTGTCCCTGTGTGTTTCAGGCACGTGAAAGCAAACACGTAAGCAGTGGGGTTGTGCTGCGTTTGTCTGAGACGCGGCTGCTTATAAAACCCTTCCTGCTCCGGCAGCCTGAGCTCCACCCTAATGCGAACGTCCTTTAGTCTCTGGCAGGTGCTGGCCAGTGAGTTTGCAGGAATTTTCTGTAAGGTGGAGAGAGCAGGCGTTTGGGGAAGCCTCATGTCCCCGCTCAGCGCAGGTGTGGGCATGACTCTGCGGGGGGCTGGGTTCAGGTGCAGAGTTGGATGCTGGCTTCCATGGCTCCGTTCTTTTTATTTATTTGAAAGTTACAGTTGCTGGGAGAGGGAGAGAGAGCAAGTGAGTACTTGATCTTCCATCTGTTGGTTCACCCACCTCCCAGACGGCCACAATGTCTAGAGCTGGACCAGGCCGAGGCAAGTAGCTTCATCCGGGTCTTCCATGGCACTTGGGCCATCTTCCACTGGTGTCTTAGGTGATGGTGCCATTCTTTTTTTTTTCTTTTTTAATATTTATTTATTTGAAAGTCAGAGTTACATAGAGAGAGAGGAGAGGCAGAGAGAGAGAGAGAGAGAGAGAGAGAGAGAGAGAGAGAGAGGTCTTCCATCCACTGGTTCACTCCCCAAGTGGCCACAACAGCCAGAGCTGTGCCAGTCTGAAGCCAGGAGCCAGGAGCTTCTTCCCAGTCTCCAACACGGGTGCAGGGACCCAAGGACTTGGGCCATCTTCTACTGCTTTCCCAGGCCACAGCAGAGAGCTGGATCGGAAGTGGAGCAGCCTGGACTAGAATCGGCACCCACATGCAGGTGGGCGGCTTTACCTGCTATGCCACAGCGCCGGCCCAGGCACCGTTCTTAAGATTGCATTGCATAGTGGAATCCCCTCTTCAGAGGCAGGCAACATTGTAAGTGGAAACCTGGTCAAACCCACTGGGCCTCCTACTAGTTTTTGATACTTCAAAAGATATTGATTTAGGGCTATGACTTTTTTTTTTTTAAATATTTGATTTATTTTATCTGAAAGTCAGAGTTACAGAGAGGCAGAGGCAGAGAGAGAGAGAGAGAGGTCTTCTTTCTGCTGGTTCACTCCCCAAATGGCTGCAATGGCCAGGGCTGGGCCTATCCTGAACCAGGAGCTTCTTCTGGGTCTCCCACGTTGGGGTGGGGGCCCAAGGTCTTGGGCCATCCTCTACTGCCTTCCCAGGCCATAGCAGAGACCTGGATTGGAAGTGGAGCAGCTGCAGGCAGTGGCTTTACCCACAATGCCACAGTACCGCCTCCAGGCTAAGACTCTTTTATGAGTCTTGCTTTCAGACTTAAAAATTGTACCTTGCATACGCGGAACAAATAAGAGTGTTTGACACTGAGGCGCTGGCTGCAGGCAGAATCCCGGTAGAATTCAAGGCCCCCTGAGTGCTCAGAGACTGGAGGGGAGATGGGCGTCAGGCAGCAGAGAGGCCCAGGTGAGTGAGGACCCCAGGCCCTGCTGGCGAGGAGATGGAGCTGCCTCCGTGGTGATGGCTGCACAGTACCCCGCCAAGCTCATCACGGCCGCACCCGGCGGCTCTGAGCCAAGGGAGAGAGGACACTTGGATTAATAACTTCTGCCACCTGTGACCGATCAGGACAAGGTGACGCAACTCCACGTACTCGCAGCTGCAGGGCGACTCTGACTACACAGGGCTTCCTTGAAATGAAGCCGATCACTCACTCACACGTTCTTTGGAGTGTCCATCCGCCCACCCGCACATCTGTCTACCCACGGAAGACCTATCAGGTGTCAGGTGTGGTGGAGGGTCACCCACTGGTGAGAGAATTTCTTAGGCCGTTTTAAGTGCATGAGTGGGATAAGAGGCAGTGTGGAGGTGTGAGAGGCGCCCTTGGTGTGGAGCTGGGGGCTCAAGTTGGATCCTATTTGCTCTGTGATTTGGGGGTGTGGCTCCGAGACACAGAAGGGGTGGTGTAGACAGATCTTCAAAGCCTCAGTCAATTCTTCAGTGACAAAATTCCAGACCCACATCAAGTCCCTGTCCTATATGCTGGGTAGTGTTGAGCCCCTGAAACCCAATGCCTGTCCCCAAAGACTGACAGATGGATACACCTGACACCATGGCTAAGTCAGGTAGTGATAGGAAATCTGAAGTAGACAATACGTTGCAGGAAAAAGTAATTCTAGTTCATATTTATTGGGTACTTATTGTACTCGGCTCTTTATAGAGTCTCAGCATCCCCGTTTCACTCAGGGAGGCAGAGGCATTTGCTCAGTCACCCAGGTGGGTGGACCTGGAGCCTGAACTTGGGTGTAACTCCAGTTAATTGTAGTGATGTGTGCTCGTCACTTAACACAAGGAGGTCTGAGAGATTGGTCTTGCCTGTACCAAAACCAGACATCTCTCTGTGGTTAAATGTTTAGCACTTGACCTGCTAAGTAGTGACTGTGACTGGAAGTGGCCTTTCCCAAAAATGTGCTGTAAATCAATAAATATTATTTGAAAGAGAGACAAACACAGAGATCTTCCATCCACTGGTTTGCAAATGCCCACAACAGTGGGGGCTGGGCCAGGCTTACAAAAGGAGCCTGGCAATCAATTCAGGTCTCCCACCTGGGTAGTGGGGACTCAAGTACTTGAGCCATCACCTGCTACCCCCCAGGGTGTGCACTAACAGCTGGAATTGGAAGCTGACCATGGACTTGATCCCACTGCTCTAGTACAGAGGTAGGTGTCCCCAGAGAATCTTACCTGCTGCCTCACATAGACTTTTAATGAGGTTTCAGATGTAGAGCCAAGAGCTGTACTGGCCCGCAGATGCGGTCTGGTCTACTTGCCAGGTGGTGATGGGGGACTGTGGAGGAGAGAATAAAGTTCTTCCTTGAAGTTGCATGGCAGGTTTATGACACCCGTGGGCCCCGCGCTTTCCAGCTCAGCCCCACATTGATTCTCCCATACTTGCTCCGCTGGAAGAGGAAACATCCTTGCTTTTGAGAGCTGGGAGGTGATGCTGTTGGAAGCATGCTGTAACTAACACAGATTGAAAGAGGTGTCATTGATTGAGATGTGGGTCACATTAGCCAGATGGAAGAGAGAGCAAAGATCTCTGAGAACGTGTGACTCCTGAACGCCCATCATCTCGTTCTTACGTCCACCGGATGTGATTTCAGAAAAGGGGCCATTTACATTTATTGTACAGGCTGATGGATTCTGGTTTGTTGTGCACACCACTGACTGCATTTCTTCCTTCAGCATCCCAGTGACTGCGTCCCTCCCTCCGCTGGAGTGGCCGCTGTCCAGCCAGTCCGGCTCCTATGAGCTGCGGATTGAGGTGCAGCCCAAGCCACACCACCGGGCCCACTATGAGACGGAGGGCAGCCGAGGGGCCGTCAAAGCTCCAACTGGAGGCCACCCCGTGGTTCAGGTAAGGACTTGAGCTCTTCTCCTTTTGTGTGCTGTGTCTGTGGCTAGGTGATTACTTCTACAAAGCTGGCCAAGCTGTCACATGCCGGGCTGTGGTGAGTGTCTCGGCCACTCCCTGCTCTGAGGGAGGGGCCCCTTGAGCTTGAATTGGTACCAGAAATGCATGCAGCTGCTCAGAGACCAGAGGAGAAAGTCTTCCTGGCTGGACAAAGGCAGACATGGCACTCCTGGGCAGGATCTCCTTCCCCTGTCTGGCCATGGAAGAGCCCCGGGGTCATGCTGAGCTTTCTGTGTTCATGGGTTTCTGAAGCCATAATTTTCAGTTTCAGGCAGGAGATCATTGAGGGAAAACAGGAGGCTCTCGTGAAACAGAAAAATAAGTTAAAACTGCACCTGAAATAACTGTTATAAGCACGCTGAGGTATTATCTGTTGTCTTTTTCCTACTCACCCACAGGGCAGCCTCCACCACTACACATCTAAATACTTGTAGTTTGCACTCGGATTTTTTAAAAGATGTTTACTTTATACCCCTGAGCGTTTCCTCCTGTCTTTTCTTAGTATCTTTTATATCTATGGCTTTTGGTTTAACCTCAGGTTTTTTGTTGTTTTTTTTTTTTTTAAATAAGTAGAGAGGTGTACTTTTTCCCCCTCCAGATTAGAGTTGAAGTAGTTTTTTTTTTTTTTTAAAGATTTATTTATTTATTTGAAAGTCAGTTACACAGAGAGAGAAGGGGAGAGAGGAATGTCCTCTATCTGCTGATTCACTCCCCCACGAGCTTCTTCTGGGTCTCCCATGCAGGTGTAGGGGCTCAGGACTTGGGCCATCTTCCACTGCTTTCCCAGGCCGTAGCAGAGAGCTGGATCAGAAGTGGAACAGCTGGGACTCAAACCAGCACCCATTTGGGATGCCGGCACTGCAGGCAGCAGCTTTACTTGCCAGGCCACAGTGCTGGCTCCCTGAAGTAGTTTTCTTAGTTGTGTAGTGGTCCGAACCAGCCAACCTGAACCTTCAATGACATGAAGTTAATGCAGCTTTTTGCCTTTAAGTGAAAGTATTCTATGAGAGGAACAGGTTCTTCGTCCCCAGTGTGCCTCAGAACTGTCTTCAGTGATTCTTAATGATGCAAATTCTTGAACATTTCCCAGACACCTTAATTAGAAACCACATAACCTGAATAGACCCTAAACCAAGCAACAAAACAAAAATCCCCGAGCCCACAAACCGCCACAGTTGTTTTGCTGTGCTCCTCGGTGGAGGACATCTGTGATAACATTTGGGGCTTTGAGAAACCGGAGACGTGGCTCTTTCTAAATCCCGCCCTGCAGCCACGTTGGGCTCTGCGGCTCTTCATTATTATATATTTTTTCTTGACCATGGGTCACTTTCTCCTTTCTTGGCTGTCTTGTTATTGTCGGCTGTATTCTGACATTGTGGAGACGGTGCAGAGACACTGCGTTGTGTTACCTTCTTCTACAGGTGGGTCAGTTACTGTGAGCTCATGTTGATTCTATGTGTAGATCCCTGGAAAGCCATGTGCGTCTACACCTTGCTGGGGCTCAGCCTTTGAGCTCTCTTAGCCGTGACTCGGGTTGGGGATTGATTCTAGGCCCTACCCAGGCAGGTTTGGGGTAGCCCTTACTCTAAGACAGGTGCCTGTTGCTCTCACATGCGTGTTTTAGTACTTTGGCACTGTAGGTACTTTCCCCCTCTGGGCCAGCCCTGCTCTGTTCCAGTCTCTGCCATGTGCTAGCCTTCCTCTGTGCTCACACAGCCCCCTCCCCACCTTGGCCCCGGACTGGAGGATCCCTGAGCACCTTTCTCCTCTCTGATGCCTGCTTGGCCCTGCCGATTCCAGCTGCTTCCGCGGCCTGGTGTGCTGAACTCCACCTCCTGCGCTCAGCAGGACCGCCACGCTGTGCTGACGCCCCACTCCCTGCGTGTGGAAGGGAAGCTGTCCCGAGGCAGTGAGCTGCCGTGGGCTCACCTCGTGTGCTTTCTTTCCCTCAGGGACCGGTCTTCTGTCACCTGCTGTCCAAGGCAGTTGCCTTGCGTACATCCACTCTTACAGTTGTTGGGGTGGGAGGGTGGTCCGTTACCAGTTACTTGTCACGCCTGAACTTGGCTTCTTGTGGCAGGGTCACCAAGCGTGGTCAGTCCTGGCTTGGAGGGTGCTGTGAGGCTGCATGTTTGAATCCGAGTTTTCACAGGAAGAGAGAGAAAGTTTTTCAAAGCAGGTTAGAGAAAGGGGCTGCTTGAGGAGCCCCCGGGTAGGTGTGAAGCCGCAGAGAACTGGACTTGAGGATCAGCAGGTGCACCCGCTCTTCAGCTGTTTGTGGAACACCTGCTGCGTCTGGCCGTGCAGTGCCGAGAAGCAAGTAGGAAAAAGAGTGACGTCACAGCCTCTTGTGCACAGAGCACACGGTTTACTAAACAGCCCTGCAGACAGGAGAGCGACAGGGGTGGCAAGTGGTGGGAAGAGTCTGGTGCTCGAGAAACAGGAGTTGGGGGAGGAGCATCAGCTAAGATTTCTCCGAGGAAGCGCCTGGGGCTGAGGATGGATGGGGAGGGAGGGGCCGGCAGGTGCAAATGTCCAGGGGCAGAGGGAACTAGGTCAGAGGAACATGAAGAACCGAGGGGAGAGGGGAGACAGGAAGGGGAGAGACGTGGGGAGGGGCCAGAGGATGTAGAACCTGAGTGGCCGTGGGAGAGTTGGGCTTCTATTCTGGAGACGTGAGACACGGGAAAGAAGCGTGTCTGATTGATCCTGTGACAAAACCCCATTCCAGCTGCTCCGGGGTGGGGAGACACCAGGTGGGGCTGTCTCAGAGCCCCTGGGATAGGTGGTGTTGTCTTCCTGGGTTCTCGGCCAGGAAATCCAGGTTACCCTGAAAGAGAGAGAAGGGAAGAGATCTCCCGTCTGCTGGCTCGCTCCCCAGATGGCCACAGTGGCTAGTGCCAGGCCAAGCCAGAGCCAGGAGCCAGGAGCCAGGAGCTTCATCAGGTCTCCCACATGGGTGCAGGGGCCCAGGTCTCCCATATGGGTGCAGGGGCCCAAGCATTTGGGCCATCCTCTACTGCTTTTCCAGGCCATAAGAGAGAGCTGGATTGGAAGTGGAGCAGCCAGGCCTCGAACTGGCGCCCATAGGGGATGCTGGTGCTGCAGGTGGTGGCCTTACCCACTACGCCACAGTGCCAGCCCCAGGAAAGCCAGTTTTTTTTTTTTTAAAAAGGAAGTGCTTTGAGAAACAGAGTGGCAATGTGGAGGTGACTGCTGCTGTCGGCCGGGCCGGGGGGCGGCAGCTTCAGCAGCCGGCCGGCCTTGCTCCTTGGCACTGCCTAGACGCCGCCGAGCCTCGCCCCATCCCCACAGCTGCTGCTATTTTGGGCCCCACCGCAGCTGCTTCTCCCCTCCCCAGGGCTGGGGCCCCGCCCTTCTCTTTTTTCTTCTCCGAACTGTAGAGCTTCGGGTTTTTATTTTTTGTGCTCAGTGGTTTCGAGTTGCTCTTTATATAAAAAGGAAATGAATACAAGATCATTTCGTTCTCTCTCCTTTGATATAAAATTAAAGATCTGAAAACATGCATGCTCAGCTGTTTTCTCTCTCTCTCCATTTTTTTTTTTTTTTTGATTGTCACTTGATCTTAGAAGAAAGTTTGTTGCAAACCCTAAATGCTCTCTGTCTCATGACTCATTCCTGTAGGGACTGCTTGTGGAGGTCCCACGGGGCACGGGCATAGGGCCAGCTGCTAGGGGTGACAGACCCCCACCCTCATGGAGTTCAGCAGCTGCCCCCAGTGGAAGGGAGGGCAGGGTGGCTAGTGAGCCCGTGCTGGGATGTTGTTAGGCCATGGAGGCCAAATGAGGGCGGCCTGGAATACGTGTGTGGGCTCACAGCTGGAGTCGGGGAGACATGATGGCTGATCAAGGAGCTTATCCATTGGACTTACAATTTGGGGGTTACAGATCCTACATGACAAAGCAGGCTGAGAGGTGGTACTTGGAAGTTCTACCTTACACTGAGCGGGTGGCTCATTAGCTGGGACTTGGAGCAGGTGCTAGGTGGTGGGACAGCCTGTGTACTGGGCACAGCGTGTGCAAAGGCCCTGTGGTGGGAAGGACTTGATGTGTGTCTGAGTTACCGCGGGTGGCCAGTGTCGTTCAAGTTCAGCTTGGCAGGCTCAGGCAGAGCAGGGCTCAGGAGCCACGGTGAGGAGCCAGAATTTTATTCCAGTGCGGAGAGGGGAGGGATGGACTTTGAGCAGGGAAACTGAGATCACACCAGCTTCTCCCTGGGGACTGGATTAGAGGCGATGGGAGGAAGGAGGGAAGTTAGGCTGTGACAAGGCTGGTGAATGACCTGAGGCTGCTCTTGGAGGCAGAAGGCAGCAGTGGGAGGCTGGGAGGCAGCTGGGTGGCTGGCTCACCGGCAGGTGGAGGGAGAAGATGTACAGGAGAAAGAGCGCCTTGGGCGAATGCGCAGAGCTAGTGAGCGGCATAGAGAACGGGAAGGGCTTGTGGGCCACCCGGCAGAGCTGTCATGCGGCAGCTGCAGATCCGAGCCTGGAGCTGGCACACAGCTCGGCACCTTGTCACCATCAGGCCTGGGGGGCCGTCACCGAGGGCCGAGGGCAGCCCCTCGCGAGGCCCTGCGGCCCACCCCTGCAGGAGCAGGCTGCCCCCTCTGTGGGCTGAGGGCGGAACCAGGAAGGAGTGGACACAAATGGCCCCGGGGGACAAGCCCGTGGGCTTCTGGCTGGGAAGGGAAATGGCTGGGTTGGCCAAATCCAGGGAGCGATAGCGAGTGGGGGGGTGTGGCCAGGGAGCAATAGGGAGTGATGGAGGCGTGGCAGAGAGCGAGGGCGCCTGGCCCCGGGAGGCAGTCACTCTGGGGTCCCTGCAGGCTGTGTCCTGGGGCTGTGGGTGCAGCTCTGGTGCTGCCTGGCTGGACGCTTGTTTTCCCAAAAGCAGCCAGGACAGCTCGGTCTGCGTCTCCCACTTGGGCCATCACCTGCCGCCTCCCAGGCCGTACATCGGCGGGAAGCTGGGACTCAAAGCCAGGTGCTGGGATTTCTGTGTGCCGTCTACACTGGGTCCAGGCTGCCCTCGCTCAGAGCCCGTGAGCTCTGGAGCACCGCCGGGGCTCCCCTGGGGAGTCGGGATGTCTCAGCGTACCTGCCGGACCCTGGACTGCAGCCCTCAGAGAGAGGGAGCCGCTGGGCTCCTCTTGACAGGGCCAGGGTGTGGGGTGTGGGGGCCCTGGGTGTACAACTGCCTTTCCCGGCGGCCACGTGAGGTTGAGGTGCCCAGCTTAGGGGGTGGCGCAGCACCAGCAGCGAGGGCCTCGTGTCCTTGCTGGCTGCCTCCGAGCCCCTGCACCCTCTCCTGCACAGAGCTGCCCGGGTGGGCTCTTGTCCCATTTGTGCATCCTCGTAGGGGCATTTTGCCGCGTCTCTGGGACCCGTTTGCAAAGGGAAGAGTGATCCCAAGGCATCCTTGCAGCTAGAGTAGCCCCAGCGTGACTCACTCCGAAGAGAACTTTCTGGATGCGTCCAGCTGTTCAGACAGATGGACAGACGATGGGGGTTTCCTCCAGGAGGGATTCCTCACGGGTGCAGAAGCTGGGTTCTGTTTCATCCTGGGTTTCTCAGGGCGAGGAGGGGGCGTGCCTGTGTGTCCAGGTAGCCCCGGCTGGGGCAGGCTGGGAGAGGCCCCCGGCCTGCGTCTCCTAAAGCAGGTCACAGAGCAGCACTGTTCTGTCGCCGCCTGTGACTCAGCGCTGAGCGAGGGAGGAGAGCAGCCGGCCAGAGTTTTCTGCTCCCAGGCGGGGCGCAGCCGTGGCCGTGAGCAGGGCACCAGCGTCCACTTGGCTGGCAGCCACTGCAGCCCCTGTTGCACGTTGAAGGCAGGAAGTGGGTCTCGCTGATGCGGTTTTGCCTTTGACCGGGGCTGGTGTGCTGGTGGCTCTGGCAGGCTCAGCGAGGAGAGGAGAGAGGTGCAGCCATCGGTGTCTCCAGTCTGGGGACGGGGGAGCAGCAGAGTGATCTGAGCGGGTTTATTGGTTCACCGCTTCATTGATTCATTTCCCAAGCACCTGCCGGGTGCTGGGAGTAGCCCTGTGACCCCTCGACACTGACATTCTGGCTGGAGGGAGAGACGCGATACAGCTCGTGCGCGGGAGAATTGCAGACGGGTTGGACGTGTGGTTAGGTCCTGTTGGGGGAAAACCCACGGTTGCGAGGAGTGGGCCTGGCAGGGCACGCAACCCTGGGGAGGTTTCTTGTAGGCAAAGCAGGGGTGGTGGGGGACCTGGGGCAGGGGCTCCGGGCCAGGGGCTAGCCAGGGCAGGGGCAAGGGGCTGGTGTGAGGGCTGCCCCTGGGAGGGGCAAGATGAGCCCTGGCTGCACTGGGGGTGTGTTTTGTGAATGGGGCAGGCTGGGGTCTCTGAGAGATCCCTAAGCAGGTGCCCCCCCAAGGTGGGCGTGTAGCTTTCGGAGGCGGGGGACCCTGTGGGTCCCCACTGAGCCTCCTCCTGTTTGGGGAGGAGGGCTCCTTTTAGGAGCAACCTGCTCTGGCATTTCCATTTGCAGGAGGCGGGGGTGGGGTGGAGTGGGGACCCTCGAGGAGGCGCCGTTCTCTCCACCGTCCTCACTGCCTGCTCCCCGGCCACTCCAGGCTCTTGCTAATTTAACTCAGAAGCCCGTGGAAAGGTTGAGTCCAGCCCAAGTGGCCTCATGTGTGACCTGCAGCCTGGGCTGCTGGCCCCCAAGGGCGTGCAGGTGGGGAGGAGAGGGGGCTCCCGGGGCGGGGCTGGTGCAGGGAGCGTGTGCCCACTGGCGGTCACACCAGGCACTCAGGCACTCCACCCCAGGAGACAGACTGTCCTGAGCAAGCCTCGGGGATGTGTTCCTGCAAACGCCGGCTGGAACCTCCGAGAGAGAACCAGACGCTGAGGCAGAAACCATCAGTAGCATAGCCGGGGTCGTGGAGAAGTCTGGGAAGTGTGTGTGATGGCAAAGCAAGGCACAGGTTCAGAAACGTCTTTCACCGAGTAAGCCTAGCATCTCATCTCCATGACGTTCGGAGAGTGGAGAAGAGGCCTGGCTGGTCCCACAGGCGGTTCCGGCCCCCTGGGATGTCAGGACAAGAGCCACGCGTGAGGGCGCCCTCCTCAGAGCCCCCAACCCCGTCACCTAGACAGCGAGGCTGGTGAGCCAGGGCGTGGGTGTGGGCATGGCCGTCCCGCTGGACGCCAGGGCCCCACCTCAGGCCCCCAGCCCTGCTGCCCTGAGGAGTGGGAGGAGCAGGTCGCTGGGAGCAAGGTGGTGCTGGTTGTCATGAGCTTTGGCACTGCCGCTTTATTTATTTATTTATTCATAGGTGTGTTTATTTGAAAGGTGGAGTTGGAGGGAGAGGGGGGGAGGGGTTATATGGGCGGAGCCAGTGGAGTCAGTCAAGAAGCGTGTCAGTTGGGCACGTTGGCTGGACCTTGTCTGCCATATGGTCCTTGAGCCCACGCTCAGGGAAGCTGGCTGTGGCCGCCCTGGAGCCAGGAGCTTCTTTCTGGTCTCCCACGTGGGTGCAAGGCCTTGGGCCATCCTCCACTGCTTTCCCAGGCCATAGCACAGAGCTGGATTGGAAGTGGAGCAGCCAGGTCTCAAACCGGCACCCATATGGGATGCGGGCTCTGCAGGCTGGGGCTTTAGCCCGCTGCACCGGCCCTGCAACATATATTTCTACGTGTGAACCTGTGTGTGTATGTGTGTGTATCCCCTGTGATTCTATGACTCTCCTTGGCTGCTTACCATACGGCCATTGTTGAGATAATGCAGGGCAGCCCTCCCTGGCGCTGGCCAGGGCCTGCTCCCATGGCTTTCTCTCTGTTTTCTTCTCATGTGCCGTGGAGGCTCCTGGTACCTGCTCCTGCCCTCCTCGCACAGCCGTGTCTATTGCTGGTGATTTCGTGTCTGTGTCAGGCGTCCCGGCCACCGAGTGAGGTTGGGCATTGTTTTGGGTGCTCGCCATCATTTTGGGTGGATCCAGTTCTGCTACTGTTTGGCGGTACTGGGAGACACAGAGAGGTTGAGTCATTTGCCAGAGGGCTCACGGGAAGCAGGTGAGCCACGGCCAGGTGGGTCTAGCCCAGAAGCCCACACTCTGATCCACGTACGCTGCAGAGAGGAAGTAGAAAGCTTTGGGGACCAGCAGGGGATTTTCCAGGTGGCTCCCAGGGCTGTCACTGGGGCCTCGCTTGTCGTTGGCATCTGCCCACCCACGTGGCTCCCTTCTCTTCCTTGTGTCCAGCCCCGCCCGGCTGCAGGTGGAGCAGTCGCTGCCTTGTGGGGCAGGTGCATGGCCCAGTTGCTGGCTTGTGGGGCAGGAACATGGCTGCAGGCTTCTGTGGACAGCTCCCAAGCCTGCCTGGGTGTGAGAGGGACCTGGGGGAGGTGTGAGCTGCCCCCACGTGGCTCGGAGACATCTGCATGCTCTGAGCGGGTTGGCTCCGAGTGTAGACCGTGACGATCATGCCTGCGTCTGGATGGGCACGGACCTGCTTGATGGCCCTGGGCCCGAACTGGTCTCACCATGCGAGGGGCACGGCTGTGACCCAGTGGGTTGGCTCTGAGTGTAGACCGTGCCTGCGTCGGGATGGGCAAGGGACCTGCTTGATGGCTCTCGGCCTGAGCTGGTCTCACCACGTGAGGGGCACGGCTGTGACCCAGCAGGGTCACTACCAGCGACTTTGAGGGGGTACTCCTTGCCTTTGAGGGCTTCTACAGACCTATGTGAGATGTGTGCATGTGTGAAGTGCTCCCGGGTCCTGACAGCACGTGGCTCTGTCTCTCTGAGGAGTTGATTCCGGGGGAGGAGATGTACTCACCTGGTGCCGAGTTCGAAAGATGTGAGCTGCGTGCAGGGCTTGGCCCTAGGCGGCCTCCCCATTCCTGGGGCCCGGGGCCTCCTTCCTTGCGGTCTGCCCAGCACGCCCTGCCCCGAGCTGTGCAGCCGTCTGTAAAGGACTTGGCGGAACGCCCCGGGCACAGTAAGTGGCCAGCACGTGGCCAGGGTGTCACAGTGTGACCTTGTGACCTCTCCCCTGGAAAGCGAGGCCGGGCTGAGCTCTCGTGTCGTGTATTTAACCACACAGAAGCTAGGGTTCCTGTTGAACGAGTGCCCCTCCCTGTGGGACAGTGACAATGGAAGCGGCACGGCTGTTCCGGTGACGCCGTTGTTGGAACCTGAATGGGGCGGACGTCTCCCCAGCGTGGGTTCCCCTGACTCTGCTGAGCGGCACGGACTGGGCCGCCGGCTCCCGCCTGCCGTGTGGCAGACACATCCGTCCGTCTGTCCGTCTCTCCGCTATCAGAGGGTGATACACTGAGGATAGAACCGAGCCGTCCGCGAGCTGTTGTGTGTCCTGGCCAAAATGTGGCAATAAAAGTGGGGAGTAGAATTCTGACTTTTAAAAAAATATTTATTTATTTAAGATCTTATTTATTTATTTGAGAGGTAGAGTTACAGAGAGCAGAGAGAGAGAGAGAGAGAGGTCTTCCATCTGCTCGTTCACTCCCCACATGGTCACAATGGCCACAGCTGGGCTGATCAGGAGCCAGGAGCTTCTTCTGGGTGTCCCATGCAGGTGCAGGGTGGGCCATCTTCTTCTGCTTTCCCGGGCCATAGCAGAGAGCTGGATCGGAAGTGGAGCAACTGGGACTCGAACCTGCGCCCACATTGGATGCCAGCACTGCAGGCAGCAGCTTTACCTGCTATGCTACTGCGCCGGCCCCCACACCTTATCTTGTGTTTGTTTGGAAGGCAGAGTGACAGGGAGGCCCAGACAGATCTTCTGTCCGCTGGTTCACTCCCCAAATACCCACAACAGTCAGGGTTAGCCCAGGCCAAGGCCAGAGACCAGGAATTCCATCCTCGTCTCCATGTGGGTGGCAGGAACTCAAGCCCTCGAGCCGTCGTCCGCTGAAGCCAACCCTGGCGTGGAGGTGGGTGCCTTAGCCATGGCCTCACCAGCTGTGCCACGTGTCCCCCCTCTTACCTTGTGTTTATCCCCCAAGTGCTGAGTGGGCTTCTGCCACGTGCTGGGTGCTGTGCTAGGGACTCCCCACTCAGTTTGGTCCCCGCATCCCTTGGCAGGCAGCTCGTCACAAACCCAGGATCTGCATTGAGCTCAGTCCCCAGGTGGCCTCTGTGCGCCGGGGAGCGTGAGGCGCGTTTTTCCAGGACAGGAGTCCTCAAACGGTGCAGCCCAGTGCTGCCGGCCGCCTGCTTTTCCCAACAGAGTGTGATTGGCTCACGGCCACACGCAGGGCTTCTGTGGCACTCCAGGGAGGCGGAGCTCTCGCCAGGGGCCGTGGCCGGCAGCGGCGCAAGCTTGGCTGTGGTCTGGTCCTTTCTGGGACAGGGCGCTAATGGCAGGAGGTGGGGGACTGAGCAGGTGGACAGCGGCTCTGATTTCAGGGGGCTGGCAGACGCAGAACAAGCACCAGTCCTGGCTCTGCCGGGCGGCCGGAGACGGCAGTGAGAAGAGAGAATGGCACGGGAGGTGACTGGGGCATGGCCAGGATGCATTTTGCAGAACTTCCTGAGGAGGCAACGTTTAAACAGAATTTGGAGTGCAGGGAGCGAGTAAGCTGTGTCGCCATCCTGGGGGAGGTGTCGCAGCAGAGGGAACGGCGTGTGCTAAGGCCCTGAGGCAGTGCGAGGGAGGAGCCAGCTGGATCTGACCTAGGAGTTAGGGGGCGGCAATGGACGCGGTTTCTCATGTGAGCTTTGCTGTGACCTTTCAATGCCCTTTGTAAGACCGGGGAGTGGAGGCAAAGAGCCCTAACTCACAGCCCAGGGAGCTCTTCTGGGTGTCGGTCGGTACAGTGGCACAGGCTGTGCACTGCGTGAAGGCGCTGTACATCCCAGGGCGTCATTCCCAGGTGCCTGTTTATTAAGACAGTGTTCTGACGTGCACCTGCCGGGGCACCGGGGGCCAGCAGGCAGCAGTGGCTGCGGTGCACAGCTCTCCAGCAGAGAACAAGGTCCCGCCCCACGGTGTCGTTAGCTAGAGTCTTGGTGGTGCGGGCCAGGGCCTGGCTTCTCGGCTCCTTCACGTCCCCTGCCTGGCCACGAGTGCAGGGGTGCAGCGGTGAGGTGGGGGGGGTGCTGCTGCCAGGCCTGGAGCCCCTGCTCCCCGCTGCTCGCTCCGGCCCACCCTCCCTGACGTGACCACTGCGCGTCCCCCGCCCACGGGCTGCTCTCTGAGCTGTGTCCCTCCCAGCACCACGCCTCCAGGGCTCTGAGCGTCAGGAACAGAACAGGTGTCGCCTGCGGAGGGGGCCTGGGCTCCGTGCTGCTCGCTCCAGCGTCTCTTAACTTCCGGCTGCAGGGTCGGTTTCTTCAGGGACTAGAAGCTGGTGGCCCCTTTCCCCCCACCCCCGCTCTTCCCCCCTCCCCCGAGCTGGGAAGCCTGGGCCAGGAGGGCTGGAAGGGGACTTAGCGTGGCATGACTGCCGATGCCGGGTCGGTTCCCCACGGCTGCATGCCTGCCAGGGCTCCCGCAAGCCGAACACGTCTCGCCCAGCGCCATCCTGCGGCCTCGGTGGGCGCTGTCGGTATCAGTTGGCCAAGGGCCAGGTCGAGGCTCGGCTCAGCGGGATGGTGTGCATTATAGAGATTGCCACGGGGGCGGCTGTGGGGCCAGGCGGGACTGCGTGGGTTAAGGTGCCCGGGTCTGCCGTCCGCGTACCCGAGTTCCAGCCCTGGTCTGCTTGAGACCCAGGCTCCTGCTAACGCTGACCACGGCAGCCCCTGGGCGAGGGCTCCAGGGGCTGGACCCCTCTGCTCCCACGGGAGACCCAGTGTGCGCTCCAGCTCTGGCCGATCCAGACATCGTGGGCACTGGGAGAGTGAACCAGTAGATGGGAGCGCTCTCGCTCGCTCTCTCTCATCATTGCCTTTTGACAAAGCTCGAGGAAGCTGGACGCAACCACATTATGTCCAATGTCATAAAAATCCCCAGTGATCTACAAAAACTACAGACTACGAAGTTGCTGCAGAGACTGAACCAGCAGAGCCACAGCCCGAGCGGGGGTGGAGGGTAGGGGGGATCGAGGACGCGCTGTTGACAAGCGTCCAGCCTCACTCCGCTAGCAGGGTCCCGCGCACCACAGTGGCCAGGGGCGGGAGGTGGGGCCACGGCCGACTCCTCCCTGTCTCCCCACACCCCCTTCCCTCCACCTGGGCCGTGCTCTGTGCCTTCTCCGTCACCATCGGCGTCCCGCACAGGCCCTCACTGCTGTGCCAGCGGGCGAGGGGTCGGGCGGCTCCTGGCCCAGCGTTTTTTACCCCCTGCCCTCTGGCAGCTGCAGCCTTCAGCCGGTTTTCCGCCTCCACTTACGCGCTTGGTCCAATCTGTCGCACATGTAGCTCACCCCGCACCACCGCCTTGCTGTGACGCTCCGGGGTCTCCCCTGACGCTGTGTGCATATCTGCCTGTGACCTGTGAGGCCCTGATCGTCCTGTGCCTCTGTACACCCCGCTTCCCCCCGCCCCTCCAACATGCTGTGTAGCCCCTGCCTCAGGGCCTTTGCACTCACTACTCAGTTCCCTGGCTAACCACGTGGCTCTTTTCCCCGCCTCACTGGAGGGTCAGCTCAGTTGTCACCTCCTCAAAGACACTTCCCCTGATGTCTATGAAAAGAGCCACCCCTCCCCTGCCACCCTCTGGCCCTCTCCTTGTGGCACAGCCTCAGGCCACCTCCTTCCTTTCTTCTCTGCTGTCTGCCCACCTGTTTGTCCACCCCGTGCCCCCATCCGTTTATCATCTCTGTTGGCGTGTGGTCCCCAGCCCCGAATGCGGCGCCTGCCACAGTAGGCATTTTGCTGCGTGCACAGCCCCCCCCACCCGTCCCTTGGGGGTGTCGGTGAGCCGACTGCCTCTCGGGGACCCGGGGGATGGATGTGCTGTGGCGGGTGGCTCCTTGGTGGCTTTCCTGTGTCGGGGGAGGCAGAGGGAGGAAGGGAGGAAGTGACAGTGGTTCCGAGGCCCCGGTTCAATGCACCAGCCCTCGCGCCCATGGCTGGCAGGACTCGGGCCGCCCTGGGGCGCACGGAAGCCGTGACTTGGTGGAAGGGGCGCAAGTTAGTTTTCTAATGATTCAGAAGAAGGGGCAAAAAAAAAAAACCTTATTTTTCACTTTCCTTTTTTAATCGAGAAGCAGGCTGTGGGTGTTCCCCTGTGGTTTTCAGTCAAAGAGAGCCTTGTTGCTGAGCTCTGGGCTCCCCGGGGGCTTGAGCCTTGCGTGTGTCCAACTTTAACCTTGAACCCAGGCTTTCAGGGCTGTGCTGGGCCCGGGGGTCCTGGGCGCGCCTGCGAACAAGGCAGCAGGCTTGTCGATTGTGTGCAGCGCGTGCCTCCCCCGTGGGGGTGGCGCCCCATGACCTTCCTGCGCCCGCCACCCCTCCTCCCAGCTGCCCCTGCAGGAGCCCAGGGGGTGCTCGCCCAGCACCAGGGGAGGGGGCTAAGCCTTGAGGTGCGGGGAGGGGCTTCCGTGCCTGCGAGGGGTCGCCATCAAGTGGTCTGAGGGGGGAAGGAAAAGTAGCAGAATCTTGTGCAGAAGTGGGACGATCTTTGCACGCAGCCGCGTGTGTCTCCAGGGGAGCGCTGTGTCTCGTGCACACCCAGCGCCCTGGCTCTTACTTGCTTTTTCTTACCGCGTTTCTATTCTGCTGGGGGGTGGGCAGTCTGGCCTCAGTGCTCCTTGGCTTTGGGTCCGGGCTTGTGGCTGGGGAGCCAGGAGTGTGGGGACACAGCCTTGGCGATTGCCCCGTCGCAGGAAGTGTGAGTGGCGGGTGCCGTGACTCAGTGGGGGTACCTGGGCGTGAGTCCTGACTTGTGACAGTTCCCGAGGGCTGGGTGGACTTGGCATTTCTCGGTGGGGAGGTGTGTGTGGGGGTGCTTGTCATCAACTCTTGAATCCTCTTGCAAAACCCCGGTGCGCGGCTGAGCACAGCGTGGATTCTCACGCCCGGGCACCTTAGGATTCAGGTTCCACCAGCGCGTGGCCGGCTGCGTGCCTGGCTGGGAGGAGAAATGCAGACGGCCCCTGGCTCCTGGAAGCTCTCGGTCTGCACGGAGTTGGGTGCAGCAGGGGCTGAGGTCCCAGGGGGCAGGGAGGCTGATGGCCTGGGTGTGAATCCTGCCTCTGCCACTTACTGTGTGCTGCTAGGCAGGTCACTTGACCCCCCTGTGCTGGTAAAGTGGACAGGGAACGGAGGTTGACCGCAGAGCCCTAAGCAGAGGCCAGGCCGGATGTCTCCAGCCCGTGTGATCAATTCTTCCCTGTAACAGAGACGAGAGCTGCAGGAGGGAGATAAATGCCGTGATGGAGGGAGTCCAGCTGCTTACTCCGCCCCTGGGAATCCCGGCAGCTCCCTGGGGGAGGTGATGTTTGAGTGGGCGCTGCAGGATGTGGAGGGGAAAACGTCCCTGGCTTCAGGAAGTGGGTGGGGGCTGTGCAGAGATCAGAGGACACAGAGGGAGAGCTCGGCACTGTCCACACCGGGTTTTCCACAGCAGTAGGCGTGGTCACCAGAGTTTCCAAACCAGAAGGTGTCTCTTGCACTATTGAATTCTGAGCTGCTGTCAACCATGGGGAGAGCTGGCCACCCTGGCCCCGCTTCCTGCATGGCCCCAGCCGGGCAGCCCTTCCCTTAGGCCAGGCCTGGCTCCCCAGGCTCACCCAGGCCCCATGTGCTCGTCCTCGTCTGTCACCTGGCCCCTGCAGGACCTGCTGGTGGCCTGAGGCTGGGGTTTGGAACCTGCTCTGGGGAACACTTGGGAAAATGAGCCCCGAGCCTGCTGACTCTCGGGTCCAAGAGCAAGTGCTTTTATTGACTTTAATATGGAAAAGATGCTTCCAAGGGCGAAGTCCGACCCCTGCCCATGCTGTCACCTGCCTTTTTGTCAAGTGAGAGGGGTCATGACCTGTGCCGGACTCCCCCATGTAGGCGCCTGGGCTGCTGCTCCTGCTCTCAAACACTGGGAGTGATGGACTTGAACGCCACATTTACGACAGCGAGCAAGGCCACGTGCCCCGGTCCCCACAAACTCCAGGCTCCCTAAGCATAGACCCATCTGCAGGCTGCCCAGCTGCAGAGGGAACCTCAGTTGGGGTCCCTATGAGCCAGGTCCCCACCTAGGGAGGAGCTGATGCGCAGGTGCGGAGCAGTGACAGAGCAGTTTGACTCTGCCCCCTTTGAGTTCTGGTGAAGTGGCATTCCCCGGAGCTGGCTCTTGCGGTCACACTGGGCCCTTGCTGGGTGGGTGACTGTGTGTCCGCCACGAGTCGTGCTGGCCTTGTCCCCGGTGTGGAGGGCTCACAGGAGGCGGGCACTGCCATGTGGGGTCGAGGTCAGGATGGCCTGTGGGTCTCCTGGTGGCACTGGTCTTTCCTGGCTCCCGTGAGACTTGCAAGCGGAAGCCCAGAGGTGGCGCTGGGCCAGGCTGATCCTTGGCAGTCCCAGTGTCCCTCCTGGCACAAGCCTTACTCCCCTTTCTGTCCACCTGCTCCTGCTGGCCAACCTGGCTTCTCAGCCTGGCCCTCGTGCCGGGGGAGGTGAGACGACGGGGCGGGGGCCTCGAGGACTGGTGGCTGCTGTGCCCACCCCGTCGCATGCCGCCGGTTGTTAGCTTTAGGGTTCAGGCTAGAGCCGTGTTCAACGCCCGGCCAGGGCAGGCTGCTGCTCTCAGAGCTCAGGAATGGGAGTAGCAGCGGGGGCAAAGGCCCTGTGGCCACCACACAAAGGCCGGCAGAGGGAGCGGTGAGGGGTGAGCGAGCCGCTGCTGCTGGTGCCCGCTTCACCCTTGAAAGGAAGCTTTTTAAACCGAGAGGAAACCGGAACCGGTGTGGTGGGAAAGCAGTGGCGGGGAAGCCGCTGGCCTTGCGTTTGATTTCTAGCTGAGTCCGGCCTGAGCGGGGCACTGGGGGCAGCTCCCTCGGCTGCTCTGGGTCAGCCCTCCTGGGCACCGCCTCTCCTGGCCCCAGGTCTGGGGGGCTGGTGCTTCTGCAGAGTGACTAAGTACTCCTCCCCAGTCCTCGGGGCTCTGAGGGTCCCACAGTTGGGCCTTGACCTTGGGTTGCCGACCCCCACCCTGAACCGCTGGGCTCCGCAGCTTAGGGACCTCTTCTGGTTTCCTGACGGCGACAGCCCTGCCCAGATGCTTCGGTGACTTTGCGGAAGCCACTTGGCTTGCCGTGCCCGGCCCGGCTGGCTCGCGGTCGCATGCATCCGTCTGGGACTCTGCTCCCAAGCTGTGAATTGCAGCACGCGGCCGGTGGGGGTGGCGGCCCGGGGGGGACATGAAAGGAGTGGCTCGGCCTCAGGGGGTCGGCGGCTGCTCCCTTGGAGGCAGTTGAAAGACAAGCTCCCGGCTGCATCACGCCCCTCGACAGGCGCCACTTCCTCCCTGCTCTCGCGTGAGCCTTCAACCTCCGCCAAGTGGCCTGGCGCGGAGCCACGGCCGCCTCCTGCCCGTCCATCCGTCCCACCGAGGCGCTGGCAGGACGCCCGTGGCTGGTGTGAGTGGGCCTGGGTGGGCGGGCGCCGCCCCCTCGGCCCCTTATCTTCGGCCGGAAGAGGGAAGTGCAGAGACAGGTTTGGGCTTGCTTTGCGTCCGTGGGGCTGCCAGGTTTTGTTGTTTGTTTTCCCACGTTTCAGCGCGAGGATGATGGATGCCTGTGGCGTTGCCAGCGCCCACCACACGCCATGCCGCACGCACGCACACGCCCGTCCAGGCTGCACGCTGGAAGCCAGGCTCCTGCAGGGTCTTCGGGCCCCGGGCAGCGGGCGTGCAGGGACGGCTGGCCCTGCCAGCAGGTGCAGGGCGCGGCAGCAGCAGCGGCGGTGTGGCCACAGCACCGTCTGCCTTCCCTTGCACGGGGAGCGGGGCTGGGGCCGTGTGTGCGGGGGGAGAGTTCTCACTGCACGTGGGAGACCGAGTGGAGAGCTTGGGCAGACAGATGTGCACAGAGACCCCTGTCCGTGCAGGGGTACGGGCTCCTGAGAGCAGGCTGTCGAGTCTTGACACGCCCTGCGTTTTGCTACAGTCGGTGCTGCTGAGGTTATTGGTGCTCCCTGTCTGCGTCAGGTGGAGCGGTGGGTCACACCGCAGGCCACAGCACTGCTGTCCCCAGCTCTGAGTGCGGGGGCCTTGGTGGGTGCGTTCCCCACCCCTGGGCCTGGTAGACCCTGCAGAGCAAGCTTCCCCTTGAGATCTGCGGGCCCCACCCCTGCACCCCTGCACCCCTGTGGGCACACGCACAGGGCAAGGGTGGCGGAGAGGCTGTGGCGCGGCTGCCCTGGGGGATGCTGCTTCCAGTTTCAGGAAACTGCGTCACGTCTTCATGTGTTGCTTGATTTTTTAAAAAAATTATCTATTTATTTGAAAGAGTCACACGCAGAGAGAAGGAGAGACAGAGAGAGACAGAGACAGAGAGAAAGGTCTTCCTTCTGCTGGTTCACTCCCCAATTGGCTGCAACGGCTGGAGCTGTGCCGGTCTGGAGCCAGGAGCTTCTTCCGGGTCTCCCACGCAGGTGCAGGGTCCCAAGCACTTGGGCCATCTTCTACAGCTCTCCCAGGCCACGGCAGAGAGCTGGATCAGAAGAGGAGCAGCCGGGACTTGAACCGGCACCCATGTGAGATGCCAGCACTGCAGGCGGCAGCTTTTTCCTCTATGCCCCAGCACCAGCCCCATGTTGCTTGATTTTTCAAAAATCATTTGGGCCTGGCCTCGTGGCCCACTGTGTTAAGTTGCTGCGTGGGTTGCAGCATCCCATATCACAGCCCCAGTTCAAGTCCCAGCTGCTCCAGTTCCAGTCCAGCTCCCTGCTAATGCGTCTGGGAAAGCAGCAGAAGATGGCCCAAGTCCTTGGGCCCCTGCACCTGCGTGGGAGACAGGATGGAGCTCTTGGCTCCCCCTCCGCCATCTCTTCCTCCTGCCCCCTTTTCCTTCTCCTTCTGTTGTTCTGCCTTTCAAATAATTAAATGGAATCTTAAAAAATAAGATTATTTGAAAAAGGAGAGAGAGAGAGTGAGCCCTTCCGTTAGTTCCCTCTGCAAATGCCTCGAGCAGCCACAGCAGCCAGGAGTCAGGAGCTCCATCAGGGTCTCCCACACGGGTGCCAGGAGCCCAGCTGCTTGGGCCATCAGCTGCTGCCTCGGGGGGGTGGGGTGTGAGCAGGAGCCCCGAGCCCAGGCTGGGACGCAGACCCAGGCACGCGGGAGTGGGCGTCACGCTTGGAACTGCTCGCCACGCACCCGCCCTGAGACTGCTGGATTCTCAGAACACGGGGTCGCCGCCTGGTCTCTCTCCTCGTGCAGACCTGTGCGGTTTGCTGGGCACCTGTGTGGGCGCTGACCTGGGCGTTTTCTTAACCCGTCCACCTTGGGGGCGGCGGCTTCCCACCCCGGGGCTCCCCCACCCCACCCCACCCCACGTCTGCTCCCCCTCGGCCTCCCTAGGGACAGGGCCATGGGTGAATTCCATGTGACTCCATCGGCATGTCTCACGTTTGCCGTGGCCAGAGTGGCGCCTTCGTGTTCTGGTGTATGTGCACGCCCCTGGGGACCCCTGGTCATCGCGTTCCCCTGTGTGGCCGTGTTAGACAGCTGCTCTTATGACAGGTCTCTAGGTAAAGGTGCAGAGTACGTTATAAAGAGAAAGGAGCAGTGGGAACTCGCCGGCCGGGCGGGAGAGCTGCTGAGATTTGGGGGCGCTGTTGGGGCCATTTGGGGGCGGTGCTTTCTTCTGTCCGCGGCACAAGGCTGTGTGATCTTGAACCGGTTGCCTAAGCTCTGGGTGCCTCCCCCGGGGGCGGGGGACAGCGGTGCTCAGAGCAGCGCCCGGTCCTGGGCAGACTGCGGGGCGCTCCTGGTGCGTGATCGTGCCCCTGCCGCACACGTGTCCCCCAGCGCGGCTCCTTGGGCACACAAGCAGCGCTCAACAAATATTTGTTGACTCGAATTTAAGGTCCGTACGGGAGCTGCCAGGCCTGGCACCTCCAACCAGGAAACAGCAGTTCGGGAACCAGACAGAAAGTAAGCAGAGTTTTATTTCTAGCGTGCGCTCGCCATCCCCGCGCGGCGGCCTGGGAGCAGCTGCGGGGTGTGAGAGCCAGAGGCGGCGGGCGGCCCGGGTGTGGCCGCGGGGCTGTCTCTGAGCGCCCACCCGCGCCTCTGACCTTGCGTCCAGGGCAGCTGTTGTCCCCCTCCCTTTCCCTTCCGGCTTCTCCCAGACGCGGTTCTCCGTGAAGCCCTTGGACAGCTCGCCAGAGAGTTTGTCTGAGCTGCAGCTCCCCCGACCCGGCTGTCTCACGGCCCCCCGAGGTGCAGAGGCCCCGGCGCCTAAGGTTACAGCTGTGGGCCTTTCTGATGGGCTTAGTTGCATCTGACAGAAACCCCAAAATAACAGTTGCTCAGGCACCCGAGAGGTTTTACCTTCTGGAGAGAGTAGACGGGAATGCTGTGACGTCAGCCGGAATCCGGGCTCCTTCCCAGTTCCTGTTCTGCTGGGGTCCTCTCATGGTCCAACATGGTTGCTGGGGCTGCAGCCCTCACATCTGCATTCCACACGGTGGAATCCCAAAGTGGAAGGGACACAAGGCAAAGGGAGCCTGCTTCCCGGCTCGGCCTGCTCCCCTCAGGAATACCTCCTGCAACTCTGTAGATTTCTGCTTAGTAATGTGGCCACTTCCTTTTTTTTAGTAAAGAGTTATTTAGTTATGTGGAAGGCAGAGTTAGAGAGAGAGCAAGGTCTCACATCTGCTAGTTCACTCCCCAAATGGTCACGATGGCAAGGGCTGGGCCAGACCAAAGCCAGGAGCCTGGAACTCCATCCGGGTCTCCCACGTGGGTGCAGGGCCCCAAGCACTGGGCTGTCCTCTGCTGCTTTCCCAGGCGCAACAGCAGGGAGCTGGATCAGGAGTGGAGTAGCCAGGATGTGAACAGGAGCCCATGTGGGATGCTGGCGTCACGTGGGATGCTGGCGTCACGTGGGATGCTGGCGTCATGTGGGATGCCACTTGCCCAGGCACATGAGCAGGAAGCTGCATCGGAAGTGGAGCGGCCGGGACTTGAACCAGGCGCTCCCGAGATGGGACACGGGTGTCCCAGAAGGTGGCGTAGGCTGCTGCACACGGCACCTGCCCCTAAAATGTATCTGATTTACCATGGCCTGTGGTCCAGAGGTGGGCGTTAAACCTGCCCTGGTGACAGGGCAATGGGAGAGTTGAGGGGGTGCCCCACCGTGGTCCCCAGGGACCCCAGCAATCCTCTGTTGAGTGCCTGTACCCCGACGCAGAATGCCAGCCCTCCCTCCAGCCAGCCCCGCGTGTCTCAGTGCCCAGAGCGCCGTGGCCAGCACACAGTAGGTGCTTTATCTAGAGTCAAAGAGCAAGGGAACCTGCCCTTGTGTTCCTCATCTGTAAAGTCCCGTGGGCACCCTTAGCCTTCAGAACTTTCCGGAAAGAACGGGTTCCAGGGGCTGCAGAGGCGGTGCGGGGCCTCAGGGCACAGGGCTCCTGGTGCCTGTTAGGGCTTTCCAGCAAGTTGTTTTCTTATCACGAAGGTGAGATGCGCTCAGTGTGGAGTACTGAGAAGGTGCAACTAACTGCCTGTCACTTCCGGGGTCCGTCGGGGGTCCTCTCCGGGGTGAGTTCATTTACGTTGATTTTCAAGTGATTTTAAGGAGCCAAAGAGGTGAGAACCTGGGCAGGAGCCTCACAGCTAGAACAAGTGCAAAGACCCTGAGGCAGGTGGGCTCAGCTCCTGACGATGACGGGTGTGAGTGTGACTGCAGTGGACAAGGCGAGCCGCGTTGGAGAGAAGCTGAGAGAGAGGAGGGAATCGGGTGCCCTGCAACTGGGCAGGGCCCGGGCTTTGACTCGGTTCTCTGTGCACCAGAAAGCCAGCACCAGTCCGTTTATGTGTGGGAGAGATGGGATCTGATTCTTGAACCTTTTAGGGTGGGCGGAGAGATCAGTGAGGGGTGGGTGCAGCCGGCCAGGTGGGAGGTGCTGAGGGGTGGGCTCTGAGGAGCTGCTGGGAGCCCGTCATGTGATGGGACGAGGACAGGGTCCCTGCACATAGAGGCTCACGTGGTGTCCCAGTGGCTCTCCCTGCTGTGGGGACGGCTGGCCCCTGGACTGGGCCGGGTGACAGCAGGGGTACTGGTAGACATCCCATAATGCACAGGGAGAACGTGGCCCCCACGCCAGCCATCAGCCTGTGGTGACAGAGGTGAGGCTGAGGACTCCTGACTTCTGGTCTCTTCCCCCATGCCTTACACCTTCTGCGATGGTTTCCATGTGTCCCCCAGTGCTCACGCTGCACACGGAATACCCAGTGCAAAAGTGGTGAGGTTTTTATTATCATCATCATCATTATTATTATTATTAATTAATTTATTTATTTAAAAGGCAGAGTGGCAGAGAGAGAGTGAGAGTGAACAAGTGAGCAAGCGAGAGATACCTTCCATTCATTGGTTCACTCCTCAAACGCTTGTAGTAGCCAGGGCTGGGCCAGGCAGAAGCCAGGAGTCAGGAACTCCATCCGGGTCTCCCCCATGGGTGCAGGGGCCCAGGGACTCGGGTCAGAAACAGAGGAGCCGGGAGTGGAACCAGCATCCTGCTGCAGGGTACCACAGCAGAACGCTGAGCCACCAGGTCACCCCTGCATCCATGGTGAAAACTGTCCCTTTAAGAGGTGATTAGGTCTAGGGGCTGGTCATTACTGTGGGAGGGGGGCTCATGGGAACAGGCTGAGGTCGGCCTCTCCTCCTACCCCTCCATGGACGTGCGGTGGGAAGGGCCGCCCACAGGAGGCGCCCCGACCTGACCGGACCGTGGGCTTCCCGGCTGCAGAGCGGAGAGCGTGCCGTCCGCCGTCTGTTCTTACGCCCAGCAGCAGGTTTTGGGTCCGAGCTGGCAGGGGGACAGAGTCACTCTCGCCTAGGGCGGTGCTGATGAGGCTGCGGGGCAGCTGGGCGGCGGCCCCCGAGGCCACCCTGCTGCGTGGACGCGGAGCCCGGGGGCTGCCTCGGCGCGGCCGTGAGTCAGGCTGGCTGGGCCACGAGCTCCGTGTTTGTGGGAGCCGGGCCCGCTGCGTCCACACAAGAACGGGCTCCTTGTTCCCGCGTGCTGCCGTCTGCGGCTCGGCCAGGGCCCCGGCCCGCCCCAGGTCAGGACGCGGGCCGTCCCAGCGCCGTCTGGCTGTGCTCAGAGCCCCGGAGTTGGGCAGAGAGCCCTGAGAAATCCCCCACTTTGAAACCAAAGAAATTGGATCTTAAATCCCAAAATAGTGTGCGGAAAGGTCTGCGCCGCGTCTGCCTTCTCCCGTTTCCCACCTCGTGGCAAAAGTGACTCAGAATTTTTGGTCTGGGTCCAGAGAGACCTGCGCAGCCTTCAGGCTGGGCTGGGGGCTGGGGCGGGGACATGGCAGGGAACCTCCAGCCTCTCCTGATGCTGGATGACAGCCCTGGCGTCCTGGGGGCCTCCGGCAGGCTGCAGTGCCGGGTTCCCTTGGGGCACATGATCCTGTGAGGTCTCTCTAAGCCCCCTTGGCCCCCCGGTTGCTCCCTCCTGGGAGTTCCGTCCTCTCCCCTTCCCCATCTCCTTGAGCTGGGGGAGACTGGATGCATGGTAGATGTTTGTGCTCCCATGCCCGGCCAGCGCCCTGAGCGAGAGACCCCCAGGAAGGGCTTGCAAAGGACGCCTTTGCCCTGCGCCCTCGGCGACTAGTCTCCAGGAGAACCCTGGAGCCGCGGGGGGTGGGTGTCACTGGTGCCTCACTTCTCCCTCGTCATCTCCATATGGCTGCCAAGTCGCCATACTCTCGACGCAGTCCCGGGATGCTCAACTTTTTTCCAGCCCTGTTGGCCAGGGCTCACTGGTCCCTTTCACGAGAGACACATTCCTGCAGCCTGGCTCGGACGGCGGCGAGCGCGGGCAGCGACTGCAGGCCCAGGGCTTCCCCAGACATGAACAAGCCTCCTTTCTCGGGGGCTGGGGATGAGTCACGGCGATATGTTGACCCTGTCGGAACCTGAGACTCTCCCCGTTTGTTTAGTCGGCAAATGTTTATTGAACATCTCCTGTCCGCCAGCCACCGTGGAAGGTGACGACCGCACTTCCGTTCCAGGGGCGGGGAAAAAGTGCGTCAGTGACGAGGCCGTACCCTGACCAGGAGGGTCGCCGAGGGAGGCTGGAGGGCTCTGCTTCAGCCAGGACACCCGGAGAAGGCCCTGCATTTAGACCAGGACCGTGGGAGGACTCTGGGAGGAATATTCTAGCCCATGGGACCAACACATGCTAGGGCCCTGAGGTCAGGATAAACTTGGCTTTTTTTTTTTTTTTTTTGGTAAAGATTTTATTTATTTATTTGGGAGATAGAGTTACAGACAGATGGAGGGAGAGACAGAGAGAAAGGTCTTCCATCCACTGGTTCACTCCCCAAATGGCCACAATGGCTGAAGCCAGGAGCCAGGAGCTTCTTCTAGGTCTCCCACGTGGGTGCAGGGGCCCAAGCACTTGGGCCATCCTCTGCTGCTTTCCCAGATGCATTAACAGGGATGGGAAGTGGAGCAGTCGGGTCTGAACTGCTGCCCGTGTGGGATGCCGGCACCGCAGGTGGAGGCTGAGCCTGCTACGCCACAGCGCCGGCCTTGCTAGGATGTCTTGGCCGTGCCCTGTGCCGTCTTTGTGCCAGGAGAGTGCAGAGAAGACTTGAGAGCGCTCCTGTGGCTTCTTCAGAACTAAGCGAGACAAAGGCGGCCCAACCAAAGGCTGACGGGGAGGAGGCGTGCGTGCCGCCGGCCGGGACTTCCTGCCTCCTGTCCCGAGTGACTCAGCCATGCCTGCCCGGGCCCCAGCAGCTGGTGCTCTGGCCGGGTTGTCCAGAGGCTGAAGCCCGAGAGCAGAGAAAGTTGCTGGCTCCAGCCCCGAGGGAAGGGGTCAGATGACCTCATTTCCTTCCTCCAGGACCTCTGGGGAGCTGTGGTTGGGTGCCCGGGGGTGCTGCATCAGGTCCTGAACCCCACTGGGCTGCTGGGCTTCCTTGGGGTTTCCAGCATGGCCATGGTAATTGGAAACAAATTCAGCATGTTTGGGGCATCAGGCCTCTCCGGAGCGCACGCTTGCTGCGCGGTAGATGCGTCTGCTTTTAATTCCAGGGATGTGAGAAGTGGAGAATGACTCGATTCCTAATTTAGAATGCCGAGAGGAATGGACTGGTGGTGGTTTCAAGTTTGTGCAAAATGCTTCATTCTCTTTTGACGGTTCCCCGTGTGAGTGCAAACTGTGCCCCTCTCCGTGCACAACTCTCACTGGGGCTCTCCGGCTGGAGCCCAGGCGCCTCCGGCCGGCGGCGTCCCAATGTGGATGGCAAAGCAGATCCATGCGCCCCTTTCCTGGCGCCCTGGAGTGCGTCCCCTCTGCTGGGAACAGGGCAGCCTGGTTACCACGTGTCCTGCCCGGGCCCATTGAGACTGCCGTGTGGCGCAGTGGTCACTGCTGGCCCAGGTGGCCTGGGTGGCGTTGCAGCTCTCAGGGACAAGGGGTGGGTACGCAGAGAAGAAAGCCGCTCCCCCTGGCCCCCCTGAGCGCACCACCCTCCTGGGGTGGGGGTGCGCACACCGCATGCATGTGCATGGGGTTCTCGCACAGTGAACAAGGCAGGTGCATTGCTGTCCCCCGGGGCCCGTGTCCCCGTGAGGGAGGCAGAGAAGCATCCACTGTGACGTGTGCTGGATGGCAGGTAGATGGCGCAGGGGGAGTGCGGGGTGGGAAGCTGTGGGTGCCGCCCTGGCTGGAGTGCTCCAGGCCGGGCTCTCTCCCTGATGGGGGTCCCCAGAGGACAGGTTTGCGTGAAGACAGGGACGAGCTCTGTGGACCTAGAGAGGGGCGAGGAGGGGGCACCTCTCCTGGCGCGTGCCTAGGTCCTGTGAAGGCGCTGGAGACGTTGAGGAAGGAAGACAGGATGGGAGGGAGAGAGACGTAGGGTCTTCTTGGTCAGGTTAAGGACTTTGGCATCTTGGGCTGAGCAAGGGGTGGTGGTGAGGGAGTGGGTAGGGGTGCGAGCGGAGGAGCAGCTGGAGTGGGGAGGGGGCCGGAGGCAGAGCCCCTGTGATGAGGCAGGCGGATGGAATGATGGAAGATTTGATGGGCGCGTGCGGGAGATCCAGTGTGGGAGCGGCAGAGGGGGCCGTCAGGAATTAGGGTTTCTGCTGGCGTTGTCGACACTGGCATTGGGCGATGTGTGAGACAGCAGATGGTGGGCGGGCTCGGCCTGGTGTGTGTGTGTGAGGGGTGGGACTGGGGTCAGGATGCAGGTACCTGCTGTGACTTTTGTCCCCAAGAAGGGCCAAGTCTGAGATGTATGTACATATGTATACATGCGTGTGCGTGGTTCCTGTGTGCATGAACCCACCTTCTCCCCACGTGCCACGTGGCCACGGGAATGACCATGAAACAGTTCCCCAGGGACTTTTCTCTTCTTTGAGGGTGGGACTAATTTCCTAATATTCTAAATTCAACAGAAAAATTACTTAACATGGTCCGAGTTTGATTTTGGGAAAATTCGAGAGAGTTTGCCTGGCACGTTGCCACCAGAAAATCAGTCCCACATCGTGGACCCAGGCGCGACTGAGAGGACAGGTGTCCCCGCTTACGACGGTTCCTCTCGCGGCTCCCCTGCCTCGCCATGGCGCTCAGTCGAAACTGCCCGTCCACTTTTGACTTCGATAAGTCCCCGCAGCGATGGGCTGTCCCTGAGCCTGATCTAATCACTCCAAGGTCAACACATGTCAAAACCTCGCCAGTTGTACTCCGTAAGGAGAGGGAGCTGAGCCGGCTGGGGACACCTCCCCACAGGGCGGCTGTTGCTCACGGGTCTCCGCCGGACGGGGTGCCGCGTCAGGCTGCAGCGTGGGGCTCAGCCCTGTGCACACCACTGCACGGGCGCCTCTGCTGGGTGCCCCCTAGAGAGGCCCTGGGACCTCGTCCACTGTCTGGGGAGCACAGTGGCTCTGTTGGCCGCAGGAAGCAGAGCCTCCTGCGTATGCCCGGGACTCGAACTGGTGCCCATATTGGATGCTGGCGCTGCAGGCGATGGCTTTACCCACTGTGCTACAACAGCAGCCCTAATAGAAGCAGCAGAGCGGAGGAAATTCAGTGTCCTCTGGCCCACAGCGACAAAGGCGCTTCTCTCCGCTGTACCGCACCCCTTCCTGGCATTGCCTGGGGAGAGGAAGGGGCCAGGTTGTCCAGGTGCTCCATCAGTGAGCGCGGCCAGTGCAACCAGGGACTGCCCTTGAACTCAAAAGGCTATTCCGGACTTTCCTAGAGGGTTTTTCTCTTACGGAGCACCCGTTTTGGTTTGTTTTGGTTGCTTTCCTCTTTTCCTTTCTCTCCCCCACCTCCTCCACCCTCCCCCGCAGCCACGGCTCTTAGAGTCCAGCACGCGCGAGGTTTGCTCTGAGCACCTGTCGTGGTCAGAGAGCAGCTGTGAGTCCAGCAGACCCTGAGACGTGGGGAGGGTGGTGGATCCGGGGGTGGGCGTGGAGCCTGAGAGTCAGGGTACCCGTCTGTGCTGGGTCCCGGGTGGGTCAAGTTGCCTGGGATGCAGCCCTCAGTTTGCTCATCTGTATAGTGGGAGTAAGAGGAGGCCCCTCCTGCGTAGAGTTGTTGGGATGTGTTCCAGCAGCACTTGGCAGGAGGGAGGCCTGCGCTGTTGCTGCTGCGGTGTTGTTGACTGGAGAAGTGTTCACTGAGCACGGCGCACGTGGCTCCCAGTCGGGGAGTGTGTGTTCGCTGGGGAGAGGCACTGATCAGAGAAGCAGTTACATAGCAAGGAAGTTTCCAATGGCGATGGGTCAGTTGTCCCAGAGGTGTGCTCGTAAAAGCTTAGCATCCAGAGGGGGGAGCCAATTTCCGTGTGTAAATATTCCCACCACGGCTGGCAGTGGTCATGGCAGAGGGACCAAAGTGTCAGCTGGCTCATAAGACGCCTGAGTGTTTAGCAGCTGGTTCTCGCAAGGCTGAGACACAGGGCGTGCAAAGAACGCACTCAGGGAAAACCTGGAAGAGTCTTGTAGACAGAGACGACGATTTGTGCAAAGGGCCTGAGATCAGAAGAGCTTAGTGTGTTCTGGGAACAGAAGGGTCGCTGGTGTGGGCTGAGCGTCACAGGGTGGAGAGAGAAGCAGGTGGGGGCCGGGCTCCTGGGCCACGGCCCCAAGTTCAGATTTTATTCCGAGGCTCCTGGAAGCCTTTGGAGGGTTGTGAGCAAGGGAGTTAGTTCCAGATCTGGTTTGCATGGTTGCGAGGTGGCTGAGCTGCCCTGTGAGAGACCGGGAAGCTGACGGGTGCGGCCGTGAGAGGAGATGGAAGCTCAGACACTGTGTCCAGGGAGAGGCCAGCAGGGGCGGGGTTCAGGTCGAGCTCTGGGGGTGTGATCGGCATTCTCTGCTCGTGTTCCCTGGCTGGTAGCCAGGCGTCTGCCCCACTTGTCATTTCTGCCCGGCTCTCGGGGAGAAGGACGCAGCTCAGGGTACGGGTTCGCTCTGTCCCCTGCCTGCGCTGCCCCTCCATGCTCTGTGAACCCGTGCTCTGCACCCCCTCCTGCTCCATCCAGGAGAGGAGATGTGGGTCCGAATGCAAAACAGAAACAGCACCAAGAAAATCCCTTTCTCCTTTGATTCTTGTCACCGAGAGCGGGCGGCTCTGACTTGGGTTCCCACCTTTGCCCAAGGCTGTCTCCTGGGTGTGTATCAGAAACTTAGGCAAATGTCGTGGGTGTCAGCCTGGCAGATGGTGAAACTGTGAACACCCGCCCCACTGCCGGCCTCTCTTTGCGGGGTTTCTAGAAGGTGATACAGGACTCCATCGCCCCAGACCAGCCTTGTCCCATGGAAGGCTCTGCGATGATGGGCAGGCGCTGCTGCTCATGGTAGCCCCTGTGCCATGCGGCTAACACGGCTGGGAAGTGGTGTTTTCAATTCCCTTGGTCTGAGGACTGCAGTCTTGGGTCTGGTAGCTCCTGTATCAGATCCAGCGTGGCAGGAGAGCCCGCTGAGGTCGAGCTGCAGAGTTGGGGGAGACCTTGATGAGTTTTCACCGGTTATGGCTCCCCTCTGTCTGCAGAGAGAGGGTGGAGGCACTGGAGAGGGGACATGAATTGTGGGCGGTTCTTCACTGGGGAGTGACGAGACAGGAACCAATCATCAAATCTCAGCAAAGCATCCTTTTGTCCTTTGTTATATAAATGAGTATTTTTATTTTTTAAGTTTTAAAAATTAATTTGGAAGGCAAAGAGAGAGAGAGAGAATCTCTCTCATCCACTGGTTCACTCCCCAAATGTGACAGCATCCAGGGCGGGGCCAGGCCAAAGCCAAGAACCAGGAACTCCATCCTGGTCTCCCATATGGGTGCAGGGATCCGAGTCCTGGGGCCGTCACCTGCTGCCTCTGAGCTGTAGTAGCAGGAAGCCGGATCAGAAGTGGAGGCGGGACTTACTCCCAGGCACTTTGATATGGGCTGTGGGCATCTCAGACAGTGGCTTTACCTGTTGGACCAAAATGCCCACCTATAAATGTGTATTTTTTAAAAGAATTTATTTACTTGAGATGTAAGTTATAAGCAGAGGGTGAGAGACAAAAAGATCTTCCATCCCCTGGTTTACCCCCCAAATGGCCGCAACGGCCAGAGCTGAGCCGATCCAGAGCCAGGAGCTTCTTCCAGGTCTTCCACATGGGTGCATGGTCCCAAGCACTTGGGCCATCTTCCACTGCTTTTCCACACCATAGCAGAGGGTGGATCAGGAGTGGAGCAGCTGGGACATGAACATGTGCCCCTTTGGGATGCCAGTGCCACAGGCAGAGTCTTAGCCCACTGCTCTCTAGTGCTGGCTCCCTAAATGTGTGTTTTCAACCCTAGTATTAAATTCCTCACAAACTCACAGTGCTCTTTGACCACCTTCTCAATCTGGAGCTGCTCCTCCATCCCTAGAGGCGATCCTTACGTCGTCAATTTGGAGCGTGTCCTTCCACACCTTTTCCTATTGCATACACGTGTGCATCAGTGGATGGACGGAAAGTGTTCTGCATTGTTTATAAGTTGCCTCATGCTGCATGTAGTTTTCTATACAGTGCTGTTCTCTGTTCTAGATCATTCTGGACCAGTTCATAGACCTCTATCTTAAAATGGGTGCCCATCTGATGGGTGAGAGCTGTTTCATAGCTGTGTAATTTGAATTTTTCTGTTTAGAAGTCACACTGAACATCTTTCCTGTGGTGGTGATCCGTGCTTTTCCTCTCAACTGCCTGTTCAAATGCCTTGCCCATTTTCCCGTTGGACGGCTTTATTAATTCATTCAGCAAACAGTATCCTCGAATGACCACCACCTGCCAGGCATCAGTCCAGCTGCTGGAGACTTTGTGTCCAGTGAAGTAGACAAGTGCCCCTGCCTTCTAAGAGGGGACAGTTTAGTTGTGAGGAGTACCCGGGTATGAGCATCAGGAGAGAACCGGGCTTTAGGCTGGGCGTGGAGGCTCGACCTTGAGCAGGGTGGCCGGACCTCTTGTCTCCCCCTCACTCACCTGGAGGCGATTTTCTCGGTTTGTCTTTTACCTGTTGAGATGTGGCCCACGTTTTCCTCCGGTCTTCGGTTGTCTTGACTCAAATGGTGATACTTTTTTTTTTTTTATTTGAAACTCAAACTTTCTTCGTTGGCTGATTGTCCTTTAAGAAGTGGATGTTCTTTGTTCCTCTCACCCCAGGCAGCCGTTGCTGAGTTCTGAGTTTGTCCTTTCCGTCCTGGCTGGTACCCACCCTCATCACTTCCAGCTCTTTCTCCATGAGTGCTGTTCTGACCTACTGCATTCCTTCCCACGGCTGCTGAATAACCTGTTTTCAGCAGGGATCTCTGTAACTTACCAGGGCAGTGCCTCTGGCCGGCCATCATGGCCTCCTCCGGACAGTGCGGCGGCTGTGCCCTGGCTGCTGCCCACACGCGGCCTGTGTGTCGCCCTGCGTGTGCGCCACTCTGTTGTCTTGTCCCCGCAGCTGCACGGCTACATGGAGAACAAGCCCCTGGGGCTGCAGATCTTCATCGGGACGGCCGATGAGCGCATTCTCAAGCCGCACGCCTTCTACCAGGTGCACCGGATCACAGGGAAAACCGTCACCACCACCAGCTATGAGAAGATCGTGGGCAACACCAAAGTCCTGGAGATCCCGCTGGAGCCCAAGAACAACATGAGGGCCACGTAAGGGCCGGGGCTGGGGCTGGGGAGGGAAGTCCGGGCTCCTGGCAGCGGCTCTGTCTGTGAGTGCCCGTGGTGATCTCTGCTTTAGAACTTTCTGTTCCCCATTGGCTACCTAGCACTTCCCAGATGGCTGCAGCAGCTGGGGTTGGGCCACGCTGAAGCCAGGAGCTTCTTCCAGGTCTCCCACACGGGTGCAGGAGCCCAGGCACTTGTGCCGTCTTCTACTGCTTCCCAGGCCACAGCAGAGAGCTGGACCAGAAGTGGAGCAGCCGGGACTCGAACCAGCGCCCATGTGGGATGCCAGCACTGCAGGCGATGACTTTACCCCTTGTGCCACAGCACTGGCCCCTGTTTAGAAAGTTTTATATGAAAATATTTTCAATCAATGTTGAAGAAAAAACAAAAATTGTTGAATTCTGTTGCTTTGAATTCCATTACATTAAAAAAAATTGCACTTGACCTAGAGAAATTATTAACTATGCAGAATGGCCATGCTCAGAAAGCTAATATGGTTATGGCTCACATTTAGGAAACACTGCACACATATTCTGGGGTTAAAAGCCTTTTTATGAAAAAATAAAGCCAAATACAACAGGAAAATGCGAGAATCCTACACAGAACTCATGAGCCGTGTCCGCGTGCATTGCGGGTGCCCCCGGCTCCCATCTCTGCTTCGTCACTCTTGGCTTGTTCCTGGGCTGTGGAGACCCAGCGGCTAGCCTGGGCCCCTTTTGTTTTAAACCCCAGCATGCGTTTCCTGCTCACCCGGAGGTTTCTCACCCACCAGGGTCCCTTACCCAAGCCGGGGACTTCCTGTAGATCCGCTGCCCTCCGCCGCCGTGCAGTCCACCAGCTGCACGCTGGGCGCTTTTGATGCTTTTGAGAGTAGAGGAGTTGGGACGAGAAGCCTCCCCAGAGAGCACCTTCCCCCGGGGGAACCTCTCTGGTTGCTTTGGAAGGTGGTTTTACGTCACCTCGGCGTACTGCGGTGTCCCCCTGTGGCCGCCAGCTGCCCAAGCTGGGTCCGTGGCGGATCAGTCCTGCTCATTAAGGGGGTCCCTTATAAACGGGGCTGTCCATCTCCCGGCAGCATCGACTGTGCGGGGATCCTGAAACTCCGCAACGCCGACATCGAGCTGCGCAAGGGCGAGACGGATATCGGCAGGAAGAACACGCGGGTGAGGCTCGTGTTCCGGGTGCACATCCCCGAGGCCAGCGGCAGGATCGTCTCCTTGCAGACGGCGTCCAACCCCATCGAGTGCTGTAAGTCGGGTGCTGGGCTGGGTCCTCTTGTGCAAAGCGTTCTGTCCTGAGCTCCTACGCTGGGCGGAACAGGGCACCCAGGGTGGCCAGCGAGTGTCCGCGCTTCCCAGGGTATAAGCTGGCCTAAGAGCCACGTAAGGGTTTTCTCTGCTTCTGTTGACTTGTGGAGGGTTTTGTGGCCTTAAAGGAAGTTTAAAAAATCATATAGCTAGCGAGTAGCCCACAGCTTTGTCAAGATTTGCGACGTGTATACATGTGGTGCACCTCTTGGAGCTTTGAGTCTGCAAGTCGCTGTGCCTGGCGCTCCGTGTGCAGGAGCTCGTGCGGTATTCACAGCGGCTCCTGGCACTGCTGGTGTCACTGTGCCCACTTTACAGATGAAGAGGGAGTAAGTGGTGTCCATGACCAGAAGCGAGAGGGCGGGTGTCGGAGCCTTGGCTGAGTTGATGGCTCTTGCGGCTGCACCACGCCCCACCCTCGGTTTGCTAGGGTCACGGCTCGGGGGCTGTGCTGGCTGCTGGCGGTCTGCAGAGGAGTGAGACTCCGCTCCACGCTCGCCCAGCTTCCGGTCTGGCAAGGCTGCCCAAGTAAAGGGCTGGAAGGCTGCAGCAGCTTTTCAGGATCCAGGAGGAGTGGCCGAGACAGGCCCTTCGGGAAGGTTCTGCGAGAAGCCTGGCTCAATCCCACCAGGTTTCAGAATAGCAACAGCCTTGTGTTCACACCTCGGCGCCTCTTGCAACAGTGTTGTTCTTAGTTTCTGTAATTCGATGTGAGGAGGCTTACTGACTGCTCAGTGGTTGAAAGCCTAGACGTTAAAAAACGTACAGCAGAAAAACGTTCACGTCGTTCTAGAAACAAAAACTGTTTGTTACTTTGGAGTTCTCTTTCCTAAGAATGTTTGAAGCTGTTATGTTCCAGGTTAAAACTGATGGTTCAGAATTTTTTCTTTTTTCTGTTTTTACTGGACGTTTTACTGTAACTGTCACTAAGTCAGCTTCCCGCAGAGGTGACAGGAAGGAGAGAAGGGGCCTGGGTGGAGTTCGAGGAGGGGGAGGACACATCCCCCACCCACCCTGCTGTCTGTGACTGCTCCAGGAGAGAATAGAGGTAGCAGGGCCCTCGCGGGGGCAGGGTGCACCCTTCTCTGGGTCTCGTCTGGTCTTTGGAAATGAGCTGAGGGGCTCTGCCAGTCACGGTGTGGGCAGGCTGAGCCGGTGCCTGTGTGTGCTCTCGGGAGCCTGCAGGCCTTTCCCACTGCTTTCTCCAGAGGCCCACAGCTAGGTCCTTTATGAACCGAAGAGGTTTATTGAGCTCACAGTTGTCGAGCCCGAAAGCCTAAGATTGGACAGCCCCGTTCGTCTGGCCTCTGGTGAGGGCCTGGGGCTGCAGCCTAGCAGGTGCATCCCGGCAGGAGGTGGCGGAGCAGGACGGGAATCCGGAGAGATTCAGGCTCCAGGCTGGTGCTGTCTGCTGACTGCCTGTCACCGGCACTGGCCCACTCAGTGAGCCCCGCGCGCACCCCTTCCCAGGTGGTTGGCCACGTGCATTGATCCCACTTCTTCAAGGTTCTGCCCCCTCCCAGCGCCACCACCACTGGGGACCACGCCTCCTGCATGTGAACCTTTGTAGGACGCACTGGGCCGGATCCGCCTGGCTCGCAGCACAGAGACCCAGGCGCTGCTTGCAATGAGTCTGCAGAGTCGCTGGAGTTCCCCCACGCTGCACCGCCCTGCCCAGCTCGGCCGGCCTCGCCGGTTCCCCAAACGCTGCTCGTGGCCACTGTCCCGCCCCGGCTTTGGTTTTGACACCTCAAGATGTTTTTGGGAGAGAGCTCGGCTCTTGATCAGTGATCCGAGGGGAGGGGTTTTGAGCAGAGACGCCCTTGCTGGCCAGTGGCTCGCTCCCCGGGGCAGGGCTGTGGTCCATGCTTGATAGATGCCTGTGTCCTCTGTTTCTTTGGTTCCTCGAGTGGACTTAGCTGGTGGCGATCTGAGACTTGGAGGATCCCCGCTGAGCCGCGTGCGCGTCCTGCTGGCTCTTGGAGGCCTTGGAAAGTCGTCTGGACCCTGCAAATCCTGATGCTTTTCTTGTAGGGAGCGTTTGGCTGCTCTAGCCCCCTCAACTGGCAGATCAGGAAGCTGGGGCTTTCTTGGCGAGCGATTCAGCCGCTGTGCGGGCAGGGAGGAGGCCGAGGCTCCAGCTTCCTCGTTCGGGCAGCACCTTCTCCTTTTGCTTTCTGTTGCACCGCCCACCCCGGTAACGCCACACTGAGCGGCCGGTCGTCCCTCTGCCTCCCGCTGGGGTTTCTGTCTCCTCCTCTGTTCTGTTTTTCTAGACCTGTGCCTGGTGGCGCCACTTTTTATTTGTTTGTTTTGAAGGTTTATTTATTTGAAGGGCAGAGTTACAGAGAGAAAGGCGGGGGTGGGGTGGGGTGGAAATAGGTCTCCGTCCGCTGGTTCCCTCCCCAGATGGCTGCAGCGGCCAGGGCTCGGCCAGGATGAAGCCGGGAGCCGGGAGCTTCATCCTGGTCCACCACGTGGGTGCAGGGGCCCCAGCACTTGGGCCATCCTTCACGGTGTTCCCAGGTGAAGTAGCAGGCTGCTGGATCAGAAGTGGAGCAGCTGGGACTCGAACCATGGAGGGATGCAGGCGGCGGCTTTACCTGCCGTGCCACAAATGCTGGCCCCTTCACAAATATTTACCGACTGCTCGACGTACTGTGGACTGCGTGGGGAGACGTCCTGAGTGTGGTGGCACTCAGCCGCTAGCGTGTAGTGACACAGGATGGTAACGTAAATATTTATGGATGAATCCGTGAGTGGGCTGCTGCTTACCCCCAGGCTGCCTTAGTCACGGTGGAGGTGGCTTTTATATCTCGTCTCTGACGCTGGCAGGGAGAAGCAGGAAGCAGCGGTGAGCGGTCCCGCCGGCTCTGCTGGACACGCAGCTTCCTCACGTTTGTCCACGCTGCCTGCTCGAGGTGCAGGCTCACTGGCACGGATGGGCTGGGCTCCCCAGCGGCTCCCGCCCGGGGTCTTGTTACCGAGGGGCCCTGCTGGTGTTCCCCGGGTGCCAGGGAGGGCTGCCTGGATCCTTCCACGGTCTCCCCCGACTGGGTACTGCCTGTGGCCCTTCCCCGCCCCCGGGCAGAGGATGCTCCAGGGAGCAGAGCCAGGGCCCTGCAAGAACGGCCTCGCTTCCCCAGCGCCTCAGGCGGCTGCGGGCGGTGTGCTGGGTGCCCTGCCCCGGGTTCCTGTGGGTTCTCAGCTCCCACCCCAGCTTCCAGAGGTGGCCACGCCAGCCCCTGCTTCCTCCAGGGGTCAGCTTCCCAGGGGGTCCCAACTGATGGCCACCCTTGGGGGCGGTGCTTCAACCACCGGAGAGGGCTTGTCGCCTCCCGGATCCGGCGGCGCTGCGGGTGCAGCTGTCCCCGCCTCGCTCTCAGCTCTCAGCCTGGTTCTCCCTGTGCCTGCCTTCTCCGTGTCGCTCTGCCTGCTTCTCTGTCTCTGGCGAGGGTGAGCTCGTTGTCCATGCAGGAGGACCCCCTGGGATGGGCTGGGTATGCGGTGTGGAGGAGGGAGCCACAGCCTCCGCCCCCCTCCATCTCTGCAGCTGGCTCCCTGGCTGCCCGCTGTCAGCTCCCCACGGCCTTGGTCTGCACTGTCCCCTCCACCAGGTCACAGGCTCTCCAAGGGGGCTATGTGACAGAACCGCTTGGGGGCCTAGGGAAGGGACGCTGAGGCCCGGGACCCACCCCCGAGACCGGCCCCGGGCACAGGACTTTCCGGAGGTCCACAGTGGCTGATGTCTCACCTGCTCTCTCTCGCTCACTCTCTCTGTCTCTGACCCACGTGTGATCTCTGAACCGCAATTAAGATGCGGCAGGTTGCACAGATTGTGTGTGGTCAGTGAGTTTTGACAATCGCACGTACTGATGTAACCAGCGCTCAGAACAGGAGAGCTCCTTCACGCCCGAGGTTCCCCCATGGGCCTCCGCCCCAGGGCTACACACACACAGGCAGCCACTGTTCTGATTTCTGTCACCGTTGCTAGCTGTCCACGCCCGAGAACGTGGTGAAATGGAACTGCACGCTGCGTGCCCCTGGGGGCCGGGCTGTGGCCCCGTGGCTCCGCTCCTGTGTCGCGCGGTGTGGCTGAGGCAGGTGGCTGGGTCGGTCTCATGGTCTGGTGTTAGGGACGCAGCTGCTGTGAGCATGCTTGTTTGGGCGAACCCCTGGGTCACGCCGATGCACGTTCCGGGTCATCTTGACCAGGGCATAGGCGGGTGCCACACCCTTGCTCGTAGTTGGAACCAGGGGCGCCTCCGCTGCAGCTCTCGCAGCCAGCCTAAGGCGGGGTCTCACGTGCATTTAATTGAATGCTGATGGCAGGACCCTGTCTTCCCATGCTGTGGGCCGCATGTCTGCTGTGGGGAGAGGCCTGTTGCAATCTTGTGTGTTGCTGGGGCTCCGTACATGGCGCACAGCGGGGCCATGGGAGACTCGTGTAGGGATGGTCTTTGCTGTTGGTGGCTTGTGGCTTCAAGGCTGCCGGTCAGGGTACGGGCCTTGGGGTTGGCACCTGTCTGCAGGTTCTTCTAGAAACGTTGGCTCTGGCTGTGACGACCTCAGGGTGCTCATGCAGGGATGCGGCCGGGTCAGGCACCACCGGCTCCCCCCGGGAGAGTCGGTTGCATTGTCCCGCCTGCCACCTCCTGCCGCCGGAGCTTTGAAAGCCATCAGCCATGCAGACCCTCCCTCTGGGCCGCACTGCGCTGTCCCAGGACAGCTCGGGAGGGAGACGGTGGCCACGCCTGGAGCCGCAGCGAGGCCTGGCAGCGCGTGGGGTTCCCTGGTTCCCACCGAGCGCGGATCTGACTGTCTCTGACCCACGTGTGATCTCTGAACTGAGGGAGCAGCCACAAGCAAGGCCAGTGCCTGCTCTCACGGAGGCCACGTTCTAGTGGGAAGATGGAGATAGCAAGCGAGCGAGGGCGGCGTTTGATACGGAGCAAAGTGACAGAGATGAGGACCGTGCGTCGGTGGCTTGGGGATGAAGGGGCAGCGACCCTGTCGTGGTGACCGGGGGAGTCCCTCTGAAGGTAGCAGGTTAACCTGGGTCAGGGGGAGGGGGTGCAGGAGGGGCCAAGAGCAGGCTGCAGCAAGTGCAGAGGCCCTGAGGCGGGGATCAGCTTGGCGGGGAACAGCAAGGCAGCCAGGCAGATGGTGTGGAGCAGGTGAGGGCCATGGGAGGGCAGGAGGAGCTTGGAGACCAAGCTGGGGACTTTGCGTTTCCCCCCCGAGTGCAGTGGGAGGCCCTGGGCTCCAGGTAGGAGACGGGCATGAAGTGATTTCTTGTGTTTAACTGGTTAGCACAGCACCTAGCACATAGCACTGGACCAAGGAAGATACAACATGCAAAGCACAGGCCGGGTGGAGGACGGGAGCAGTTGTCCACCGCCTGCCGCGTCCATCTCCTGCTGTGCTGTCCTGAGTCTGTGGAGGAGCGCCACGGGCGGGGTCTCTGCTGCCATTTTACAGACGGGAAGACTGAGGCACTCAGAAGTGGAACATGTTGCCTGTCATCCCGTGATTGGAAAGGGGCTACACCCACTGTGCCAAACTCATTTTTTAAAAAAGATTTGTTTTATTTATTTGAAAGGCAGAGTTGGAGAGAGAGAGAGAGAGAAAGAGAGAGAGAGAGAGACCTTCCATCTGCTAGTTCACTTCCCAAATGGCTGCAATGGCCTGGACTGGGCCAGCTGATGCCAGCAGCCAGGAGCTTCATCCAGGTCTCCCACGTGGGTGCAGGGCCCAAGAACTTGGGCCACCTTCTACTGTCTTCCCAGGCCTTAGCTGGGAGCTGGATTGGAAGTAGAGCAGCCGGGACTTGAACCTGTGCTCAGGTGGGATGCTGGTGTTGTAGGCAACAGCTTTACCCACTATTCCACAGCTCCAATCCTGGTCAAAAACTTTTGAAATCCATGCCTCTCAGGGGTTTTCAGAAACTTCATGGGAAATGTGTATTATTAAAAAAAATGATCAACTTCAAAGATTTTTGCCCCAAAACCAACTTCCCTGGTAACTCCATTTCCCACCGACTTTCTGAGGCATCCTTCGCTCATCTCCATCCTCATGATAACCTCGAGAGGCCATGCTGAGAGCTGGTCCCTGAGCCACCGGCCTGTGCCCGGTGAGCAGTGAGCGAGGCGCCCGTCCGTGCTGCCCTGATGGAGTGCAGCCTGGAGCAGCCGGGCCTCCGGAAGTGCAGGGTCCCCTGGCAGCCAGGGAGCTCATCCGGTGGGGAGGCCAGGTTCCGTGCAGGTGTCTGGGGATTTTCCGTAGGACATTGCCCCTTGGCCTGCTGTGGGTGGTAGAGTGATGGTCTGGCCAGGAGAGAAAACGAGAGCGCCCACCTTGCACCTGTGCTCTGAGGATGGCTGGGTCAGGACGTGACATGTCACGGGGTGGCTACTGCTGCCCCATTTCCCGTGTGAGTAAGCCGACGTCCCCTAGTCCCACAGCTAAAAGGTGGTCCTATGCACTGCAGATCTGTGTATTTGCCCACCCCAAGCCACCTTCCTGTGCCCCTCGTGGAGACCAACCCCACGAGACGGGAGAATTGGGTGTCCCCTCGCCACCCCACCCCACCCCACCCCACACACCTCCCAGGGAAGATCCAGGGACATCCAGTGTGGAGGCAAGGACCCGATCGCTGCCCGTGGCCCCTCCCAGGCGAGGCCCGAGTCGGCACCACATCCTGGGCCGAGCCAGGTCTCACTGGGCCAGGCTCCCAGCCAAGCACGGAGACCTGATACAGAGACAGGGCCTTGCTGCGGCTGGTGTGGCGCCAGAGCGGTGACCTGGGCCGGCTGCTGGCTTGCCCACAGGGTCTGTCTCGGGTAGCAGTAGGGGCCGTGGAGTTCCGGGGTCTGAGTCCAGATCCCCCTGACACCGGGTGTACCGCTGTGAGCCCCCAGGACCACCCCCACCCCCTGTGCCAAGCTCCGTGTCCCCGGCTCCACGATGGGGATCACCCCTGCTTTGTGGACTCGGGGGTTCAGCACCAAAAACACTTCCTGAGCGCCAGTGATGCCGGCCCTTCCTGTGCACGGCCTCTGTGCCCCTGCAGGCGGCCCTGGCCGGGGTGCTTCTCCATCCAGAGAGGAGACGGGAGACGTGGAGAGGTCCCGAGACTTGGCCAACGCCCCAGCGCCCAGGTGTCACTGAGCTGGGCTTTGAACTTGGGCGGCCACACTGCAGCATCTTTGTTCATCCAGGACCCTGGGGCACCTCCCAGTGCATCCGTGTGAATACAGACAGACAAAGCTGGCGTGGCGGTGCCTGGATGCTGCAGGCCTGTGTGCAGGGCTGGCGCCCACCCCTGCTCTGCTGAAGTGAGTTTCCCACCCGCCTCTCCTGCTCGCTTCTGGGCTCTCTCGGTGGATTGTGGTTCTTGGCCCCCTCGCAGGGGCTGCTGCTCTGCCGCCAGGCTCTTGCCAGTGAAAGTCAGCTCGCAGGCTGGATAAGCCAACAGCGCCCTTTGGGTCAGAGCTCGTAAAATACCAGTCGCTTTCTGATGGGCCAGAAGCCGGCGCTGGAGGGCATTCCTGGGAGATTGGCTTGGAGGCCACTGCTGCCCCCCACCCCCACCTCCCACCCCTAGGCCAGATGCAAGCCCTCCAGGCTCTCTCAGGGTCTGGTTAGAAACCTGTAGGCCAAGGCCAAGGGTGCAGATTGGCTGGGGGTCTCCAGAGGAGCAAGGAAGGAGAGTTGGTGGGGGCTAACGGGGGGGGGGGGGCAGGTGGCGGGCACAGGCCTGGGCGTCCCAGCGGGCTTCCTGAGGGACCCCCCAGTCCTGGATGTGTCACCCCTGTTAGCAGCCGGAGGAGCTGCAGAGAGCAGTGGGGGTGAGGGTGGGGGTCCTTTTGCTGCTGTTGCGCTGCAGTTCCTCTTTCAGAGGCTAATTGGACTCCTTTGCTTTGCCCTGGGGCTCTCCTGGGACTGGGGCCTGCCCAGAGGAGATCCCCTGTCCTCAGGTGGCCTCTTAGACGTGTGTGTGTGTGTGTGTGTGTGTGTGTGTGTGTGTGTGTGTGTGTGTGTAGTAAGTCACCTAGAAGGTTTGTTCGGATGCAAATGTGCCTAAGAGTGGGGGCCCGGTGGGTGTGGCCTGGGCGTCTGCATTTTTATCAAGTCCTCCTCCAGCAGGCGACCTGGGGAACACTTCGAGAAACCGTGGCCGCCAGGGTCTGCAAACTTGCGGTATGGCTCAGGTTCCATGGAGGGGAAAAAACCCAGCTGCACATGGATCGCAAAACCTTCTGCACCAAAATGAGGTTCTGTTTTAATCCCATGTTTCCAGGGGCTTTTGAAATGCTTTTGTATTTCCGCAGGGAGCTCCTGCACCATGCGGGGAGGGCCGGTGCTGTGACTCAGAGAGGTTCAGTGACTTGCCCCGGGCCACAGAGCAGGGAGGTGGCCGGTACAAGCTTCCTGACCCCACAGCCCAAGCAGCCCGTCAGGGTGTCCTCCTGCGGTGACAGCGCCGTGGGCCCTGCCTGGCGGTGCCCATGACAGCCAGCTGAGAACTGAAAAGCGCTCAGCCCGCCACACGCAGAACTCCAGAGCGGCTGGAGTTGGATAAAGGCAGATAGGGAACCCTACTGCGCCCTCGCCCCTCTCGGTTCTGTCTCTTTAAATTTTCATGAAAAACAAGTTCTCCTCCGGGTGAGGAGTGGGCAGTGCCAGGCTGGCAGGGGTTGGATCCCAGGCTTTGCAGGGAATGCAGCGAGCAGTGATTCACACAGCAGCCGCCCGCCCTGCGCGGGGAGCTCACAGCCCGTCCAGTCCCCGGCCGGCTCCCCAGGGGCCGTGACTCAAGCTTTCCACCTGTAAAATGGGAGGCGTGGCTCTGCCCCCCCCCCCCCGGCCCCAAGCCCCGATGACCCCCCAGCTTCATCCAGAGCCGAGACCTGCGGCTGCTTCTGCACTGCCAGTCAGTCTCCATCTGTGGCAGCCCAGCCAGGACAGCAGCCCAGGGCAGCTGGAGGGGCTGCTGGGCCACCCGGAGCCCAGGCAGGCCTGGAGTGGAGGGGTCGCATTGGGCCTCCCGCAGCTCCCGCCTCGGCTCCCGGATAGGGAGGCCTGCAGGCCCCTGGCATGAGCAGGGCTGGCCCTCGGCCCAGTTCCCTGAGCTCTGGGAGGAAAGCCAGGAGCTCAAAGTGACTCACTGGGGCGGCCCCGCCTCCAGGCCCCTGCTCTGGGGGCGGGGCCGGGGCTGGGACTGGGACCTGTGCCTCACTTGCCCTGCCTGGGAAGGTGCCTGGGGAGGGTCTCCATCGTCCCTGCAGCATGCCTGCCCCGCGGATGGGAACGTGGAGGGGGAGAGGGGCTAAATGATGGGGCTCAGGGCTGGGCAGGGCTGGGTGCGGGGGTCCAGGCCAGGCCTTGCCGTGCGCCCTGAGCCAAGTGGCAGCCGCCAGTGTCAGCTTCAGTTTTCTCTGCAGTCGAGTGTGAGTAATTTTCATACTTCCTTCCTGCGAGGGGTGCCGTGAGCGTCTGTGCACCAGTCTGGTGACGTGGGCAGCACGAGGCTGCCCTGTGCTTCCGTCTTTCAGATACCGAGCACCTACTGTAGATCTGTATCCAGCGCCAGTCCTCCTGTGCCCCTCCTATGGCGCCCCAGGCGCGGGTCCCAGCAGGCAGTGCACCAAGCAGACCCCCTCCCTGCTGGGGCTCCCCTTGTAGTGAGTGTGTGGCGGGAGAGAGGACAGAAGATAAACTGGTTGCAACAGGATAAAGGCTGCAGAGACAGACATGGGGCTGGTCCTGCTATTGTGTCTGCGGGTAGGAGGTGGAGGCAGAGGGGATAGAAGGGCGCCTCTTGGGGAAGCAGCCAGGAGGGGAGAGCCACATGGGACTCGCACACGCAGGTGCTCAAGGGTTGGAGTGTGCCAGGTGGTACAGAGACCATGGCTGGAGCAGAGTGAGGGATGGAGAGTTCTGGAGATGAGCCCGTGGGGGTGCCGACCGTGCCGGCTTACAGGCCATGTTCGGGTCACAGATGAATTCTGGAGTGAGCATGTCCGAAGCCTTCCAGGAGCAGGACCGAAGTTGAGCGTGTGTGGTGCTGACGCTGAATGTAGAGAGAGAAAACACTGAAAGGAAACCATACCAAAATCTCAATTTGCCCTTCTCATTTAAAAAAAAAAGTCCCTGGGAACAAGCATTTGTTCCTTGATTCTTGAAAACAAAATGTATCATTAAAATGAAATGAGCTGGGGTCACTTGGGGCGTTTTTACGGGAACGTAGGGCTTGTCGTCCATGGGACAGCTCTGCATTTACCATGACAACGGGTGGCGGGCAGACGTGGGTAGCTGCAGCCGGACCGCTGCCCACCTCCTCGGAGCAGAGCCCCCCCTTCACCCCACTGTCTTTCTTTTTCTCTTCCCTTCAGCCCAGCGATCCGCCCACGAGCTGCCTATGGTGGAGAGACAAGACACCGACAGCTGCCTGGTCTACGGGGGCCAGCAGATGATCCTCACTGGACAGAACTTTACGGCCGAGTCCAAAGTCGTGTTTACTGAGAAGACCACCGGTCAGTGGCTTTCTGAGCTCTCTCTCTGTCCTCTGGATCCGTGCAGAAGTGACTATCTCTTTCTCGTACCCATTGGTAGATCCCATGGTGTAGAATTTTATACCCAGCTCTTTTGCTCCATGGGTCTTTGGCGATTGTGCAGTTGACCACTGCAGGATGGGCCGTAATATATTTAACTGACCCTGGGTAATTCTGATGGTTGTCCATCCTCCTCAACTTTTTTTAAAATTATTTTTTCCCTAATAGCAAGGCCAACTTTGCAAACTTTTTTCTCTTATCACAAAGGAAGGGCAACCAAAATGGTGGTTCAGTGGGCATGCACTGGCCCTCACTGTCCTGGGTTAGAATTTTGACTTTGCTATGTGTTTGCTGTGTGACCTTGGGCAAATCAGCCAGCCTTCCTGGGCCTGAGGGGTCCATGACCACACTCACAGCCTTGGCGTTGTGGGCATCGTGGGCTGAAGCCTTGTTGTGCCCCGGCCTCTCCCCACCTGGTACCTGTGGCACTGCTCAGGTGGGGGTCACCAAAAGTGTTTCCCGGCACTGAGAAATGTGCCCCGGGGGGCAAGACTGCCCCTGGTGGAGAAGCACTAGTCTGCAGGTTAGAGGTTCCCAGCGGGGAGGGGGGCAGAGTGGGAGCCTGAGGTCCCATGGGTCCTCCGCCTGTGCTTCCCACCAGGTCAGGCCCAGGTGGTGTCACCTGTGGAGGGGAGCAGAGGCCCGGTCCCTCCCTGCTTTGCCTCAAGGGCTAACCCAGCCAGCACAGGCCTGGCTTATGCTGAAATCTTCTTGTCCCCATACTTGAGTCCTGTTTTGTGAATGGTGGCGCGTCACTGGCATTGGTCCAAGTTTTGAATATTCTTTGAGGACCCGATTTCAAGCAGGTGCACTGTGTGCCGTCCTGTGGGTTTGTCGTGCTTTCCTGAGCCCACCCCTCTGTTGGCTTCCAGCTGTGTGCTGTGAGAAGCCCCTCGGTGGGGAGCAAACCGCGCTGCTCTCGTCCACGAGATAGGAACGCGAGCTTTCAGCCCAGGCTGCTTGTGCTTAAAACCTGATGCCGTTGCTGTGACCTTGGGCAGGTCGCGGGACAGGGCTGCCTCGTCCGTGCGATGACGGTGATGCCCGTCCTGCCTCCTAGGGCGGGCGTGAGGTTGTCTCCTCGCGTGTTGAGCGCTTGTGACATGCCTGGCGCACAGTTAGTGCTCCGTGAATCCTCTCCTCCCTCGCCATTCCTAGCGTTCAGGCCATGTGTGGTGCAGTGGATTCCAGGGCCGTGGGCCGCTCTGAATCTCTCCGTACGCTTGGGGAGGGGCTCACTGTCCCCACTGGTGGCCCCTGTGCGCTGCTCTCTGGGGGAAGGACTTGCTAGACTCTAGAGAGGCAGAGAGACTGATCGACGCCAGGAAATGCACCTGGATGAGCAGCCAGGATGGGGCCTCCCAGCACTAGGACAGGCTTTGGGTTGGCCTGGGCAGGGGTGAGGTGATGGGGACTCACGGGAAGCTCCTGAGCAGGAGGGAGGCGGGCCATGGCAGTGACCAGGTAGACAGAGCCTCGCCGGCTTTGCCGCCTCTGCAGACCATGAAGCCGCGTGCGTTGCTGGCCTCCTGCTGGCTTTCCCGGGAAGCCTGAGGCCGGCGAAGGGAAGATGCTGATGGGGGGCAAACACCTTGCCGCCGCCGCCATCCAGGTTGACACGGCCTAGCAGGGAGGGGCTGGGGCGGGGCCCTGCCGTGGGCGCAGTGGCTCGGAGCCAGCAGCTGCCAAGTGTCCTGGGGACTCACGCTCTTCAGCGCTGCCCAGAGGCATCAAGGAAGCGTCTGTTGAGTGAGTTGGTGAATGAACGAACGAGTGGATGAGTGGCGCTCAGTTGCTTCCGTTCTTTCTGTTTCTCGAGGCGTTTTGCACGTTTGCCTCTCGAAGGGAAGAGGCAGAGCTGGCCTCGGCTCTCAGAGCTGAGCATCGTAGGAAGTCGCAGCGACAGCTCCCGGGATGCCGCCGTGTCTGTGGGCGGGCCCCTGGCCTCTCCCCGGCCTCCTCCCAAACCAGGTGGACAGCTCGGTCTCTGTTGGGGGCCAGGGACGTGTCCACAGGCAGTGTCCAGCCCCGTCCCGTTGTTCAGTCTCCCTGCGCCTCAGTTTCTCTCTTTGTAAGGTGAGATTGCACCGGGGAGCATTGGTTGTCTGGGCTCCTGGCGCCATCCCTGCTCAGGCCCTGCCCTGGCCAGCCATGCTGCTGCCGTCGGAAGGCCCGAGTTCGAATCCTGCTCTGCATTTAGTCGCCGTGGCCGCCAGCGTGGGTTGCTCCGCCTCCCTGACGCCCTGCATGATGTCCCTACCCTGCGAGGGCAGGCGATGGCTGAGATCTTCCAGGTCAGGCTCTCTGTGTGCGGCGCCGCAGAGCAGGCTCATAACGTTAGCTTTTGCTGCTGCTGGGTTTTGGCTGTGCAAAGACCAAGGGGAGCCAGACGTATGCCGTGCAACTGAGAGAGGTTGAAGGCCACCAACTGTCGTAACGAGAAGCGGTGGGCCAGGCCTCCCTCTGTGCGCCTGATGCGAGGGGTTGATTGGGTTCCTGATGACAGCTACTGCCCTCCTGCTCTGTATGGTGGGCCTCCAAGCACAGAGACGCTCAGAGACCCTCAGAGACCCAGGGCACGCTGCACAGCCGGTCTGTGCAGCCGCGGGCTGAGACCTGGACTGCTCGGGAATAGACCAGCCCGGTGCTGATCAGCCTCAGCCATCTTAGGGCAGTGGGTTTGAGCCTGGTGCTGGAGAATTGTGGGGGAGGGCTTCTGCCGAGGGGGAGGGGGCCCAGGAAGGGGACCCCTTGCACTTGCAGGAGCTCGTCCTGCTCTTTTGACCTCGGGAGCGCTCGGCCGGGCCCGGCCGCCTTCAGCAGGGGGAATCCCTGTTGCTCAACTTCTTTTTTTCCAAAACGCATCCCCGTTCCCATCTCCATGGCCACCGTGGCCAGCAGGGGTGCCGCGGGGTGGGTGGAACACTTGAAGTTTTCCAAGCAAGGGGAATCCCAGCTGCTGCTCACATTAAGGGAAGGTGACAGCCTCCTGGGCTAATCTTAGGCCCGCGTTGGGTCATCGGCACCGCCCGCTCCAGCGGGCTTTTTATAGCCGTGGACAAAAACGGACTTGGCAGCTCGTGCTGCAGCGAGATGACAAATTGGAGACCGGTGGAAAAGCACCAGGAGAGCCAGCGCGGGGCTCCCGCGAGCAGCAGGCCTCGTGTTTTGGAAAGTGCTGTCTTATTTATAGCAGCAGTAATAATAACGGCTATTCTATTATTTTTACTTCTATTTTAAGTCTTTTCACGACTTGCAGAGCCTCGCTCGGCTCCCAGCCTCCACCCCTCCCCTTGCTCCCCGGCCTCGCATCTGTCCTCAGACACCCGGGCCTCCGGGCTGCTCCTGTGCGTTCTTCCCCGAGCGCTCTCGTTTTCTGAGCATTTTACTAAAATGTAGCGTACATACCACGCAGTGCACGTACGCGTGCCTGTCCGTGGGCCTGGCTTCGCTTCACAAGGCCACGGCCCCTTAGTCTTTTTTATTTTAAGATTTATTTATTTATTTGAAAAGCAGAGTTAGAGAGAGAGAGACATCTTCTACCCCCTGGTTCGCTCCCCAAATGAGTGCAGCAGCCAGGGCTGCGACAGGCTGAAGCCAAGCTCCCAGGACTCCATGCGGTTCCCTACGTGGGTGTAGGGGCCCAAGCCTTTGGGCTGTCTTCCGCTGCTTTCCCAGCCAGATTAGCAGGGAGCTGGACCGGAAGTGGAGCAGCTGGGACTTGGAACAGGAGTTCATGTGGGACGCTGGTGTCACAGGCAGTGGCTTAGCCCTCTCACCTCAGCACTGGCCCCCATTCTTTCTAAGATTTACTTAGTTATTTGAAGGGGCGACAGAGAGAGGAGGAGAGATCTCCCATCTGCTGGTTCACTCCCCCAGATGGCTGCCATAGCCTGAGCTGGGCCAGGCCAAAGCTGGGAGCCAGGAACTCCATCTGGATCTCCCCCAATGGGTGGCAGGGGCCAAGCACTTGGGACATCTTGCACAGCTTTCCCAGCCAGATGAGCAGGGAGCTGGGTTAGAGCAAAGTAGCCAGGACGTGGACAGGCGCTCTGACGTGGCTGTGGGTGTCCCAGCCAGCGGCTTAACCGGCTGCACCGCAACGCCAGCCCCCCTGTTTGACGTCTCAGCTCAGAAGTCACCTCCTCCAGGGGGCCCTCCGTGATCAGCCGTGTTTGGAGGGTCAGCCTCTGTCCCCTTGCCCTGCTCAGCTGTCTTGTAGCACTCAGCACTGCTGCTTCTCCGACCTCCCGTGCGGGACCCTGAGTTCCCTGCCAGCAGGGATGTGGTTTTGCTGTGTTCTCAGCCCCAGACGAGTCCTTGAGACCTAGTGGGAGCTCGTTTGTATCTTTGCAGGAACCTATCCTCTTTTTTTTTTTCTTTAAACAAAGACTTATTCGTTTATTTTGAAAGAATCACAGAGATCTCCCATCTGCCGGTTCACTCCCGAGATGGCCGCAGCAGCCAGTGCAGGCCAGACCGAAGCCAGGACCCGGGAGCTTCTTCCAGGTCTCCTACATGGGTGGCAGGGGCCCAAAGACCGGAGCCATTGTTCACTGCTTTCCCCAGGCCACCAGCAGGGAGCTGGAGCGGAAGTGGAGCAGCTGGGACTTGAACTGGTGCCCGTGTGGGATGCTGGTGCTGGCAGCAGTGGACTCCCCCCTGTGCCACCACGCTGACCCCTGGACATATCCTCCTTGGTTGGCCCTGTGGCCCTGAGAGGCAGGCAGCATTCTACCTATTTTACAGTTGTGAAAACTGAGGCTCACGGGTTAAACCAGGAGCCCCGAGTCGCCCCACTGTTGGTGACAGCAGGACTCCCAGCATCAATCATTTCTCATCACCTCCAGAATAGTTTCTATGGCCACGTCACAGAGCAGGCAAACAGAACAATTAGGATCTTTCTTGTTTGTCTTCCTCGGGCATTGCTGAAAAGCCGTTTCTGTGTTCTCTGAAATTTAAAAAATGTGTAACCTTGCAGGCAGAGTTCACGCGGGGAGGCCAGGCTGTTCCTGACTTCAGCTGGAGCCCTGGCCCCCGGCCACCAGGCCTCAGGCGGAGTCGGGGGTCCCAGCAAAACATTGCAAAACAGGAAAAAATCTAAGGACACAAAAATAAAAGTGATGTGGCAGCGGAAACCGGGTTGCCATGGCACCGGGCGACTCGCCGCGCCTGGGCGGGACCCAGTGTTTTGGAAGGTTCCCCCACATGACACAGGGTTTTGGAATTTTTCAGCGGGTAAATCCTTCTTAATGCGGGCCCCTGGCCCTGGCCAAGTCGCTCCCTGGCTCTGAGTGTCCTGTGGGGGCGTAGGCTGGAGCCCGGCCTGCCCGGGGTTACTCAGCTTTGAAACCGAAATTGTTTGAAGAGGCCTGGTGTTTTGTTTTGTTGGCTGATTGTCTTGGCAGGGCCACCGGCAGGGCCTCCTGTCACCTGTCGCGAGGGTGGATTGACTTTTCAGAAGGAGGCGTGGGTGGAGGATTCTCTGATTTCCACTGAGTCACCGTGTCCTGGCTGGCGTGAGTCACCTCATTACTTGGAGGTTCCCAAAGGTGGTATTTTGAGCTTTGTTTAATAAATATAAATGCATATGCTTTGAATGTTTTTTTTTTTTTCTTTTCTGCTAAGTTAAGGATTTTTCCATGCATTTCGTATCTTGGAAACGTTGGAACCTTCTTGGTGCACATACTGCCTGCGCCTGCTCGCACCTGTTTCTCTCCCTGGCCTGGCTCAGGCCCGAGGGAAGCCCCTGAACACAATGGCCGTGGTCTGGGAGCCTCCAGACCGGGCTTCCCCTGGGAGATGTCCGACTCCAGGCGGGGCAGGGCCGTGACTAAGGCCCCGCCGGCCTTTGGCCTGGGTGACTCACGTCCAGTGTCCTCGGCCCCCCGGGCTGCAGCCCACCCTTTACGCACAGGCTGGCCCGGCCTGCAGCTCGCCCCAGGGGAACCCAGGCTGGGATGTAGCGGGGGCGGGGGCGGGGGTGCTAGGACACGGTCTTGTTTGCAGAGAGCTGTGTGTCCAGCAACCCTGGCTCTGCTCGCCTGGGTGAAGAGGCTTTTGAGTGAGAGGCTCCTGCAGTCGGTCGTGTGTGGGTGCCTGCGAGCAAAACCACCGACAAGCGGGATTTTGGCAAACCTGGGTGTGCGCATGCCCACTGCCAGAATCGTGCTGGGTGCCAGTGAGTGGCCTCTCTGAGGCCGGACTTTGGGTACCTCCGGCTTGGCCTGCAGCCTGAGCAGCCTCACCTGGACTGCTGGCCATCAGAGAGCTCACGGCACCCAGGCGTCTCCTTCCCGTGAGCCCAGCGGGTCCTCGTCTAGGAGAACGGCCCTGTCTGGGGAGGTGACAGCTTGGGCACAGCAGATTCCTGCAGGTGTTGGCTCACGGAGTGGGGGGAGCCTGGCGTGCTGTCTCCTCTCCCCCACCCCCATTTTACAGACTACAGACAGGGAAGCTGAGTCACACCGTGTGGTCGATGCACTTCCTTGAGGTGACAGAGCTTGTCAGTCCAGGGCTGGGCCCCAAACCCCAGCTTCCTGGTTTCCAGGGCGACCATGTGGTGATGACGCCGGGCACTGAGGAGGGTCGCTGGGGCTGGGGACCAGAGGCGCTGCCGCTGGCTTCCGGCAAGAGTGGGCCTTGATCAGGCATACTCTGCTGCCCTGGCACCTTGTCCCCGGTCCCCCTTGAGCACCTGCCACATACAGACACAGGGGACCCGTGCCCTTGGGGGTGGGCAGCCTCAAGCTTTGAGATGGGGAAAAAGCTATGGAGACACTGAAGGCAGGGTGGGTGAGGCGAGCCAAGGGTTTGCAGCCCTGGGGGTGGGGAGTGCAGGGCCCCCGGTTAAGTGTGTGTCCCACAGTGAGTTTCTTTGGTGTGACTAAGCCCCGTGCGATGGCAGGAGTCTGACACATACCCATAGTGCACAAGTCCTCGCTGTTTTCTGAAATCCAGATTTAACCAGATGCCCTGTGTTTTTATTGGTTAAATCCAACACTCCCTGGAGAGAGAGGTCAGGGAGGACTTCCCTGAGGAGGTGGCTTTGAGCAGAGTCCCCGCCAGGGAGGAAGGAGTGACTCTGGGCCATGGGAAGCGCATCGTAGGCTGGAGGATCCACCCAGTGACAAGGCCCTGGTGTGGAGCTGAGCATAGGGCATTTGGGGAAGTGAGAGCGACACCTGCCAGGGGCCGGGCGAGGAGCTTGGGTTCATTCTTGAAGCAGGGGGCGGGATGCGCTCTGGTGTGAAGAATGGGTTGGGGTGGTGTTGGGTAGGGGCCCACACGGGGAGCGGACAGGCGAGTGAGCTGTGCCCTGGTTGTCTGGGGGCGTCCCGTGGGGCCACATTTTTTATAGATCTTAGGGGGTCATCTCCAATTTCAAGCCCAGCGGGCAGCAGGGAGTGGGGGAAAGCCCTCCTCCCCCCATCGCGGTGAGTGTGGACGCTTGGCGTCGTTTTCCGTCGCTGGAACCCTAAGCTGAGGGGGTGACTCGATCCCCAAGTCTGCTGGGCTCATTAAGCCCGGCTCCCCCGAGGACACGTTCTTCTGGACAGCAGGCCGAAATCCTTTAGCCGTCTGCGCTCAGCCAAGCTTCCCAGTCCCAGCCAGGCCTGGCCAGCGTCACGCCTGCTCTCCTAACGCGAGCTCCGATTCTCTCCCTCTGCCTGGAGCCCGGAGGGTGCTCAGCCCCCGGGTGCTGGTGGTGGGGACTGGCCTTTCTCCCTGCACCTACGGCTGACCGCCCCGACTCCGGCCCCACCCGAGCCAGGATCCTGCCTCCCGCACGCGTGCTTAACGAGTGCTCCCCAGGAGCGGCCGCTGGAGTGCAGAGGCCCCGGGTCTGGAGGACCCCGCTGCCCCGCCCGGCAGGGCTGGTGAGGGTGGTGAAGCTGTGCTGCCCAGCCACGCCCCCGTGCCATTTTTCCTCCCTGCGGATTCTCGGATTCTCAAGTCCCCTCTAGAGCCAGGCTCTGCCCAAGGCGGCTGCTCCCTTCCCTCCTGGCTGACTTGGGCTGCAGGAGGTCGCCCCGCCCCCAGCCACACCCTTCCCTGCAATGGAGCCCCCCACCTGGCAGCTCAGTTCTGTTCCCTGGGGGCCCTGGGAGTGCCCTGGGGCTGGTTCCCATCAGGAGATTCCTCCTGGAGGGGCCCCGTGGTGCCCCTGGTGGGAGCCCTTTGCTGGAGGGACCGGTGGGTGTCCCAAGTCTCCCCAGCTCTGGCTGTGGGCGACACACCAGGGGGTCCTAAGGCCGGTGTGTTCACCTTCAGTATTGAGGAGCCGCTTTCTAGGTGCTGTGCTGCTGGGACGGAGAGGGGACAGGTGTGGCCCTGCTCTGTGTGGGGGAGGCGGGGACCCAGAGCCAGTCGTCACTAAAATGACGTTCGGGGTGGGTGGCAGAGTAGGAAGCGGAGGGAGAAGGCTCAGGGGGCTTCGCTGAGCTCAGCTTGTGGGGTGGGCTGGCTCTGCAGAAAGCTCTTAGGCGGCAGGGGCAGCAGGGGTCAAGGCCCGGAGGCTGTAGCTGGGACAGAGAGGCCACCGTGGCCTCGGCCAGGCCAGGGACAGGGACAGGGAGCTGAAAGTCAGCAGGGTCCCCAGCCTGGCAGAGGGGAGGAGCCTCAAGTTCCTGTCTCCGGGGGTCCCCTGCATGGGGCCCTGGAGGGCGGAGGTGTGAGTGTGGCTCATCCTGCAGCCGCCTGCTTTGCCCAGTTCAGTTCCTCACCCCGCCCTGCCCCAGCCGCCTCCGTTACAGTTACGGCTCTGGAGGGCTCCAGCTCCTTGAGAAAAACACTTTATGTGTGCTTCTTATGTGTTTATTTTAATTTTTCATCTGAAAGAGATGGAGGGAGACCTTCCGCCCTTTGATTCACTCCTCAAATACAATAGCCAGAGTTGGGCCAGGCTGACACCAGAGTGCACATTAGCAGGACGCTGGATTGGAAACAGAGGAGCCTGGACCTGCAGCAGGTGCTCAGATCGGGGCTGCTGGTGTCCCCAGAGCGTCTTAGCCAGCATGCCAAATGGCCGCTCCAGGATTTTATTTTATTTTAAAAAGCAGACAAATGAGAGTCCCTCCTAGTTCCACCTGTTTCTTGAGTCCGTGAAGGGAGCCCTGAAGGCGTCGCTGCTCCTGACCCTGGAAGTAAAACTGCACGAATGGCTCAGAGCGCAGGGTCCCGAAGCAGAGGCAGATGGTCCCTTGGAACCTGTGGGGGATGGGTGCTAGGACCCCGCCCCCGACCTGCACCGTGAATACAAAATCCCTTCTGTGAAGGAGGGCGGGGCTGGCATACGGCCCCACCTGCGCACCCCCTCTTCTGTGCACTTTAAACCAGCGGATCACCTGCCGCCCTGACTCAGCAGTTGCTACACTGATGTTGAGGGAAAGTAACAAGAAAAACAGTTGGTAGTATTTGGCACAGATCCTTTTTTTTTTTTTTTTTACTAAATTTTGAAAAACATTTCGTTGAAATACAGAATACATACCAAGAAATGCTCACAAGTATACAGATGCATGAGCTTTTGGTCCTCTGACCCCACGTGTAAGCAACACCCAAATTAAGAACAGAACATTGCTAATACCCCGAGTCGTCCTGCCCCTCCCTGTTCTCTCTCTCAACGTGGGAAAGGGGAGTGTGTCGTCTCTTACGTGGCGTGGTTCAGTGACGCGGCGTTTACAACTGCACACGACGTCCGTGTAACTGTTCTGCTCTCTGTGTTACACTGCGTGTTAACAATCAGAGAAAATGTGACCTGTATGTTTTGGGGTCTGGTTTATTTCACTTCGCGTAGTGATCTCTGCTTGCACCCGTTTTTGTTGCAAATGTCAGGATTTCTTCCTTTTTGTGGCTGAGTAATATTCCTTCATTTTTGCTTTGAGTTGGTTGCTCCATGGCTGCAGACCCCGGGGCTAGGACCAGGGCCGGTGGCTGTCCTGGTCTGCACACTTCCAGCGTGGAGGAAAACGCACATCGGCCTCTCGCTGGGGGCAGCTCCTGCTCTGTGCCCGGGACGCCCGGTGCTGCGTAACCAACTCGAGACAGCTCAGGATGAAGTCCACCAGCCGCCTGCCCGTTTGGTTTATCTGCAGTGGGGAGTGCCACGCGATGAGCTGAACAAAAATCTTTGCCGCTCGCCAGGGTGCTCGGGGCAGGGCGCCCAGCCCTTCTGGGTTCCTAGAGGCGACCACGGAGGCCGGTGGACACCGGCTCCCTGGTGCTCAAGACCCCTCTACAGCAGCCTTGACAGTGGTGGCGCTGGCCATGGTGGGGCCCATGGCCAAGTGTGCCGCACGACAGCCTCTTCATTCTCACAGCTCTCTGACCTCCGTGATAGCAACGTGGCTGTTGTACCTGTGAGGGAAACTGAGGCACAGAGCGGTCTAGCTACTCAGAGGCCACACAGCTGATGACCAACGGTGACAGCTGGACCTGAACCTGGACAGAAAATTCTAGAAGCCCTATGGGAGCGCAGTTCAGAGGAGGGCATTCCCGTGTTTCCTGGGTGTGCCCTGCAGGTGTGGGGTGGGAGGAGGAGGCGGGGCCCAGGACAATGGCCTGGGGCTGCTTCTCACACTGCCCCTGGACACCAGCCCCGAGTGCATGGTCCACGTGCTGGGTAAATCCCGGGGGACCAGGGCCGCCTCTTTCCCTCCTCTCGCTGGCCTGTTCCGTGCTGAGCGCACACCCAGGCCGCGTGCGCGAAGCTGCCCTTTGCCCTCTGACATCCGAGCATGTGCCTGGCTCTGCCTTGGTTTAGGCTTTGATGTCTCATTCCCATGAGGTCTTTCTCTCAAACGGTGGTGAAAACAGCCATTTCTGAAAGAAAACACACACAGACACACACACAAACACACACTGACACGTACACACACGCAGATGCAGACACACGCAGACACACAGACACACGCATACACACACAGTGTCCCCATCTCACGTAACAGTCATTGTCCCCTGCTCAGTGCCACCCCACCCAGCCCAGACCTGCAGGCAGTAGTAATGATTGCCATCAGAGCTTTATTTCTGGTTTTAAAGATTAGCATATTGTGGCACACATGCGTGAAAGTGACGAAAAGCTGGCGAGTGGGTGATCTGTCGCTGCTAGATCACGCCGTACCCACGACCCTGCCGGCTGCTGTCACACGCTGCCACCTCCACATGTCTCGGGTCTCAGGTAACCCTCCGAGCCACCCTAGGAGGTAGGAGAACTGTGGTTACTTCCACATTTGCGGTTAGAGGCACAGAGAGGGACAGTACCTGATCCGAGGTCACACAGCAGATTAGGGCAACTGGGTTTAAAGTCGGGTGTGTTTGCTCCAAGGTTTGGGGTGCACAGCAGTGAAATGCCAGCTGCTGCGGGAACAGCGAGGGGAAGGCAGCTGTGCTGCAGGACACGTAGCGGGAGGAGGCAGCTCTGGAGTGGCCGGGATCCTCCTGTGCCGCGGTCTCCCCTCCCTGGCCCAGACCTGCGGAGCCCCTGCTGCCCTGCTGTGCGTGTCCCAAGGCACTGCTGCCCTGAGGGTCATTTTCTCAGGCTGGAGCTCTGAGGAGGGCGGTGTCCGTGGCGTGAGGACTGCGGGCTGTGGAGCCAGGCCGCCGGGGCTCAGCTCGGACTCCCTCGTCCCCGCTGTGTGCGTGGCCTGTGCTTGCGTTTCTGGCCTCACCTGCAGGATGAGGGCAAGGGCAGACCTCGTGCCTAGGCTCGTGTGAGGCCGAGAGAGGTCCCCACTTTCGAGGGGTTGACACGAGTGGCGGTGGCGAGTGCTCACAAGCACTGGGGTGAGACCAGCACCCCGAGAGGGGAGAAGGAGAGCGGGAGCCAGGCGTGCGGGCCTCGGGGCTCACGGTGGAGCTTCAGTGCTGCGCTGGGTGCCCAGGGGCAGGGAAGGGTCTGAGCAGTCCTGCACGACTTTGTCCCACCCACTGGGACCTGGCTCCGCCCAGCAGGAGCTGGCAGCCAGACCGCTGCTTAGCAACCTTGGCAGTACCTGCACCATTGGCAGTGACTTAGTAGCTGCACCGCATGTCTCTGCACCCTTGTCCTTCCTTCTCCGGGCCTCAGTTTCCCCATCTGACAGTGCTGGGCCAGCTGATTTCTCAGGGTGCCCCCAAGTGCTGGTGTATGGGAATTCTCTGGCTGTGGCTGGCGGAGTCCTGTTTAGTCCGTTCGCCCACCAGAGATGGGGAAGTCTCCCTCCTGTCTCTGTTGGCTCCTTGGACCTGGTGAGGCGTCTGCCGGAGACTCCCGTCCCGGGGAATCCTTGTCGTCACGGTGCCGCTGGGCGCACTCTGCCTTGCCCGGGTCAGGGCTGGGGGCTGGGAGGGAAGCGGGGGGGAGGGCAGCCTGCTGCTTCCTGCTCACTTCCCCCGAGCTCGCCCTGAGCTCGCTCAGGAGCGTCTGGAATCAGCCCGTCCTGTCTCAGAGCAGGGGCTCTGGCCTGGGCCCGGAGAACAGTGACGCCGATGCCGTGGGTGGCAGAATTGAGGCCAGCCAGCCACCAGCCGAGGAAGGCTGCCGGGAGCCCGCGGTCACCTCCCTGACTTCCTCACCTGCTCTTCTGACGTGGAGCCCACGTTGCGGGGAGAGAATAGAGACGCGCTCTGTGCTGGGGCCCAGCCTGGGGACGCAGGTCGAGAGCTGTGCAGAGCTCTGCACCCCGATGCCCCCGGATGTGCGGACCCGAGTTGCGTGTGCGCAGCCCCTGCCGCGCGCTGGGCGGCAGTGATGGACGCGCACTGGTCCCTCCCACAGGGACCACACTGCAGGGAGAGTCGGGGGCATCCACCCTTGCTTCCTCGGCCCCGCTTAGTCATTTCAGGATTCCCACCTGGCAGAACCGCAGGCTGGAGACTGCCAGCCTGATGGCTACAGAGCGCTCCGGCTCTGGCCGTCCAGACGGCGTTAGCCCCAGTGGCAATGGTGAGACTTGGCTGGTTACTGAGCTGGGGAGACGGGTTCTGTACTGGTCATCCTCCCAGTGCTTGGAGCCCAGAGTTTTTGGAGTGAGGCTTAAGAGCCAGGGCTTTCTGGGCTCAGATCTGAGCCATCACAGTGGATGCAAGTGGCTACACTTCCGAAGCGGGGAGGGGTCCTCTGTGACTGCGCATGCGCGTGCGGGCTGAGGCTCTGAGAAGTCCCACAGGCAGGAAACCCATTTGACTTTGACTCAGCATTTTCCAAATGCTTATTAGCTTGAAGAATTTTCCCCTTCTCCAAAAGCCATTTAATATCCCTCAGACTCAGTGTTCCACCGAACACCCTGGACGTCCTTGTGGAAAGGATTGGTTTCAGCTGGGAGCGCCCGGCGGCCGGTGTAGGTGGTCAGCGGGGAAATGTATTCTGTGCACATGCCGAGTTTGGTTTGGCCCATGCTGTTGGCCCTGGTGGGGGTGGGGGAGCAGCGCGCTGCTCCCAGGCGGGAGAGCTCACGGCGCTGCTGTCATGATGCCGGGGAGGTGTCCCCACTCTCCCTCCATGGTGACTCCGGGCCCAGGACACTGTCTAAGTGGCCGGGTCCCCTGTGGACTTGGGGCGGATGGACTGTCCCGGCGACCTGTCTTCTCACACAATGGAGAAGGCACAGCTGGGCCACTTGGGACCGGAAATGGGGTCCCTGTGGCAGTCCTGGGGTGGTCAGGGCCTTTTGCAAACAGCTTTGGAGGATTCCAGGCAGTATTTTTTGATCTTGTTTTTCTATGGCTGCCCGGTTGCCTGCTGTCAACATTCCTTGCTTCTGGAGAAGGGACGATGCAGTGCTCACGTGCACACCTGGCTGAAGGTTTATAGCCCATAGACCCAGATGTGCGGAAGTGGGTGAACCTTTGTCTTCGCTCTCTGGTTTCTAATGGCTCCTTCAAAGCCTGCTGTTCTCTTCTTTTTCCAGATGGGCAGCAAGTTTGGGAGATGGAAGCTACGGTGGATAAGGACAAGAGCCAGCCTGTAAGCATGCGGGCAAGCTGACAGCACACAGCTCATGCTCACGAGCCGGGCTATCCTTCTGCCCTCCCCTCCCTTCCCTCCATCCCTCCCCCATCTTTTCTCCCTTTCCCTCCCTCTCCCCTCCCCCTCCCCCTTCCTCCATCACAGTCCCCCGTGTTTTGGACCTGACCCTGGACCTCCGCCGAGTGAGTTAGACATCGCTCGGGCGCCAGGCCCTCTGATTGGCGTCTGTGATGGCTTAGTGGATGCTGCAATGCAGAGTTCCACTCCCCTTCCGTCGCACGTGGCCTGGGTGCCCAGGAGCATGTCGAGACCCTCCCGTTAGAAGGGCGGTCTGCACGTGCCCAGGGCCTGTGTGGGAATCTGGTTGAGTCCACGACCCCTGCTTCCTTCCAGAACATGCTTTTTGTCGAGATCCCTGAGTATCGGAACAAGCACATCCGCACGTCTGTCAAGGTGAACTTCTACGTCATCAATGGGAAGAGGAAACGAAGCCAGCCTCAGCACTTTACCTACCACCCAGGTAAGGTCCGCTCAGCCAGCGCGTCCGTGTCCAGCGGGCAGCACCTGGAACTCCCCGGGCCGCTCCAGCCGGGCCACCGCGGACAGGAGACGCAACCTCTGAGCCCGTTTCCTCGTCTGTCAGTCTCAGGGTTGCAGAAATGAAATGCGAACCAGATACTCGCACAGTGTCTGGGATGGTGATGTGGGTGACGTTAGTGACTATTGTCCTTAGTCTATCATCTGTCTGCCCTCGGGGGAGGGGTCACACACAGACGTGGGCAGCAGCAGGTGGCTACGTGGACGACACCTGTCCTGTCTGAGACCTGCCCCTGCCAGGACTAGCAGGTGCCTTTGCCCTCAAGCCCGCAAAGGCTTTCGGTAGCACCAGGGGTCGGGGGCAACCGGGCCACGGGTCTCGTTCCCACAAAGCCCTGCACTTCAAGGAGAGTGATGCGTGTCGCTGCTTTGCCTAGAGCAATGTGTACCAGGCACTGTTCTGGGCTGGCCGACCCAGCAGTGAGCAAAACACAAGCGATCCCTGCTCCCTTGGAGTGGCCCGCTCGGGAGTGCCAGTGCCACGCTGGGCTGAGAGGAGACGGGCGGGGGTGGCCGGGGAGGTGTGGCTTTCAACCCGAGTTGCTGCTTTGAGCTGGCCAAGAAGCACCTGCTCGTCCCCTTGCCGGGACTGGAGACCTGGGATCTGGCAGGAAGCTTTGAACCCAGGGGACGGTCTGGTGGCCTGGCCTGGGTAGGCGTGGCTTCTTGCAGGGCACCACAGGTTTGTGTTGGGGCAGGTGGTCAGGTCACCCAGGCCTCACAGGGCCCAAAGCTCGGAGGAAATGACTGGGGGACTCGAGACAGCAGCTCAGCGGATGCCTGTCCCCTGGGCACACAGGGGCCTTCAGTTACGTTTCATGGCGCTCCGGCTCTGCTGTCCTTGTGGCAGTGAGAACCACCTGGGCCAGCTATGGCTGTAGTTCAGCTGAGCAGGCCCGAGTGGGTGCACTGTCGCCCAGGGGGGCCAGCGGCCCGGGTGCCGGCGTTGGAGTGGCACCCTGGAAACTGGCTCCTGTGGCCACAGTCAGCGGGGTGCGTCCTTGCTGCTTCCTGCCCCAGGGCTGGGTTGCAGCCCTGACAGTGATCTGTGGCCCAGGGGGTGGAGGTTGATCCCCGCTTCTGCAGCTTGGTGCTGGGGGGTGGGGAGGGAACAGCGCCGCAGGTGTCAGAAGAAACACTGAGGTGCCTGTGGCCTCCCTGTGCGCCGCCCCCCGGCCATGGGGAAGGGACGACTCTCTACCAGGGGACAGATTAGGAAACTGAGGCCTGAGCCGCTACTACAGACCCGAGGAGGTCGCTGTGTGATGGTTGCTTTGCCTGGAAAATGACCAGGAGCCACTTAGGTTCCAGGTGCTGTTCCAGGCCCAGAGGACCCAGCAGTGAACAGAGCAGACAGAGATCCTCCCGTGGAGGGGCTGGTGTGTGTGTGTGGGGGTGGGTAGGAGTTCAGGTCATGGATAAGACCCCTCCACGTGCACTGTGCATCTCATCTTGTTATCCGTGGCAATGTGTGGCCGAGCGAGCCTGGCTCCCGAGGGATCTCAAGTCACACCCCCGCTGCTGAGCCCTTGTTGGGGACACAGCCTGTCCATGTCCCAGCCAGGGCTGAGCCGGACCCCCAGCCACCTGTCCCATACCGGAAGGGCAGAACTTCTGACCTGGGATGCAGCCCAGCTGTGTGGACTCCGGCATCTGCGGCTCACGGCCATTCCTGCCCCCGTATGCTTGTCTCTCCTCACAGTCCCAGCCATCAAGACAGAGCCCACCGATGAGTACGACCCCACTCTGATCTGCAGCCCCGCCCACGGAGGCCTGGGGAGCCAGCCTTACTACCCGCAGCACCCGATGGTGGCCGAGTCCCCCTCCTGCCTGGTGACCACCATGGCCCCCTGCCAGCAGTTTCGCTCGGGGCTCCCGTCTCCCGACGCCCGCTACCAGCAGCAGAACCCGGCGGCCGTCCTCTACCAGCGGAGCAAGAGTTTGAGCCCCAGCCTGCTGGGCTACCAGCAGCCGGCCCTCATGGCCGCGCCCCTGTCCCTCGCGGACACGCACCGCTCCGTGCTGGTGCACGCCGGCTCCCAGGGCCAGGGCTCGGCCCTGTTGCACCCAGCGCCCGCCAACCAGCAGGCCTCGCCGGTGATCCACTACTCGCCCACCAACCAGCCGGAGTTCCAGCACATCTTGTACTGCGAGAACTTCGCGCCCGGCCCCGCCAGGCCCGGCCCGCCCCCCGCTGGTCAAGGTCAGAGGCTGAGCCCAGGTTCCTACCCCACGGTCATTCAGCAGCAGAACGCCACGAGTCAAAGAGCTGCCAAAAACGGACCCCCGGTCAGTGACCAAAAGGAAGTCCTACCTGCGGGAGTGACGATCAAGCAGGAGCAGAACCTGGACCAGACCTACCTGGATGACGGTGAGTCTCCCTCTTCTCCGCGGCCGGGGAGGGCCCCACGTGGCCCAGGTTGTTCCCTCAGGGCCCTCGTTGGGACTTCCGGGGTGTGAGTGAGATGACCTTGAATGTCCTGCCAGTCTCATTTCCCGGTGGGAGCTGCTGGGGTGGGTAGTAGCATTAGATCCGCCCCCTACCCCCCTTCACTGCCCTGAAAGGGAAAGCCAGCCAGGGCAGTTGTAGCCCCAGGACAGACCCCGGGGTCGTGAACTTGGTCCCTTGAACGGCTTCCACTCCCCTTCCGATGGCCGGATCTAGGCTGAGGACAGGAAAGCCGAGCGCCCTTTGTTCCGGCGGAGAAACCCCCGCTCTGTAGCGCTCTTGTGTGTGCTGGGGAGGGGCGGGGGAGGAAGAAGAGCGCTCATTGAGAAGGGGCTCGGGCCGCATGCATGGGGGCTCGCCGGCAGGCTGTGGGTGGGGCTGGGCTGCGTGCTGCTGGACAGAGCACACGGATGGGAGAGGTGGGCGCCCGCCGTGGTTAGCCGTGGTGAGTCCGGCTGGTGGGGCCGTGGGCCAAGCGGATGATGCAAAAGGCCTTTGTGTGGGTCCGTGGGTGCCCCGGTCTGTGGGCAGAGGGCCCTGCCTGGGGGTCGTCATGGAGCGGCTGTGATGTGGCCTCGGGTCTGTGTCTCAGGGAAGGAGGGCTGTTTGTTCTGGGCAGACTCACCTGGCACCGGCCAGGTGTGGCTGGGGCACAGAGGGTGGGGTGGGTGCTGCAGCTCCTCTCGGGAACTCAGGAAGCCAGCACAGAGCTGTGCGTTCTCCTAATGGGAGAAGGAGCCATCCCGGGCTCCTGCCTTGTGCTCTGCAGGCGGTCCACCCGGCACACAGGCTGGGCACCCCTCGTCTGCAGGTGGTCCACCCGGCACACAGGCTGGGCACCCCTCGTCTGCAGGTGGTCCACCCGGCACACAGGCTGGGCACCCCTCGTCTGCAGGCGGTCCACCCGGCACACAGGCTGGGCACCCCTCGTCTGCAGGCGGTCCACCCGGCACACAGGCTGGGCACCCCTTGTCTGCAGGCGGTCCACCCGGCACACAGGCTGGGCACCCCTTGTCTGCAGGCGGTCCACCCGGCACACAGGCTGGGCACCCCTTGTCTGCAGGCGGTCCACCCGGCACACAGGCTGGGCACCCCTTGTCTGCAGGCGGTCCACCCGGCACACAGGCTGGGCACCCCTTGTCTGCAGGCGGTCCACCTGGCACACAGGCTGGACACCCCTTGTCTGCAGGCGGTCCACCCGGCACACAGGCTGGGCACCCCTCGCCTGAAGCGCTCGGGCCCGACGTGTTTCAGATCGCCAGGTTTTGGGGTTTGGGAGTATTTGTAGAGAGCCCCCTGCTGAGATTCCGTGATCTAAATCCCAGTGTTCCGGCAGCTGAAGGCTTCTGAGCATCACATCCGTCAGGTCCAAAGTGTCGGATTTTGTAGCTCTGTACATTTTCACGTGAGAGGTGTTCGCCTGTGCCCCAGAACCTCAGTTAGGAAAATGAACTCCCAGGAAGCCAGCCAAGGAGCGGGAAATAAGACCAAGGCCTCGGTGGTTGTGGGGAGTGGGCGGGTTCCTGCCTCTCAGGTACTTGAGTGACAGGAAAACCCTTTGGTGCAAAGTCTTGAGGAGCCAGGTTACCTGGGCTCTGTGACTTCTAGAAGTTTCCATGCCTTATCTCAGTAAAACGATCCTTTGAAGACCTCCCCTGAACTTAGCAGGCCGACATCTCTGGGTTAATGCTGCCCGGGGCCTCACAAGGCCGAGCTTCGTTAATGATTGATAACCCGATCCCAGATGTCTCCAGTGGAGTCCGGGCCCCTGTGCTGGACCCTCTGCCCCGGGGATGGGTGAGGCGCGGCTCAGGTCCCGTCCTCAAGGGGGCTGACCTGCAGGGCGGACACGTGATGCACAGGGCCTAGCGGTGTGGACACGTGCCACGCAGCTGAGACTAGACCCTGTCTGTGTGTGGGGCGCGGTCATGTTACAGGTGAGGCGCTTTATAAATAAATGAGAGCCCAGGTCACTTCCCAGGGGACTCCGGGACTGGCGGGTTAGCTCCCTGTCCCTGACCCTATGGTGAAGGCGAGTAGTGAGCGCCTGCGTTGGGAGCCATGATGTCCCTGTGGGTCCGAGGTGGGCTCCGGCCACAGCGCTGTGCTGTTGTGTGGGAGGCAGCCAGGTGTGGGAGCCCCCTGGGCATGGGCCACCCCTGCTGGCTCTCGGGCCTCTTAGAGGACTGTGCTGCCACTGGGGGGACCTGCAGGGGGTTCCGGGTGACCCCCACCCCCACCCCGAGGCTTTAGGAGCTGCCCTCTGATGGAAACTTTCATGGCTTCAAACGGTGAGAGAAGCTGGGTTGAATAAAGTTTAAAAAAACTTTAGTCCACTCTGCACTTCGCCGTAGCCCAGGGTTGTTGTGGGCACAGTGTGGCCTCCGGTTGCTGGCATCTCTGAATAGTTTTAAAAAAACCACTCCTGGCCGGCGCTGCGGCTCACTTGGCTAATCTTCCGCCTGCAGCGCCGGCACACCGGGTTCTAGTCCCGGCTGGGGAGCCAGTTCTGTCCCGGTTGCTCCTCTTCCAGTCCAGCTCTCTGCTGTGGCCAGGGAGGGCAGTGGAGGGTGGCCCAAGTACTTGGACCCTGCACCCGCATGGGAGACCAGAAGCACCTGGCTCCTGGCTTCGGATCGGCACAGCGTGCCGGCCGTGGTGGCCATTTTGGGGGCGAACCAATGGAAGGAAGACCTTTCTCTCTGTCTCTCTCTCTCTCATCGTCTAACTCTGCCTGTCAAAAAAAAAAAAAAAAAACCCACTCCTGTGGGACCTCTCAGCGCTTTCCCGGGCCTAGGGGTGGCAAACGTCTCGGGAGCCTGGGGCCGTGGGCTTCCCAAAGGGACTGGACCCCAGGCCAGGCTGCAGCCCTGCTGGGAGCTGGGTGACGAGGGGGCCCTGGAGCCTGCCCCACTCCCGCACACGGCTGAGAGCCCTGCAGATGTGGGCTCCATCCAACTTGGCTCCGTCCCATGCATCCCTTGGGGCCGCAGCATGATGGGGGAGTGGACGAATTTCTGCAGGTGTGGTGCCCATGGCAGCCGTGAGCACAAGTTCGTGTTCAGTGCTCGACCAGCCTTGTCTGCCTGGCTCTGCCCAGCCTGGGCCTCTCCTCCGGGGAGGCCGTCCTGGCCATTCCACATAGCAGTTAGTCCACTCCGCACCTCGCTGTGGCCTGGGCTGCCATGGGCATGGTGTGGCTTCCGGTTGCTGGCATCTCGGGCCCTGCTCACAGATCCTTGGACCTGTGGGAATCTGCAGTGTCCCCTCTGCGCACGTGGCTCTCAGACTTGTGTGTTTGCTGTCTTGTGTGTGCTGCTGGCACTGGACCCTCCAGGGCCATTGCTCTGATGGGAGACACTGAGGCCTGTCTTGTTCAAGGGCAGGGGCAGGGCTCTCCCACGGGGCTCAGGCTTGGCTGCAGTGAGGCGTGCGTCCGGGGTGGCCATTTCTGACCTGCCACAGATTCACCTTGGGATTCTGGAAGTGTGGCAGAGCTGGCAGTTGGCTCTGCAGTTGGAGAAGGAAGTGGGACAGTGGACTCCAGCCCTCGCTCTGTAGCACAAGAAAGGAAATGGACCTCCTGGGCGCTGGCCACGCCCCTCCCCAGGATCTGAGAAGCCCCCGCTGTCTGGTACCCTCTTCCCAGACCTGCGTGTGACCCCGAGGGTCTTGTCTGGGATCCTGCTCGGCTCCCTCGCCGTGGTGCCTGCTCCCCGGCCCGCCCACCTGTGTGCACAGGGATGCCGCCCTCCATCCCAAGCCCTCTCTCCATCTCTCTTCCCTCTCTCCGCTCCGGCTGGAGGCATTTTCAGTCTCTCTGGGCAGAATGAGTGCTGCTGCAGGGCCCAGTGCTCCCACTCCTGCTCGGGTGGTTTTGTACAGTTCTTGTCGCCCCTGCACCTGTTCTCTGCGCTCTTGTCCCCTGCTGTGACAGTCTCCTGTTCTGAAGCCCCAGTGGTCCCTGGGGTCTCCAGCAGCTTCTAGACCCGCCTCTCCATCGTCTTCTCTGTCCCGGACCTCCTCCTCCCCCTCACTCCACGATATCTCCCACACCGGGCACTGCCCTGTGACTTAGGGACACGCCAGGGACCGAGTCCAGCGGGAGCCCTGCTCTCGTGGCGACTTTTGTTGGGATGGGGTGGACTCCAGCATGGCGGCAGCAGTCAGTAGGACCTGGAGGGGGCGGATGGGGGGGCTGCCCCCAAGGCCTAGCAGATGGGAGGGGCCACACGGTGAGGTCGAGGTCGGAGGGAAGGGGCGCAGCAGGTGCCGGCGGCTCCCGGGTGCCAGGTTGGTCGTCAGCCGCTGCTCAGCCCTGGACAGTGACTGGATTTCCCTTCCAAGAGAAGGCACCCGGCTGCTTCAGGAACGTGGCCCAGGGGAGGCGAGAGATGGCAGGAAGGAGAGGGTTCATCTGTCTGTAGGACCACGGTGGGTGCGCGTCAGGTCAGACAGGGCGGGCTGTGAGGAGCAGAACGTGCTGGAGTGAAGAGCGGGGTGCAGGCAGCGCAGAGGCCCGGGAAAGGGGGCTCAGATGAGACCCCCAGTCAGACCCTGCGTGTCGGTGACTCCATGGGGGAGCTGGGGCTCGGAGGTCCCCAGGCCGCCTCACCACCCATCTGCCGCAGGCTCCCCCCGTCCTCAGTCTAGACCGGGGCCGTGGGGTGGGAGCATAGCGTGGGCTTCGTGGGAGATCCTTGGCCCGCCGTTCCGGAAGCGCGCAGAGGTCGGGATGCGGTCTGAGTGCTGGCCGGAGGCACCATGGGGCCGGCTGGGACGGTGAGCGAGTGTGGACGTGTTGGGGGGGCTCGTGGCGCTCGGCTCACATCAGGGCGATTGTTGGCCCTGGGTTTCGCGGGAGGCGTCTGAACGTTCGTCCAACTGTCGTGAGTGAGCATTGAGCTCTGTGCACACGGGGGCTTCAAAGAGTTCACGGAGAAGTGGGATCAAAAGACAGGCTCATTTTGGTGCAAAAAAGTCAGAATCCGTGCCCGCCTTTTCGCTGTCAGCATTTTCCATGGATTCTTTGAAGACGTCTTTCCCACAAGGGTTTCAAACAAGCGTGCCTGTGTGCTCAAATAAACCTGGCTTTTTGTTCCGTCTTCCCTGCACCTTTGAAAGCACCCTCGTGTTTCAGGGTGGGCTCCCCGCGTGCACGACCACAGGATCTCGTCAGCCCCCAGAGCCCTGGCTGGGTCCCTCTGTGTCGTCCACGGGGGCGGCGCCTGCCGGTCACCGGGGCTGCCCGCTCGCCGCTGGTTCCTTTCCTCCCGCCCCAGGCTGTGATACCCCTCGGTCCCCACGTCCCCGTTGCTCCAGCCAGGGCGCGTCCTGCGGTCTCTGGTGCACGTCCTGGTGCCCACACACAGCCATTGCCGTGGGGTGTGGGTCTCCCAGAGTGGCTGTGCCAATTCACACCCCCTACCCCCAGGACGGCACGTGGGAGTCGGTGGGGTGGTCTCTGCGTTAGGTCTTTTAAGTCTTGGGAGCCTGAGGCCGGCCCCCACCTCTCAGGAATGTGTCTTGTTTGCAGGGATCTGCATAGCAGAGCTGGGGGTGGGGGGGTGGGGAGTAAAACGTTTGGGCATCACCTGTCCCACCTCGCTTAGGCCAGCAGCTGAAATCTACAGCCGGTTCTCACCCCTGAAACTCCCTCCCACTCAGATGCTCACGAGCCGTGAAAAATGCATTCATATTTGAACTTGGCTCAGAAAGGTTGTCAACAGTGAATATTTACATGCTCACAAGAGCCCGACGGTGATGGCCCTGCCCACCACCAGGTCTCTGTGCCTTCTGATCTTCGCTCAGCACTGTGTTTGCCATTTCCACACTTGGGTCTGTGTTTGATGGGAATATTCTAGATGGAGAGCAGACGGGAAGGGCCCAGAGAGGGAGCTGATGTGCACTGACAGGCGTCATTCATGTCGGGCGCAGATGGCAGAGTGGAGACTGCCAGGAGCAGCTTCCTCTGGGCCCTGTGCAGAGCTGACCCCGTCACCCCCACGTGGAACATTCCGTGGCACTGACTGCCTTGGTGGCTCAGCTTCAGCCCGGCTGCAGAGACGGGTGTGGTGCGGCGGCCGGTCCCCAGGCTTTTCTCGTCTGTTCCTTCCATTGTCCCCACTTCTCAGTACCCCCCAACACGCCTCCCTTAGACCCAACATACCAGCTTTGCATGCCGGCTCCACCCCTGGCTGTGTGGCTGTGGGCCAGCGATTAGCCTGCAGTTTCCCTGTGACCTGGAGATGGCCAAGGGACCCGCTCCTCTGCCGTGCCCACGGTGGAGTTGACACCTGTCGGATGCTTTGGGCGTGGCATGAGGAACCCTGATCAATATCAGCTGTTTTTATTTGTTTAGGAATTGAATTGCCTTCTTCTAGAACGTGGCTCAGATTTTTCAAAGAGCTTTGCATAGGAGGAAGGAAAAATCGGCTGTGCGGTCTTTGCAGACAGACCCCCTCACCCACACGCGCCGATCTCGTCCATGCGGGCAGCGCCCAGTGCACGCCCAAGCCCCCTCCCCCAGGTGTTGATCTGCACTGGGAGATGCAGGGAGGATTCCTGTGGGCGTGTCCCCTGCTGCAGGGTCCCTGGCAGGGGCTGGACATGGCCCATGTTTGTGCTAAGCTGTGCCGTTGGCAGAAGGGCCAGGGCTGGCTACCCAGAGGCCGGCGTCACCCCGCATGTGGGAAACAGACAAGGGAAAAGCCAACAGAGGCCCGCCCTCCCAGGCGCAGGAAGCGGGGAGGCACGGAGGGGTGCAGACGTGTCCTTTTGTCCAGCAGGTCAGGATCTTCCACTGGGGCTGCACAGTGCCCACGGCAGCCTGTGTGTGACAAAGCGGCTGCTGTTTTGGGAGGCGTGCGAAGGCCTGGCCGCTGCCCGTGAGCCCGGCTGCCACAGTGGCTCCCACGGGCTGGGCCTCCTGGTGCTGACAGTGGGGGGAACGCAGGCGCTCCTGGTTCTAATGAGAACCAGGCCAGGTGGTTGCCAGGCTGAGCCACCCAGAGACTGTGGGCGCCTGGGAGAGCCCAGCACAGGGGTCGTCGTGTGGGGCTACAATATGATGGGCCAGAAACCCGGCACCCACCAACACTGTGTTCAATTCACACGGCCCCTGTAGCCGGCACCAACAGAAGTCCCCGTATGCTTTTAAATGTTCATGTGAAGATGTGTCTGCAGTGCGTTTTATGTAGGCAGCATGTCGTCACAATCCAGCAAGTTCATGGAGATTGCGCATCTGTCTTAACTCCGTTTTCTCCCAGGCTCTCTGCGCTTCTCGCAGGCGTTGGAAGCCACATAAAGAGGTGTCCAGGACAGTCCCTTCCTGTTCCTGCTCGTCGAGCTGGTGCTGGTTTTCCTCTAGATTTCTAGAGCATTGCTCCCCGGCCTCGTTTTCGTCCTTGCTAGCTCTCCTCCCCGAGCCTTTTTGGACAGCCACTCCCTCGTCACCACACCTGTGACAGGTGTGTGCAGTAGATGCGCTGTGCATCTGTTTGTGTGCCAGGCCCTCGGCAGCTGGGGCTCGCTCACCCGCTCCAAGGGAACCAGGCCTTTCCCTCCCACGGGGTGGGGTGGGGGGCCTGCAGCATCCACCCCGAGAAAGTGCTCCGAGTTTCCTTCTGTAATCGAATGTGCGCATGCAAATCCCACCATCTCCCTTTTATCCGGAGTTTGCTTTGTGCAGTTTCAGGTGCTCTAGGTAACCTCAGTGCAAAAATACGAAACGGAAAATGCCAGGAGCAGCTCACGAGGCTCAGATTGCGTGAGGAGCTCTGGGCACCTGCGTCATCTCTCCTCCCGGCGTGTCCTTGCGGTCGGTGCTGCCCTCCCGTCGGTCACTCGGTAGCCGTCTCAGCTACCAGGTCGGCCGTCCGGGTGTCGTCGTGCTAGTGTTCACGTGACCCTCGTTTTACTTGATAGTGGCCCACGTGCGAGCGTAGGGATGCTGACGAGTATGATGTGCCGGAGAGAGAGTGCCGTAAAGTGTTTCTGTGTGAGACAAGGTGGAAGTTTGTCATGGGCGTGTTCCTGTGGGGCTGTGTTCTGTCCCCAGTTACCCGCATCCACTTGTGGTCTTGGAACGTATGGGGAAGCCGCTAAGTATGTGTGTCCCCCCCTTTCATCTACAAAAGGGAGCAAAGTATGCACGCAGCCCCCCCGCCCCTCTCCGCCCCCCGCAGAAGGGAACTTGGATACCCCTGGCTGCGGCAGCAGCGGCAGACGGCTTTGCTCACCTGCCGCATGGCAGACGGGGCCTGTTCTCAGGGCTGGGACCCGTCTCTCTCTGGGGCCTGCTTCTGGGTTGTCCCTCTGGATTTCAGCCTGGCCGCTCCGCCTCTCTCTTGGGTGACTTAGGCTAATGGCTGCCACCCTCAGGGTTATTGTACAGGAACACTGTACACTGGAGCATCCCAGAAAGCAGTGTCCCAGTCCCTGGCATGTGTGGGCAGTGCTCAGTTGATGTATCCTCGAGAGCAGCAGTGTCGCCAGTTCCAGGCCAGGCGGAGGGGCCACGTGGAGGGACTTTGAAGCTGACTTGGGCTGGATTCTTAGCATCCTGTCCGGCTCCCTCCCATTAATGGACCAAGGGGAGCATCTCGTTAGGAAATTCTAAAGTCCAGGCACTGTGCTTGCCTGCAGATGCGCCCACGAAGTCTGCACATCTCAGCTGGGCCCGTGGCAGGTCTGTGTCCTTCTCCGAGGAGGGTCGGCATCACGCAGGCGTCTGTCCCCAGCGGGTCCCTGTCTTGTCCCCCTGAGAACCCCAGAGGCCACGTCGCCGTCCCTGCGTCGCCCGGCCGCGTGCTCCGAGTCGCTGCTTATGTAAGGGGCGACCTTCCAGCTGACTCGGAAAGCCGCGGCCGTGCCGGGAGCCTCTGCACGGCAGATGTTCTCAGAGGAATGCGCACTTGTGCTGGGAGGTCAGAAGCCACCAAACCACAAGAAAGTCCCTTCCCAGACTTGCCGTCCACCCGGCCTGCATTCCACAGCCGCATCTGACCCGCAGCTCGGTGAAGAGGGCAGAGAGACACGCCACCCCCTGGCAGCCGCCGGTCTCGCAGCCACCCCCACCCCCACCCCCACCAGCATGTCTCCTCCTGAGTCCTCGCCATTCCCCCGCGGCAGGAGGCGAGCATCCCGCGGAGGGAGCTCTCGGTGCTGGGTGAAGCGGGGATCCGGAGCAGCGTCAAAGGCCCTTCTCTTTCTGTTCTCACTGGAACGTGGGTGCTGAGGCTCAGTCCCCCGCCTCTGTGGCTGTGGTGTGTCGGGCGTGCCGGGACTTCGCCGACCGCAGGACGATGTAGCGAGTGGGGGTGCTGATTTGATGGGCCTCGTGTGCGGGATCGTAGGTTGCAGTGTGTCTTCGCTCAGGTTGGGCCACGGCCCAGGAAAAGCCGGGGCTCTGGACTATTTATGTTAGTTTATGTTGACACACACATCTCCAGGGCTACCTGTCGCCTGATTCTCTAGAAAGGTAGAAAGGGAAAATGACTCCGTTACCTGGGGCTGGAGTCCAACGGCGGCCAGCAAGTCTATAATGTAGATTTTCCCCGCACTCCCTACTGTCTCCTCCGTCACTGAGCCCATTTTGGACAAATGACAGAGCTTTGTTCTCCCAAAAAAGTACACACACGCATCTCACACAGGGACACATCCACATCCACACACGTGTCATGGACACGGGCACACACATATCTCACATGTGGACACACACATCACACAGACACATCACACAAGGACACACACATCTCACACATGAATACACATGTCTCACATGGACATACACCACACGTGAACACATGCACACATGTCACACATGGGCACACGGACATACATCTCACACATGGACATGGACTCATCACACATGGACACATCACATGGACACACAGACATACGCCCACATATGTCATATGGGCACACAGACACCTCACACATGGGTACACAATATATCATACATAGACACATCACACATGGACACACATGTGTCACACATGTCACGCATGGATGCCCAGACATGTACACATCTCACACATGGACACACATGCCTCACGTGGACACATGCACACATCACACATGGATACACAAACACATCTCACACATGGACACACATCCACCACCCATGGACACACGGACACACACACTGAACCCTCTTTGGTGAGCTGGATTTGGTGACGTGGCGTTGCTGCTTTCGTGTGTACCCTCGGAAGAGTCCCGCTCTCTCTGTTCAGCTCTACCTCCGATTTTCTCACAGCTTCCACGCTTTCAGAGTGAAAAGAGGAGCTTTGTTCCGAGGATGGCGAAACCATGCGTTTGGCTCTTCCCCGCTGCATTTTTGACACCTCTTTAATTTTTTACGGACCCGGGATCTGGTCACGTAGTGGCTGTGTGTCTGGGGCCTGCTTTGCCCATCCAGCCTCACTCCTCCTGCAGGTGAAGTCAGACGGATGCGGGTCGTGTTTCAAGGAGCCCGTTCTGGTCCTCGGGTGTGACGCCCCCGCTGTCAGGTTCGGGGTGGCACCGGTCTTGTCCCTTTAAACTGCCACAAAACCCCATCTCTGGAAGGCCAGGTTGCGGAAGCGGGGCCCTCCCCAGCCAGGTTAGGGTGACGCTGGGACCCTGGCTTGATTGGAAGGTGAGATCCTCTGTTGCATTTGGGACTGGAGGCCCAGGCGTTGTGCACACCAACAAATGGGTTCCATCTGACGCCTGTTAGTTCCACTAGCCCGGGAAAGCGGGGAGGACACTCCCGGGTTGTGAATTTCCAAAACTCTGGACGGAGTGGAGATTCTGTTGCATAAGCCGACGGCGCGGAGCATGCCCGTGAGATGTTCTGCAGCCGGTTCTTATAGATTTCTGGACGTAGATGGCGTCTTATGAATTCCGAGCTTTATTGGACGCTTAGAAAATAATTGACCCGAAATTGATTAAAGCGCCCTTTCCACTCCAAGCAGATGGATCGAGTTGTGGTCTGCCTTCGCCCTCGGGAGGGGCGGCCGGCTGGTGCTCCATGGCTGTGCCTCGCCTGTAGATACTGTGCTTGGCCCACCCACACTGCGTTTTTAAAAAAATATTTGGATTAGATGCCAGCATTTAAAAACCAGGGGATCGCACCGTAAAAATATTGATTTCCGGCTTTTCCTGGGACATCCGAGGGTCTGGCTACCTTGGGCCCCGTGTTTTGCATGGCAGCTGCCTGGAGTCGGAGCAGGGCTGGCCAGGAGGACAGACGGGGCTTGCTGTGTGGCACGTGCCTGTCCTCCTTGCTGGGTTGTGATGGTAGGCAGAGGGGCCGTGTCACCTGCCACCATGTTGCTTCTGTTGTCCCTCTCAGACTTGGCCAGTGCGCTCAGTCGGGCTCGCTGTCTGCACCCGGTAGGCATTTGTGAGCCTTGTCACAGAGGTGCCAGTCCATGCCTGCCCCAGCTCAAGCCCTGTGCTGACCAGTGACTGCAAAAGTGTCCACTCCCTGTTCGTCTCCCTTCCTTTTCCTTGTGGCTAGGGAAGGTTTCTAAGTTCGGGTAAGGTGTAAAAATTCTATTAAGAAATGTTTTGAAGGGGCCGATGCTGCAGTGCAGTGAGTTAAGCCACCATCCACAGGGCTGGCATCTCATGGGCACTGGTTCGAGTCCCTGCTGCTCCTCTTCTGATCCAGCTCCCTGCTAATGTGCCTGGTAAAGCAGTGGCACATGGCCCAAGCCTTGGGCTCCTGCACCCACACGGGAGACCCTGATGAAGCCCTAGGCTCCTGGCTTCGTCTGGCCCAGCCCTGGCTATTGCGGCCATTTGGGAAGTGAACCAGTGGATGGAAGATCTGTGTGTGCATGTGTCTGTCTGTCTCTCCCTCTCTCTGTAACTCTTTTACATAAATAAATAAATCTTTTTTTAAAGAGAAGTATTTTGAATGCCTGAGCAGTCAGCTTCGACTTTTACCAGCTTACAGCCGCCCTGGTCTGCAGCTCCATCCTCTGTCTCCATCACACAGTAACATTGCAAAGCAAATCCTGAACATGGTATCATTTCGTGTGTGTGTCTCTCAAGGGACTGAAAATGTGACACCAGTAGCACCTCTGGGAATTACTAACATTTCCTTTTTTAAAACAAACAAAGATCTATTTATTTATTTACTTGAAAGTAGAGTTAGAGAGAGAGATCTTCTCTCCGCTGGTTCAGTCCCCAGATGGCTGCAGTGGCTCGGGCTGGGCCAGGCCAAAGCTCTGGAACTCAATTCCGCGAGTCCCGCGTGGGTGGCAGGGCCCCGAACGCTGGGGCCATCTCACTGCTTTGCTCAGGGCATCGACAGGGAGCTGGGTTGGGACTTGAACTGGCGCCCGTGTGGGATTCCAGCATTGCACGCGCAGCCTTGACTGCTCTGCCATGACACCATCCCTGTAATACTTTTTAAAATCATAAGATATTTAATGTTTAAACTTCCAGTTGTTTCATAGTATCATGGACACTTTTCATTTGTTTTTATTATTTCAGGGTGGGTTTGCACCAAGATGCCTTGTAGGTAGATGCCTTGGTCTTGAAGTCTTTGTAACCTAGATCGTCTTTGATTAAATACTAAAACATTTTTTGGTGGGGAGGAGGGTTGGTTGATTAGTATTATTTTGGTATTATTTTGAGCATTATTTTGGGTATTGGTATTATTTTGAGCATTATTTTGGGTATTATTTTGGTATTATTTTGAGCATTATTTTGGTATTATTTTGAGTATTATTTTGCAGTCAAGCGGTTGAGAAAATGAGCTTGCGCACGGCCTGCCTTTCTGGGCACGGCCCCGCGGTGCGGTCTGGCCGGGCCCTCTGTCCTCCGCGGCCACTCGGGGAGTCTCGGATCAGGCTCAGTCGTTCCCGGCACGGTCGCGTCACAGGTGGCGCCGCCGCTCTGCGATGCCCGCGGCGGTGTCCACCGCGCCTGTCGCCCGCGAGTCTGCGGTGCGGCAGCTGCGAACGTGATGTGCGCTCTGAGCCCGCCGTCCCTTCCTCTTCTGCTGCCTGGAAAAGTTCTATAAAGGGAAGCTTTCCTGGAGTCACAATGGGAGAATTCATATAGGAAGCGCATCATGAATGCTTGATTCTTCGGCTTTATTTGCCAGCTTTAAAAGTAATAATAAGTTAGTTCATGAGCGTCCTCCGGTGGGGAGCAGTTGGGGTTGCTTGTATTTTGTTTGTTGTGGGTTTTTTTGTTGTTTTTGGGTGATATTATGAGCTCATGGATGGAAGTATAATCGAGGTTTTCAGATTGTAATGGGCTTTTATGGATCGTTCCTTTGTCTTTGTCATTTGGCGGATCTAAATAATATGGCTTCCTCTCCTCCCTCCCTCAGATGAGCAGGGAGGGAAGGCTCTCCCCAGAGCGTGCCGAGGGGAAGATGGCGCAGGGGCTCCTGGGAGGGCCTGAGCTGGTCCCCACTGCGTCGCGCGGTCTTGAAGTGGGCTGTCACAGCAGATGGAGTTTGGCAGGCAGGAGAAGGTCCTCTCGAAGCTACTGTGACCAGCACCCAAGGGGACAGCGGCTTCACCAAGACAGAGGACTTCCTTCTCGTGTGACGACAGAGGCACCGGCACCGGCAGTCCACGGCGGGCGTGCTGGCCTCGGGCTGCCAGGAGCCAGGCTGTGCCTTACTCCCCGCCCCCACCCCGGTCTAGGAGGGGTGCTCCTGTCTGCACTGGGGTAGCTCCTGGAAGAGGAGAGAAGGCAGCAGAGAGAGGAGCATCCTTGTGCTGGCGAGTAGCTCCCGCGGCAGGCTGGGTATCCTAGGAGTGTTCATTAGTGTCTAGGCTACAGGGGTACATGTGGCACGGTCCCTGCCTTCACAGAGCCCACCCCCCTGCTGAGGAAGCGGACAGCTTGGCAAATAGGCATTAGGATACTTACAACGCGAATGATACTGTCGGCATGGTGATAAGTTTTTTTTAAAAAGATTTATTTATTATTTGAAAGGCAGAGGCAGAGAGAGAGGTCCTCCATCTGCTAGTTCACTCCCCAGATGGCCACAGTGACCAGAGCTGGGCTGATCCTAAGCCAGGAGCCAGGAGCTTCTTCTAGGTCTCCCATGTGGGTGCAGGGGCCCAAGGACGTGGGCCATCTTCCGCTGCTTTCCCAGGCCACAGCAGAGAGCTGGATCGGAAGTGGAGCAGCCGGGACTCTTAACAGGTGCCCGTATGGCGGGCCGGCACTGTAGGCATCGGCTTTACCCGCTGCGCCACAGCACTGGCCCTGGTAAAAAGCAGTATAAAAACCGTTTGAAACAAGGAAGAGGCCTCACACATCCAGTCACTGCTGATCGTCTCCAAAGCCCGGGAGCCCTCGTCTTCCGGGTGCAGCCGGGAATCTCTGCCGTCTTCTCACCGCCGTGTGCCTGAGCAGAGCCCACCAGCCTCGGCGCTGTCATCCTCCCTGTGGGTGCCGTCTGTGCGTGGCGGCCTCTGCCCACTGACACCACAGCATCCCCTCCAGCTCTGATACCCAGATGTCCCGGATACTTCCCAGCATGCCCTGGGGGGTGAACTGCCCCTGGTTGGGAACCAGCATCTGGTGGACTCGGTGCCCAGAGCTGGTGGAAGCCACAGCTGTGTAACGTGGAGCAGGGACCCAGCCACGTGCGTGGGGGGGCGGGTGTCCATGCTGGAGAAAGGTTTGCTTTGGTTAGCCGGGAGTTCCCACGACATCCTGTGCACCCCCCTGGGGGGAGGTTCCAGGCTCAGAAGACACCAGTGAGTGGGTGTTGTCGGCGAAGCCTCTTCCCAGTCTTGCTGGTGGCCCCGAGTGAGGCGGGTGTGAAAGAGGCCGTCGGGTGCCCCGGGAGGAGCGAGGAAGCTGCTGCAGGCCTGTGGGCTGCGGGCACCGTTAGCACCCGGCCAGCGGGGCTGGACATCTCGGGCACCTGCTCGGGAGCCGTCTCACCTGTGCTGCTTAGCAACTGGCGCCTGTTCATTCACTTTCTCATTCATTCATTCGTGGAACAGATTTGCACTGAGTGCCGGCTGTGTGCTGGGCTCTGTGCTGGGCGCTGGGAGGTCATGGGGCCCTCCCCCAAACACACCTGCTGCGGAGGGGCAGCTGGGCACCCAGAGCAAGCAGTGAGAGTTTCAGGTGGGAGCACGGGTGACCTGGACGGTAGTGGTCAGGGACAGCCTTGCAGGGAAGCAGCTTCCGATCTGAGACCTGAAGGGGGGGGGGCCCTCCAGGCAGAGGATTGGCAGGTACAAAGGGCCGGGGTTTGTGTGCAGCTGAGAGTCATGGCAGGTGGGCGGGTGGAAGGGAGGCTGTGGGGGCAGGGCAGGCTGGAGCACAGAGGGCTCCCCGAGCCTGCATTGTATTCTGGGGGCTCCCGAAGCCTGCATTGCATTCTGGGGGCTCTCCGAGCCTGCATTGTATTCTGGGGGCTCCCCGAGCCTGCTGCATTGTATTCTGGGGGCTCCCTGAGCCTGCTGCATTGTATTCTGGGGGCTCCCCGAGCCTGCATTGTATCCTGGGGGCTGGGGAAGCGCTGGCAGGTGGTAGTTCAAGGGGTAGTTCAGGCTGTGTGTCTGCCGGCTGGGCGGGGACAGGATGCCCGCGGTGCCTCAGAAGAGCAAGGACCCGTCAGCACCCCGTGTCACCCCCGTGAGGGCGGCACGTGGATGGGGGTGGAGTGTTGGAGGCCACCGAGCAGAGTGGGTCGAGGCCGGGGTGTGTGAGAAACGACCTTGAGCCGATCCATAAAGGGCAGGGGTCAATGTCTCAGACCAGGCCCCGTCCCCTCCCCCATGGGACAAGACCTCAGACGCTTGGCCTCACTGCAGGCACCCCTCTCTCTGCCCACCTCCCAGACCCTGTCTCAGGCTCCCTCGGCGGCGGCGTTGGGTGTTGGGAGAGCCCCGCCCCCTTCCCAGGCCCCCTCTTGGTGGAACCAGGGCCGGGGCGCAGTGAGCCGTGTCCTGTCTGTGGCCCAGCTTCCCCATCTCTAAAATGGAGACGGCAGCAGTGCCTGGGGTTTCTGGGGAGCGGTGACCAGAAAGCGCATCTCCCGGCGCTGGCCGCACAGCGCTCCGGGGGGCAACCCTGCCTCCCCTTCCTCCTCTTCATCGTCTCCCATCGTGAAGAGATCGTGGTCTCTGTCCCTTCCGGCCACTGTCTGGTTCCCAGGTGACAGGGACCAGAAGTAACGGGCCCTTTGTCCCTGGCAGGGGGAGGAGCCAGGGGCTGCGCCCTCCCCAGCCTCGGTGGGCAGCCCCGCCTCCTCTCGGCACCCTTGGGAGCCGAGTCCTTGGCTGTCTCTCTGATTTTCCAAACTCCTTCTCTGGCTCTAGACCTTGCCATCCGAGCAGCATCTTCTGAGCTGGGTGTGGGCGGGCGCAGACCAGCGCTACTAACTGTTCCTCCTGGGAGATGGACAACGTTGGCAAGAGAGAAAGGCGGGGAGGCTGGCACGGTGTGGTGTGGAGCTGCTGAGCCGGGGTGGCGCGTGCACCCTCGTACAGCGCTGGGGGCCAGGGCGTGGGGGGAGCCTCCCTAGAGGGCAACTTGGGAAAACCCCACAGTGAAATCGCAGCACGCGTCCCTTGCCCCCGAGTCCCCCACCTCTTAGGCTCTGTCCCTCCACCTTGATCCGGCACATGCGTGGGGTCGGGCTGGCTGGTTTATGCCACATTGTGACTTCCGGAGCTCTTGCACACCCTGGGTCACCGGACGCAGCGGAAGGCCACCCGCTTAAATCAGAACGAGCCCCGTCTGCCTACAGGGACCCTGGCTGGGTCCGTCCCAGCAGCCTGTTCAGCCTGGGGTGTTGACGGCAGTCTAGAATGACCAAGTGCCCGCTCGGGATGCAGCCACTCCAGGCACGGTGAGTGGCCGGGCCCACGCTGAGGGAAGGCTCCTGCGGTGTTTTTAGGCCTTGGGCTGTCCTCCTTCCATGCGGTGTGCGTGCGTCACTTAGGAGAAAACGAGACAAACGCAAAGAGCAGGTGTCTGGTCCTGAGGGGACTCAGGTTCGTATCCGGTGCCAGGGTTAGAAGCAGAAGCCGGCTGGTTCCGCCGAGGGGCGTGGCTCCTGCCAGGGGATGCGTGCCTGTCCTCCTCGCCCAGCGCCCTCAACTGCGAGCCGACGGTGCCCCTGGCCTGAGAGGCCCTTGGCGGCACTGGCCAGCGTCCTGAGCCTGGCTCCGCTCCCTGCCCCTCCGGTGCCCGCCCCGGCTTTGCGGGATTGAGCGGAGGATGCTCCCTGGGTGTTAAATGACTCAGAACCACTTGTAAAACAGGCAGCACTGGTCCCAGCAGCGTCTGCTGGGAGGGGGCTTGTCACAGCCCGGGCACTCTTCTAAGCCTGCAGCCCCTGAGGCAAGCGCCATTAGGATCCCCGTGCACATTGTATAGCCCAGAGAGGTTAGGTAACTCGCCCAAGGTCACACAGATGATTGATGAATTGGCAGATGGCGTTGTTAGAAAGAAAGTCACCCTGTGTGTCTTTGGAATTCAGGAGTGCCTCTAAGCTTGGTAGCACCTGTGAGCTGGGCCCAGCAGCCTGTAAGCGGGGCCGTAGCCTGGGTCCTGGCCTGGTGTGGAGCATTCTCTCCGCTCCGAGGGCTGCCTGGAAGCCTGCCGGTCTCTCCGGGCTGAGCTCTCGGAATGTGCAGTGGACTCTCCCGGGGCGGATGCTCGGGCCTCTGCAGCCCGCGGGCCGCCGGGGCCGCTCGCAGATGGGTTTCTCGTCTGCAGCCAGCAGTGCTGCCCGCGTGGGCCATCCCGGGGTGGTTGTGGCAGCGACGCTGAGTGCCACGGAAAGGGTTGTGAAACCAGGAGAGGCTGCCTGGAGGGCGGGGCCGCCTCAGCTCGCAGGCCAGCGGCTGCTCCACGTGCTGCTCCCCCCGGGCCCCCTTCTCTGTTGTGCTTGGCTTGGCGCACCTTGGACGTTCGTGCTCCTTCTGCAGGGGGACCCGCCGGATTGCCGCCCCTTCCCATGCCAAGAGGCCAGCCCGGCTGGCACACGCGCCCTGTTCCTTCCCCGCTCCTCCTACAGATAGCATCCCCTGGGCCCGGCTGGCTGAGAGCACGCGGGGCCTGGGGCTGCCCAGGATCGGGCACCGGGGCAGCCAGGGCTTCCCTGGGTAAACGGCAGCCGTGTTTGCGTCCCTGTGCCGGCTGGGCCTCCCTCCCGCTGTGGCTGCCGGCAGTCTCTGGGGGTGGGAGACAGAGACCTGCTGTGTTTTCCCGGCTGCGGGGTTCTGAGAAATCCGTGAGCCCCCTGCTCCTGTGTACCCCCTGCTCCCGCGGGGAAGGGGACCCCGGCTGCCTCCGTGCCACCAGGCCATCCGTTCTGATCGGGGATTAAGCTCTGAGGATGCTCCTCAAGACCACCCCTTCGGCCCCCACCCGGTCACCAGCTGTGTGATGCACAGAGGGCACACCCAGGGTGGCCTCTTGGCTGTTCCGTGAACTGTAGAGCGAGTTCATGTGCCCCGGTCACTTAGCCGCCGAGGGTCCCCTCCCAGAGCACAGCTGCGGTGGGCCCAGGGGCTGCAGAGAGAAGCAGCTTCCTGCCGGGATGGAGCCCAGGCCAGGACCAGGGCCCCTCCCGTGGGCGCTTTACAGGGGCTCCCCGTGTGGGCCTCTCACCGGGCGAACGTTTGGGACGCTGGCCCATTCCCTGGACCTCAGGCCATTCTGCCGGCGCATTTGCTGAGTGCCTACTGTGTGCCAGGCGGAAAAGCGGTCTCAGAGCTTTGATGTGGTGTCCTGGCTCCTGGCCTGCAGCGTGGCCAGATGTGGTCGGCCACGCAGCAGCCAGGGTGCCTGGCCGGAAACAGCAGCTTCCTCAGGCCCCCCTGGAGTGCCAGCGGTTAGTTGGATCGCTTTCGGCCTGAACAAAAACGTCTGTCTTTCCTGTAAAGCGAACCTCTGTCGGCAGGGCCGGAGTCCAGGGTGGGCTCATCCCAGCGGATGGCTGTGAAATGGGTCGGGCCCAGTCAGAGCCTTGATTTACTGAGCTGCACAGTGGGAATTCCCACCGCCCCTCCTGTCAGCTGCCGAGTGGGTTAACGCCATGGATTTGTTAGAACTGCTCGTGGTGCCAGCTGCACAACCACCCCCACCCCCACCCCAGCCTCTACATTCGTGGGCGGGTGCTGCCCCACGAGTGCCAGGTGCCCGCTGTGTGCACAGGCAGAGCTGACCCTAGGAGAGGTGCACACAGCAGCCCCCTGGGGTCCCACAGAGCCGGTGGCCACACCCGCCTGCCCCCCCCCCCGCCTTTGCCTTCCCTTTCTCCCTGCTTTCCTCCCTCTACATGGGTTTTGTGAGTGGACGTGGATGTGGACGTGGGGCAGTGCATGCTGGGCCGCCCCAGGTGTAAGGAAAAAACGCAATCCAGGACTTTTAGCGCTTCTGTATTTTTCTTTTTAAGACTTATTTATTAGAGTTACAGAGAGGGGAAGACACAGGGAGAGGGAGAGGGAGAGATCCTCCATCCGCTGGTTCACTCTCCAAATGACCACAACAGCTGGGGCTGGGCTGGGGGAAGCCAGGAGCCAGGAGCTTCATCCGGGTCCCCCATGAGGGTGCAGGGGCTCAAATACTTGGATCATCTTCTGATGCTTGTCCCAGGCCATTAGCAGGGAGCTAGAGCAGAAGTGGAGCAGCCGGGACTCGAACTGGCGCCCTTGTGGGATGCCAGCATCACAGGCAGCCGCTTTACCCACTATGCCACAGCGCCGGCCCCAGATCTTCTATCTTTTTAAAAACATGGTATCTGCAGACTCTCGGTTCTGTTTCTCTAAAAGATGACTTTAAGAACTCTTTTCCCTGATACCATTCGCACACCTAAAAACGGAGAAGTCTTTACTGTCACACTCCAGTGTTCAGATTTTCCAGTGCCTCATAAATGCGCTGAAACAGTCAGCGTGACGTGGAGGCTGGGACCGACCCAGGCTGCTCCGGGTCTCCGTGCGGCGGAGGCGTGTCCCCGCCGAGGAAGCAGCCATCGGTCCTGCAGGCTTTGCCCTCCCCTCCTCTGGCTGCCGCAGGGTCGTCATCTACCATCCCCCCACAACAGCCAGGGCTGGGCCACACAGCAACCCGGAGCCTGGAACTCCATCTGGGTCTCCCACGTGGGTGACGGGAACCCTGTTCTTGGGCCATTGTCCACTGCCTTCCCAGGCACATTGGCTGGAGCTGGATCGGAAGTGGAGCAGCTGGGACTCGAACCTGTGCCCGTATGGGATGCTAGCCCTGCCGGCGGTGGCCTAACGGGCTACACCGCAATGCTGGCTCCTGGAGAGAAACTTCTCATTGTAGTTAAATTTATTTCCTGACGGTGAGGGGTTTTCGAGCGTGGTTTAGGCTGTTGCCACCCAAAGGTGCCACCCAGCTGGCAGCATCCGTGTCCCCAGGACGGGGCTCGTGAGATGTGCAGATTGCCTGGTCTCGCCCAGACCTGCTTTCTCATGGACGCTAGGTGTGGGGCCCCACGCCTGCCTCTCCACCCTCCGGGGGTCCTGGGCTCCCTCCAGCTGGAAGCACTGGCAGACTCTGGTCCCGGGCTCGGCATTCTCTGCGTGGACGGCAGCCGGCTGTCCCCTGCCATCCCACGGGAAGTCCACCCTCTCCCCACCGGCCTGGGATCCACGGTTTTCCATAGTAGCGTGGTCTCTGCCAGTCTGTGTTCAGCCGCTGGTGGGCTGTCACTTTGAAATCGACAGACGATGACGGCGTGCGTCTCCGGGGTGTCATGCAGCTGTCTTGGTGACAGTGGCTTCGCGGAAAGGCCGGGTGTCTGGCAGGGTCGGACGCAGCTTGCTGCTGGGAGTGTCTTGGCCATTTCTCCGCGTCTTTCTCACGCACGTTAGAGCGAGCTCGGCAGGCTCTACGGAACTGTGCAGATTTTCCAATCCACTTCAGCTCCGCAGATCCTGGCTCAGTTCCGGCTCATTCAGTCAGTGAATGGACACTGTTATTTTTTGATGGTTTTCCAAAGCCTGCTCGAGGCCATCTGCCTCTCCTTGGGCTCCCCGTCACTTCCAGCCCTGCCATGTGGCCCGGGACACACCTGTAGCCCACCCCTCCCCGCCCCCTGCAGCGTGGCAGCCTCAGCGGATGGGTGGGCGCAGCAGCCAGGGCCTCGGGGGAGGCTGTCCTTGCCGTCACCAAGCGTCTCGCGCTCCCTGGCCTGTGCCGTTGTCTTGTCTGGGGCCGCTTGGCAGAAACGATTTCTCTTTCGCGTTGGGCTGAGTGGTTTAATGTACCTCCCTGGGTGCCCCGGATGTGTGGGCCTCCTGGGACTGGGGGGCTGGGAGGAGATGGAGTGCCTGGCAGGGTCCCCGTGTGACCTCCCTCTGCCCTGCTTGAGTGACAGCTGCCTCTGCTGATGACCGCTCCAGGCCTCTCTTGGCCCTGTAGCCTGGGGCCAGGGAGGCTCCCCCTTTCCCCCTCCCCCCATTTCCCCAGCAGCTGTCCCCTGCAGGCTTCCGCTCAGATGGGCCCCAACTCCCCCCCCCCCCCACTGCCACAGGCCTGGGGGACAAGTCGTGCGCATGGGTGGCCCCTGTCCTGGCTTCTGTGGAAAAGGAGACAGCTGTGGGGACGCAGCAGCCGCCCCGCCCTTGAGGCCCCTACCCGAGCCTGTCTCTTCTCTCCCTGTTCTCTTGCACCCACAGCTGCCCCGAGTCGCCTCCTCCTGCACCCCTGCCCCCAGTCTCTTCCCCTGCCCCCCTCCACCCTGCCCCGCCCTGCCAGTCCAGGCCAGTCCTGTTGATTCTGACCACTCCTCGGCCTCTGTGGCTGTAGGGGCTGGGAGTGAGCGGAGCGCGAGCAGAGCGCTCCTTCCTCCGCTGAGCCTCCCCGTGGCCAGGCCTTCCTCGGCCCCACTGCTGCCCCCTCGGCCGCCCACCGCCATGACCTTTCAGCCAGGGTCTCAGGCCATCTCCTGGAGGCAGGTGGAAGCCACACCCAGGTGTGAGAACTCCTGGCTAAATGCGGTAGATGGGGAGGGTGGGTTTCCCCCTCGCCCTCAGTCAGCGCTCCTCCAAGAGCCTTCTGAGCCCCCGGGTGCCAGGCTCTGTCCTAGGCCCTGGAGAGAGACAGGATCCCGCAGCAGAGCTGGTCCTGGCTGCCCGCGGCTCTTACTGCCAGCAGAGGGTCGGCAGTGCCCTGTGAAGGGCTTCAAGAGGCGGGCTCACTGTAGCCTGAGCCGTGCCGCCCCCTCCCCAGAGCGAGACTGTTCCCATGGTACCCCACAGCCCAGGGTCTCTGTCTCTGGCCCACAGAGGCCGAGCCCCTGGGAACCCCAGCCCATGCTTGTTGCTGTGCTGGTGGGGCAGCGTGGGAAGTGCTGTGTAGAGGTTGGGGCCGGCACGCGGCTCTGCAGGCGCTCTGGCGTGAACCTGGCCCCTGCCACCTTTCCCTGCACGTGGCACCTCCTCCTCCCCCTCCCCCATGGCATCACGCTCTGGAGTCTCTGTGGCACCGCATTGCCTGTGGACTTGGGGCTCTGGAAGGCATCCTTGGGGGAGGACAAGGACAAGGAGGTCGCTGGGTCTGGGTGCCGGGAGGTCACTGGGGGCCGTGAGGAGGTCTCCCGGAGGCTGGCTCGGGGCCAGCAGCTCCGCTCCACCTTGGAGCCTGGGGCCTCCTGGCTGCAAGCCGAGCTGCCCCCCCCACCCCGTCCCCACTCTGCCTGCACCCCGCGCCCCTCCCGATCAGCACCTCTGCCTCTCACTGGGAACCAGTCTCGGAGCCGCCGCGTTTACTCATCCCGAGAGCCGGGGACAGCTTGGGACGCAGCCTGGCACTGCGCTTTTCTCGTAAACCCCAAAGCCTTGCTCATACGGTGGCTGCCGCCGCGCCGCGCTGGCTTCCGGAGGCCTCGCGTTGCAGAGAGGGCGGGTGAGTCAGAGCGCTGCTGGGCGTGGCGCCGGCCTGGCGTGGTGGGCGCAGTGAGGGCTGGGAGGGGGCCCGTCTCTGCAGGATGTGGAAAGTCATCGCTGAGAGCTCGGCTGACCTCAGCCCCACCCACTCTGAGCATGCAGAAATAGCTGCAGGGTGAAAGTGCTGGGCCACAGGGAGGCTGGCCTGACCTGAGATGGGCGCAGCCCGGAGCTGCAGGGCCTCTGGGCGCTGTGGGTGCTGGGCTAGGACCCCCCCACCACCACCACCGAGCTGCAGCAGCTGCAAACACGGGCTGCTCCCCGTGATACCAGCGAGGAATACAGGCCCAAGGACAGATCAGTCTGGGTTCACTCGATGAACCTCATGGCCAGAGCATCACCACGTGCCCAGGCCTGCTGGAGGCACCTGGTGCATGCTGGTCGCCGATTCTCTCAGATGCACAAGCTCAGCGACAGCTGTGGCCCACCTTTGATGGACAAGGGGTGGGGTGGATCAACAAGGACACGGCAGAGCGTGTCCCGGTGACGCAGTGAAGCCGGCCCCGCGTGGGAGCCCCCTGCTGCTCTGCTTGGCCCCCACCCGCAGGGGCTGCCTTTGTGAGTTCTGCAGGGAGCCAAGGACCCAGGCAGGAGTTGGGGATTGAGATGTGGAGAAAGAAGACCCCTCCCCACCGGCCTGGAGTCGGACTGCAGAGGGCGGAGGGTGGGCACAGCGGGCTCTGCCCCGTGTGCGGGCCCGGCTGGCTGTGTGATACTAGGCAGCTCACTTAGCTGTGACAGTGTCACTGGCAGGTGCTTTCCACACAGGCATAGACTGGGACCCACGAGAGCAATGTCATGGGCAACACAGTGCCTTGAGGGTCTTAGCTCGGGCCACAGACAGAACAGCCTAGGCCGAGGTCTCCCCCAGTGCCATCAGCCTTGGGAGGGCCGTTGGCAGTAGTTGTCCTGGTATGAGAGCGCTTGGCCCGGTGTCTGCTCCCCGGAGGGCACCAATCCCACCCTGAGGCCCCCTCCCCATGGGTACAGTTTCAGGGTACGCACCGGGGCACAGTTCGGTCGACAGAAAGGACTGTCGGTGGAAGAGTCGACCACGTGATGGGTCACTGTCCCTTAGGGACACCTGGTGCAGTGTCACACAAGTGCTCCTTGCCGGTCAACCCCCACGGCCTTTGGTCCTGGGCCTGCAGTTCCCGCCTGTGGCTGCCACAGGGAGGGGTTTGTCCGATCCCCGCAGCGTCTCCCCAGGCAGGCGGCGGCTTCTCCTACTGCGCGTCCGAGGTGCGACTCAAACCTTTTCTGGGAAATTCATGACTTAGAGTACAAAAGCCACATCAGGGGGTGTCACAGGGAGCAGGGACATGCACGTAAGTGGGGCGTCGTTAGCCCGTGGGGGTCCTGAGTCGGGCTGTGCTGGGAGCTGTGGGCAGACATGGAATGCGCCGGAAGGTAATTGACGGGCGGGGGAGTTGGCGACTGGGCCGGGAGACCCAGCAAACACCCAAACAGCAGGTGCCCAGCTGGGAGTCCAAGGGAAGGGGGCGTGAAGCCAGGCCGGAAGTTGTGTGACCCCAGGAGAAGGATGGGACGCTTGCTTCCCGCTCGTGCCCCCGCAGGTCTCCCCTGCCTCCCGCGGCCGGCCCAGCCCTTGTCTGCGGCGTGGCGGGACCCGGGGCCTCAGCTGTCAGGAGAGATGCGTGCTCCAGCCTCCAGGGAGAGAGACAGCGTCTCAATTAGTTATTTACTTTATCATCTCATTTGTGGTCACAGGCTGACTTGTGGGTTTGGATTACTGTTTCTTTCCTGAACCTCAGCGCGATGTAGTAACAAGTGCAGGCCTTCTGCTTTTTTTTTTTTTTTTTTAAGGCAGTGAGGTTTTCTGCAGCAGCTCTTGCTGCTCAGCAGAGGTTTGGGGTCAAGGCTGCCATGAGCAGGCAGGACCAGGAAGCCCGCTGGGGTCGGGTCGGGTTGTTTTCCTGTCCTGCCGGCGGCGGCTGCGTGCGATCAGAGAGGTGTCGTGCGGCTGTGCGCCGGCAGGAGCCGGTCTCCTCCGACTTTGCATGCTCATAGTCCTTCCTTTCAGAGCAGCCTGGCTTAGGAGAAAACCACCAGTTGTTCCTTCCCAGAAGGCCTGTCGGCTTGGCACTCGTGGCCAAGCGGTGCAGGCGCAAGTGTGTCCTGCTCCAGGGAGCGATCTGGCCGTCACCGTGGAGGCCTTCGGCCAGTGTCCATGCTCGTCCGAGCCGGGCCGATACACCCAGGTCCTCCCGGAGGTCTGGGACCCTGGCGGGTGGGATGGCGGCTGCGTTGCCATGGTCTGGAGAGGCTGCTGCTTGCCCCGGGTGCTGTCGGGGAATGTGGGCCTGACTCAGCACATCAGAGAGCCACTAGGTATCCTTCCGTGCCAGGGCAGGTGGGGCGTGTTCACCCGCAGCTGTCTGGGTCTCCAGCGGTGGCCTCATGAGTGGCCCCACAGTGGGCAGCGAGCTTAGGGACAGAGGTGCCCCGCGGCTGAGGATTTGAGGGGGCACCCGAGGGGCATAGTGCCCGGGTCCTCTTTCACACCCTGCCCGTCCCACAGCTGGGCACTCACTCCCTGTAGGACCAGGCAGGACCAGAGGCGGCGTCTTGGTTACTAGAGTGGACTGTCCCGTCCTGTCCCGTTCCTCCCTCCCGGGGCCGGTTCTCGGAGCTCATGATCAGGTGCCACTGAGCCTGCTGGCCTATCTCACCTCAGCCTTGCCCTGGGGAATATCCTCACCCCCCCCCCCCCATCCCAGGGCCAAGGAGGCTGGGGTTCAGCAAGAAGCTGTGAGACCTATGCAAAGGCACTGGTGGACGGCTTTTGTTCCAGAAGCTTCCGGTGCTCCTCTGCGAGGGCACACGGCCCCAAGGGCAGACTAAAGGTCCTTCAAGTTGGGGACCCCTTGCCCCAGGCTGGGACCCTGTAGCGCTGGGGCTACAGGCAGCTCTGCCCCGTGCCAGGGCTGGGACTGGACAGGTCACCCTCTGCCTCTCGACCTTGAGCTGGGAGCGGGAGTCACGCAGCCTCCCCCCGAGGACGGCTGTGAGGACGAAACCTGGGGAGGCGGCTGCCCTCAGGCCCCGGGTGCTCGTTTGCACCCACAAAGCACACAGAGCGAAACTCCACGCGTAAACAGGAAGCCGCGCTGCAGGCAGAGGTCAGGTTCTTGCTGTGCGTTTCCCGAGTGGGTGACAGTGCGGGGTTCACCTGCTGGAGGCCGGCCGGCCGGCTCTCTGGGGCCCCCGAGACTGAGCACCAGGCGGCTCAGTGGGTGGAGGTCTGCAGAAGGAACCCTGGTGAGGACGGTGTTGAGAGTCTGGGCCCCTGGTTCCACCTGGGTTCAAATTACTCCTGCTGGGCTGTGACGTCAGACCGGATGTGACACTGATACTCTGCGTGTTGTTCGCTCAGTGAGTACAAACAGATAAAATGACAAAGTCTCGGGTGCTCTTTGTCCCTGGGACAACTTAGGTTCCCGTGGGAGCGCCAGGGTGGGGGAGCCTGCTAGTTTCCTGACACGGGCGCTGGTGTGCACTCTGGCTGGAAGGAGGGACGTGTGTGTCCCGTAGCGGGAGTGAGCAGCCCTGTGTTGCTTGCGGTGAGGATGCGGAGGCCGGTTCTGGCTGTGTTGCGCGTGGGCTGTCGGGGTAGATCCGTGTCTGAGCCCCGAGTTCAGGCCTGCAGGGCTGGGGTAACGGGGAGCTTGGCGCTTGTAGGGACAGGGAGGGACTTGGAGCAAAGCAAAAGGCGGGAGCCCCCGAGGAGCACCTGGGGTTTTGGAGCGTGGGTCTCCGTGCTCAGGGACTGGCCTGAGACGCATGGTGCCACCCGGGGCGCTGCTAGAATCCTCATTCCCGGAGGGTCTCTCCCTGGCCGCCGCCGAGGTTCCAGGGTGGTCACGGCGCGCCCCGTAAGAAACTGAACCCTGAGACCGGTGCTGTATCCAGCACGCACGACGCAGCATAGGAGCAGGTCGTTCAAAGGGGGCAAGCAAGACCGCTGTTGCCAGCTGTAGGCATCGCACATAGAGGGATTTGCTGTTATTTAAAACGGGTGATGGTTGATGAGAGCGTGGCTCCTGGCCTCAGGCCTGGTCCTTTCCTACCGCCTTCACTGCCGGCTGGACAGGGGCTATAAAAACGTTTTTGCATTGTTAGCAAAACTTCCCAGAAGGAAATGTGCAGTCGTCCGAGTGTACGTGACCGCTACAGCCAGATCTACACAGGAGGAGCCCGCAGGAAGATGGCATGGGAGGAGGTCCCCATCCTGATGGGAGCAGAAGCCAGCTTTATTGTTTTAACCTCTGGAGCTGGCCAGGACTCAAAGCCCCTGACCCACCTGCAGCAGAGCCCCCCCCCGGCCCAGCTCAGCTCAGGGACTCACACACACAACCCTGGCGTCCTGCTGACCCATCTTGGGGGCAGGGTGGGGGGCGGGTGCTACGATGCTGCAGGACTGGGGCTTAAACTGCAGCCCAGGGGGCGGCGCTGTCTCGGGTCGCTGGAGGTCACCAAGCAGTGGAGGATGAGGGTAGGAGTCGGAAGCATGATAGAGATCAAAGGTGATTTTTTTTTTCTTCTCAAAAATGGTTTTGCAAATCTTTTTCAGAGCTGATAGACACACACCTTAGCTGGATACAAAACATTTTATGAAACAGAATGACTGATCTTTGATCCAAGAAATCAAAGTCAAAGGTAATTGGGACCTCTTGCTTCTCCTTTTGTCTCCCAGCTGTGTGTCTGAGTGTTTTTACTACAAAAAAAACAAAGCCTCTGCAATCCAAAGAGCCCGCTCTGCTCCTACGGGCTGGGTCCCTGTGGGGACACCGCTGTGTTTCTCCGTCTGGGAGGCCGGAGGTCGGAGCAAGGTTGGGGTGGGGCGCGGAGCGGGGGAGGCACTGGGGAATTGCATGCTCTCCAGGGCCGGCCCTGTCCCAGGCCTGCACGGGCCTGCTCCTCTGGGCTTTGTGTGTCCCGCGTGGGTGGGGGTGGTGCACAGGGCCCCAGAGTGGGCAGGGAGGTCAGAAAACCATGCCCACTCTGAAGGACACACCCCAAGTGTGGATAACTTCCCGTCTACCCAGGGGCTTTCTTGTAGTGTGCTTTTTTAAAAAAAAAAAAAAAAGAAAAAGATTTACTTGAATGGCAAAGTTGCAGGGGGAAAGACTTGCTGGTTCACTCCCGATACAGCTGCAGGGGGCCAGCAGCCTGGAAGTGGGACTGTGGTGCCGGCGGCTTAACCTGCAGTGCCCCATTGTCGTGTGTTTTTGACGACATTAATTTGCTCCTCTGAAACTGAGCCTGGAGCTCTGGTTTTCTCCCTTTGTGCTCAAGGGAGCCCCGCTGTGGGAGGTGGGCTGCCTGGGAAGACTGCAGGGCTCAGAGCTCAGCACAGGGCTCTTGGGGGATGAAGTCCTTGGGGGAACACTGAAACTCGCAGTGCCACCAGTATTGAACGGCCTCTCTGCTGGGGAAAGTGGCTTCCTTCCAGGCCCAGAAGTCCTGGACAGCACCACACTGATGGCACAGAACCGCCAGGACTTGGCCCAGTGCAGATCGTCAAAAGGCGAGAATCGCAGCACACACGGGTCGTGTGCCTGGCCTGGGCTGTACTCCCAGCCTTGGGGCCGATTGCCTCATTGTGCAAGGGGAGGACTTTTCAAGGAGCCCAGGTCAGGGCTCTGGCCTCTCCCCACCCCCTTAAAGTCACCAGCAGGGAGGGGAGTCATGTGACCCCGTGAACATCCACACGGCCACTTTGAGCTACAGACCTGCTAATGGAGTTTGGTTCCTTTCACTGGCCTGGTCCTTCTGGAAGGCTCTTCTCTGTTCCCAGGCACCCTGGAGCTCATGGAGATAGCTGGGGAAGACAGAAGGCCGGAAGGTTGCTTAGCAAGGAAGCAGCAGAGCCCCAGGGGCACCATGGCCTCTGCCGTGATTCTTACGAGAGCCAGCACGGCCGCTGCTCCTGGGGAAGGCTGGCCTCGGCCCCGGGGCATCGCAGAGAGCTCGGCAGGTGCCTTCGGGTCCCCTCCTGCCCCTCCCAAGCTTGCCAGTCTTGGGAGCATTTTCAGCAAGGTGCTGTCGGCCACAGGAACAGCGGGGGATGGAGGCCGAGTTGGGCTCCTGTTGACTCCCCGATCCCCAGCAACGCTGTCTGGCCCGGCCCAGGCTCTCATGGGTACTCTGGTGATTGGGCCAGATCTAGGAAAACAACACCCTTGAGGTGTGGAGAGAAGCAGGACTGGGCCCGGCCCCGCCCGCCTGCTGCTTTCTCGGGGAGTAAGTTCCACCGGCAGCAGTGGGGAGGGGCCCTGCTGCAGGCCGAGGCGTGGGGATCTCTGAGCCCCGATTCAGAAGGGAGTCAGCCCATCAAGCTGCCTAGCGGTCACGTCCAGGTTCTTGGAATGCCCCCTGAAGCCACACGGCAGCAGATGGCCTTGGCTTCTCTGTCTTGCAACCCCTCAAAAGCAGGGACAGAGAACGCCCTCCTTCCATTGTCCATGGGCCCCATCCGGCCCCCAGCCTGTCGGGGTCAATAAAGCTTTATTAGAACACACCCAGGCCCGTGTGCTTATCCATCACCTGTGGCTGCTCTGACGCCCGGGAGTGGGGAAAGAGGCCACAGAGCCCCAAAGCTCAAAACTTACAGAGAACAATGGCCGCCCCTTGGCTTGTCCTCCTCTTGGGCCTGCGCCATCTTTTCTGGAACATTTCCAGAGCCGTAACAGCGCTCTCTGTGCACCAGGGCTCCACAGAGTTCACGGAAAACCTAACAGGAAACTAGGGCCTGCATTTCAAACTACACCAAAGCGATGCATCCACCCCATTGCCTGTGAGCTTTCTGAAGTCCCCTCTAAAGGACTGTGGTGTGCAGGAAGCACACGGGTTTCTCTAGACTTGTGACAAGGGTGTGCTCTCTGTCGTCTTAAACTCTGCCCTCGTTCCTTTCCGGTCTCAGCCTTAAGCGTGGGTTTAGGAACCCCCCCACCCCCGAGGTGGCGGACGCACTCACAGCTGCCTCCCCGTGGGCCCGCGGGGAGGAGAGGGCAGGAGCGCGGGCTCAGCTCTGGGCCAGGCACCTGCTCTGGCCGCTCGCCACGTGACCTCTTTGCTAGTAATCAGGTGGAGGCTGCCTCTCCGTGCCCTGACCCCCACAGGAGCCGGGATTCGGGGACGTCGGAGGAAGGGTGATGAACACCCAACTTCCTAACAAAGTCGTTTACCGGTTTGTGGCCATTTAGTGGCCAGGTTAGAATTTGAACCCAGGGCCCCTAATCCCCCTTCCTGTCTCTATTTTCCCATCAATAAAGCCTGGGTGGGGAGTAGATTATTAGGGCTGATGTGAGAACGAATGCCCTGGCATTGAACGGGACCCAGCACCTGGCTCTGGGTCAACACGAGCAGATCCTACCCTCCTGTACGAGAGGACAAGCGCAGGGCGGCAGCCTGCCTGTCGGGGGGGGGGGGGGGGGACAGGAGCAGAGCTGCCCGTCACGTGACTTGGCCAGGCCACACGAATCCGGCACCTGCTGCATCCCGGGCTGTGGGCATGCTTGAGAACTCAGGATGAGACAGGAGGCAGCCGGGGGTGTGAGAGCTGCAGGAACCACTGGGGGAAGGGGCCGAGGGTCCCAGGGGCCGGGCCAGGGGGGACCTGGGGGCTTCGCATGAGGTGGGCCGGGAAGAAGCCATGATCTTTGGGGGTGCAGCAAGGACAGAGCGGGACAGGAGGCAGAGATGGAGGGGGAGGGACAGGGCCGGGGGCAGGAGGGCCTGGGGAACGTCGTGGACTGGGTTCGGAGGGCACTTACGTCCCCTCTTCTCCCCGGCACCCGAGTCTGCAACGGGAGATTAAACGCAGGTGAAATGGCCAGGCAGACACCCCACCCCCACCCCGCAACTCTCCTCACCTGGGGCCCAGGCTCCCAGCCTGGAGCAGGCGCTGAGGTTTCCGAAAGAGAAGCCCCCCACCCCCACCCCGTGAGGTCCAAAGTCGCCGAGTGCGCCAGAGCCACTCCACACTCCACCTGCAGGGACGTCACCCTGGATGGGGGTGGGCACCTTTCCCAGCCGCCCCGCCCCCTGTTCGGAGACGGGCAACGACCCTGGGCCAGGGCTGCGGTGCCAGCGGCTCTGCCTCCCGCTATTTTGGGAAAGCCGAGGCTGTGGAAAGTTTCCACCAAGGATCCACTGCTCGCTTCCTACCCCGAGAAAACAGGAAGCCCTGCAGAATCCGGCCTTTGAAAGACGCCGCATGCAGCTGCCCGGTCCCCGCTGGCCCCTGGCACTCTGCGACCAGCCCCTCTGCATACAAGCACCAACCGGCATCGCGGGAGGGGTTCCCTGGGCGTCCACGGGTGCCTGGACACGGGCTGTGGCCGAGCAGCGCCGGGCCATTGAACCGAGGGACTCGTGCCCACCACCGCCTCCGTCCGCGGGGTCTGACTGTGTCGCCCTCTCTGGCCACGTCTCTGCTGGCGGTATCTGATCCAAACCCCTCGACAACCCGAGGAGGGAGGTACTGTTTACAGATGGGTCACCACGGAGGCACAGCTCTGTCCCCAAGGCGCAGTCCTGCAGCCAGGGAAGCCAGAGGTGGGATCCTAGGCATGGCTGGCTGACGCTGGAACCCAGACGCTCCGCCTCCCCTTGCGCGTGTCTGCAATGCACTGAGAACGCAACGCTCTCAGAACGCACTGAGCAGCAGCGAGCTGGGCTGGACCTGCGGGCACAAAGCATGGCACCAGGTCCTGAGTCGGACACGCTGGGTCGGCGCAGCCACCGCACACATCCCCCAGGCACAGCGCCTGCGCACTTAGAGTCCTCGAGAAGCCCTAGGAGGCATGCGCCATTATGAGCCCCATTTTACGCATGAGAAAACTGAGGCCCAGCGATGAAGCCACTCACTCGCTGAGCGAGGGAGGGGGAGCCCAGCCTGGCTGCCCTGCCCTGCCCTGCTGGGGGGGGGGGGGAGCGTCAACACTCCGCCCTCACTGCCAGTTTTGCATCAAAGGCAGCGGCAGAACCAGGAAACGGGTTCGTGACCTGCCTTGGGTGGGACCCCCGCAGGGTCGCCCTCCTCTCCCAGGCTGCACTGCGCAGCCCCCCATCTCGGGAACGTGCCCAGCCCATCTCTGGGGCGAGCAGGCGCTACTGGCAACTTGCCATTTCCAAGCACACGGAAGGAAGGTTTTCGCCTCCGGCCCCTCACTCAGCTCAGAGCGCAGACTCCAGGAGGCCGGGGGGCGGGCCCCGTACACTTGCTTCCTGCTGGGGCCGCGCACCTACCTCTAGGGGGCGCTGGGGGGGGGCGGACAAGACTCCCGGTGGTGCCGACCCAAGAGGAATTCTGTTTAAATTGACAGCGAGTCGGGCTTGGTCAGAACCGCACGTTCACGCGCGGGTTTCGGGGAGCCTGCTGGTGTCGGACGTCTTCACAGAACAGGTCTTTTCTGGATGCTGTAGTCACGGCACTAATTTGGCCCTTGGGAGCCTCAAGTGCATCAGATAAACTATAGACGGGGAAGCAACTGAAATCCTGCCCCTGGCCCGCAGCCATTCTGCCAGAGGTGCACAGGCTGCCAGTTGAATGATTTTCAGAGCTGCTGCACAAAATACTGTCGCCCAGAAACACAGACCCCAAAGGGGAGGATGTTTTGTGCTAAACACCGCCCGCTGCGGGAGCCCAGGGAGTCCGCGTACCCTAAAGGGCGGCTCCGTGAAGACTGGAGAGCGCCTGTGGCGCGCAGCCACCTCTCACGTGTCCCTCTCCTTCCTTTCTCTCGTAGTTAATGAGATTATCAGGAAGGAGTTTTCAGGACCTCCCGCCAGAAGCCAGACGTAAAAGCAGCCGTCACCGCAACGCGCCTTCCACAGCGGACCCCTCGGAGCCCTCCGCTGCCCACCCCGCGCCCTCTGCTGCCCACGCCCGGCCCCGGAGGCCGCACGCGGGACCTGGCCGCCCTTCTTCCGCCGACACCAGCGCCTGCTCTTTGCGTCTTTGCTTCAAATCCCTGGCTGAACTTGTCGGCGTCCCAGCCAGCCGTTAAGTGCCTGCCTGCCAACCAAAGCGACGTTCAGACCGAGCGGGACCCTGCAGCTTGCCTGCGACCTGAGTGGCTGGAGCCTGGGTCGACAGGCTGAGGACAGATGCAGGCTCCGATGAGACCCCAGCCCTCGCTTTCATGCCCCCGTGCCTCTCCAAGGGCGAGCACACTCCCAGGAACATGGCCCGCGGGTCCAAAGTCCTCGATAGACACACACACACACACACATACACACATGCACACGCCGTGGTCCTTAGGGCTGGCCCTGTCCGTGCCTCCGCGAAAGCTTTAGTCCTGAGTTTCCTCCTTCCGGAACAAAACTGCCTTCCCAGCCGAGACCCCCATTACAGCGTCTCGGGATTAAGTTATGAGGTGTACAAGTTTGTTAGCTTTTCCCCACTTCGGAAAGCCGACGCAGGCGGCTGGGGTGACGCCCTCCTAGCCGGCTGCCCCTCAGCCTGTGGGCAGCGGGCATGTGGTTTCCGCAGACCCAGGAATGTCCCCAGCCGCCGGCAGCCCCGTCCCCAGGGGCCCTGCCTGCCTTCTTCCTAGCATTCTCCCCACGCAGCCCGCGCGTGGGATTTGCAGGAACTGGCAGAAGGGCAAAGCAATCCAAAAAAAAAAGTGCAAGTGTTTGTGTTCAGGAAAAAGGACCCAAGTGCTTCGTTAAGTGGATTTCCATTGAGTGAGAGAGACAGAGACAGAGAGTGAGTGAGAGAGAGAGAGAGAGAGAGATGGGAGGGGCTGCTTCCCTCTCCACCATCAACCTAAGGCAGGTCAGGAACATTCAGGCTTTGGTTCCAACACTCACTGGTCACTTTTGCCGGACGCCCCCTCCCTTCACGTGTTGGCCCTGCAGCCGTGCCCCCAGCAGGTGCGTCCCGATGCAAGCCAGGCTATCGCGGACTCAGTTCTGCACAGACCACCTGTGCGCTACGTGGAAATGTAATCCTACATTTCACTGCAAAAAAACTTTTGAAGTCTGTGCATAGTCCCCCCCGCCCCATCATACACCTTTTTTTGGAAAACCTTTTGTACGTCATTTTCCCTAGTATTTCTCGCCACTGAGCTCACACCTGACCCTCGAGTCTTCCTCCACCGGGACAGTTTTTGCCAACAAAACTGAGTTCTCAGCAGGTGAATTTTCCGAGCGCAGCTGTGCTCCGCGGCCTGAGCCACACACACCCCAGGATAAGCTGGGGATTCCTCTCCAGTCACCTGTGGCTCAGCCCGCTGTCCAGGGGCCCAGGCTGGGTCTCCTAAGTCCCAGCTTCCCTGTCCAGCTCACTCAGCGGTGAACCTGAGAGCTGTGCCTGTGCACTCGCTCGTGTGTCACCTCTGGTTACCACCTGGCATTGATTTCCCCGATGAACAGGGGCAGCTTCCGTCCCCCTGCCCCGAGCGTGGAGTTGCGACTCTCTCTCTCTCTCTCTCTCTCTCTCTCTGTCAGCACACAGACGCCAGCGCGCAGCCAGCCAAGCGAGTCCCTGCAGGCGCGGCTCTGACCTCGGGAACTTTCTCGGCAGCAGTGCTGGCTTCTCCAGGGAGGAGAGCTCCCGCGTGGCAGGCGATCTGTTTGCACTTGACCTGGCCCGGGGCCGAGTCCTGCACTTGAGGGCATCGGGCCCTTCCTCTGTTCTCTCAGTCTCACCCAAGTGCCTTCCTGCTATTGTAGCGCAGCCGCTCAGCTCCATTGTCCACCGGGTGCGATTTCCGTCAGTCTCCTACCCGGGTGAGCGCGCAGGGCCTGCGGCCGCCCCAGCTCCTACACACAGACATGTGTGTCTAGGGGTGTGTCACACATCCACGCGTGAACAGCTCTGCTGCCATGTCGCACGCGATAGTACAGGAAGCGCTGTCATCCCCCGCTCCACCAAAGAGCCAAGGAAAGAAGCCACAGCGTTGAGACGGACGGGTCAAGGAACGTGAAGGAGACGGCTACCAGGAAGTCGCAGGAGTTGCAAATGCCAGGAGGCAGAGTTGCCGGGAGTGATTGGGGAAGAGGCCACGAGGCCGTCCACGGCGCGAGGCCGGCTGTCGGGGGTCTCAGGAGAGGAGGGGTGTGTGTCGTGTGTCGCACGTCCGGGAGAAGGGCTCGGTTATGTCGAGGTTTGCACTCGCAGTGTCCAAGTTCGTGTAAATAGGTAGCCCTCGGGCAGGTCTGCCACGTTGCCGAATGGAGTATATTTCCAGCGTCTGCAAGTCTTCCTGTATTGTACAAAAATACTGCTGCTTCGGAATATATAGCAATCCAAATTAATTAGTATCTTATTAAATTTTATTTTCTTACCTGTATGTTTTTTTTTTTGCTTTATATCTATCCTCAGAATATCACACCCTTATTGGAATTAGAAAATATTTATAAATGGTCAGAAGTCTTTTTAAATGTCTCTTTTTACATATATGGATTTTTTTTTCCTTAAGAGAAATGATGTATTCTTGAAACATTTGCTGATCATTCCAGGAAACCAAAAGCAAACAGTCCATCCCGCCACAGAACCGGCGCCACCTTCCCGGCGGGAGTGGCCCAGGACGGGGGCGGCCGGCCGGGCGGCTCCAGGACCAGCTTCTCCTCGCCTCTTCAGCCCCAAGCCTGGGTCTTGTCACTGACAGAATCATTCTGGGAGCCCTCCAGATCTCTCCCCACCAAGACAAGCGACCCAGAGCAGGACCTCAATTAACAAAAAAACCAGCAACAAAGCCCGGCCTGCCGTCCTGAGGCTCGAAGGATGTTCTCCTGGCAAAGCCGCTGCCCAGGCCGGCCCGCATCCTCGAGGGCTGACCAGTCCTGGTATCACTGGCTGCCTGCAGGGTGATCCTGGCACACACAGCCCGCGGTGGGCGGAGCGGACGCCTTCTCACACCCAGGCGGCCCTGCCTGCAGCTCGTTCGTGTCCAGCGGCCCAGATGTCTGCCCCAGTGAGCCGGTGGGAGCTGTCACACAGATCGGAAGCCTGGGTATTCTGACTGTCACTCACTCCGGACTACAGTGAGGCTGGATCTGTTTATTTCCATGTAAGGAAAAAGACAAACGCACATGATCTCCCCTTGCTCCGATTTGTTCACAGCCAAGAGGCCGCCGGGTCCACAGAGCAACCATGTTAATTTCGTGTGGTTCCTTTTGCAAGTGGCTGGGGTGGGGATGGGGGCTATGTCACACGTCCCCAAACTCCTCTCCTGGAGAGGCGGCTCTTGAGGGACCCAGCACGGCCTCATGGGGTTTCCTAAGTGTAGGGTGTGGGTGTGAAGTCTCTTGGGACCAAAGCAGCTGACTGGATGGGTGAGAGCGGGGGACGGGAGGCGGAAGGCGAGGGGCAAGAGCAGGACATGTGCTGGGGGTCGGGCCAGTGTCTGATGGGCCTGGCCAGCGTGAGCAGAGGCGCAGCCTCCCGGAGCCCTGGGGACAGAGCCTGCCCACCCTGTCACCTCCACAGCCCTCAGAGGCAGGAGGCGTGGGGAGTTCTGGCGGGGGCTCCAGTAGACCCAAGTCTCTCCAAAGGGCAGTGCTGAAGGCTTGGCTTTGGAAAATCCTGACTGTTAGATGAGTTTGAATACATCACATTCCTATGCAAAACGTTTTTAATCTCCAGTTTAATGCAGTTTATTTTTGCTATATGTAAAGTATTTTTATACGGCTTGTATTATGATAGTTTAGCAATAAAACGGTTGGAAGCAACTTTGGTGTGCAGCTTTTCTGCTCTGCTCAGGGACCCTGGGGCAGCTTCTTGGCAGTTGGGTCCCCACAGCAGAGAATGTTCATAGCTGTGGACCTACTACGTGCTCACACCCCCTCCCAGCCCAGGAGGCACTGTCCTGTCTCAGGAGACGGAGCCACAGCTCAACCTGCGGTTGCTTGACTCTCTGCATCACAGCTCTGCTGTGTCTCTGGCCCCAGCCCGCCTGCGTAAGCTGGCTGATCGTATCAACTTTAGCCGTCCATCAGAGGGTCCCAGGGGGTTTGCAGCTAACGGGGCCAGCCACTCACTTGGAAGGCAGACATCCCGTTTGTTTTGAGCATCTTGCAAAAATTCCAAGGTCAAAGCAATAACAAAACACCTTCACCATCGAGCCCACAAACAGAACCTGAGAGCCAGAGGACCGCGGCTTTCCGGCCTGCTTCCGCCTTAACACGGTGCCTCCCCACCCCCACCCCACCCCAGCTGGAGCCGAAGCCCCTAGAAGTGTGCAAGAAACTGCTGCTGGTGAAGCCTTCGCAAGTCCAAGCTTCCCCTGCCCCCTTCAGTGCTGCCCTCAGATCCCCGGGAAGAGCCCCTGCCCAGGCCAGGCTTGGGAACCCACCCCACCTCAGCCCCGCACCTGGGAGGCCTTCCTGGGAATGTCTGAGGCCCTGCCCGAGCCTGGAGTGTGTGCAGGTGACCCCCTGGTTGTGGTGGCCGGAAGGGACCCCTGGAATGTCCCGAGTCCCTCTGGTGGGAGCAGCTGGTGCCCTGTCCCTCCCATTTGGCTGCCCCCAGGAGCTCCAGAACTCTCACGGCAGGGGCGAGGCCCCTCCCAGCAGGGCACCCCCGTCAGCAGGTTGCTGCTGCGGTTGGTTTTAATCTTTCTAGCACCGTGGGAGGCGGGGCCAGCAGAGTGGTGCCACCACCCCAACTCGCCAATGAGTCAAATCACAGAAATGCAGCCAGCCGGGGCCACACACACGCTAGAGGCCACTCCGCACCCCTAAGACGCTTTCCACAGCCGTGCACACCTGTCATTCGCTCTCTGAAAAGCCTGTGCCTTCTGGGGAAAAAAAAACAACCAGAATTGTCTTGAGCAGAGGTAAAAGGGGCTGTGTTCCCCTTTGTACGTGAGCCGTGGGCTGTGAACATAGAGCCCAGGCCTCGGGGGCCCCGTGTCACGTGAGAACAGGTGCACAGTGCCTGTAGCTATCAGCTGCCGACCTCACAGCTGCCGTGTAACAGACTCAGCTCTGAGCTCAGGCAGGGACCTGGAAGAAAACGGGCTTCTCCCACGGTGGGTCTGACTCTTTCTAACTGGAGCAGGAACTTGAGTTTATCCAGCTCCCAAAGGCTGGCGTGCAAAGGAAACACGCGGGGACATCTGGGGGTTGACTCGGCCGCAGCCGGCAAGTCTGAACCAGCTGCTGGCGGTACCCGGGGTCTGGTAAATGCCTTTGTACCAGCGGTGGGAGGCCGAGCACGGGTTCCTAGCAAGCGGGAACCCAAGGAGCAGTAGGGCTCGTGGGAGGAAACAGCGCTGTCGACTGCTGCCCGCCTCTCAGGGCCACAGCCTGGAAGGAAACGGGCTCCGTGGAGGACCAGGCTGGGCAACAAAGTCTCATCAGGCAGGCACCCGACATCAGTCTGTCACCCCAAAACCAAACTGAGCCTCATCAGTCACGCCAAAACCAAACTGAGTCTCAGTCACCCCAGTAGCAAAGAGTGAATCAGGCAGTCACCCCAGTAACAAGCTCTCATCTGGCAATCACTCCAATATCAAAGAGCCTGGATCAGGCAGGGCCCCCGAGGAGGATCACAGAACCCCAAGGAAGGACTTTCAAGGAACGCGTGCGTGCAGAGCCCGGTGAAGCCCACGCCTCCCTGCAGTAGAGGACAAACTGCCTCCAGCGCCGGGCCTTGCTGCCCGGCCTCCTGGTGCAGCTCCGTGACCAGACCCAGAGCCCCAGCCTGAACCCCGCACTGGCTTCAGGACAAAGTACTCGACAGCCCGAGCTGCCTGCGCCCTTATCAGTCCTCATCAGGGAATCGGGCCCCTGCCCTTTGCAGGAGGGTCTAGGGGGAGACTGCACTGAACCCCTGCCCCCCAAACACACTGCCTGCGCCTTCCGCCAGCTCAGAGCAGCCAAGGCTGTGCACGGGGTCCTGAGGAAGCACTCTCTGCCCCTAAGGCCGTTGATGGGGCAGTTCTGGGGCGGGGGAGCGATCACTGGACCATCTTGACACAGCGCACACGCCTCCCAGGCGCATGCTCCAGATCACCTGCCACTGCCCACTTTGACAGACACGGGGTTTGCACCCCAAGGTGACCCCTCATTCCCGACCCCCCCACCCCCGCACCACACACATCAGCTCTGACAACATCCGCAGAGCAGTGGCTTGGTCGGAAACCTGGCAGGAGCCCTGGGTCTCCGCAGTCCCCATCTCTCTTGCCCGGGGGGTCGTGGTGGCCATCTCGGAAGCCCATCCCACCTGCCTGGATGGCAGAAGGGCCTCTCCCCCTCACAGAGCCACCAGGCTGAGCCCCTGAGACCTGGGCTTCCACCTGGCCCCTGCCTGCTGCCCCGCCCAGGGCTGCCCTCCGCATAAAACCGGGCTGGCAGGCCAGGCGCCTCGCACCTCTCCAGACTCAACTGTGGCCCCGCCTCTCTCTCCTGAGTCTTCCCAGAGTTCCTCCCGCCCTGTCTCTGCTCTCCTGACACCTGAAGCTCTGACCCGACTCCCACGCACCTGCTGGCCCTTCCGCATTCTTCGGGTCTCAGATCAAATGTCCTTCGACAGAGAACTTGGAGGAACACCAGGTATCCTGTGGGATTACCTGCACCTGCCCCGACACACGCACACACCCAGAGGCTCTCTGGGTCACCATCCGCATCTGTCCGCCAAACCTGCCAAGTCCAGCAGGACACACAGTGCTCGTCCTCGCTCCGCACCAGCAGGCCCCGGTCACTGGGTGTGCAATGGACCCGCGTGCCTAACCCTCAGACACAAGCACACCTGAGAACGGAGTCCCCAGGATGTATGGGAAGCTTCACACTTTAAAAAGTGAACGACGGACTCGGACCCGAGAGCGAGCTTCCTCCTGTCCCATGAGGCTCGGTTTATTCCTTCCCAAACACCTGTCTTCTAAAAAGAGCCAGAGCCCCTTGCTGCAGGTGGCAGTAAACCCCGTGCCTCCCCAGCGCGATGGCACTGCCAGGCTGTGCTCTGTCCCCGGCTGCCCGGGGCCCTCCTGCCTGTACAGTGCAGCTCCTGGGGGACAGGTGGGCACTGCGTGCAGCTGCCTCTCACCTGCCAGCATGAACCGTGACCCGCTCCAGGGAGATGGGAAAGGAGGGGCTTGTGCATGGAAGCCAGGTGCCCGGAGGCTGCTCTGGCTCCACCCCTCGCCATCTGGCTTGCCCCAGCTGCACCTGCGGCCAGGCCAGCGGGAGCCCACATTCTCATTTCCCTGTCTTGCCCCAGGCCTGGAACCCCAGCCTAGGCTCCAGGCTCCAGAGGGCTGAGGACATAAAGTTCTGAGATCTACCCCACGGACACTTCCCAGGCTCTGAGAGTGGCCAGCACTGGCCAGGGGAGGGCTGGGGCTCAGAGCTAGCACGTGGGATCCCCGGCCCGTGGCTGCCCAGCCCTCGGGGCTCGCAGCCTCCCCCCAGAACGAGCTCATGGCACTCATAAGTCACCCTCTACCCCCACAAAGAACCCTTCTCCCTGCTCTCCCCCCCCGCCCTCTGCATCTCAGCTCACCGTGAACACCCCTGCCTTGGGCTGGGGGTCTGTTTTCACAGAAACCCAAGAGCCCGGTGACCCTCACCACAACTCACAGCGACACCCACTCGCGAGCATCCAGTTCCGGCAGGCAGAAGTCTACACGGGGAGCCAGTGGGCCAGTGGGCCCCTCGCTGCTCTCACCTCCTGGTTCAGCCGACTCACCTCCTCCCCTGAAGGCCCATGGAACTCCCAGGAGCACTTTCAACACACCTGGCTCATCGCCCTGCCCTCGATTAGGAATTGCACCTGCTCCCAGGGATCAGGGCGGCTGCCTGTGCCTCAGAGCCCCGGCCAGGCCATGCCCCAGCTCTCCTCCTCACTCCTCGGGGATGTCGGCACCTGGGGGGCCCCCATCCACTTGAGGATCCTGGCACAGGCAACTTCTCCCATCTCACATTCCCCTCCCCCCACTTAGCGAGGCGCACCTGGAGGGCGTCTGAGGCTGACACGGAGATCTTGTGTTTCTAGTGGGCTCAGGTGAGGCTGATGCTCTAGGCCCCTCAGGGAGTCCTGGCCTCGCCCTCCACTGCTCCCTTGCTCAGCACCACCCCCATGGCATCGCTCTCCACGTGCCCCCCCCCCCACCGTGGCCTCGCCCTCCACTGCTCCCTCGCTCAGCCCTCCCAGTCCTGCCACACTTCGCAGCTCCTGTCTGTAGTGCTTGACCCCAGAGGCGGCTCCTACCAGCTCTTCTCCTTGTCCCCTGCTCTCCACTCTTCCCGATGCCTCTTCCACACCCCTGCCTCTCTCCCTGAACCCCCGGCGCCCCCTCCACCACCCTCACGCACTCCTGATGCCCTTGCCACTCGTTCCGGGGGGGGGGGGTGGAAGCATCTGGAAGGGGCCTGCTGAGCGCTGCTGCCATGCACCGCACCTGCGCCCCCCCCCCCCGGGGCAACTCTGCTTCGCTCCATCCCTGGGTGACTGCCACCCCACCCCTCCCCCTGCCTGGGACAGAGCCAGGCTCACCCGTCCCCCCACCCCCAAAGTCTCTGCCCTCAAATCTGACAGCTCTGGGCTCCAGTCAAGGCATCTCCCCTGCTCCCACCCCAAGTAGGCACTAACTGACCCTCTGGGAACCCGGTGCGTTTTCGGTCAGCGCCACTCAGCTGCCTCCCCTGTGGCCTGCCAAGGGGCGGTGACAACGGCCCACCTGGACATAGGCAGCCAGCGCCTGCACCAGCCACAGAGAATCTTAAAGCACTAACAGGACAAGGGTTTGCATTTCCTGTCACAAGCTACAGGCAATCTTGACAACGCCAGCCATACAGATGCCTCCCCACCAGGACGGGCCACGCCCACCCCTGGCTGCCACCATGTGCCTTAGTCATTCGTCTCACAAATGCCTCCCGAAGCCCTACTCTGTGCCCGACACACAGGAGCCACTGCAGTAGAGAAAACCAGGAGAGCCGCTCCCAGGCTCGCCCCGGCGTGGTTGGGCGTGGCTGGGCCGGTCTCTGCGTCTCCGGCCGTCCAGCTGCCACTGTTGATTTTCTAACGAGCAGAGCGGTCACTCCCTCCCTTCGCTCTCATCGATGGCTCCCTGCTGCTCTCGGGCTGGACTTGGGGCCCAGATCTGGACCTGACAATACCTTCCGGTCTGCACCTTGTTAACTCCACACCGATTCCTCTCCTGACGCCGTCGTCCCTCTCCCCGGCACCTAGAACACACCGAGGACTTCTTGCCTAAATACTTCTACTCATTTTGCAGCTTTTGGCTCTGTCAAGCCCGTGGGGCAGTCTCTCCAGACCCCAGGGCACCCTGAAGTGACCGTCAGGTCCCAGGGCTGGGGACCGTGGCTGTCCTGTTTGCTGCGCCGGTATCTGGCGTACTAAGTGCTCAATAAACACCACAGCGCAGGCGCTGCTCAAGGCACTTTGTGCAGTCCCACTGATTTCACGCTCACACGGTCTCCCACACGGGCCCCATGGGTGTCCTGTCTCTCAGGGAATTTGCCACGGCACCTGGTATTCAGGCCCTTGCGTGATCTGGACCGAGGGATTTGCTTTTTGTGAATAGAAATTGGCAGAAGGGAGGGGCGTCATTGTTGAGATGAGACGGCGGGTGGCTGCGGCGACATCTGGCCGGCTCCATCTTGATCCATCTCCTCCTGGCCTGAGAAGGAGCCGAATCCCTCCCAAAGCCACTGAGCCTTCCTGGAACTGGGCCCCGCCCCAGGAGAGCCTCATTGTGCTGAGGGCTCCCGGCCGACCGCTGACCGAGGCCTGTGAGGGTCCCTGAGCCGGGGACCCCTGGCCTGCAGACGAGATCTGAGCATAACTGTGGGGTGTATTAGGCAGCCAGGTTCGGGGGTGAGGTGTTACAGAGCAACGGAAACCAAACGACACAGCGAGGTCTAGCAACGAGCACAAGAAGTCGAGTATGAAGCCCAGTTCGTCTCCGAGAACTTGTACTTGAAAACAATTTTTATTTGTTGAAAGGGAAAGAGAGCTCCAGTCCACTCACTTGGTCCCCAAATGCCTACGGTAGCTGTGTCCCTGCAGGGCACAAACTGAGCACCAAGAACTCGCTGTCCCACGTGAGTGCCAGGGACCTCCCAGGGTGTGCACCGGCAGGGGGCTGGGATCTGAGTGGAGCTGGCGCCCTGATGTGGGGTATGGGGGTCCCCAGCAGCGTCTTGGCTGCGGGGCCAAGTGCCCACCCCAAGCTGCGTTTTCCAGAGCGGCTCTCAGACTCTGCGGCCTGTGTGACAATCACCACTGCCACCGGCCTCTTCGCCAAGCAGGTGAATCGAGGTGACCCTGTGGGCACGGAAGGGCCGGCCCGCCTGCCTTCTGACCACCTATGCCTCCACCCAGGTCCCACGCCACTGGCGGTGACAGCTCTGAAGCTCAAATCCAACCCTGATGTCCGACTTAGGGCCCCCCAATGACTCGTGGGTCCTGGGGTCACCCTCAACCTGGCCCCGCCCACCTGAAGCTGCTGCTCCACACCCGCCCAGCCAGGGGTGTCACCCACCTGCTCCCAGTCCAGAGACCTCCCTGCAGCTGCCCCTTCCTCTGGCCTGGGGTTGTCACCTGCTGTCGGTGAATACCTGCCTCCCTCCACCCCTCCCCACCGAGGCTCCAGGGAGAGCTGGTGACCTCTTCTCTGGCCTTGTCCTCCAGCGCAGCCCCAGGCACCTTCACGCCCTGCTGCCCAGGCCAAGGCCGCAGGCGCCCCCACGTTGCTGCACCGACTCCTGCCTCTCTCCTTCCTTCCCCAGCAGCCCACGGCACCAGCACTGGGCCACAGTCCGCCCTGCTTCCTGCAGCCCTGGCCTTGCCCCCCGTGCTCAGGACACGGTGCTGCCTGCCTCCTTCAGCCTTGCCCCCCCGCCCCCTAGCAGCTCCCACAGGGACCCACCGCGCCGCCAGGTGCCACCCGGGTCATCTTGCCCGCTCACACACAGCCGAGCCCGGAGCTTTGATTCCACGGAGACTCCAATCTTCCCTCACCCCCGACAGTGCCGGTGGACAGATCTACGTGCTCATCGCGTCCCTCGTTCTCTGCTGGGACCCGCTCAGAAGTGACCTCAGCGTCTGCCCAGAGCCCCCATGGGCTGCCTGATCGCCCGCCGTGTGCAGCCCCCGGGGCTACCCAGCCTCCGTGGCCTCACCTCCCCAGTTTCTTGTGAACTTCCTTGTCTTGCACAACAGTTCCCAGTGAAGGGGCTTCTTGCCCCGCCCTCCCGGCACTTTGGCTGTCAGAGCTGGGGGAAGGGCGCACAGGCATCCAGAGAGCGCACCTTGTGCCCTGCGCACCTCGCAGGCAGGTGCTGATGTCCGTGGCGGGGTGGATCTTGAGCAGCGCCCACAACCCAGACAGGGTGACACCTGCTCTGCCCTTGGGGATTTACGTGCAAGCAGCTTGAATGAATGTCGCCCGTTTTTGCCTTTAAAAAGCTTCCTCTTGCCTCAGCGTCCTTGGGGATGTTGGGGGCACAAGCTTTCGCCTACAGTTTGTCCGGCAGAATCCCAATGAGAACTAAATCCCTCCTTTGGGGTCAAGGCCGCGGCCACAGACAGAACCCAGCCCAGTGGGACGTGCACAGGGCCCCGAGGGCGCTGTCACAGGAACAGCACAGCCAGCGGGAGAACTGTCCCCGAAGACGTCCAGGTCCCCGGCCCAGGCCCTGTGGCTTTGTCACGCCTTACCAGGCAAAGCGGACTGCGCAGATGGGAGCGAGCGCGGGACTCCGAGGTGGGGAGTGGACCCTGGGTCACACAGGTGGACTCAGTGTGGCCACAGGGCCTTTGCAGGAGGCAGAGGTCAGAGCTCAGGAGCCCAGGAGCGGGGCAGCTCCAGCGCTGGAAAGAATGAACGCAGATTCTCCTGTGGACACCCCACATCCGAGTGCCTGGGTTCTAGTCCCACTTCTGGCTCCTGGTTCTAGCTTCCTATAACGCAGACCCAGGGAGCAGTCATGGCGGCCCAGGTAGTCGGGTTCCTGCCACCCATGGGGGAGACCTGCATCGCGTTCCCGGCGCCCCTGGCCTTGGCCCCATCCCGGGGTCTCTGCAGGCACTTGGGGAATGAACTGGAGAACAGGAGGCTCTATGGGTCTGCCTCCGCCTCTCAAAAAACAAAAACCCCTGTGTTGTGGTATGCCGTTCTGCTTGCAGCGATTTGTCATGGCAACACAAGGAAACCAGCACAGACAGCGTCTGGTCTTCCCTCGCCTCCTGCCCAGCAGGGCAGCGCCATGGGTGCGTCTATGCAAGGTGAGTGAGTCTCCATTTCACAGACCCGGAAATGCAGGCTGCAAGCAGAGCAGTGCCTCCTGGGGCTTGCGGCAGGCGGCACAGCCAGGCTGCAAAGCCTGCCGGTCTCCTGGTCTAGCAGCCGCTTTCTGCCTACAGGGCCCACTGCTTCTTGGGGCAGTGACACCTCCTGGGGCTTTGGCTTCCCTTGGTCACATGAGTAGGTTTGATTAAATCAGCCCTTCCGCCCGGCGCTGCGTTTATGCTTCGTTAGCAGGCCCCACAGAGGGAGGTGGGGGGAGGGGGAATAGGTCATGATCACGGTCTTTGGACGTTCAGGTTCAGGTTCAAAGCCTATTTGCTGTTTTGCAGCAGGACATCTCAGAGACCCCAGATGCCGAGGAGCACCGCGGCCGGCTCAGAAGAGACAGCAGAAGCCATGGCCCATGGGAGCCTTTGGAGAACATTGCTTGAGCTAAGGCTGGGGATGCCCTGCCTGAAGTGCTGAGCCAGGAGCCCTTCAATGTCTCCTCTGGTTCACAAAGAGCGGGGATTCTGTGGGCTGCAACCGCAGCTGGCGGTTTAGTGGTAGAGGAGCTGGGAGGGAGCTGCATGTGGGCTGCGTGGGTGGGTGGGGGATGGGCTCACCCAGGAGCATTGTTTCTGAGGGTCTAGAACCCTACATGGAGCCCCCACACCAGTGTGGAGATGCACCTCTCTGCGCACGTCCCGAGCCTTGGCGGTCCGCCTGGAGAAGCCGGGCCGCCCGGGCCAGAGCTGTCAGGAATGCCCCTTCCTACTAAGCGCTCACCCCGGGCCCCCGCCCCGCACACCTGACCCAGCCCAGGCCAAGGGGGTCCAGAAACTGCCCTTCTCCTTGAACCTGGAGCCTGGAAGCTTTTCCTGGCCCTGGGGAAGATGGAGGAAGGCGCTCCCGGTGGAGCCCCACTGCCCCCTAGAGGAAGGATCGGAGCCCAGCTGGGGACACTGGGTCTGGGCTTGGGATCTGGGGTTCCAGGCTAACCCCATCAAGAGCAGGGCCCCCACCCCCACCGCCTGCTTCTCTGCCTCTCTGGGGCCCCTGGCCCAGGCCAGCGGATCTCAGGCCATTGGCTGGATCAGGAGGGTGTGGGAGCCCCACCCCGCAGCCCCCAGGCCAAGTCAGGTCCTGCACCGCGGGCTCAGTCTTGAGGAAGCTGCTGGCTCTGGCTAACGCGCACGGGATTCTGCCGGGAGAATCGTTCGGCTCACAAACCCTGGAGAGAGCAGGACGCTCACAGCCCTGTGTAATCACGGAGAACCCAGAGCTGGCAAAGGGCAGGAAGCCTGCGACGTTTCTGGGGTGGGTACTGAGCACGGGGGTGTCGTTTTGTTTTTTCACAATAAATGTCCCTCAAATGATGAACCAGAAAGGCACCGGGCACACTGTGAACCTCTGGGCACATTGCTCAGATATGCTCCGGCAGCTCCTGGCACTGGCCGAGCCGCAGCTCAGTGCCGGGACTCTGTTGTCATCATCGGCTTGCGTACAAGGAAACCGAGGCACAGAGAGGTTAAGCAACTTGCTCAGGATCACACAGCTAAGAAGTGCGGCATTCCGAGGGTCTCCGAAACCCCCAGGCCACATGTCTCATTTCTGAGCTGGGTCTCTGACGCCAGGCGCTTCTCTCTCCAGGAGGGGATGCAATGCTACGACTTAGTCATCTCGGCTGCATGGAGTCTCAGGACCCTGCCTACATCTCTCTGCACCTACGTGGTCACAGCCCATGCCAAGGGCCACTCCTGTCCTCTCTCGCCAGATGGCCACACTAGCCCATCAAGCCCTCTCCCCAACAGCCCGTTCCCACAGCACACACCAGCAGTCCTCTCCCTGCACAAGCTTAGAATGATTCCGATGCCTTTAGGACAACTCCACGGGTCCTCTGAGCTCAGCTCTGGTCACTTCTTCCAGGAAGCCCTCCTGACCTAACCTCATTAGATTGAGGTGGGACATTTGTCTTGTGACCCCCAACCCATGTCCCTCCACTGGACTCTGTCCTCAGTGTCCCCCACTGGACCTCTGCCCCTGCCCTGCACTGCTGGACACATAGGGGAGGGGCCTGCATCTGGCAGCGCACTGAAGACGCTGCCTGGGATGCCCACACCCCACGCTGGAGTGCCTGTGAGTCCCAGCCCCACTTCCAACTCCGGCTTTCTGTTACTGCTCCCCTCGAGGCAGCAAGCAGAGGCCGGTGCTGTGCTGTCGCAGGTGAAGCCTCTGCACGCCGTGCCACCATCCCATTTGGGCACAGTTTGAAACCCGGCTGCTCCACTTCTGATCCAGCTCCCTGCTAGTGTGCCTGGGAGGGCAGTGGAAGATGGCCCAAGTGCTTGGATCCCTGCACTTGCGTGGGAGACCCGGAAGAAGCTCCTGGCTCCGGACTGGCCCAGCTCTGGCCATTGTGGCCATTTGGGGAGTGAACAGAGGATGGAAGCTAACTCTACTTTTCAAATAAATCAATCAATGGGGGGGAGGGGAGAAGGCAGAGGGCTGGACAGCTTGCCTCCTCCCTCGGGAAGAGACCCTCAATATCCAGGCTGCCGAGACCCCTCCCGGGTGGGCAGGGTTCTGGCTCAGGCTCCCGCTACGCTACGCTGCCGACACTCCAACAGCTCAGTTCCTCAGCTGCCCCCCCCCCAGGCTCCTCTCCCCAGGGGGCCCTCTCCACATGGACTGCACTCGACCCCACTCATCCCCGACCCAAAAGCTGCGAGCTCCACCCTCAGGCTGCACCAGGCCCACAGAGAGACTTTGTTCTGCACACACAGTGTCATTTCCTTTTCTTAATTATTTTTAAGCCACTTGAAATTCACGTCTCTTCACCAAAACTGTTTGATTTCCATTTGCTTTAAAAGCACTGGAGGATCTGGCCACGCTCACCCACGTGCTACCCGGGGACCAGGAGTCAGAGCTGAGAGGCCGCTGTCCCTTTGCTGGGCCCGTGTTCTCCGGCTGGCCACCGCCTGCCCCGCGCTGTCCCATTTCCCATGACTCACGTCCTTCATCCATGGGCGCCTGAGTTGGGGAACCCTCTGCCCCCCCCGGGGGGGACTCCTCGGGCAGTGTGCCCGTGCCTGGGTGGGCTTCGTGCCGGGCACTGGCCTGCAGAGCCTGCAAGGACACAAGGCGGGCTCTCCCTGGGGCTGGGTCTTCTGGGGCCCCGGACGCACACTCCCAGAGAGGCCTTCTCTGACCACGTCCTCTGCCCGCGCCCACCCATGCGTCTCGCCTCTGGCTCGCTGCCTGTACAGCCCTGCCCCCAGAGCGTACCGGAGTCTCTGCTTCCACTGGGGTGGCCTTCCCCGTGCAGGCCCTGGATCTGCTGAGTTCCCACTGGGCACCTGGAGCACAGCAGAGCGCCACCCACGTCTGCAGGATGAATGACACAGCGTCTATTCTCCAGGAGCTCCCCCATCCCAGGGGAACGGCCCCGGCTGACCGCGGTGTGCTCAATGGTGATGACCCCCACCCCTGCCCCGCACCGTTCTGCCTTGCCAAACGCACACCGCTGGGAAGCTGTGAGGTGACCTTGTTTGGAACAAGATCTTAGCAGATGCAACCAAGAGCTCAGGATGAGCGCATCCCGGACGGCTGAGGGGCCGTGACGCCAGGCCAAGTGTCCGTGTAGGAGGTGGACAAGCAGGCCCCGGGAAGGCAGAGGTTGGGGTGTGCAGCCACAAGCTAAGCCCCTCCCCCCACCCGTCGGAGCTGCCAGAGGCCAGCAAAGGCGCCGGGCAGCTTTCCGGGGCACAGGGCTCGGCTGACACCTTCACTTCGGGCTCCCTGCCTCGGATGGTGATGGAACAAGGCTCTGCTGCTTCAGGTCGCCAGCTTGTGGGCACTGCTACAGCAGGAAGTGAGCACAGGAACCCCTCGTCTGAAATGCCCGCCGCTGGAAGGGTCAGATCCGGGACCTGTCGGATTTGGGGGCATTTGCATCCACGTCAAGAGAGGGCCTGGGAGTGGGGCCCACGTCGCCTCCATGCGGAGCCGGGAGGTAGTTTTGTACGAGTCTTCGAATGCTTCTGTGCACGGAGCGAAAGGCCCGGTGGGATTTTCACTCGCGACACCACGTCCGTGCGCGGGAAGCTTTGCAACAGACTGAGTTTCTGACCGTGGGTCAGAGAAGCTCAGCCCGGAGGACACTGACCCAGCACGGTGTATCCACCCGCAGACGACCACCCAGGGGGCCGCAGCCATGCCACCCAGGGCCCCAACGACTACGACCCGGCACAGTGTATCCACCTGCAGATGACCACCCAGAGCCCACCCCGTACAGTGTATCCACCCACAGACAACCACCCAGGGGGCCGCAGCCATGCCACCCAGGGCCCCGACGACCCGGCACAGTGTATCCACGTGCAGACGACCACCCAGAGCCCGGGTGCCAACCCCGCGCACGGTGTATCCACCCACAGACAACCACCCAGAAGATTCCTACCCTGTGGGAGCCCCGACTCCACCCACCAGAGGGTCAAAGGTCTGACCTCACACCCTGACCTCCCGAGCGCCTGTTAGTGTGGACCCCTTGGACACCTCACAGCCCGGAAGTGCAAGCCCTGACATCAGTCATCGAGGCTGATGATGGTGATAGTGATGATGGTGGTGGTGGTCCTAGCCTGAGCTTCAGGTCACTACACATATCTGGGGTGGGGCCAGGGACAGCACCCAAGCTCTGCTTCAGGCCAGCAACCCCCCGGGGAGCCCTGGGGAGCCCTTGCCGGGCATCAGCAAAGCCCACGCCCAGCGCTGGCCACCCCACGTCCCTTCCCCGGCGGAGTGCATTTCTGCGGCGCTGGGAGATGTTTTCAAAATGACGCAAGCATATTTCTGAGGTCAGCGTCTAATCAAAAGCGACTCCCAGACGGTGCCCTGGTTTAAAAAGAAAGAGAGAAGAAATTGAGCGCGTCGTCATCCAAACCATTTGAATGAAACGAAGACACAACAAGCTCTACTCTTCCCTTGCGCCAGGATGGGTGACCTCAGTCCTGCAGAGACACAGCTGGAGGGAATTAAGGGGGATCTCCGGTTCCCCAAGATAGCAGAGACGCCCAGCCAGCCACCGTGACTCACGGCAGAGCCACAGAGATGTGGCCCGTGGAGGCGGGGCCTGGAAGGCTGGCAGGGGCTGAAGCCAGCACTCCCGGGTAGGGGTGCCAGGGCTCCAGGGTGGAAAAGTCCCCAGAGCTGGGGCTCTGACTTCTGGGGACCCAGAGGAGATGCCGGGCCTGGACGAGGCTTCTGCAAATGGCCACAGTGCCCTCCTGGGAATGCCACCCGCCACGCCACTGACTCCTCTGAAGCCCCCATCGCCCTGTCACCGACTCTCACCACCTGGCAGAGGAGGAGGGCACCCAGCGACTTCCCCGGAAGCGTGCGGGTTCCCCTTTGCAAGGTTGTGTGTGCCAAGTTCCGACCTTCCTGGGGGTGGGAGGGAGGCTTGACACAGGCACGTGGAGCAGTGTAGCGGGTGGGCTCCACCCTGGCTATGGATGTCTCGTTCACAGTCCTCACCTCCAGGCCACGACCATGGAACTGAGTGTTTTCACACTTGACCCAGTTTCTAAAGTGTTAGCAATGGGGCTGGCATGGTGGCTAAGCAGGTTTAAGCTGCCATGTGCGATTGCAGCATCTCATATGAGCACTGGCTCAGGCCCTGGCTGCTCCGCTTCTGATCCAGCTCCCTGCTAATGCACCTGGGAAAGAAGATGGCCCACGTGCTCGGCCCCCTGCACCCACGTGGGAGACCTGGATGGAATTCTTGGACCCCTGGCTTCAGCCTGGCCCAGCTCCAGCTGCACTGCTCAGAGCAGACACCTCCAAGTGTCTGTCTAGGCTCCTCGGCTTCTTCCTTGTAACTGTCAACCGCCCCTTTACAAACAGTCATGCCGTCTTTCTTAGATTCCCTGTGTGAACGTACATACATCCTCGGCCATTCTCTCACATAGAGTATGTCGAGTGTGAACATTCAAATCCTTGAATGTCTACAAGTGTCCCTGTTTTGTTTAGCTACTCAAGAATCCCAGGTGAAAATCTTTTACCCTCAGAAGGTGGAAGCCATCTGGCGTCCAGGCAGATGATGTCTGGATTGTCAACTTTCTTAGCTGAACACTTTTAAACTTATTCTTCCCCAAAGCCTGTAGGGTGGCTTTCTACTCGGGCTGGGATGATGGCCAGGAGACTTGATGCTGAGCCCCCGTGAGCCTTCCAGGCAAACATCTGGAAAGGAGCAGAGCCACAGAGGAAGGGAACCTCGGCCCCCCTCGCCCAGAGCTCCGTGTCCACCTGCTCATCCTGGGCAGCTCCGGCCCAGGACGCAGACGGAGCCCAGGGAAGTTGGAAACCACAGACACCCGCCTGGGGGCAGGGCTGCCCCTCGCACTGACCCCTCCTGAGCCTGGCACACTTTCTGAAGAAGGAAGCAAGGTGCAGGGCAGCTGGGGGCTGTGCCACTTCTAGCTGAGTGCCCCTGGGTGATGTGCGTACCCTCTCTGAGCCTCAACCTGCTCATCTGTGAATGGGCCATCATCTCAGCCCGCGCACGAGGAGTGGCTGCAGCACGACCTCCTTGTAAGGGCCATGCCTGGCGGCTGACCCCACCCCCCACCCCTCCCTGTACCTCCCCACCCCTCTCCACATTCCCCACCCTTTCCTGTACCTCCCCACCCCTCCCCATACCCCTTCACACCTCCCACTCCCCCACACCTCTCCCCACACCCCACACCCCTCCCCATACCCTCCCGTACCTCCCCACACCCCACACCCCTCCCCATACCCTCCCGTACCTCCCCACAACCCCCACCCCTCCCCATACCGTCCCATACCTCCCCACACCCCCCACCCCTTCCTGTACCTCCCCACCCCTCCCCACACCCCCCAACCCTCCCAATACCCCCCACACCTCCCACTCCCCCTACACCTCTCCCCACACCCCCACCCCTCCCCATACCCCCGCACCCTCCAGCACCTCCTACCCCTCTCACCCTTCCCCCCACACCCCCACCCCTCCCAAACCTCCCTGTAGCCCGTGGCCCGAATTAGTTGTTTGGCCAAGTTGGCTGCTGCAGGTCTCGCTTATTCTAGGGGCCACGGCCCCGCTGGAATCCAGAGGGCAGGAGCTAATCCAGGGGGGGACAAAGCTGCCTGTGACACCAGGGAGCAGGAGGTGTCAGGTGCACCGAGACCCCATGTGCAGTGTTGAGCACTTCTGTGCACCAGGCACCCCCCACCCCGGGGTCACCCCACTTAAACCCCACCCCAGCTTGTGTGTCTTTACCTCGGCCACCGAGCGGGTAACGAGGCTGCACAAACCCCCACCACACGCCCGGAATCACAGCTGCAAAGTGCATGGGTTGGGTCCATTCCCAGGTAGGACCCCAAAGCCTGTGCTCCGGGCTCTGGGCTCCCCCTCAGCAGGGTGCGCTCCCGAATCTCCCAGGAAGCTGAACGGGCTCCGGTGCCTCGCCTGCCTCCCCTCCAGACACAGCCCGAGTGACAGCAGTAACCAGCGGCATTTGCTGAGGGACCGCAATGGGCCAGGCCAACGGCTCTGAGAAGCCACTGAATCCTAGTCCCTAGCATACTCTGCCAGGCCGTCACTAAACCCATTTACAGACGGGGAAACGAAGCCTGGTGGAGACCTGCGCAGCAGGTGCAGAAGGCAGTGCCGTGGGGCTGCTCCAGACACCACGGAGCCAGCCAGCTCCTCCTGAGAACAGCCAATGGCTGCTAGGAGATTCTTACTCAGTCACCGCTTTGCACAGCATCTGCCACCCAGCCACCCGCATGCTCATGCGTCCATCCCTCCACCCATCCATTTGTCTTCTGTCCGTTTATCCTTCTGTCTGTCCATTCGTCCATCCCTCCACCTGTCCACCTGTCTGTCCATCCATCCCCCCATCCCTCCAGTAAACATCTGTGCACTTGGCAATGGTGTGAAATGTGCTGCTGACACGGTAGCAGCCAAGGAGGCAGAGAGCCCTCGTCGGGTGGAGCTGACTCTAGAAAGAGACACACACAGAGGTCATGGGAGGTGCCAGGGAGGATGAGGCACTTGAAGAGCAGAGGGGGTGGGAGGGAAGTGTCCTGCCCGAGGCTGAGGGTCAGGAGAGGCCTCGCTGGGCAGCCTGAGAGGGGAAGGGCCGGTGCCACGTGTGCATCCGGGAATCTTCTTGGAAGTGGCACCAGCAAGTGCCCAGCCCTGCGGTGCAGGTGCACGGCTTTGCTCAAGGAGCAGGAGGCCGAGAGGGAGGGGACGAGGCCAGGAGGGCCCCGGGGCAAGAAGCCCCAGGCCCTGTTTTTCCTGAGCAGGTGAGGAGCCATGGAGAGTCCCACAGTGCCGACTGCGCCTGCCCTGTGTCACCCTCCCCCTGGGCTCGGGTAGGTGCCCACCCTTGCAGAGAAAAGCGAGGGGGAGTCAGGGAGCGAGTGTTCCTCCTGGGATGCAGACCATACGCCCTTATTTTTGTATCTCTGATGCCAGGCGCAGCGCCGGACCCAGGGCGGTCAGTGTCAAGGCCCCACGCTGATGGCCGGTGGATGCGCTATGTGCGCTGGCTCATTCAGGTGTGTTCACCTACGTCATCTCCTGCCAACCCATTACACAGAGAGGGAAAACCGAGGCCTAAGGAGGTGCTGAGCATCACCCACAGCCGCTGGCAGAGCTGGAGCTCACGTTTGTACCCAAGCACAGCCAGAACCAAGTCCCCCCACCCCACACCAGCCCCTTCTCTGCCCTGCCCGCGTGCTGAGTGACCACTCTAGGGAAAGTTTCAGAACGGTCCCGCCCCTGCATACGCAAGCTCCGCCCCTCTCTAGAGTGACGTCATCCCTCAGGCTGCAATGGGGCAGGTGGCAAAGCTGTGGCCGCCACCCCGACTTCCTTCTCTCAGTCCCTCCTGCTCACTGCGGGCCACGGCCATGGGCCGTCCTCTGGGGGCGACACACACTGGAGGGTCTGGCTGGCACCACCACCACCCAGGGCCTGGAGAGAGCACAGCTCCCCTCCCCCACAAGCTCCAGGAGCCTTGGAGCCCTTGGGAAAAGCTGAGCTGGTGTGGCCGATCCCGAGCCGAGGCTCCCATCCCCCAGCAGGAAAACCAGCAGGTCATAAACATGGCTCCCGGAGATTAGCGGCCCGGCTCCTGTGGCCTCTGCCAGGGGCCCGGGGAAGGACTGAGTCACAGCCCGGCCCTTTCTAAGTGGGACTTGAAATGAGAAAGTAAATAAGAGGGGGAAAGAGCCTGATTGTTTTCAGAGTAGAAAACGAGCTTTGGTCATGCTCACAGGCCCCAGGATGACCCAAGGGAGCGAGTCGGAGCCCGGCCCCCACCAAACCTCACCTTCAAGGTGAGGCCTGGAGCCAAAGCAAACACTGTGCTGGAGCCCAGGCGCTGCTGCTGGCCGCCCAGCCGCTTGATGGACTGAACTGAGTGCACACAAGTCACACAGCCCCTTCCTCCTGCACATCTGGGTGGGGGAGGAAGGGCCTGGACCGGGGCCAGCGCCACACTCCCCACGTCCTGCTCCGCGCCTGGCTCCTGCTTCTCTCGTTTCTCTGAGCAGCGGGGCCCAGCACCGGCTACGTCAGCTCGGGGATGCGCAGGGGGCAGGCGCGGGCGGGCGCTCGGACGCCAGAGTGCTCCCCTCGTCCGTATTCGCTATCTAGTGCTGTTCTAAGTGCAGAGAAGTGCAAACGTCTAAATTATTGGAGGAAGTTTTACTGTGCTTCTAGATATTGTACAAACCCAATCTTAAATGCAACAGTAGGGGCCGGCACTGTGGTGCAGCCGGTCAAGTTGCTGCCTGTGACCTGGCCGTCCCACATCGGAGCTGTGTTCCAGTCCCAGCGGCTGCGCTTCCGATCCAGCTCCCTGCTAATGCACCCGGGAAAGCAGCAGCAGGCGGCCCAGGTGCTTGGGCCCCCACACCCACGTGGGAGGCCTGGATGGAATTCTTGCCTCCTGCCTTCAGCCTGGCCCAGCCCTGGCTGTTGTGGCCATTTGGGAAGTGAACCAGCAGATGGGAGATTCTCTCCCTCTCCCTCTCCGTCTCCGTCTCCCTCTCCCCCCTTCCTCTCTCTCTCTCTCATTCAAAGAAATAAGTTTGAAAACACCCACAAACCCCAGCGCCTCTAACCTGTAGGCAGAATCACTCATGCCTCACTGCCCAGCATGCACATACTGCTCTCAGCAGGACGGCAGAGTCACTGTGCTGACACTGCCCCCGGCTGCCTGAGGGTCACGACTGCCCAGTGAGCGCCCCGGGAACAGTGGTGGTGGGACACTCGGGACGCTCTCCATACCCGCGTCACAGGATCGCTCATCAGACCCTCTACTGACCCCTGCCAGCTCTCCCAGCACACATGGAGCACAGGGCCTGTCATGCCCAGGGCCACCTCCCGCCCTCCACTCTCCGCTGCAGGTGCACAGGCCCCTTCCCGCCTCCAGAACACCGGCTCTCCTGACTCTGGCTGCATGCCCGTGGTCCTGTGCCCACGCCGCCCCTGCGGCTGTCTCTGCCGCCCTTGGCTCCCAGCACAAGCGTCCCCTGCTTTGGGCCCCTCCCAGTTCTTCCTCCACATGCATGGCACCAGGAACTCCATACTTGGCGCCAATGGCCTCCAGACCAGGGTTCTGCACTGACCGCTGATGTGCGTAGCGTTGTCACTGCCTGAGACCGGGGTGGGCACCACTGCCCGTGGGCTAGCTCCAGCCCAGTGCCTGCGCCCACAGCACAGTGGAACGGAATACAGTTGCACCTGTTTGCTTGTGCGTCAGCCACGGCTGCTTTCCTGCAAAACAGCAACCTGCCGCTCTGTGGTGGGCACCTCGGGGCCCTCAAGGCCTTCTGGGTCGGAGCTTGCTGGCCCCTGGCTGAGGCTCACGGGAGCCCACCCTTGGATGCGGCATGGGTCAGCTTCTCCCTGTTTCCCGGCAGCTGCATCAGTAGGGGGTGGATGCCCACAGAAAACAAAGAGCGAGGAAGGAGGCAGGAGCAGGTGCCAAGAAGTCGCAACAGGTGCAGTCAACCTGGACACACGCACGCGCACTCCGCTTTATGGCCACGCTGTGGCTCGTGACTCCTGCACGCCTGCTCTGCCCGCGTCACCGGCAGCCCTGCAGCACGCGTCCACATGCACACGTGTCTGTCACAGGCGGCTTTCTCAGGCTGCATGCAACTTTCCTCCCCTACATGGGGTCACAGGCGGGGGACTCCCGTGGAGGGCGGGGAGACACGGGCGATCTGTCTTGGGGTCTGAGAGCAGTGAGGGTGCTTGCTGAGTCGACGAGAGATCCCAAGGGGCCTGGTGTCCCAGGGGAGGCTTCTCTCAGCCTCCTGCCGTGCTGGTGGGTGGCGTTCTGGCTACACGTTCACACCAAGCACACGCATCCCCGGCCCCGGGTCACACAGGTAGGCACCAGCAGAGCAGGTGTAGAGACCCCTGACCCCCAGCCCAGCGCTCCTCCCTCTCACCCCAGCACTGAAGGGAACAGAACACAAGGCCAGCGGCTGGCGTGTGGGCTGCTCCAGAAACCCCAGAGGCCCTAATTGCTTGTCACAGGGTGCAACAGGGACCGTGCACCCCCCGCTCAGCCCCTGGCTCTCCAGCTTCTGCTGCTCCCTAGCCTGATCCTCCAATGCCTCCCCTTCCGCCTCCCCCTCCCCCTCCCCCCTCCCCCCCTCCAGGCTCTGTTCCAGTTAGCAGTGACACTATCATTCCATTTGTATCTGTCTCCCAGTCGGGCCGCAGTGTAAGGTACCATATCCGGGGGCTTAAAACACCCCCTGTGGCGGGTGGCACCAGGTGGGTCTTCTCGGGGCTTGAAGGGGGCACTAAGGTTTGGGGGCGAGTCTGGGTATTCCCTGAAGTCCGTGTGTTAAAAGCTTGGGCCCCAAAGTCTTGGCAATGGTGAATGGATCAAGGGTGGACACAAAGTCCAGTGGAGGTGTCTGAAGGTGGGGTCTTGGGGAGGGACAGGACGTGTCGGGAGGGAGGGTGCAGCCCCCTACCTCTCGGAGAGGCAGACACAGGTGCTCCCTCTTGGGGGTGATGCCTGCACCACCTCTCCCTCTCTCCTTCCCGGCTCGCCACAGGGTGCACCTCCGCTCACTCTGCCGTGGCCACCGCTGGTCTCAACAGATGGCACAACCAGTGACACCGTCGCCCGCGGCTTCTCTCCAGCGTGTGTCACCATGGTGGGAAGCGGACGACCCAGGGAGAGCGCTCCAGGGCTCCCCCAGCCTCAGGAGTCCCTGCAGCCTCTGCCTCCACCTCCACGTGCCCTCCCCGGGGTGTCTCCGGGCCCCCTCCTTTCCCGTAAGGACACCTGTCACTGGGTTTAGGGCCCAACCGCCATCCAGGGTGATCTCATCCTGAGATCTTTAACTGCACTACATCAGCCCTTTTCCGGGCTAAGTTCACCCTCACAGGTGCCAGGGGTGGGACTTGGCGTCTCTTTCAGGACCACCCAACCACTGACAACTGCTCAAACCAGAGTCACCCTCGGTGCTGCTTGTTCCCTGATGACCTCCCTATCCCAGGCACCTCCTCTGTCTCCACACCGCCCCCTCCCCAGTCGGCTTTACATGACAGCGGAAGGACTCTTAGAACAAAGCAAGTCTTGTCCCTCCTTTGCTCAAAACGTTTCAGCAGCCCCCGCATCAACAGGACGGCGCTCTGTAGGGCCCAGGTTGGTCCACCTGCCCCCCACCCCATGCTCCCCTTGCTTCCTCACCCTGCCCCTGCCCACATGCCCCTGGCTGCCTGGCCCTGAGCCCACCCCACGTGCTTCTGCTCGGGCCCCGCTTCTTGCTGCGTCTTCCATCCAGACTGCCCTTCCCAAAGGGTCCACGCGGTTCCTTGTGGGTGGGGCCAAACATAAGAACTCTGGTGGAGAGAGGCCTGGCCCAAGCTCACCGGATCTGCAGTGCGAGGGGCGTGGGCTCCCCCGGCCTCCTGCCGGCGGCTCAGGTGCAACCCCAGGGGCTGGCATGCGCTTCCTCGGGCAGCCTCACGTCCTGCAGGGAACGGCACTGCCCACTTCTCCTCCCAGCCACAGACGCGAGCGGTGCCCTCCCCCTAGCGGGGGACAGGATTTACGGTGTCTAAACCTTGGCACAGAAGTCATCTACACGTCACTGTGGCTCCTCTCTGCCATGCTCCGCACCTCGGAGAGCTCCAGGTGGTGGGGATGGCACACACACTTGGCAGGGGTTATCCCAGGGATGATACTGCAGGTGTGCAGGCGGCAAGAGAGGTCAGCCACTTATCCTGAACAGCGCAACTGCCAGGCGGCCATGCCGGAATCCGAATCCAAGCCTTTAGCCCTCAGAGCACCTGTCCCTGATGGGGACGCTGCTCACTGACAGTACCTTTAAGCCAGGGACTCCCCGCTTCAGCACCAACACTTGGAGTGGGACAGTTCTTGGCCGCAGGGACCGGTCCTGTAATCATTGCGTTCAACAGCATCCTGGCCTCTACCACAAGACACCGCCAACACTCCCACCTGCCCCTGAGCCGTGACAACCAGATTGTCGCCAGAGATTGCCACTCTCCCCCAGGGGCCACACTGTACCCATTGAGAATCACCGCTTTAGCCCAAGACCACTCCCCTGGGCCCCGGGTCCCACCGACTCCTTCCTCTTCTAGGAAAGCGCTGAGGCCCAATTCTACTGTCCACCTGCTTCTACCGTGGGATGGACCCAAGCCACAGGGGCAGCTCAGCTAGGCTCCTGGGGCCACGCTCTCCCCCCATGACCTCTAGAACAGAGAAGGCGCTGGTGGGCCGGAAGTGAAGGGAGAGAAGGCCGGCCAGGTGGATGGCTGTAGAGCCGAGAGGTGGCCGAGCCACTGTTTCCGAGCGAGCCCCGGGAGGCTGTTCTGCGGGGAGGCGGGGTAAAGGCAGGTGCACGGTCTGTGGGGGGTGGGCACTGCCAGGCTCTCAGCTGTGGGGCTTCCTGCAAGCTTAGCAGGATCTGGGGCACAGCCTGGAGGGGCTCTCCCAAGAACCCACAAGGCTCCCGAGGTTTTGCTGAGCCAACCTCAACGAGTCCCTTCCGTTTAGCCCTGGATGGCAGTCCCACTGGGAGAAGGAAGTTTGTCCCAAGGAATGAAGTCTTGGAGGCGAATGAAATAACAGAGGCAACAGAGCCCTGGACCCCCGGCATGGTGCTGGGTGCTCAGAGCTCATTCCTGGGGACATCGCCGAAGGCGGCCAGGACAGTCGATTGCTAGCCAAAGACTGAAGACCACGTTTCCCAGCATCCCTGCAGCTAGATGCACAGTCACACATCCTGAGATTATGGTTTGGTCTATACAGATAAAAGGGGCTTTAATGAGGAACAAGAGGCACGCTCTGTACAGAGGAAGCCGTGAGGACCGTATGGCTCCTCAGCTTCTTCTGACTGCCAGCCCAGCATGTGGATGGGGTGGCTGGAGCTGCGGCAGCCACCCTGAACCCTGAGACAGCCTTGAGGACAGAGCCACACGCTGAGGATGGCAGAACCGGAGTCGCGCAGTCGCGAGTGAGTTTTGTAAATGACAGGATAACGATAAACTTCAGTCTTAGCGAGCCTGGCTGCGTTCTCTGTCCGGCACCGCTCGAGAGACCAGACAGACGGTACTCGACGTTACACATGGACATCCGTGGTGGGGACTCCTCCCCTGACACTTTTATGAGCGCAGCTGTGCAGAGTTTGGATGTTTAGACTACACTAGAAGCCGAAGCTCTGTCTTAACGATGCAGAGGCCAGGAGCAACGAGAAAACAGGCCTGGCTTTGCTGTGTCACAGCGTTCATTACAGCAACCGTGAGCGACAAACAAAACTGCTCTCTGGGCCTGGGGTGAGGGTGGGGGAGTGGGGGCGGGGCGAGCTTGCCACGCTTCCCTCTGGTGGGGCCAACCCTTGTGTGTATGTGATGAGCAGATCAGAGGCAGGGCAGCGGCTGCAGCGAGCGCCAGCAAACAGCCTTCCGGGCATTTTCCTGGTTTGATCAAAATGAAGCATCATTGAGAACAGCGCCCTCGCTGGCTGTGTCTGCCAGGCCTGGGGAGACCCCACCCCCTCCAATGGGTCATGCCACGCTGGATGTCATTGGCTCTGAATTCTGCACAGGCGAATCGCCTTGGAGGGCCACAAGCCCACAGGGCCTCGGCGGCAGCAGCAGGAACTTCTGGAGAGTCCCCGTTTAGCAGCACGGGTCTCGGGCTCCACCCACGAGACAGCGAGCAGCCACGAAACACGGCCACTGCGGGCACCAAGGAGGGTGAGGCCAAGATGCTTGGGAGCCTGAGCCTCCCACAGCATGGCGGTCCAGGCCCCAGACCTGGAGGCAGATGGAGCCCTCCGCTCTGTGAGCACTCACTAACCAAATGACTGCACCCCCAGGGCTGCCGTGTTGCCATCTGTAAGATGGGCACAGGGGCCGTGCCCGCGCGTGGGAGACGTGCTGTGACCTGCTGCTGTTCCCACTGCATGGCTGCCCCACACTTTCTGTGTGAGGTCAGCGTCCCACGAAGAGTCGTTTTAACTGCACGACACTTGGCAGAGATGTTCTCAGAGGTGGTCCTTTAGACGCTGAAGAAGGAGAAAGATCAGAAAGTCATTGTCCAGGCCGGCGCTGTGGTGCAGCAGGTTAAGCCACCACCTGCAATGCCAACTTCCCTTATGGGCACTGGTTCAAGCCCCAGCTGCTCCACTTCTGATCCAGCTCCCTACTAATACACCTGGGAAAGCAGCAGAGGCTGGCCACATGCTTAGGCCTCTGCACCCATGTGGGAGACCTGGAAGAAACTTTGACCTGGCCGGCCCCAGCTGTTGTGGCCATCCAGGGAGTGAACCAGCATATGGAACATATTTTTTTCTCTCTCTCCCTCTGTGTAACTAACTTTAAAATAAATAAACCATCTTTAAAAGAAAGATAGTCATTGCCACTGTCCTTATTTTATTATTTTTTTTAGAGGGGAGGCTGAGAGAGAGAGAGAGAAGTCCTCTATCCAGTGGTTCACTCCCAATTGGCCGCGATGGCCAGAGCTGTGCCGATCTGAAGCCAGGAGCCAGGAGCCTCTTCCAGGTCTCCCACATGGGTGCAGAGGCCCTTGGGCCATCCTCCACTGCTTTCCCAGGCCACAGCAAAGAGCTGAATGGGAAGTGAAGCAGCCAGGTCTTGAACCGGCGCCCATATGGGATGCCAATCAAAACTCCACATGCCCTTGGCTACAGGGATTGGTTCAGGAATGGATGCATGACCCAAGATAGACCAACCAGAGTTAACCTTAGGAATTCTGCAGGAACCATTGGTGGGGGACACTGCCCTTCAACTGAGGTTCTGGACCCAGGGATCCACAGTTGCTGGTGGGGAGGCTTAGCCTGCACTTGGGAAGAACTCGCCTAAGGATGTAGCCCAAGACAAGGAAACCAGAGTGGGAGATCAAGGGACAGCGCCCCGGAGACGGTGCCCTGAATCCAGCCACACCCCGGCTTTTGGGCTACATGGGCCTGGGCTTGTTCTTTATTGGCTTACGCCGATTTTGACTTGGAACCGAGAGGCTCATCACTCACTCAGGTGGAGAGTGGACACCTTGAACCCCAGCCCTGTCCCCTAGGAACTGGACAACGTCAGAAGCAGCTGGCATCAGAAGAAAAAACCTCACTCGGGCTCAGAAGGGAGCCGGGACCTGGGCCAGCCATGAAGGTGCTAGGCAGGATAGAAACGTGCCCCACCTGGGTTCAGCCTGGCAGCCCGGAAGCTGTAGGGCCCCGAGCCGCACCTGTGCCCTCCCCGGTTCTGTCAGGGACCGTCCTCCGTCAAGCCACTTCCCCTAAGTCCTCCGTCACTGTCCTTCCCCACACCATGCCAGGCACTGGCAGAGTGAACGGCAGAGATGGAACCAATGCGTGGGAGCCAAGGCCGCTCCCAGTGACTCACAGTGAGGGCGAACGAGGGGCTGTGTGCCACTGACCCTCACCGAGCACCTCCATGAGCCATGTAGGATCCCGGCGCTGAACACAGTCCTCTCACTGCACCCTCGTAACCCCACAGGGAGGCGCCTACCACAAGCCCCATTTCACAGATGAGGAAAAGGAGGAACCTCGCCCGTCTCAGTCTTTTCTTGAGGACCCAACCGAACCTGGTGCATAGTAGGCGCTCAAACAGGCAAGCCAGCCTAGAGAGGGCGCTCCCCACCTCGGCATGGTTGGTGTTCAGGACAGGATCGGTCGGTCCGGGCACTGCAGGATGCTTAGCGGTGTGCTAGGCCCCCAGCCACTAGAGGGCAGAAGCATCTGCACCTGCGTCCCCCCCAGGTGGACAGGCACTTGGCCCGGCTGTTAAGAGGCCGGCATCCGGGAAGACAGCAGGTGATGGCGCTAGTACCTGGGTCGCAGCCACCTAGGCAGGAGACCAACATGGAGTCCTGGGCTCTTCACTTTTGCCTGGCTCAGCCCTGGCTGTTCTGGGCATATTTGGGGATTGGTCCAATAGATGGGAACTCTCTCTTTGCCTTTCACATAATTGGAAAACGAGATAGCGTCAGGTATTGCCAGCCATCGCTCAGGGTGGAGAACCCACTGGTCCCCGTGGTCACCACGACCTCTCGGTAACTTGCCCAACTACCTGAGATCGAAGCACCTAAGTGCCCCGGGGACTGACGCAGCACGCATTCGACGCACAGCCTGGCCAGCAGCCACGGCAGGGGCCTGCAGCATCGGTGACGTGAGCGCCCAGCAGCGACCACAGCCCACAAGTATGCGGCGTCCTCCGTCAGCGCTGGCAGCCCCGGCATCCATACATCCGCAGCGGCGCGACGGGACACCGAGAGCCCCGGTGATGTCAGGGGGCGGCGGGCCTGGCGTCTGATTTCAGAGAACAGCCCATTCCCCAGGAGACGCCGTCTGCAGAGGGCAGCAGAAACCCAATGTGATTTGCTTTGCCACAAATGGCAGAAGCGAGTTTCCATCAGGAGATGGAAATAGATCTCATTTCTCCAGAGTCACTTCTTTCTTCCCACGGATAGAGACAGAGCGAGGCCCTGTCCCGGTGGCCACACTGTGTCCATGTGGGACAGGACAGGTGGGTGCAGGTCGACGCGTGGGCTCCACCCCCAAGGATAACAGATGTGCATCTGTAAGGAGCGGGTGGATTCCCCCTGCAAACAGTCGGCCTCACCAACAGGTGCACTGCCCTCTGCTTGTTCTGGGCGCTGTAACTCACCTAGGGATGGTTTTAGAAAGTCTGTGGGGTGGGGGCTTGGGTAGGCTCCAGACAAAACAGTGCCAGTGCACACCGGGCCAGAGCATCTGGGGATTCTGGGACCCATGCGTGGGGAGGTCCCGGGACCAACTGCACTGCAGACACTGAGGAGCTTGTGTTAAAAATGACTCTTAGAACATACGGGGCACACACGACACGCGCATCACAGAGCTGCGTGCCCGTGTGTGCATCTTCTCTTTCCCATGGAGTCTTTACGTCTTAGCTCATCTACGTTCAGCCACTGGAAGCTGACCTTGGCCGTGGCATCGTGTCCTCCTGCTGGCTCCTCCGCGTTAGCAGGAAACTTAGGTCCAGGGCACACAGCAGGGATGGGATCTACAGGACGGGGTGAGCACCAGCTCCCCCAGCTGGGCTCCGATGCAAGTGGGGAGGGGTGGGTGCCCCCCGCCGTGACCCTGCAAGGATCCTAGAGGGTTTGGTGGTGCCGGCGCACGCAGTGTGAAACTCACAGTGGGGTCCACCCTCTGAACCTCGGCCAAGCCACCTGCTCCCAGGCCTCAGTTTCCCCTCCTGCAAAGCAGGAAGAGGATGGGTCCAGCCCCAAGATGGTAACGAAGAGGAGCTGTGATGATAAGGCCGTGTGAGGGACTGGCTTTTCCCCAGGGCCAACGGAGGTGGGCATGGCGCTGCCTCATGTGGGGGGCATCAGAGAAGCGACAGGGGGCCAGGCCGGCACCTGGGTCCTTTCAGTATCACCCGAGAGCGTGCTGATGGCCCGAGGGCGAGAGCCGCAGTTCTGACATCCGGCCGGCTGCTCCGAAAGTGCTCCCTCGGCATTTTTTCACCACCATAGCGACTGCCTCTCGGCTGGCAGGAGGCCCAGGGAACGTGGGACCGCGGTCTCAGCCCAGGGTCCCGGGTGGACCCTGCAGCAGCGTTTTTCCACGCCTGCTGCCGGGCTGGCTCTGCTCTCAGCCGAGTGTGGTCCCCACGGAACGGTGCGTCCCGGGCGGAGCACGCTGGCCTGCCCGCGGTGACTCATGCGCGTTTGTGGGGAGCCGGGACCCAGGCCGCACGCTCGGCTGCCAAGGGGGCCTCCGCGGTGCTGCCCTGGCCAGGGCTGGGATCCCCCAAGCTGCTTTGCTCTTCCTCGGAACCCGGGCCCACCCTGGTGGCCATGCCTGGTCAGTGCTGCTTCCGGGACCCAAAACCCACACCCTGACCACCTCCAGGAATGGACTCAGCAGATCCCAGTTCCCACGCAGAGCCCCATGGGGGTCCCAGGGACTCCCCAGGGCAGCAGAGCCTCCGCCCCACCCAATTCCAGTGGGGGCACCTCGGACCTGACTTCCAGACATGTTGATTCATTTGGGAGGCGGGTAGACACAGAGCCCCTGCCTGTAGGTTCACCCCCCTCCCCCATCCCCTGTGCCTGCCATGACAGGGCGGGGGAGGGGCTGGAGCCGGGAGCCGGGAGCCAGGAGCCAGGAGCTCAATGCAGGTCTCTCACGTGGGTGGTGAGAACTGACTCCTGGCGCATCATGGCTGCCTGCCAAGTCTGCAACAGCGGGAAGCTGCAGCGAGGAGCCGGGGCTGGGGATCGAACCCCGACACTCGGATGTGGGGTGAGGTTACGTTAGCTGGGGTCAACCGCAAGGCCAGACACCTGCCCACGGCCTGGCTTCCACCCAGCTCTCTCGGCATTCTCCTTACTCGGCCTCAGCTAAGTCACAAGAGGGGACTTCAGAGTCTGTGAAACACGGCGTTTAAAGATAACGCACGCTGTCCGTGAATCTTTTGGGGCTCCCTTACGTAGCCTCTGTGGCCCTCAACTTTCTCAACTGGCAAATGGGACGGCTGCAGCGCCCACCCTGTCTGTGGGGGGTGAATGCGGCAGGTGTAGGGGAAGGGGCGTCTGGCGCCGACATGGGCTGGGGAGCAGGGGTCGCCAGGGCCATCAGCTCCTCACGGAGTCAGCCTGGCCACTTGTCACCTCTCTGGGCTCCCCTTCCTCATCCGCCCCCTCCACCTGCCCCGGGAAGGGCGCCAGGCCGTGTGTGGCACTGTGGCCCCGGGCCCTGACCAGGCCTCTGCACGCTCTCCCACACCTCATCATTTGCCACGTCCATCAGAGAGGTTCAGCGACTTGCTCAAGGCCACACAGCTGGAGAGCCGAGTCCAGGTGTTCTGATTCCCGAACCTCTCCTACCACACTGTAACTTCTCCTTTTGGATATTCCAAATGTCCACATTTCAACTGACAGGGGCGGGGCCAGTGCTGTGGCGCACTGGCTAAGCCTCTAACTGTGGTGCTGGCATCCCACATGGACGCCGGTTCGAGTCCCAGCTGCTCCACTTCTGATTCAGCTCTCTGCCTTGGCCTGGGAAAGCAGTAGGAGATGGCCTAAGTCCTTGGGCCCCTGCACCCGTGTGGGAGACCTGGAAGCAGCTCCTGGCTCCTGGCTTCAGATCAGCACAGCTCTGGCTGTTGCAGCCAACTGGGAAGCAAACCAGAGATGGAAGACTTCTCTCTCTGCCTCTGCCTCTCTCTGTAAGTCCTTCAAATAAATTAAAAAATAAATAAAAATAAACTGACAAGGGCGTGACACTTCTAATAAGCGCTCCAGCCGGTTCGCTCCCTGCTGTGTCTTTTGTTGTAACCGGGATTGGCGTTGCGTCAGCCTGGCTGAGTTGGACTCCCCAGGGCTCCCTAGCCAGCGGGGTTTCTGGTTAGCGTGGGCCACGACAGGCTTCCTGGGCCCGCCCTGCAGTGAAGCAGCTCCTGTGTCCTTGTCACGTGTGGCAGGTGGTGCCGGCACGCGGGCCCAGCCCCTCCAGGTAGGCGCTCGTCACCTGGCTCACCTCATGGGCCTGCGGGGCCTGCGCACTACCCCCCACATCTCTCATGGGGCAGAGACCCGCTCAGCTGCGTGACGAAGGCCGCCACCTTTCTTCTGCCCCCACCGCCCCGGCGGTCCTCACAGATGCATGCTGGGAGGTAGGAGACACGGATGAGGCTCCCGGCCGCCCCCACCCCGTCACCCACCCCTCCTTCCTGGTGGCCAACTTGGCCATGCTGCATCACGTTCGGAGTGGGGGACTGGCTCCCACAGAAGCTCAAGGTCAAATCCCTATGATCAACCCTTCCCACTGGTTCGCGCTCTCCTCGAATCCCGGGGCGACCACAGAAGCCGAGTCTCATTTCATGGATTGTAACTAGAATAACCCAAGCCCGTTTCCACTGCTTCATCGTTTTCAAAGCTCATATCTGGGAGCGTGGACGGAACACCTACAAGTGCTGCTCATCATCTCAATTAGGCTCGAAGGTTTGAAAAAATACCTTCCCGATGAGGCTGGGAGGACGCCCTGTGCCCTGGACCCCAGCGCCCCGGCTCCACATCAGCCCGTGGTTTCTTGCCGCAGTCCTGCCCTTGACTGACGCTGAGAGTGAGAACCTCTGCAAGCTGGCCCCTGGGGAATGCGGCCCGTCTAGTGGAAAATCTGATGCCAGCTTGGGCCTTGTATTGCAAGCCTGCGGCCAGCCTGGAGGAGGTGCTCCGAACCACAGGAAGTGATGGGTCTCCCTGGACGAGGCCAGCAGATATGATCTGAAACAGAACCGTTGCCAGCCCTGGGCGCAGGACATAAGCAACTTCATGTTTACAATCGCACATTCCTTGGCGTGTGTGCACGTATGTCTGACTCGGCATGCATGTGCACGAGTCCACGCAGCACGTGAATCGGCAGGGACTCACCGGAGAATGGGCCATCAGGAGACCTCTGATGGAGGCCCCACTGGCCCGGCGAGGGTGCCGCAGTAAAACAACAAACAGCTCCCCACTCACGAGCGCGGCAGCGGTGAGCATAGCCGGAGACCAGTTACCCCGACGAGGGCACCAGCGCACGAAGCCACGCATGAGCCTCTAGTTGACCACGGTGGGAGGGCAGCTCGGCTGGCTGTCCCCACGGTCGGCACACTGCGGCCCGGGGCCGGCCGCTGGTGCTTTTAAACACGTGGAGCCCAGCCACGCGTGGCCTCGGCTGCTGGTCTGTGGCTGCTCTGATGCGGGCAGCCTGCAGAGCCTGGGCTGGCCACCACACGGCCCTGAGGCCAGGTGAGCTGACCGCCGGGCTACTCCATCGCCTCCAGGGCCCCGGAGGTGCCCAAACACCTCTCCCATTTTTGATAAACCAGTGACGCCCCTCAGCCCCTGTTTCCTCCCTCCCACTCCCATCATCTCAGAACTCTGGGATTCTCTTGGGGGGAGGGGTCAGTCCCAGTGCCAAACCCAGCCCTGCATCACGGCCGGTGTCCTCACCACCACCAGAGGGCACTGGTGAGCACAGGTCGCTCTGGCTCAGCAGGCCGGACTGAGCTCTCTGCACCCCACTCCTTGGGTCCCGAGGTCACACACTTAGCTACTTTGGGTCTTCGCTTCTTGACCCGCTAACTAGATCTTTTTTCCTTGCTTTCAACCCAAGCTAACAAGATTCCTAGGAACTAGATGAAGATCTAAAGGAGAAGAGCAGACGGGGGAAGCCCCAGCGGGCCTGCACCACCAGCATGCAACGCGGGGAGCTGGGAGGGCCCGGGGTTCTCATGTCCACGGGAAACTGCTGGGCCCAGAGAGGGTAAGCAACCTGCCCTAGAGCGCACAGCCCCCCACACAGCAGAGCCCTCCTAAAGCTATGACTGCAGGAATGCCGAGTGCCTGGCTTGGGGGTCAGACGGGTCGGCTGTGACCTGAGCCCTGCCCACTCCGGATGTTTCTGTGAGGCGGTTAGCAGTGTCAGCGCCGGCTCCAGTCTTCAGTGTGAGACGGGCTCGGAGGGCCGGCTCACTCCCCCAGGCGGCCAGGCAGGGAAGGAGCAGGCTGGGGTTCAAACAGCCAGACCTAACGCCCTCCCCAGCACTGCTCTCCCAGCACGGAGAGTTTCATCAAATCTCACCTCCCCCGGGGGGCAAGACGGGCACCTCGGTTCCTCCCCAGCCTGAAGCAAACGACTTGGCACCGTGGCCGCCGCGACCCAGCCTCGATTCCGACTTTCTCTTGGATTACGTGCTGCGTGCCCAACCCTCATCCACACCTTCACCCCTGGCTGTGTTCCTGGCTTGAGGATGTAACAGCCAAGCAGACGGCCGGAACCCCGGCTCCCACGGGAATGGTGTCTCAGCGGGGGGGAACAGCAGCCAACAGACAAACAGTGCGTGGCTGTGCACTGGGCACTCACACACGCCACAGCGCCAGAGCTTAGGAGACAGCTATGAGGACAGAGTCCCAGAAAGTGTGGTCCTGGAGGGCTTCCCTGAGGAGGTGACCCACGGGCAGAGGCCCGCATTCCCGTGTGTGCTACCTAGGGCCTTGTGGGAACGTGGCTTTTATCCTCTTTGTGAATGGAGAGGCCCTACTGTTCAATGATCACATTGAGTTTTTTTGGTCAGGATTGGCAGGGCGGGGCAGGAGGTCCCTCTACTCTACTCTCTCCTGGCCAGAGGGAAGGAGCCGGCTCCCTCAACCCCAGGTTTGGGGGCTGCTCCACCCCCTCCCCCGCCCCGGACAGGCTCTGTGCCCCCACCCAGAGCAACCACAGCTCCAGGGAGCAGACGGGCAGCGGACGGCTATCGGAAAAAGTGACTCACCGCCGCCCTGGCAGGGGGCCCTGCGATTGCCGGATCTGCTCTCTGCGTGAGCGTGGAAACCGCACGCCAGGCTGCGCCGCCCCGGCCCGCCCAGGCCCGCCCAGCCCCCTCTCTCATGGCCCTGGAGTTAAGAATCAGGTACAGCCAGATGCACCGCGCCTTCAGCACCCCAGTCCTCCCTGTGTGTGTGTGTGCGCGCGCGCACGCGATACGTGTGCTAGGGCCCTATGGAACAGGAAACCCAAGTGGCGGCCGCTGGCTCCCGTGGCAGCCTCACTGCTGCCCCCTCCTGGTGGCCCCACAGCAGTGCACACTGCCCTGGCTCCAGGCTCCAGAAAGATTTGTTTTGCATGCGTCAGTCCACAAAGCAATTACCTGTAACCGAATCCCCGGCCCAGGCCGTCTGACTTCATCAGGACATTGAGGGCCGGGAGGGAGACACTTCTGGCCACAGACACCACGGAGGGGAGTTCCCGCACCGCGGCGTCCATGATTTCACTCTGGCCTCTGTGCCAGACTGGAGGGCAACCCCGAGGATGCTGGAGCGGGGATCCGTGGGCAGTCTCCCTCAGTCCGCCGGCCACAGCCAGGCGCCTCTCCTTCTGGCACCCATGGGAGATGGATCTGGGGGCTGTGGAGAGGAACTGGGCTCAGTGTAGACAGAGAGCGAGGTCCGAGTCTGTGGGTTTCCGAGCGGAGGTGGAAGACTTGTGCACACACACACAGATGCATGCACACACACATGAACACAAGAACACACATGCACAGACACACACGTGCACACATGCACACAGCACAGGTCCTCTGAAGCCTTCTAAAAGGGACAGCACCTTCAGCATGGCACAGACGCTAAGAACAGAGCTAAGACCTGGGCACTCAATGAGCGCCTGCTGGTTACTTCCTTCTCACCAGGTACCCATCCGCCAGTAAGGGCTGCCGTGTCCCAGGTGGCCCCAACCTGTGGCCATGGTGACTCCAGGCAGATCTGAGCAGAACGGAGGCACCCAGCTAGAAAATCAGAGTTCGAATCCTGCCTCCAGCCCTTCTGGTGTGGGGCATGTTGGGCAGGCATCCGGTGCACTTCCTCCCGGGACACGGAGGTGACCGCTGACATTCCGCCCGTGTCCCCTGGAGGACAGTGACGTCATCTGTGTAAGCTGCCTCAGCACGTCATGGCAGTTACGTCTTCCACCTCTGTCACCGACTCCCAGGGTCTTCAACCGGCACCTGCCCCTGCCGGCCCCCAGACACAGCCCCAATGTCCCAACCCTGGGGACGCTGGCCTGAGAGGTGGCTGTGGTCTCAGGGCCCACGTGTGCGTCACAGTGTCTCTGAGTGACGGGATCTGAGCAGGGCTTTGCCTTGTCTGCCACGCGGCACCAGACAGCGCTCAGCCAGCCGCAGCCGCCGTGAGCGCCGACTAGGGCGAGGCTCGGGCAGCTGTCCGACAACGGCAGTGTTAGCCCGCGGGGGGGACGCTGCCGCCTCCTGCCCTTTCTCCTCTTCAGAACCCCGGGTCTTCCTCCCTTGTCCCTGCTTCCAAATCAGGCCACTTCCTTCTCCATCCACGGCCATGGCCACACTGTCGATCATGTGGCCTCGGGCAGATCATCCCATGGCCACTTCCCCTCTCCTGCCCCTGCCCCCGCCATCATCCCTCCACTCTGAGCCTCCAGGACTCTAGAAAAAGCAAAGCCCACTTCAGATCGCACTGCTCCCCTCTCCCTCCCACCCTGGGGAAGGTGAAAAGTTGAAGTTCGCCGCCTGGGCCACACCACCAACCACCCTGGTCTGAGCTCAGCCGCGCACAATCAGAGCTCACGCCTGCCCCAGGGCCTTTGCCCAGGCCATTTCCTCCGCCTGGAAGGTTCTTCCCCTGCATGGCGCCCCCTCCCCCTGCACCCTCCATTCTCTCTGCCTGGCTGATGCTTCGTCATCTTCGAAGGCGCTGCTTAAATGTCACCGCCCCAGGGACGCAGCTCCGGTTGCTGTGGCTGTGTAGCACATTACCCCAAATACCAGGAGCATGAAACAACCGTTTATTCTGCTCGCTGATGCTGTGGGGCAGGAATGCGGGCGGGCAGGACACACTGGCACAGCTTGTCTCTGCTCCAGGACGTCTGGGGCTGGCCCGTCTGAGGGCCTGTTCCTTCACAGGGCTGGCGGCAGCATGGTGGCTCCGGTCCATGTGGGCTACGGGAACGTCCTCACAGCCCGGTGGCCGGCTTCCCAGGACGAGTGTCCCCAGACAGACGGTCCCCTGGGTGGAGGACAGACTGTGACCTGGAGAGGCACAGGGCAGCCCTCCTGGCACATTCTAGGGACTTGAAGCCAATCCCCAAGACTGGCTCACGTCCGAGGGGAGGGAACCAGGCACCCGCCTAGGGGGGCTGAGGGCTCCTTTAGGTTGTAAGAACGTGCGGGGTGCGAGACGGTGACAGGCCGGGGCCAGTCCTGATGCTGCTGTGGGTGGAGTCTCTGTCTACGCTCACACACTTCCCTGGACAACACTTCATACGCGCTGCACGGGCCACTCAGTATCTACCCAAGCCGTACAGCAGGTCCTAGGTACCCTGCCCGTCGCCCAGCACCCCGGGGAAGCCTGCGGCCGAGGAAGGCGGGGCTGCTGCCCACGCAGTACAAGGGGGAGCACGAGCCCTGACCCCAGCCCCCACGGCAGGGCCCGGGAGCGGGGGAGACTGTGGGGCTGGCCAGTGCAGGGCGCACGAAGAGGCCCCTGCAAGGTCTGGCTCACGCGCTGAAAGGAGGGGCACCCTCGCCGGCCCTCCCCGTACCCCGCCGCCGGGAGGTGATAGTGACAGCCAGGCCGTTGCTGTCAGGGGCCCCGGGGGGTCCCCAAGGGTGCTACTGTGGGGGGCAGCATCTGACCCTGGCCCCGACAAGGTCCCTCCTGGCACTCACACGCTGGCGACTCCTGCCAAGGTGGCTGCAGCTCCAGACTTGCTGCTGACCAACAGGATGGGGCAAAAGTGATGACGTCACTGCCAGACTACCCAAGGGACTGTGACTTCTGTTTTGTCTGGACTGAGTGACTGTCTATCTCTCTCCTTCTTGGCTTGCTGGCTTTGGGGGCGCAGGGCACATGTGCGAGGGGCCCCAGGCCAGGAACAGAGGCCAGCAACAGCCAGCAAGAAGCCGAGACCCTCAATCCCGTAAGCTATACAGCACCGAAGCGGCCGCGTGAACCCGGAGGCAGATCCTTCCACAACCCGGCCTTGAGATGGCGCTGCAGCCCCCCGGGAGGCCTCGACGCAGGGGACCCCCGAGCCCAGGCCACAGCAGGCGTGCACTGCTCCAAGCCACTCAGCCTGGGGTGCTCTGCTGTGCAGCCAGGGATGACGGACACGCGGACGGTGACGGACACGCGGACGGCTATGCAGTCAGGGATGACGGACACGCGGATGGCTGTGCAGCCAGGGATGACGGACACGCGGACGGCTGTGCAGCCAGAGATGACGGACACATGGACAAGGAAGGCAGGAGGCTGGGTCCCTGGTGACCTCACGGAGCGGAGCCGCCACCCCGCCAGGGAGCAGTGTGCACCTGCTGGGTGCGAGGCCACATGGAGCCAGGCAGAAACCCCGAGCCAGACGTCCTTGCGAAGTCCAGGGCCGGGGCTGGAACTGAGGCTGGGAAGGTGGAGCCAAGCAGAGCGGGGCCCAGGCCCCAGCACCTGGCTCTGTCTGAGTCACCTGCGGCAGTGCGACCCGAGCTGGTGGCTGAGGTCGTGGCGCGAATGGGAGGCTGTGTCAAGATCTCACTCTTCCTCAGGACTTGGGCAAGGGGCTGTGCATGGCCCCTGAGGCTGCCCCCCAAACCCTCACAGCCAGGCCCGTGAAGCTGAGGGGACCCTGATCCCGGTCTACATCAGATGCCACAGCCAATGGTTCAGGGAAGCAGGGAACAGCCGTGGCTGACGGGGAAGAAGCTGGAAAAAGGGGGGGGGGGGAGCGGTCCCTGAGGACGGGCTCCCAGCAGGCCTGGGCAGAGAGCAGCGTTTGAGGACGCCCAGTAGGGGAACGGGGCCACAGCCATGCGGCCACCAGAGCCAGGTTCTGCCCACAGCCTGCACGTGCCTGGATCGGGCCCCTTCTGCCAGCTCCCAGGCAAGAGCTCAGCCCAGCTCACACCTTGCTGGGAGCCTGTGAGGCCCTGAGCCGAGTCCGCTGTGGCCACCTGGGCTTCTCGGCCGTGGACCCAGCACTGATTGAGGCCACGGTGGCGCCTTGTCCCGCAGCAGTGCTGAGATGGGGCCAAAGCTCATCCTTCAAGTTTGTCTAGCACACATGGCCTTGGGACCCAGGGGGCCCAGGTATCAGCAGACGGCAAGCGAGGAGGCTGATGCCGGAGTGTGCACCGTGCTGCCCCTGGACAGTCCCAGGTTGTCCCCCAGGACCAGCTCCTGACCCCTAGGCAGCCAGGCTGGCTGATGGGCCCGCCCCCTCCTCAGTGCTCACCAATCGCAGGCCCTGGTGACAGCAGTGGGTGGGGCAGTGCTCCTCTGCAGTCAGCACTCCCCAAAAGCTGCCCTTCTGACACTGCCTCCAGCTGCAACAGGCCATTTGCACGTCTGTGCTCTGCTCTGCCCTGCCGAGAGGCCTCAACGTGGGCACTGCTGACCCTGTGGACCGCACCTGTCCTGGTGGCGGGGCCGCCTTGTGCACTGCTGAGCTGCACCTGTGGCCTCCACCCCCAGGTACCAGCAACACCTCCCCAAGCTTAAGGCCCAAATATCTCCAGACTTCGCCAAGTGACCGCTGGGGGGCCAAGCCACAGGCCTCACTCCCGGCCCCCGTTCAGGCCGCTCTTCACAGCTTGCCTGGAGCGCCCTGGAATCTTCCTCCTGCCCAGCTCAGCGCGAGCCCGCCCTTCCTGGACGACTGATCACCATCCCATCACACTGCCATTGTCAAACGCCGGGCTCTACGCTATGTGCGTATTCCACCGCGCTCAGCCTGTGCCAAGTCCATCCGAGGGAAGGGTGTGAGGTGAGGCGACACACGAGGAAAGAACCTGCTTCCCAGATGGGCCACCTGCCGGCCCCTAGCAGCACTCAGCTGCACACACGGCTGCCCCAGCCCCCCACCCCATCGCTCCCAGCTCAGCCCCAGAGCCCCGGCCTTGGGGCCGTCACAGTTCACGGTGAGCTTCAGCCTCCCCATTTGCCAGACGGATAAACTGAGGCTCAGCAAGGCAGCATGAAGAGCTCAGGGCTGGACCTGTCCGAGTCTGAAGCCTGTTCCCATGACTTCCAGTGTCCGGGGCTACATGGCGCACACCCTGAGCGTGGCCTTGCACCCTGCAGTGGGGGGTTGGTTTACCGGGGCATCTGTAGCTCTGGGTGTCTGAGGGTTAATTTTGCAGGGTCAACTTGATGGGATTAAGGAACTCCTAGAAGTCTGGAGAAGCGATATTGGGGTGCGCCGGTGAGGAGGCTTCGAAGATGAGAGTGTGTGGGCTGCAGGACAGGTGGGCACCGCCTGGCTGCTGGGGTCTGCAGAGACAAACCCAGCGGGCATCTCAGGCCTCGTGCTGGGCTACCGCTTGCTCCACCCCTGCCAACACTGGCCGCCAGCCTCCTGGACTCCCCCCTGCGGCCTCCTGGCTGACACCAGGCTGACACTCAGCCTCGGCTGCCCCGACACGGAGGCCCTTGAACTTGGCCTGAGCCACATTAGTAGCATCCCAGGGTCTCTGGCCCAGGGGCATCTCAGCTGTGTCAGCCACGGGAGCCAAGTCCCTTAGCTCATGTCACGTGCCACCCACCCTGTCCCCTCACTCTGGCCCAAGACCGAGTGATGCGGTGCCCGTGCAGTGCCGCACGTGTGCATCGGACTCGTGGCGATTTCAAACCGGGCAGAGTGTCAGGGACCTCCGTTCAGCAGCCCCCGGAGATGTGCAGCCTGCGTGATGTTTGAGCTGCAAATGCTAATATTTACAGGCCTGAAGCTCTCACACAGAAGCCAGAGGCGTGGCTTCGGGTGACGAGTCGGGCAGGCACGCCATTGCGGCCCAGACGGCCGCACTGGGGCAGTGTCCCTCCTGCCCCCTGCCCTCTGCACGCCCCAGGGGTGGGCCCTGCCCACACACTGGGCCCTTAAGGAGCGTGTGATGGTCTCAGCCACCTGGTTTGGAGCTTCCTGGCCACATGCAGGAGTCACCAGGCACGTCTGTACCTCCAGGCTGGGCCCACAGCCCGGTCCCAGCAGTGGCAAGATCAGACAGCGGGTGACCTTCAACCAGCCCCTCGGTGGTCTCTGCCCTGGATAAAATCATCAGCCCACCACCATCTCCATCACCTGACAGCGCTGCAGCTGGGTAGTAACAGTAAATCAGCCACCCCGACCGGGTTGCAATAAAGCTTTATTTATAAACACAGGCGGTAGGCGGGGCCGGCCTGCAGACTGTGGCTGTGTTTGCACAGCTGGTGGGGCAGTGAGGCCAGCAACAGAGGGCCGAGTGCCCAGTGCAGAGATAAGGAGCCTTGCAGAGGGGCAGCTGCCACGAGGGGAGGAGGGGTGAGGTGGAGACGAGCTGCCCATGGGGCCTAGCTGGCAGCCAGGACCCTCAGCTGAGAGAGGCCGATCTCTGATTGTGCACGGCCTCCCGTCGCGATCTGAACCTTGGGGAAGCACCTTCAGTGCTCTGATCCTGAAAGCCCTCTGGGACAGGCTGCCTCCTCCAGGCGCCCAGGCAGGGTCAGGTGAGGGTGCCAAGCACTCCCAGGCCCAGCCCCAGTGACGACTGCACGACCCTACCCACTCCAGCAGCCACCAAGGAGGGAGCAGGCATCCCCCCACTCTGAAGCTGAGAGGTCCCCCAGAGCCACACAGCCTGGGGGTGGCGGCAACAGACCACGCGCAGAGCCCACACTCTGACCACTGGTGGTGAGGGAGGGCACAGCCCCTGGAACGTGGGGCGAGGCCTGGGGATTCATTGTCAGGCTCAGCACGTGGGCCAATAGCACGAGGAACCAAGCCCAGGGACCGTGGCCTTGTCCTCAGCCGCTCTCCACTGCCCCCGGCCCCACCCCGGGGTACCCTCCAGATGCACCTGTTCCCCTGAAGTGGGGCCACCCCCCGTCTCTGCTCTCAGAACTGGGGAGACGCCGCAAGCTTCATTGTCTGCGCGCAACCAGCACCCAGGCAGAGTCCGCCCCTCAGCGCCCTGTGACGCTGTGAGCCATGTGGTCAGAATCCTCTGACCAGACTTCGACAGTGTCTGGTGCCACGCTTACAGGTAGGATCCCTGGATTTCATATGAGCAGCGTTACTGGGACGTAGGTAAAACTTACCACGGTTCTCATATCCCTAGTTGGCTTTTTAAAATCTGTAATATAGGTCTCGGCCTCCCCCACCTGTGAGAGGCCCTGAGCAGGCGTCACCAGCAAGAGGTTCCCAGGGCTCAACAAAGGCGGAAGACAAAGATGGAAAACGTGTGCGCACCACGGCAGCAGGGCCCAGACGTGCTTCGGTGACAAACATCATCCGACAGCTCCCTCCCAGCGCCCGGGAGGAACGCCACGGGAAACACGGACGGCTGCTTCTTCGGCACCTCCGGAGCCCAGTGCCTTGCCCGCCTGAGGGCCTCTCCCCACCTCTGCCAAAGGACTCGAGCAGAGGGCAGGACAGCGAGCACAGTGTTTTACCCCCAACGTCAGCCACTCCCAGACTCCACCCATCTGCCCCTTAAGCCCCAGGTTTAAAAAAACAAAAACAAAAACAAAGCTGAGGTTTTTTAAAAATAAGCCAAGTCAAGGAGTGGGGATGTGGCGGGACACAGGTTAAGCCACCCTTTGGGGGGCCTGCATCCTATGGGGCGTCCCTGGGATCGAGTCCCACCTCTGCCGCCCAGCCAGGTCCCAGCGAACACACCGGAGAGCAGCAGGTGATGGCACAAGTGCTTGGTGCCTTCCTACCCACATGGGAGACCTGGATGGAGCTTTCGGCTCCTGGTTTCAGCCTGGCTCAGCCTTGGGCTATATGGGCATTCGGGGAGTGAACCAGTGGATGGAAGATAAAACGTTTTTTAAAATCCAAGTATAATTCACGATCAATGCAGCTGAACCCCAGGTGCAACCTTTAGGGGAGTGTCTTATCGTCCCCAAATCCAGGGAGGTGTATGTGAGGCTGGCACAGGTCCAGTTCCCACCCCAGTACCATGGGACAAATGACCTCATACGAACAGGACCTCCCTCTAGCACTGTCCAGGAAGCCCAGGAGGGTAGCACCTGGCACCTGCGAGTACCCAGTCAGGGTTGGCCCATTCCCCATCATGGACCCCCTTGCAGGCCCCGAGGGCCCAGCAGGAGGCAGGGAGGGGATCAAGGCTCTTGCCTGTCCAAAACCTCCCCCCCCACATGCGGCAGGAGGATGCGGGTGCCTCTCCAAGCAGCCACAAGAGGGCGCACGTGCCATTCCTAACGCAGAGGGCCATAGTGTCCCCTTTCCCTTAGGATACTGAAGACCTGGGCTCCCTGACCCCTGCTCCCGCCAGTGGCCAGCGCTGTCCTGAGTGTGTTGTGCCCGGCCTCCGCGCTGCACCTGAGCACCCGGGCCTGCCATTTCTCCTCCACCCGCCCCAGTGGGGCTCCTGCCCTCTTCCCGCCCTTGGAGTTCTGTCTGCTCCGTGGAGTCAGCAGCCCCCTCACCTGTCCCCCTGCCTGGAACACAGCAGCCATGGGAGCAGTCCCGAGACTGTGGGGCAACAAGACAGTGGGCGGAGGGGCAGCCTGGCCCACACCAGACCTCCTGCCTGTCTTGGGAAGGTCCTCACACTCCCCGGCCCCTCTGACTGTGCAGTGGCTGCCAGAGAGGCCTCAGAGCCTGCTTCCTCCTGGTCTCCCCATTCTCCGCGCTCCCCTCTGCCACACAAAGTCCATTCCTGCCCCCGGCCCTTTGCACTCGCTGTTCCTTCTTCACCCGAATTTCCAAGCTGCTGGCTGCTCCGATTCACCCTCGGCTCAGCCGTCACCTCCCCAGGCCCCTCGTGGACTCTCCTCCACCTGCCCAGGAGCAGGGCCCCGTCTCCATCTTTTCACGGCACTTACCACACCCCCACGGGAGCCTGGCTTTCTGAGAGCCCAGAGCATGCTCCACAGGAGAGAAACGAGGACCACCTGCTACGTGAGCCTGTTCTTGTCTTTGCTTCACTCTCTCCCTGCGCGAACAGAATCCTCACCCAAGATCAGGGGACAGGGAGACCAATCAAGCAAGCAGCGGCAAACACCTGTGCTGTGCCGGCCCAGGCGCCAGCTCTGTCCTTGCCCCTTGCCCTGCGGTGTTGCTCCCGGCACTTACACTCAGCCTCAGGGGACGAGCGCCCACCCTGCTTATGTTAACACGACACAGGTACACAGTGGCCACACCATGTCCCCTCAGCTCACGTGAGCGCCAATTTCCCCAGCAGGTGGTTTTGGGGGGGGCATGCCATGGAAAGGAGAGGAAGTGGGGAAATCCTGGGACAGGCAGGCGAAGAGGCTCTCCTGACCCCCTTGTGCAGCTCTGTGCAATGGCTGCTGGGAAGACCCCTGCTGGCCGCGCGTCTGCTTGCAGACGGGCTGGGCGGCTTGGAAAGAACAGCAGTGGTTTCTCTCTAGCCCTGGACATGGCCAAGTTCATGGTCAGGGCCTTCTTCCAGTCATCCCATGCAGGGAGTGGGACAGTAGGGGAGAGGGGCAGAGGGAGAGAGAAGGAGGGGAGGAAAGAGATGAAAAGGGGGAGAGAGAGAGGAGCCCTCATGGCCCAATTACCTCTCAGTGCTGCTGCAGTGGGGACTTGGTTTCTAGCCCACAAGACACGAGACGTGGGGACACCCTGGAGCTGGGGTTCCATCATGCCCACAGACACAGAGTGGCCACAGCCATCTCCACTCCTGCCCCACAGCTGAGAGCGCTGGCCCTGCAGTCCCACGGACCTGACCCATCACCCCTCCGTGCCTCAGTTTCTCCCTCTGCAGGTGCATACGGCAGCTACCTGGGAGAAGCGATGCAATGAGGTGTAGAATGCAGGCCCTTTCTGAATGCAACCCCCGCCCACCTCTGCCGGGTTGGGGGACAGCTGAGCTCAGAGGATGTGGGGGCAGCTCCCAGGTGGCCCCTTGTCCAAGTCCAGCAGCTCCCTGGGCTGCACCGCACAGCCACCCACTCTCTCCCTGCACCCTGATCTCTTACAGACCTAAGGGGTGGGACAACCCTGACTGACCTGAAGACCCTCACTCCAAGGGCTGGTGCTGTGGCGTTGTGGGCTAAGCTTCTGCCTGCAGTGCTAGCATCCCATATGGGCACCAGTTCAAGTCCCAGCTGCTCCTATTCCAATCCAGCTAGCTGCTGGTGGCCTGGGAAAGCAATGGAGGATGGCCCAAGTGCTTGGGCTCCTGCATGGGAGATCAGGCTCCTGGCTTTGGATTGGCCCAGCTCGGGCCATTGCGGCCATTTGGGAAGTGAACCAGCTGATGGAAGCTCTCTCTCTCAAATAAATCTTTAATATATATTTTTTTAAAAAGATCCTCACTCCAGATGTGGTCACAGTGAGTGCTGGGGGTGTGACAGAGGTCATCCAGACTCAGGGAGTTCACTCATAGGCGACACAGTCCCTCAAACCCCGGCCGGCCACAGGGCACCTGCCTTTAGGGCCAGGACAGTTCCAGGCGGGGCAGGAGTGCCCAGCGCTCTGGGGCACATCTACCGTCCCCCACACCAGAGCCCTGCAGTCAGGATTCGGCCCCAGGGCTGCCCCTTGCCAGCTCTGAGAGCTGAGCCAGCCTAGGGGGGGTGAGCGAGATGGTGCCGTGGCTGGCGGTCTGCTCTCCTACCCGGCGTTTCCCGGAGGGCGGCTGGGGACCGCGGATGGCCGTGGCCATGCTCTGGCGAGGTAAAGCTGCCTAAGGCTGCAGGTTGACCTGCGTGTAGAAGGATGCGGCAGAAAGCAGTTAGCCGGGTCAGCGGTTCCTGCAGGATGGAACTTTTCCTTCCGATGTAAAGCGAACACTGCAGAAATGGCAGGTGGAACAAGCGGGACCCTGAGGACTCCCAGATGCAGAGGCCCGCGATGACCTGGGCGAGCCGGGAGCAGTGGGCGTGGCCGGCTCAGTGCTCCGGCCCCAGCAGGGGGGCACAGGCCCAGCTCCCCGCGCAGCCCTGCGCCTGCCTCTAGGCCTCTGCCACTCCTGCCACCAGCTGTGCCCCTCGAGGCTCCAGGCCTTTGCACATGGAGTCCTGGCCGCCCACGGGCAAGGTCGGAACACTCCACTTCCTCAACACACCTGGCAGGACAGCCCGTCATCTGCGGGTGGGGAAGCAGTGACAGCCGCAGACGCGCCCCACCCCCACACACCCCAAGGATGAATCACAGTGGCTGATGCACTCCCCCCATTTCACAGATGAGCAAGTGGAGGCTCAGCCTGCACACAGAGCTGCTGGCTCTAAACCACAGCCCACGTCAGCTGCTCATATCATTCCTGCAGGAGCAGGGACTCGGGACTACACAGGAAACCTCTCCCACGAAGATGCAAGGATGCCACAGAAAGGCGGCTCACAGAGAGCCACGGAGCAGGACACAGGATGGCAGCCACTAGACAGCTGCGATGGAGATTTCTTGCTCCTCTTTCCAGAAGGTTCCAGCAGAGGCTACGCGGCACAGTGGAGTGCAGAGGTGAGGTTTGGAACACTGATTCTGTATCCTTCAGGGCCGCTGGGCTTTGTCTCGGTTCAGAGCCTCCAAGGGAGGCCAGGAACGTGCGCCATAGGGTGATGGATCAGTTTCACTGCTTGGGGCCTGAGTGACTGCATCACAAGCATCGCTTTGGGGGAGACAAGTGCTTTTCTGAGCAGGTGAATTCCCAAACACAGAATTCACGGATAATGAGAACCGGCTGCCCCGAGGCCCCCAGTGGGAAAGTGCTGCTCTTGCCCCTTCTCTCCCATCCTCCTGGGATGCCGCTCCTTATGGTAACCGCCGTGCCCATTTGGCACAAACAGGTTTTGAGCCCCTCTCCCCATCCCACCCTCCTGCATAACACAGAGCCGGGGCTTCGGGCTCAAGGTCTCGGCAGGCACCGGGACCCACCTGGCAGGCAGTGGAAAGGCGGAGTTCGTGCTGTGCATCGTTAGCCTTCTTGGATTTCTGGCAAGTATCAACTTTGTATTTTTATGGAAGTGGCAGAAGGACACAAAGTGGTCTCCCATCTGCTGGTTTACCCCCCAAACACCCACGGGGCTGGGCCAGCAGCCGAGAATGGAATCCAGGTCCCCCACGTGGGTGCAGGGACCCGATCGATTACTGCGGCCAGCTCCACAACCTTCCAGGGTCTGCACTGGCGCCAGGAACCGGAGTCAGGACTCGAACCCGGCACTTGAATGTGGGACATGGGCATCTTAACCTCCAGGCTAACACACCTGCTCCCAGCAAGTGATCAATTGGCAGAAAAGCACCTAAGTAATGGAGCAGGGGGACTTCCTGGTCAACAGCGAGACCTTGAACGTGGAGACGCCTTCTCCCTGCTCACCTGTCCTGACACAAGCCCACACCGCACCCCCCCACACACCAGCTGCTCTTCTCTGCCCATCTCAAAAGTTGAGGCTCGAATCCAGACAGCAGTTGAGGGCAGGAGGTCCTCATGACCCCGAGGTCAGCTCCATCAGCCCTGAGCTCAGCCAGCCCACCCATGGACTACAGGAAGTTCCCCCATGGAAGGAAGCCACAGGGGAACCATGGACGCCTTGCAAACCGGGTCGGCCCTAACACCACCAGCACTGGGCGAGCCAACCAGCGTGCACGAGACCTAAGACCACGGGCAGATGATTAAAATGCAGATTCTGGGGTGCACCCCCATAGCCCAACTCAGGGCCCAGGAATGTGAATTTTGACAAACCCCAGCTTCTCTGGTCCAGGTGATTCTGTGCTGGGCGCTCTAAGGCTCCTACTTGGAGAAACACAGATGGAGGGAGAAGGCCACGAGGTGGGACAGCAGCGGGGTCACGGGCCACCACAATGGGCACTGCCTGTCTCAGGGGCCCCTCCTGCGCCCACTGAGGTCACCCAGCCGGAACGAGGCAGGCCAGGGCCCCTGCAGAGACTGCTCTGCTTAGATCTCTAGTGACCTGTGGGTTAGAACGCCTTTCTCAAAGCTTGGCAGCTGGGCAAGGCTGGGAAAGAAGGGAAACCGAGGCACGGAGAGTGTGCTGACTGGGTACGGCCTGCAAGGGGCGCTGTGGCTGCTCATGGTGGCAGGAGGCTGCAGCAGGCTCACTGCTGACAACTACGGGATTTCATCAGGGCCACACCGAGCCCTACCTGGCCCCAGCTCTGTCCTATCCCAAAGCCGCTGACACTCACTCCGCTCGCCATCTACCTGGAACCCCAAGCCCTGCATCCGTCAGCTCCAGCTGTGTGACGAGCCTTCCAGAACCCAGTGGCGGATGGCAGACGCAAAGGTGACTGGGAAGGCAGACAGCTTTTCTCCACATACGTTCATCCTGGGCCTCGAGTCTGTTGCTGTCGTGAGTGAAGCCGAGGCTCCCGGAAGGCCAGTGTGAGTGGAAATGTTCGCTGCCACTTAAGGCCCAGGCTCAGGTCTGGCACAAGGTCACTGTCAGCCACCTGCTGCTGCCTAAGCCGAATCACACGGTGGAGTCCATCATTGATGGCCCCCTGCAGAGGGGCTCCCAGGCTGGGGGGAGAAGTGGGCACGTGCTGAACCCCAGAGGCAGCTGGGGAGCCGAGAGCTGGCGGCTCCCCTCCCCCCTCTCATTTTCACAAGATCTGATTCTAGGATGCAAAGCTTGGCTTCCCAGGGGGGGAGGAGAGAGCCAGGCTCGGCCTCTGCAGTAGCAAGACAGGTAACAGGAAACAGAGTGGACAGGATATAGACAGTAGGGAGTGCTGGGGTCTGGGGCGATCGGGGAGAGCGCCCAGCGCCTGTACACTCCCCGTGGAAGGAACCTCACCCCGGACTCCTGCCGTCTTTGCTGGCTGAGCTGCACGTTCCACAAACTTGCTGCTACAGACCTCCCCACGCCGCTGTGTCTGCCCCAGGGAGCGGGATAGTTTCAGCACCTGGCTCTCCTCCCCCAGAAGCCTCTGCTGAGGGGCGGGACAGAGTACAAAGCGCTCTGGCATCCGGGTAAAAAGAGGCCGCTCTTGGCAAAAGCTCCTGTCTGTCACTGACCCAAAGTTGGGCCAGATGGCTCTGCAGGAGGCACAGTGGAATGCAACCACGCGGAGCAGGCTGGAGCGGAGGGGAGCACCGGGGCGGGGGACCTGGGCCAGCCTGGCAAGGGGCTCTGGCCCAGTCGCTCTTCCCTCAGCCCACCTGGCACCACTGGGCGCAGGCCACTGCCCACGGCAATGGGGGGGGGGGAACCTGTGGCACACCACGCCCGTTCTTCTATGTAGCACTGCAGCTCCTGACATCTGGGGGCTGCCACCCCTCCCCAAGTGGCCCCGCACAAGGGGGGCTGCAGGTCACTCGCAGCTGCAGAGGCGGCCGCTCACCCAGGCCAGCAAGAATCCAGCCCGCTGCTTGGTTGGCATCTGGGGGGGGGTGCCTCTCCCTCATAAGGAGGACGCCCGGGCCGCCGACCACCCCTGCCTGCTGGGGAACACAGCCAGTGCGGGCTCAGGCGCCGTGCTGAGCTGCACAGGCGTCTAAGCAGAAAACCAACCAGAACAATCCGGTTTGGTGGTGTTAAAATGTGCTATTTTGCCTCAGGGATCTTAACTGTGGATTCCTTCTGCATTAATTTTGATTTAAAAATTTTGCATTCAGATAGAATTTATCCTCCGGATTGAGCTCTTTGCATCTTTTATCTTTCGCACCTGCAGTTAGCACTCCCACTTATGCCTTCAGGCCCAGCCCTGGTGCTGACCCTGGACGGGAGAGTAGGGGCCCGTGTCCAGGCCTAGCTCTATACCGATAGATCCACGTGGCCTCAGCTGCCTGTGTGGCCCTGCTGGACCCTTGTTAATTCTGCTATAACACAGGGGCGACCATCCCAGCCAGGGCTAAATGAAACAAAGCTGACTCGTGTGTAGGAATCAAATCCATGGGCTGGCACGAGGCACAGCCAGCATCCCCGGTGAGCGCCGGTTCAAGTCCTGGCTGTTCCGCTTCCGATCCAGCTCCCCGCTAATGCACCTGGGAAGGCAGCAGAAGACCGCCCAAGTGCTTGGGCCCCTGCCACCCCCCATGAGAGACCGGAAGGAGTTTCAGGTTCCTGGTTTCAGCCTTGGGTGTTGAGGCCACTGAGGGAGTGAAGCAGCTGATGGAAGACTGATCACTCTCTCCATAACTCTGCTTTCCAGATAACTCAATCTTTTTAAAAAGCCCTATCAACTGTGACCACCTGTGTGCCGGGGGCTCCTGTGGCGGCACCTGCAGCTCCCACTCCCCCACCCCCACCCCCGTGACTGAGGAGGACCGAGGAGCACACCCAGGGCTGCGCGCAGAGCTCAGGGGTTCACAGGTGCTATCCAACAGAATTCTTGTGAGCTCTGAGCTTCGGACCCGAGGAAAGCAGTCCTATTGCTACAGGTGTCCTGGTCCTGAGGGCAAGGAGACAGATGCCCATCTCTTCCCCGGGGCTGCTCCACGGTCACGGGCAGATCCAGGCAGCAAGAGGGAGGGAGCTGCAGGCTGGAGTGGGCCAGCTCCACTGCCCGCACCGTGCAGGAGATCGGAGCTCTGAGCAGTCACCCTGATCGTGACCCTTGGGGGCTCCTGAATGTTCACCCCACGTGCTGCTTTGGCTCAGCGTTTACAGCCAAGATGACCATGACGCTGTCTTAGTCGCGGGTGCGTGCTGTGGCGACAGGGGACAGACCGCTGGTTTATCTCAGGGCCTGGCTTCCAGCCCCATCTGTGCTGCTGATCCAGCTTCCTCCCGGCGCACGCCCTGGGAGGCGGCCGACGATGGCTCAAGTTCTTGCGCTCCTGCCGTCCACATGGGACACCCACACTGAGTTCTGGGCCCCTGGCTTTGGCCTGGCCTAGCCCCCGATGGATTTCCTGGCTCCAGGCTTTAGCTTAGCCCAGCCCTTGCTATTGTGAGTTTTGGGGGAGTGAACCAGGGGTCTTCCTCTCTCTCTGTCATTCTGCCTTTCAAATGAATTAAAATAAACATTTCAAAAAACTGCCTGGGTCATTAAGGTAACTACAAGCCCGATGGCTGCTGGGCTGCCCTTGCTCAGTGTTGTGGGCACCGGCCGTGCACAGCCCACAGAATCGGAGGCCACGTGAGCCGAGTGTGCCACAGAAAGTCCTTCTCGACAAACAGGTACAGCCCTATGTGCATCAGCACAGAGTGTCCACTACAGGAAGGACACCTGATGCCCGTGTCCGGACGGCCGCCTGCCCGTGAACCACTGGGACTCTCACTGTGGAGAGAAGTGGCAATGCTTTTCCTCTCCTCCCACCTCTGATCATCACAGACCCCCCAGGTTCTGTAGGCAGCCCCTCCCCCACGCCGTCTGTGGTGCTGCACACACAGGGCTGCACCTGCTCGCGGAGGTCTTTGGTTGCCATCGAGGGTCACGGATGCACAGGTGCCGAGGTCGAGACCGGGATGTCGCTGGGGGACCCTGACTCAGCCTTGCACGCCCCAGTGTGGCCTCCTTAGCTGTGACACAGCACCATGGAGACGTAAGCCATGAACCATGGACAGAGATTGGTGGAGACCACACGGAAAGTGTTCCTTCCAACTTTTCCCCGTGTCTGATTTGTCCAGAGGTTTATTTGGGAAAAGACCGAGAGTTGAACGCCCACTGCAGCGTTTGCTGCATGATCCTGGGAAAGTTACGTTCTGCTGTCTCAGAACCGAGCACCGTTCATCCAGCCTGGTCTCCCCCAGGGCTTCTGTGAGCACCCAGGAAATGGGCCAGGACCACTCGAAGACCAAGCATCTGCTATGATCCCAGGAGAACCTGAGAATCAGGTCCGTGGCTAAGAGTTGGGCTCAATATTTGGGAAGGAAACAACTTGCAAATGAGACAACAGCTGATCGAGGCAGAACAAGCCCAGGTCTGGCCGCCTGGATGAGACGGCTGAGGCCAATCTGGGGAGAGATGACATCAGCAGAGACCTGGAAGACAGCCTGCCACGCTCCAAGACATGTGTGATCCGTTACAAATCCCAGCAAAGGGAAGCTAAAGATCAGAGGGCACTGTGTTGCCCTGGCGCTGTGGGTTGAGACCCCTCCCCTCCAGATGGCCGCCCCCCCCAGGCCTGGGACCCCACAGCAACGTGTCCTGCTGTCCCCCACTCCCCTAGTGTCGGCGTGGGCCTGCTACAGCTCGGTCTGATGTGCAGCCCCTTCCCAGCGCTTCCCACTGCCCCCCAGGCTCCACGCGGCCGTTGCCATCGTGTCTCCCTGCAGGCTTTGAAGTCTCTCCACGCTCCTCGTATCCCACTGACTAGGAACAGCAGCGGGACACCTGCAGCCCTCGCTGGGCCTCCTTTGCTGCGCAGCATCTGCCCGCTCCATTCAACCCCCAGGACTCTGCTCAGCAGCTGCCTGCTCCAGGAAGCCTGCCCTGAATACACCTACAGGGTGGACGCCTCTCCTGGGCACCCAGAGCCTCTTGTCCTGGCTTCCGCCCATCTTGCCGATCAGCACCTATACAACCTGAAGTCAACCTGCTGCTACAGCTCTGTGTAACGCTGATGCACCCCACGGAACTGGGATTCACGCATCCCTGGAACCACCACGCTGGCAGACGTGCGTGGGCTGTGTGCTGATGTCAGGCCCTCTGACGACCCGTGGAAGCTGGTGGCACTGCTATTCCCATCCTACAGACGAGGAGTGGTGAGAGACCTCGCCACACCACAGGGGTCCTACGGGACAGAGCAATGCAGACGCTCCCTCCCCCCAGCCCTCTGTCCACGATTGCTGCTGTCAGCGAGATTCTGGGAGTGACTGAGCAGGAGGGTGGTGCCCTTTGCTGACAGCCACCAGCAGGGCTGAAGCCCCCGCATAAGGCAAGGGGCACCTTCAGGCTTCTTCCCCCTGCCCCTCCCCCTCGCGGCCAGCTCCGTCCAGCTCTGATCCTCACACTCTGAGCATCCTTTAGGGGATCCCCAGATGACCCTTACAGGCGGGAAGAGACGGGTCTATGTTCTGCACACCTCTCCCCCCAGGGAGCTGTGACCTGCGAGGGACAGGAGATGAGGCTGCTCTATGCCGCTAGGGCCACAGAAGACAGGCATCAGGCGACGCTCTTGCCATAGAACTGACGTTATGCACGCATACAGACCCCAAATCTGACATGCAGTAACTTCAGGAATGGCCAGATCCAGGGGCTCAGGCGATGTCATCAGAACGCCATTCTCCTCCCCCCTACCCCGCCTGCCAGGTCGAGTGCTCCATCCCTCCCTCCCCTCCCCCAACCTTTCCGCCAGGCAGTCTCTCCAGAACGCCCCCTGCTGGCAGCTCCCAGCCACTTCTCAGTAGGGCACTCCCGCGCTCCAGGAATTCTCAAAGTCCCAAGCCAGATCTTGTTCACACCCCGAGCGCCAAGGTGGGTCAGAGAAAGAAGGCACTGAATGGGCAGGCCTAGGTAATCAGACTACCCCTCCCAAAATGCACACAGAGGTGGTAGCAGCCCCCTTGGGGAACTGAGGGTCTGTTTTTAAAAGCAACTAGGTTAGGAAAAATCCGCGGACACTGCTGACTGCCGGACTGAAAGAAAAACCGCGCACCTCTGCTGCTAACTCCCCGAGCCCGATTCATTCCAGGAGTCCAGCCCCAGCAGGAGGGGCCCAGACTAGGCTGCGTGGCACAAGGCCCACCAGGCAGGTGGAGGGCCACCTGCCGCTCCCCTCTCCCGCGCCCGGCCCAGACGGTGGCAGGGCGCAGAGGTGGGCAGGACGCAAGCTGTCAGGATCATCTGCTACGGAGCTGGAAGCGGCACGCTGCCTTTGGGGACGGCAGCCACTTTCTGATCGGGCTGATATAAAAGGAAGGCAAGAAGTAAAGTGACATTTACGTGCTAGGAAAAGCATACCTTCCCGCCTGCTCCAGCACCGGTGCAGGAGCTGGGGAAGCGGGGGACGTGGGCGTGCGCCCCCACCCCTCCCCTTCCAGGCTGGGGAAGCATCTGGCCTTGGGGGGGGCTCCTGCCAGCCTCGGCAGCCAGGGGGTGGGGTCCAGCCTCCCATCCTTCGTGCTCCAGGGGGCCAAGACGGCCCCCACCGCCACCCCCACCCCCATCTGCCACTGGCAAGCTTAAATACCAGCCCGTTTCAGCTCTGCACCGTGGCATCAGGAAAGGAAACGCGGGTGGCGGGAAGCACGGCAGGCAGTGAATCACTTTGGACGGCGCCCCGTTCGCGGGCCGCGTGGGGGTTATTTTGGTCGGCGCTGGGGGAGAGGCAGTTCCGTGGAGGAGGAAGAGCTTGGGTGGTCGCCAAGGCCTGAGTTCCAGTGCTGGCTGCACGCAGGTGAGCGACAGGTCTCGGACCTCTCCCTCTCCAAGGCTGCGCTTCCTTGTATGCAAAGGGGGGCTCATCCCAAAGGTCCGGGCGCACGGCTGGGGCGAGGGGGGGCCCTCGTGGACCCTGACCCTCCCTGAAGGAGGAAGGCTTTATTGGCACACAGCCATGCCACTCATTTCCATAATTCCCTGGGTTCTGGCTGTCCTTGGCAAAAGGCAGAGGTGATGTGGGTGCCCCGGAGCACCTGCCCCACTGGCCTCACCCTGCCGAAGGCTGGGGCCCGCTCACCTCCTCCCCCTCCCCGGGCTCGCTCTCACCCCGAGACAGTGCTCTGGTCTTGGGGGCACAGACCACTCACCACTTTCCGGGGAGCACACAGGTGCTCGGATCAGAGGCTCTGCACACCTGTGCTTGCAGGGTGGAGGAGTGTTCCTCGTCCGTCTTTATCACCCCGCAGCCTGCAACATGGGGGAGCCCTCTGGGGCCCCTCCTGCGAGAGGAGAGCCTGAGACAGAGAGCCTGGGCCTCTGATGCTACACAGCCACTTTCCCAGCTCTGCACAGTCTCGTCTGGACTCCCAGGTGATGCAGCAGTCATGGCTTTGACTCAGCCCTTGTTCGCCGACTGCTTTGTTAGCAAGAGCTGCACTTGGGTCCTGGGCAACCTAAGCGCCGAGTGGCCTGTGCTCACCACCCCAAACCAAAGTCCATCCATCACGCATTGTCGGCTGTGCAATTCTTCACGGTGTCAGGAAAGCATCAGCCCTTAACCACCTGCCATGTGCTGGGCACTGAGCCAGATGCTGTCAAGGGATAGCTAAGCTAAACCAAGTCCTTGCTTGCCAGTGAGGAAGGCCTGGAAGATGGGGAACAATGGAGACATACCAAGTATCTCACTCTGTGAGTCCAGAAATATTCCCATTGCCCAGACGTGCAAACTGAGGTCTAGAGAGGTTAGGGTGGCCAATAGCTAATAAGTACCAGAATATGAGTTCAAAACCAGACAGTCTGCCTTCAGCGGCTCTCCCACCCACCCTCTGCTGTGTCAAGAAGCACCTGCCACACAGATGGACCCACTATCAGTACCAGCAGCCTCACCCCTGCCAAACAGTACCGACTGAGCTCACATGGAAGCCAGTGCTGAGTCCCGGGCTCTCCTCTTACATCTTTTCTCCTTGGACAACCCTGGGAGTCAAGGGCTGTCACAACTTCACAGTTAAAATGAAGAAACTGAGACAGACAAGACCCGTGGCCTCTGTCACTAAGCAAGCTCACGGGAGAAGGGGGCTCCTCCCGGCTTCTCTCTCTGGGGCTGGGGCACTGGCGTTCCTGCCCGGCTCCTGCGGCATGTTCACCCCACGGGACACAGGGATAAAACTCTCTCCTGCCGGCTGGGCTGCAACCTCCCCAGCGTCAGCCCTGTCTCTCGCTTGCCCCTGAATTTCCAGCACAGGTGCTGATGAGTGGCCGACCTTCCAGGGTGCGTGCTGAGAGAATCGGCAGATCTTCCTGCCCGTGGGCAGTGGGCAGCGCCCGCATCTGTCCCCAGGAGCCACTCCCTTTTCTTCATCTGCGCCCCTGGTATCTTAGGAAATCAGCGGGGCAACAGGGCTCAACCTAACAGGTGATGCACGTGACCAGAGCCTTGGTCACAGGGTGCGTTTTGTGATGGGCGCTGGGGTCAGCAAGGCAGGAGGAGAGGCCGGTTTCCTGTTCCCTCCCACCTGAGGATGAACACGTGGGGGTCTCTGCTACCACCTTGCCCCCAGGCAGAGCAGGAGACTGAGGGCAACAGGTGGGTGAAGAGACGTGGAAGGTTTGCGCGCATCACTTGTTCCCCGAACAGCCTCCTACCCCTGCACTCTTCTTGCCCCAAAGCATTAAGTTCTGGGTGTGGCTTTTGGCATTTTTAAAAAATCTTGGCATATGCCATTTGCAGCCAATTTTCTTTCATATCCAAACCAAAAGTGCTGCAATGGACACCTTGCCTGGGGCCCGTCTCCTACTTGTCATAATGCCTCGAGCTCGTGTTTTAAGGAAACTCCCTCCCTTTTGTCCCATGAACCTTTGACCAAAGCCCAGCAGGGCCCTGTGCGCGTGCTGGCACCTGCGTCTGCCCTTTGTAAGCCGCTGCGAGGAGGGTTGTGGGTTCCAATGCTGCCCGAGAAGCGGCCCTGGGGCCGGTCACAGCCGTCTCGCGCCTCCTTTACAGACACGCCGTGTCCCATCTTTCGGTGAGACTGGACCGTCCGTGAGAGAAGTCTCATCCTGACTTCCACAGTGATGAAAGGCCTGGGGCGTCCGAGACGCTGGGGGCATGGAGAGCCGGCTGTCGGCTCCAGGGCAGACATGGAAGCGTGGCTCCAAAAAGGCGTGTGGCAGCGACAGGACTTTTCCATTGCAAGTGACGCAGCCACACGGGGGCTCGTCTCGTGCAAAGCGCGGGTCAGAGCAGGCTCCCGGCCTCGGGGAGCCTGAGTTGCAACAATCCCACCCATGACCACCCCTCAACACAGCGGCCTGTGTCCCACGCTCCCAGGAGCAGAGCCCGCTCCAAACGAGACGCCCCCTGATTGGACCTTCAAGGTCACATGCAAGCCTGTGACCCAATGGTTGTGCAGGAAAATGGACCCCATAAACCAATCAGGACCCAGGACGTGACAAAGGGGGTGGAGTCAGCTGCTCCCAAAGCCTGAAGAAGACGTGGGGAAAGGGGGCTTAGAGCGCTGTCAGAGGCAGGAGTGGCCCAGACTCCGCTGAGCCGGTCCCCCAGGCCTTCCCCCGCATTCCACAAGAGTTCACGGCCACAGGCTGGGCCCAGAAGCAGTCCCTGAGAGGTAGGGGCCGCTTCCCAGCGCAGGGCACCGCAGCGCCCCGACGTGGGCTTGCTACGGGGCCAGAAACCGAGGCTGCCCGAGGTGGCCAGCCGGGGCCAGAGCGTCAGGTGCGCTAGGGCCGCGAAGGTACTGGAGACACGTGGGCCGGGTGGACGGCGCCACAGCGCCAGCACGGCTGCGAGGGCCTCGCCGGCAGCCCCTCCCTGCCCCTCACCCAGTGGTCTCTGATGGATGAGAACTCCATGGGACGGCGTCAGCGGGGGACACTGAGCGCACCTTGCTGCACGCGGGCCCGAGCAGCGACTTCCTCCAGGGTGGGCAGGGCGCGTGTCCCCTCAGGACGGTGACAGCGGTGGGACCACCGCGTGCGTGACATCGGGGTGCTCTGTGGATGGCTGCAAGGGCCCGCACACCTGCCTCCTTGTCCCACGCCGACAGCTGGGTCTCCTCCATCCGAGGTGGGGCGGGAGAAACCTCAGGGCTCCTTCCAAGCAGTCGGGCCTGCGCGTTCTGGGGCCGCCACAGAGCCGGCTGACAGACAGGCAAGACCTAGCAACGGCCGGAAAGGAGACCTGGACCTAACAACACCCACCTTGGCCACGTCCGCGTGAGCAGCGCGGCTTCCGGTCGCCCTGTCCCCCAGTGTCCTGTTCTGTAAAATGTGGGTGATGACAACACAACACCTCACAGGGCGAGGACTCATGCTCAGGAATGCTGGAGCTAAGTGGTTAAGCCCGCCCGGGGTAATCACAAACTAGCTCAGAGCAGGACCTCCCGCCTCTCCCAGCCTCGCGTTCTCTCCCTCCAAATGGGGACGGAGGGTCAGGCTTCCACGCTGGCTGATGGGTTCATTAACTTTAAATGCGGGAACCAAGGAGCATGGTGGGCCTGACTGCTGTCCCCAGAAGAGGCGCTCCCACGGCCGGCTTTCCGCCAGCATCTGGTGGGAGGAGTTTCAGGGGCCCCCGCTATACCCTGACCAGAGGCTTTCACTGTGCCAAACCCATTTGCACGAACTCTGTGATTCACGCCGAACCCTTGCTTTCCTTCCGGGAACTTTGACACATGCCGGGGAGGGGGTGCCTCGGGATCAGCCCCCAGAAAGCCCTGGGTGCAGAGGCCCTGCTGGGCTCCCCAGTATGCAGAATTGCACACATGATGTCGCAGTCCCTTGTGCTAGGCGACCCCACTGCCTGCAGGTCTGAGACTCTGCTTCACGCCACTTTTCCCTGTGTTGTTCATGCTCCGTCTCCTCTCACCATAACCCGCAGCCACAGGTGCCACCGTGTGCCGCGTACTCCCAGAAGTCCCTGAACCTGGGAGGGGCACTCTCGGGAGCCCTGACCCTCCCCCCCCACTGTGAGTCCTCGGCTGATAGAAGCTTCCAGTGTGAGCTCCTTGACAGCTGTGGAACAGTGTCCCTCCTTCAAGACCCCACTCAGAGGCATTCCTCTGCTCGGAAAGCAACTGGTCTTCCCTTTAAAGAAAAGTAATCCCGGTTGCCCCTCTTCCAGGCCAGCCCTCTGCTGTGGCCCGGGAGTGCAGTGGAGGATGGCCCAGGTGCTTGGGCCCTGCACCCCATGGGGAGACCAGGAAAAGCACCTGGCTCCTGGCTCCTGCCATCGGAGGAGCGCGGTGCGCCAGCCGCAGCGCGCCGTCCGCGGCGGCCATTGGAGGGTGAACCAACGGCAAAAGGAAGACCTTTCTGTCTGTCTCTCTCTTTCACTGTCCACTCTGCCTGTCAAAAAAAAGAAAAAAAAGAAAAAAAAGAAAAAAAGAAAAAAAAAAGAAAAGTAAAATGGTATTGACTCCCACGGACCCAGGGCCCCGGAGTGGCAAGGACAGAGCCGGGGCAGTGGGCACAGGCCCCGCCTCCTCCTTCCCGGTTCTGCAGGCGACCCCACCAGCTTCCTCGCGGCTCTTCCTGTACTGCGACAGACCCCGGTGGGATTGTACCGATCAACACGCGGCGTGCTGGCAAGGGGGCTGTGGAGTCGCAGCCGGAAAACTGAACAGCCAAGGGGAGGGAGGAAGAGAGAGACATGGGGAGGTGGGGGACGGGCCTGAGTCAGAGAGCCTGTGACACTGAACTGGAGGTGGCTTTGCTTCACCTCGGGCGAACGTGGGAGGTGAAGAGGCTGTGCCTTCCCGGCCCCTACAGTGCACGGAAGGGAGGAGTGAGAAGGAACTCGTAGAAGTGGTTTTCATGGGTTTTCAGAACGGGCTCTTCTTTGAGATGTTAGTCTAGAAACTCCAGCAGGTGCTGGCACTATGGCGTAGCAGGCTGAGCCGCCACCTGCAATGCTGGCATCCCATATGAGCACTGGTTCAAGTCCTGGCTATTCTACTTCCAGTCCAGCTCCCTCCCTGCTAAAGTATCTGGGAACATAGCAGAATGTGGCTCGAGTGCATGGGCCCTGCCACGCATGTGGGCGACCTGGTGGAGTTCCAGGCTCCTGGCTTTAGCCTGGCCCAGCCCTGGCTGATGGGGCCATTTGGGGAGAGAACCAGTGGATGAAAGACCTTCCTCTCCCCACCATAGCTCTGCTTTTCAAATAAATCTTTTTAAAAAAATGGTTGACTCCCATGTGACCTAGGGAGCAAGGGTCCTGTGCAAGATGATGGGGGAACCAAGGAACCTGGGCCAGGTGCGTGGGGTCAAGTTCGGTGACAACCAATTACATCACTGTGTACCAGGACACTTCTCTGTGCTCCCTTGGTCTGGGAATCAGAAAGGCCCACCTTCCGAGTTCAGGGTAATCCTGATCTCCGACAATTTCAGCTTCTTGGTGTCTGGATTTTAAAACAGGCAGTTACACATGCAGGGCAAGCTCAGACTTTCTTAAAGGAAGTGAACCTGAAACAACTTGGACTGGACGAATATCTCACAGACCCCGTGGTGAACGGCAAAGAAGCTACTCAGGCAGGACCCAGGCTCCTGAAGGCTCAGGGGTTGTGGGAAGGAAGACCCCACTCTCCGAAGGAGAGAATGCAGCAGCAAATTTATCACCAAGACAGAATGAAGTTTATGCAAATAAAAGGCATAAAATGTTATTGGAACAGGCACTGTAGCGAGGAGATATCCAAAATGGTTATAAAACATGGAGAAAAGTTCTCAGCTTCACGACTTATCAGGGGAATGCAAATTAAAATCATAGAGCGATACCGCCACACACCACCCGGAAAGGTCAGGGCGAAAATAGCAAGCGCTGGCAAGGTGAGGCGCCGGATGCCATGCCCTGCTGGCCGGGGGTGGAGGCAGGGGCTGTTTGAGAACTGAGAACTATTTGGCAGTGTCTCCCAAAGCGGAGCAGATACACAACTTCTGACCTAGCAGGTCCACCGAGACACTGTAAGAAAAGGTCTGGGGGTCAGAATGGAAAAATGCTGTTAGCTGACTTGCAGACGTAGCAAATCTCACCAGGCAAACAGGATGCTACAGACTAGCCACCGCACAGGACACAATTAAATCACAGAGAAGCAAAGAGGAAGGTAACTTTGTAACTTGGGGACACTGGGGAAGACCGTGCACTCCAGCCGCAGCCAGGGGGGAATGAGGGAAGGGACCTGTGCGCTAGCATATAAACGGCTTGTGTAACTGCTCCAGCCGTGTCTGCGCGTCAGACACCTGATCCTGCAAGACCGATGAGCGAGTCTCCCTTCCCCTGCACTCTCTGAGCCTGAGTCCATCCCTCAGGTGGGTAGGTGAGGCTGTTTCCTACACACAGGGTGACAGAAATATAAACTTATGTTTACTAAAGCTGTGCACAAGAATGCTCGTAGTAGCACCATTGGTAAGTGGTCTCAGACTGAAACGTCCCCCGCCCCAGCTCATCAATCGTAGAGTCGATGCATCAGTGATTGTGTTTGTACAAAGGAAAACTCTATCGCAGGGTCTGCAAACACAGCCTTGGGTTTGTAAATTAGGCTGCCTGTTTTTATTGATAAAGTTTTATTAGAGGATGGCCCCATTGCTGGCTTGACTGCTGTCCATGGCTATTTTCACATTGCAAAGCAAAGTTGAGGAGTTAGGACAAATAGCAGGCACCTGCGTTGTGGTACAGGGGTTGTTACCCCTGGCAACGCTGACATCCCATAAAAAAGCCAGTTCGAGTCCCGACTGCCCTGCTTCTGATCTGGCTTCCTGAGAACGCCCGAGTGCCAGCGTCAGGGAGAGAATTGGGAGCACGGGTCACCTACCCCACAGCACGATGGAGTTGGTGTGCAGGTGCAGGGTGTCGGGGGTCACAGCCATTGTCCCCGACAGACCCCAGGGGAGGACCACGACCGCTTTGTAAGCTCACAAGGAAACACATGGGGTCGGGGCTCGGATGTGTTGCAGATCAAACGTGGGTCAGACCACACTCACTCCAGGAGAGGCTCAGCAGGAAGACAGAGGTTGGCCTTGTACGGCGCCTCTGACCCTGACCCACCAGTGTGGCTCCCGCAGTTCCTTCCTCCATAGCAGGGAGTCAGTGCCGTGCAGGTTACAGCATGATCTCAGCCATCAGGGACCAATGGCAGGGAGAGAGAGCTGCCCGACTTACGCCAGAGAGAAAGGAAACCGGCACCAGGCACTAGTTGCTTACAGCGACTGCCAGAAGTCGTGAGGAGCCTCTAGGTGGCCCCAGGGAAGCAGGTGCACCTGCCTCTGGCAGGAACGTGGAGTCCCAGCGGCCATGCTGGATTGGCTGGCTTCCAGAACATTCAGCAGCAGCTGTGACGTGGCAGTCAAGAATCCCGCCCCATGCCAAGGGCCCTCGACTCCCAGGAAGCTGGTGGCAGCTCCCAAGTGCAGCTTGTGTCCCTGACATAGCAGATGACCTTGGTTTCACTGCCCTGCACCGGGAAGCACCGGCTCACATCCGGGGTACTCGGTGCAGAGCAGGGGGAATGGTTTTTTTTTTTTTTTTTTTTCCCTTTCTAGTCACTGCAGCATAGGCAAACCCAGCAGGTCTGCCCAGATGGTGACAGCCAGGAGAAAAGCGACATAGGAGGCGGCACGGGGGATGTGGACACAGGTGGCCCACAGCCTCCCTCTCAAGCCAGCCCTCCGAGCACTAGAGGCCGCCACAGTCGCCTGGCCCAGCTCCCAGCCTGACCCCACCGGGCGGCTCCCCCGAGCCTACCACGTAGAGGGAAGCTCGGAGAGTCAGTCCGAGCCCGGGCTCTGCCCTGCGGCGCTGGGGCTGGGACTGCGCCGCCGGCCTCGGTTCTCTGTGCTCCGCAGCCACTGTGGCTTCTGCCCTACAGCACGGCCGTCCCCACCTCCTCCAGGGGAGCTCCTGGCAGGAGACGGTGGACACGCGGCCCCCCGAGGCCCACGGAGGCTGAGCAGGGAAGGCGGGTCTCGTGCTTGGGATGATCTGAGAAAGGAATTGCTCCCTGAAGAGATACAAGTGTCCCCGGGGGACAGCTTCCTCACCTTCCCTGCTGCCTTGGAGCAGTGGTCCTCAGCGGGGTGACTTGCCCCCCCACCCTGGAGACACGTGGCACTGTCTGGGGAGGTTTTCAGTTGCTGCAAATGTTTTGCATTCATTTACTCCTCACCACAGACCCATGACACAGATGGAGAGACTGAGGCAGCATCACACCGTGAGTGACTAAGACGGAGCAGATGGAGACCAGCGATGAGCAGTGCTGTGCGGCGCTTTTCATCACCATGAAGCGTCTACGCCTCCAGGCGCGTGTGAAGAATCTTACTGACACCCTTTCGGGGCCCGGCCAGATTTAGCACGTGTTAGAATCTGCTGAACTCATTCTCCTCTCTCCCTGAAGTAGAAACCACACATCTTAGCTGGGAGCATGATCTTTAGAACGAAAATAGTTGCAACTTGGCCTGCACCTGAGTGTGGCCTTGTACCTGGGTGCTTCCCAATGGTATGGGAGTAAAAGTGATGTGTCCAACTTTCGCGTCATGCCCTTAAAGGGAAGTGCATGCTCTTTTCCATTTACCCTTGGCAGGCAAGCAGACATGATAGCAATGGTTGGAATGAAGTGATGGTGGCAGGAGCTACAGCAGCCACACCATGCCATGAGATAGAAAACGTGAGTGGAAGATGGCAGAACAAGAGATACAGAGCCTGGGTGTCAGATGGCTGAGCAGCTGCCCACTCACCCCTTAGGCAGGCGCAGGCTGCCTTGGGAAGAGAGGAAAGTAGAATTGCTATTTGGCAGCCAGCGTTGCAGCTCACTAAGCTAATCCTCCATCTGTGGCTCCGGCACCCCGGGTTCTAGTCCCGGTCAGGGCACCAGATTCTGTCCCGGTAGCTCCTCTTCCAGTCCAGCTCTCTGCTGTGGCCCGGGAGTGCAGTGGAGGATGGCCCAGGTCCTTGGCCCCTGCATCCGCATGGGAGACCTGGAGAAGCACCTGGCTCCTGGCTTCGGATCAGCTCAGTGCACCGGCCACAGCGCACCGGCCACAGTGGCCACTTTGGGGGTGAACCAACAGAAAAGGAAGACCTTTATCTCTGTCTCTAACTCTGCCTGTCTCAAAAAAAAAAAAAAAAAAAAAAAGAATTGCTATTTGGCGACGACCAGTAGCTGAGCTACTTTCTGCATTTACACAAGGTACTTCAGAGAGTTTGTGGAAACAGAGCTAAAAGGCCACGTGCATTTTCCATGAACTTTATGAAATACCCGCATATGTTTTTCTAGTGTTTTTCAAATATATATATATGTAAATATATATATATATTTGAAAAAGAGAGTTACAGAAGAAACAGAGAGAGATCTTCCATCTGCTGGTTCACTCCCCACAGGGCTGTAATGGCCAGGCCACATCCAGGATCCAGGAGCTTCATCCGGGTCTCCCACATGTGTAGCAGGGGCCCAAGCACTTGGGCCATCTTCTGCTGTCTTTCCAGGCCATTAGCTGGGAGCTGGACTGGGAGTGGAGCAGCCGGGACTCGAACCAGCGCCCCCATGGAACATCAGCGTCATAGGCTGCAGATTAACCTGCTGCGCCACAGCGCTGGCCCGAGTTTCCAGTGCTTTTCATCGTAACCAGCCAGCGCCAGAGCTCGCCAGCTCGCTGAACTGTGTGTTCTCCCAGCAGTCACGTGTGCCAGGCACGTGGGCCGTGAGCACCAAGGCGCTGGGCTTGCCTTTGAGACCGGGATTCCCTCCTCCCCGTCTTTCCCAGCCGGCGCCTTTCCAGCTGGGTCGCTCCAGGCTCTGCTCAGGCCCCACCCATCCAGCAGCCTCCGGTCCCCCTGCCTCTATGCCCATCATCCCTTGCTCCTAGCACCCAAGTGTCACAAGTCTCAAGTCCTGTGGTGACCAGGCCCGCCTGCCATGAGGCCTGATCTCTCACCGCTCTGTTCCAGCCCCAGTGATCAGCACACGTGGCAGCCCCGCCCTCTGCCCCGCCAGCAGCCGCACCCCCACCTGCTCGCTCCGGGGTCTCCCAGGCACCACCGTCACTTCCTTTGGGCTCCCCAGCACTTGGACTTGTCTGTCCCCCCACCCCGCCCGCCCCATCTGAGCAAGGCCTGGGTGGGGACGGGAAGACAGAGGGGAGACAGGTGCGGTGCCTCCTCCCCGGCTGTGTTCCCAAGCCTGGCAGAGCTGGGCCCTGCGGGGCTGACTGCGGGGGTGGATGGTGAGTCCCGCTGCTGAAGCCGAAGCTCAGGCGCACCCCCACATCCCCAGCTCACGCTGCCGCGGGCAGCTCAGCCTCGAAGCAGCACGGAAGGGTTGAGCGGCCAGCTCTGCTGGCCTCGAGGGCTGGCATCCCCGGGGAGGGGGCAGAGGTCCCAGAATTGGCTTTTCCACTACCGTCCCAGGGCCCAGGAGTTCCCAGATCAGGAGAGCTGCTCGGGGCTGTGAAAGCCCCACCTGGAAGGTCCCGGCCAGGGCCTGCTCTCGTTTTCCAGATCTTTCTTGACACTTGGGGCAGAGCCAGCCCTGAGAAGGCAGCGCGGAGGCTGCGCCCCGCCCTCTGCCCGCTCTTTGGAAAAAAGATTAATGTACACGTGTAGGTATTTGAGAGGCAGAGTAACCGAGACACCCAGAGAGAGGGAGAAAGGGAGAGGGAGAGAGAGATCTTCCATCTGCTGGCTCACTCCCCACCTGACTGTACAGCCAGGACCAGGCCAAAGCCAGGAACCGAGAACCGCTCTGGGGCTGTCACACGGGCCGCACTGGGTCATCCTCCGCTGTCGTGGCGGACACGCTAACAGGGAGCTGGGTCAGCAACAGAGCCGCTGGGACACCCGACGCCGTCAGCACAAACCACTCATGTTGCCACGACGCCTGCCCCTTGCCTCTGCTTTTTAAGATTCACAAAAAGAAAAAAACAAACAAACAGTGCTTCAACCTTGCTGCCTGCGGGGACCTGGTCAGCTCAGGGCAGGATCCCCGGGGACCACCTTCAGCTCGGGGGCGGATCCTTTAAGCAGTCGGAGTAGAGGGAGCACAAAGCCCCTCCTGCAGCGGCCCAGGCCGTGGCCGTGGAGGCCCTGCTGCCCCCAGACATGGTCCGGACTCCGCCCCTTCCTCCCTTGATCGAGTCCCTGCAAAGTCAGAGCCGAACAGGCACAGGGGCAGCCCCACAGCCCGGAGGATGGGGGCCGCTGGGCTCACGCGCAGGCAGGCTGTGGGGTTGTGTTCACTCTCCATTCCCATCTGAGACAGACTCAGGGCTTCCAGAAGCCAGGGCAGAGCTCCCCAGGGAGTGCAAGGACGACCCCGCAGATCCCGCAGCCTTTCCTGGAGCCTCGGGGACTCGAAGCGGCACCCAGGTGGGCCACCGGCGCTGCAGGTGGAGGCTTTCCCTGCTACACGTCTGCGCCAGCCCCCCGTCCCGCCAACTCTTGACATCTGGCGATGTGGGCACGGTTTGGGTGGCCAGGACCAGGGGTGCTGCTGGCATCTAATGGGTAGAAGTCAGAGATGCTGTGATGCCCAGGATGGCTGCACAGCAAGAATGAGCCCATTTAAAAAGCCACCCACGGCGGCCGCCGAGTCCCACTAGAGCAATGAGCAGGAAGCCACCGTCACTATGCAAACCGCCGGATGCCGTGTGACTGAAGGCCGAGCCTTGGCCGAAGTGACATTTCCTCGGAAGCCCCCCATCTGCAGGAAAAAGGAGCCCCTGCTAACTGGCCTGGCTAGTGTGGTGGTTCATGCCCTGCTGTGTGACAAGCAAGTCCCTGTCCCTCTCTGGGCCATGCCAGTTCTTCACCACTGAATGTCACCTTGCACAAATGCCTCGGCAGCCCACCTTAATCAGGGGAGCTCAACTCAGATCCTCTCTGCCAGCCTCAGTTTCATCATCTGTAAAGTGGGTGAATCGGGGGCATTGTGGGTAAAGCTGCCTGCGATGCCTTCATCCCATCTGGGCACCGGTTCGTGTCCTGGCTCCTCCACTTCTGATCCAGATCCTGGCCTGGGAAAAGCAGTGGAGGATGGCCCAAGTGTTTGGGCACCTGCTACCCATGTGGGAGACACAGATGAAGCTCCTGGACCTGGCCTGGCACGGATCTGGCCTGGTTCAGCCCTAACCATCGAGGGAGTGAACCGGCAGATGGAAGATCTAACTCTTTCAAATAAATTTTAAAAAAATTAATAAATCAGACGAGCCACACACCACATCGGCCCCTCCGCAGGGCTTGGCGGACACGGTGATGTGCGCGAAAGGGGACCGGGGCCGTGAGCACTGCCATTTTCACGGCTAAGATCACACAGCACAGAGGTGGCAAAACGAATCTCCCAGGAGAACACACCACCATCCCTAAAATAGCCGCCTCCCGCCAGGGGTGCTGGCAGGGACTCAGAGGTGATAAAATAGCGTCAAAAGAGCCAGAAGCTTTAGAACAACGGCCCCTCACCTGTGAGCTGTGCGCCCCAGCCGCTCTGAGGTGCAGCGTCTCACAGTGCTCGCTGGGGAGGCAGGGGAGAGTGTGGAGGCCGAAAGAAGGGGTTTGCAGGGGTGAAGCCCAAATCTTCGCTGCTGTGGGGAGGCGGCCCGCTGGGTTGTGTGCAGACGCGAGGGCTGGAGCTGCTCACACCCCGACAGCCCACGCATCTGAGCACACGACACAGGGAGCTGTTGTGACCTGCGGGTGGGGAGTGGGCAGCCAGTGCCTTTTTGCAGGATCCCGGGGTGCGAGTGGCTGGGGGAACCTCCCCTTTCCTTAACCTGTAGCCTCCTTCGCTTTCCAGAGAGCGAGGCCACATGCGGCAGGAAGAGCAGCCCAGGGGTGAACCCCAGCCCCTGCCCTTCCCAGCCGTGTGTCCCTGGACAAACTGCTCGCACTCCCCCTGGGTAAGATGGAGCCTGGCCGCCTGCCGCACCGTGAGACTGGAAGCAGCAGGTGTGGGGCCGGGAGCGGAGCCCCCTGCACGGGGGAGGCAGCGTGGAGCAGCCGCCTGCACAGGGGGCGCCACCTCCCTCCGGGTGCAGAGCCTGTGGAGCCAAGCTTGCGTTCCCAAGTTCCTCCTCCTCGCTCCTCCCACCGGCCCCCTCCAGAGTAGCAAAGCGACACCCAGGGGCACTCCGGGAGAGTTGTGACGTTTCTCGGTAGAGGTAGAAGCCCGGCTCGGGTCACGTGAGCAGACGTGAGCCGTCGCTGATGGCAAGGACCACCCAGGCATCCCCACAGCCCGAGCGCCATCTCAAATGCCAAAATGGAAAACAGAGCCGAGGCCTTTGTGAGTTCCCAGTGGCAGATGCCAGAACAGAACACGGCCGGGATCCTTTCACGGGCTACCAGGGCCCCGTTCCACTCACCCGCTCTCCTATTTTCATTTCTCTACATCACCAACTTAGGATGCTGCTGGGGCCACCAAATCCTCACTGCAGAGAGCAGCAGTAGTGAAGGGAACGCTGGTCCAGAGCTGCAATCTGCAGAGTGGGCGCCCCCTTCTGGAGGTACTGGCTAATACCATCGCCCACGACACTCATAAAGACAGTCGGCTGGTAACCACACACGGCCATGACAGTGACAGTGACACGCCCAGTGTATCCAGCATTCACTGTGTGCCCTGCACCGGGCTAAACCCCTCCGAGCCATTCCCGGGGAGGGAGGGGTTATCATTACCCCCACTCCGCAGCTGGGGAACGCGAGGCACAGTGGGTGAACCAACTGCCCTGCCCTAGGCTTCCCGGCTGATCGGTGGCTTGCCCACAGCTGACCCTGTGTGACCTCAGCTGCCTTGGGTGCAGATGAAACGTTTATTAGCGCCCATCGGCGAGGTCAGAGGCCCCATTCTCTTCCAAAACGATCAGGAGATGTTATCGCGAAGGAACCGCCTTGGTATTTTTTGGAAGAATTAGAGGTTCCTTTGGGAAGGAGGAGGTTGAGCAGGTTAATGAAAGGACTTAGACGACGGAGGAAGCCGGGCTCACGCAGCCCAGATGTGCTAACGATGCCATCGGACCAGGGCTGCCAGCTGAACTGCCCCATCTCCGCTTTGGCAGCTGCTCGACCCAGCGGGCTGGGCCTCAAATGCCAGTTCTGCCAGTGGCTGGGTGACCTCAGCCATTTCATTTAATAATACCCAGCATTCCCCTTTTCATCTGTGAAATGGGAGTGATGGTACCTGCACTGCTACGTGGACTACGACAATGTGTGAACAGCACCTTAAAGTTCCCATTCACAGCAAATCCTCCAGAAGGCACCACGGCTGCTACTGCGGCTGCTCAGAAGACAACGCGGAGCAGCACGGGACCAGGCAGGGCAGTGGACAGGGGCTCTGAGCCAAGTGTGGCTCAGACACGGCCCCTGCACAGGCAGCAAAGAGAAAGGAAAACTTGAAGCATGGGCAGATTCCCTGAAAAGCAGGGGTACTAAATTTGCAACAAGGATAAAGCACTGTAGAGACCAGTATTAACCATCCTGGCAGGCTGCGGCTCCCGGCCACGGCGTGGTGACCACCGGTAGTGGTTCCTTGCTCGCACCAGCAACAGCTAGTGTGGCCAGATGAAAGGAAAAACAAAACAGCTTTCTGAAGCCTTCAAAACATGACTGACACAGCCAGCACTTGGCCCCCCAAAAAACAGAGGTGCAGGAGGTGAACCCAACCTTCTGTTTTCTGCCTTTCCCCTCGGATGTCTGCCGTGTGCAGGGTCCAAGAGGCCAGGCAGAGGGCAGCGGCTGACAGCAGGACAGGCAGCAAAGCTCCCAGGATCTCACGGAGCTGAGCCAATGCACCAGGCCCCGGGGGCAGCATCCCTGCAAGGAGGATGTGAGCCCAGAGCTACATGGCTCCTCCAAGACCCTTACTGGGTTCTTAAGTTGCACAAGACAGAGTCCTAGAAAACAGCCTGAAAAACAGACCACACTTTGGGGCAGTGTTGCAATACTGGGGAGGCAACTAACTGAGTTCAGGGCTTACCAAGGACAGTGGGTCCTGGATAACATCACAGGCTGAGTCCTTGGAGAAGGGCACCCAGCTCAGCTCCTGACTGTATGGAAGGGATCCCTCCCACATCAGCTTCCTACAAAGGAGATGAAAATGCAAGGCACGGACTCTCAATTGTCTAAGGCACAATGTCCAATATTCAATCGAAAGTCCCCAGACATGCCAGGAAACCAGACTAGGGAATGGCTGAGTGTGGAGAGCCAAAACGATCCAGATGTGAAACAGCATAGATTTTGAAATCATTTTTAAAAAGATTTACTGATTTATTTGAAAGGCAGAGTTACAGAGTGGGAGAGACAGAGCGAGAGATCCTCCTCCATCTACTGGCTCACTTCCCAAATGGCCACAGTGGCCAGGGCTGGGCCAGCCCAAAGCCAGGAACCGGAAGCTTCATCTGGATGTCCCTCCCTCATAGGTGTACGGATCCAAGCACTGGGGCCATCCTCCGCTTTCCCAGGAGCATTAGCAGGGAGCTGGATTGGAGGTGGAGCAGCCAGGACTCCAACTGGCACTCACATGGGATGCAGATGCACTCTGGCCCCTGAAATAACTTCAAGGATGTTCAAGAAAAAATTTTAAAAGGTATTTCGAGATCCTCCCCCCCCCCCTTGTCAAAAGCTCTAGGCCCAGTTGGTTCTGTAGGTGAGTCATTCCAAGTACTCTAGGAAGAATTCATCATTGTCTTACACAAGCTCATCCAAGACCCAGACGAGGTGAAGAATTCCTCGTGTGTGAGGCTAGAGAGGAGGTGTCAGCCGGGTAGGGTGTGTGGCACAGACTGGTGATGACTAGACAGAGGGTTAACGTGGAGGGAGGAGGGAAGACAGGTGGGCAGGGCTGGATCAGAGGCTGAGACAGGGTGGAGACTGCACAGGCAGACATGGTGGGTAACGGGACTGAATGGGGGTTCTAGCTGAGGTTAGGTCAGAGAGCACCCAGGCATTCCCACCCTATCCCACAGAAAGGCACCGAGTGACCTCGGTACAGCACGCCTGAAAGGACCTCTCTCATCCAAGCACTGAACCAAGGGACACTGAACTTATCAACAGATTTGGGGGTTCCAGAGCTACGCGTGTATGCATCCATCCTGCAGACGCCGAGTGGCTCTAACTCCACACCCCAAGCCCTGCTTCTCAGAGGTGAGTGAGACAGACAAGACCCTCGTCGGCACAGCTGCCTGCCCAGGGCTGCTCTGGTGCCCGCCGCCATCACTGAACTCCACCGACTGAGCGCTCTATAAACAGCAGAAGCGTGTCTGGCTCATGGTCCTGGGGGCTGGGAAGGCCCAGACTGGAACCTGGAGCCAGCGTCAGCTCAGCCCCTGGTGGGGGCCTCCATGCGGTATCGCAACACAGAGGCAGAACCAGCAAGAGCCCAAGCTCTCTCCCAGCTTCTTACAGAGCCACTAACACCCTCAAGGGGCCCACTCCCCAAACCAGTAAGGCATGACCCCACGACCTCATCCAATCCTGGTCCTCCCAGAGGCCCCACCCCGAGCCCCATTAAGTCTGGCTTTGGGGATTAAGTTCCAACACAGAGTCTCTGGGAGACACATTCAGATCACCGCATTAAGCGGGTCAGAAATAGACAAAATCCTCCCTCCCATCGTCTACTCCCCCTTGTTTGTCCCTTATGAATGCAGTAGTCAGACTGACTTATTTATAAGAGAACAGAGTGGTGAGTGGCTGGGTGGTCACTTTTAATTGGGTGAGCAGGGAGTCTGTCGGCAGAAAAGCCATTGGCTAAGGGGGAAAGAACAGGACGAGCCTGGTGCGTGCAGAGGTGAGGGAGAGGCATCCCAGGAGGGGGGAACAGCAAGAGCGAAGGCCGGGAAGTGGGAACAAGCCTGGGCTCAAGGAGCAGAGGTGAAGCGGGCGTGGCTGGGCCGGGGCGGAGGTCGGAGGGCGGAGGCCTGCAGGGCCCTGCAGCTCAGCTAGGGATTCGGACCTCATCCAGGGTCCCAAGAAGGTTCTGGAGGGAGTGAAGAGGAGGAGTCCCACACTCAGACTTTTATTTTTAAAGACTATTTATGTATTTGAAAGTCAGAGTTACAGAGACAGAGGGGGAGACAGACCTTTCATCTGCTGGTTTCGTTCCCAAAGGGCTGCCGTGCCCTGGGGCCGGGGGAGGTGAGCAAGGCACCTGGGACACCATCGGGTTTCCCACGTCCCGCGAGGGTGGCGGGGGCCCATGCACTTGGGCGCATCAGCAGGGAGCTGGGTCAGGCGCAGAGCAGCCGGGACTTGAACCAGCACCATCCGGGGTGCCAGAGTCGCAGGCGGCCGCTTGGACCCACTGAGCCACAACTCTGGTCCCTGCACTTACTCTGAAAGCGCACTGAGGCGAGCCCAGGACAGGGAGGAGAGCCCAGAAGCAGCCAGCCGGTTCTGAAGCTCCGGCTACCATCTTGGCAAAGACGTGGCTTCTTTGCCCGTGGCAGCTGAGGTTGAGATGAACTCTGGAGGTGGGACGTACGTGCAAGAGCCAGAGAGGGTCTGGGCCTGAGGCCTGAAGCCAGCGGCACCCTCTCTGCGAGACCCCGTGGAGCTGTCTGAGGTCACCTTCGAGTGGGGCCAGGGGGCCTCAGTGGTCAATCCGCCAGGCTGCGGCCTTCGTGGTGGGGGCGGTGGGTGAAGGGACGGCACTACCTCTGCCCAGTCCACTCTTCATGGGGAGAAGTGTAGGCGGCAGGTGAACAGTCTGGGTATGCTCTGTCAACCTCAGTGTCCAGGCTGGCCGCCCTCTGCCACCGCCTTGGCAAGCTCGCTTAGGCTCAGCATGACTCAGTTTCTCTCTCTGTCCAGTGAGGACAGGAGTCCTTATTCACACGCACAAAGCGCTCAGTCACACGGCCACCTTCTACCGCTTTCCCATGCCAAAGCAGGGAGGTAGATCAGAAGTGGTGCATCTGGGACTCGAACTGATGCCCATATGGGATGCCGGCACTGCAGGTGGCGGCGGCTTTACCTGCTTTGCCACAGCGCTGGCTCCACATAATTAAAAAAAAAAAGGCAGCAGCAGTAGCAGCAGCGACTGAGTAGAGAACAGGGCTACCACCAAGTGAAGTTCCTCAAGACCCTGACTGATGGCATCCTCCCTGTGCGTCCTGTATGCACAGGGGGCCACAGCAGGTGGACGGGAGCTGCCCTGTCTGAGCAGGTGCTGTTTCCCAGGCGCTGGGTTAGGCGCTCAATGACGGCTGCACCCCCTCGTGCCCACCCCAACCTCTGTGGAGGATAAAGATAAGAAGCTTATCCAGGGAGCACGGCCCCCTCAGGGCTCCATGTCATTGGTGATTACAGGATTAGTAACAGTTTCTCAGGCCAGGGATTGCTAACCCAGGCCACTTAACGGTGGCTGTGCTTTTACAAGCTCCTCTTCAGGGCATGGCCATTAAGCAGGTGGACTCTGCCGTCAGACCGCCTCGGTTCAAGTCACGGAGAAGCCAAGCACCTGCTGAGCGGCATCGGCAAGTGACTTGCCCTCTCTGTGCTTTGTTTGCTCAACCCATTCCTTGGATTACTAACCTCTTGTAACTCCCAGCAGGCTTTCCTGCCCTGCCTGGACTCACACATCTCAGTCTGTTACGGGGCTGGACCGTGGGGTTAGGACTGCAGACTGAGTCCACACTGGTGACCACTGCACCGCACTGCCCCAGCCTCTAGGCTGGCTGCAGCTTCCGGTCCTGGTGCCCCTGCAAGGTCTAAGAGAAGATGGCTCTGCCAGTGCTTCCTGCACAACCCCCTTCCCAGGACCCAGGGCCTGGGTCTCCCCTCTGATACAGCTCGATGAACCCATTTCTGCAATGACCTGGGACTCCAGCACGGAGCACAGATGAGGTTGTCTCGGAGCTGTCAGCCGAGAACGACCCCGACAGAGGACGATGCCAGGGTCTGCAGAGGGCTGGGTCTGTTCTTTCCCGCTGCAGCCCCTCCTGCTGATTAGCCCCCCGCCGAGCCACATGAAAGACCCCAAGGGCGTCCTGCCCCCTGCTCTGTGTCCCTGTCACCTGCCCGGCAGTGTCTGCCCTGCAATGCGGGCAGGGTGCAGGGAAGGAGAAGGACGAGGCAGCCATGCCTAGCCCCGAGGGGTCTCAGGCTGACATTTCAGGCAGCTGCAGGAGCTCAAAGGATGCTAGAACATTCCATCACTTCCCCAGCCTGACTCCCTCTGTGGAGTCCTGGCATAATCCTTAGATCTTCGTATAGTCTGTTTCAGCTGGAGATCACGGACGACTCTACAACACACAGGGCAGCTCTAGGATCCCTCTTCCCAGAGACTCTGCCAGCAGGCAGCTCATTCATCTTGATTGTGCACATTCCAGAAAAGCCTTGGCAGGCAGATCGCACAAAGTGCCCCAGGCTGCTCAGAAAGCTCCCATACTGCAACAGGGTGGGTGCGACACCCCTCCTGCGTCCAGAAAAACGGAGGGGAAGGGTTGGGCGGGATGCCCCAGCCGGCCACCTGGCCCTGTACCCACTGTGACTTCCCTCTCCCTGCAGCCATGTTCCACCTTGGCACAGCCAAGGGACCCTGCAGAAGCCCTGTGGGGTCGTATCCCCCCTCCGCTCAGAGTCCTGCCCTGACGTCCCAGCACACTTAGGATAAGAGTCGCCTCCCTTCCAGGGCCACGGAGCCCCGGAGACGGGGTCCTTCCCAATTGCACAGCAGGGACTCCCGAGCTTCCGGCTTCTCTGGGCTGTCACACGCATGACCAGCTCTGCACGCAAACAAGCTCAAACAAGATCAAAGGCAGGCACCAGCAGAAAGGCCGCACGGCCAATGAGCTAAATTAGACTCATAAATAATGTGTGGGCTTAGGACTGCTTGCGGGGCCTGGAAATCGGATTGTGGAAGCCTAGTTGAGAGCTGAATGATGGTTCAAGCACAACGTGGCAAGGTGGGGGTGAAGAAATCAACAGAACCAAGTGTGGTGGGCTCAGCGCATACAAGGTAAAACATGACGTGGTTTGCAAGCGTGTCTTCCTCCAGAAGCGTTCTAGCCGGGAAGCAAGGAGCTTGCTCATGGCCAAACTTTCTAACGGCTCCACAAAACAGGCACGAGACCGCGGCCCTTACCACCCTACCACGCTGGGGGCTTCCCCCGCAAGCTGCAGCCACCAGCACCAACCCAGGCTCTGGGCAGCTTGGCCAAGTGGGAGGGGCCCGCCGCCTGCCGTGGGTCACTCCAGTGTGTCAGTAGCTGCCCCTCCTGCACCGGCTCCCCCCCACCAACCTGGGGACCACACTCCTGGGGGCTGGATGGCCGCACAGGGACTGCTGCCTGCCCCACCCCAGCTGTCGGTTTTCAGCTCAGTGATTACACTGCCAGCCGCTGCAACCCCACACAAGTGAGTTCTGTAGCTTGGGACATTCTCCCCTCTTTTTGCCTCGTAAAACCAGGACCCATTCCTTTCTTACTGGCCTCCTCCCTGTCAGCCCGTGGCAGAATGATCGCGTCAAAACCCCAGCCCAGGATCTGGCCCTGTGGCGCACCAGGTGAAGCTGCCGCCTGCAATGCGGCCATCCTTACCAGAGCGCTCGTTCAAGTCCCAGGTGCTCTGCTTATCAGCCTGCTTCCTGCTACTGTGCCTGGGAAGGCAGTGGATGATGGCCAAGTGCTTGGGTCCCTGTCATTCATGTGCGAGACCAGGGTGGAGTTCCTAGCTCCTGGCCTCCAGCCTGGCCCAGGCGTGGTTGTTCTGGCCATTTAGGGTAGAATCAGAGGATGGATGATCTCTGTTTCTCCCTGTCACTCAAAGATACTAGTTGACCATGGTATTTCCCTATGCTACTCACAGGCTGTCATGGCTCCCACCAGAGTCCTTACAAGGACCCTCAAAGCCGAGTCGGTCAGGCTCCCCCAAACTCTTCCATCTCATTTCCTCTTTCTCCCCTCCTGGCTCCAATGCTGTAACCACACCAGTCTCCCTGCTGGTCCTTCTACTGGCCAGGCCCAGTCCTGCCTCCAGGCACTCATCACCCCCCAGAGACCACGCAGCCCACTCCACTGCCTTCTGAAAGTTTGGGCTCAAATCTCACCTTCTCAGTAGACAAGGCCTTGTCTGACCACCCTACCCAGAGCTGCAAGGCCTTGTCTGACCGCCCTACCCAGGGCTCCAAGGCCTTGTCTGACCGCCCTACCCAGGGCTCCAAGGCCTTGTCTGACCGCCCTACCCAGGCCTGCAAGGCCTTGTCTGACCGCCCTACCCAGGGCTGCAAGGCCTTGTCTGACCGCCCTACCCAGGGCTGCAAGGCCTTGTCTGACCGCCCTACCCAGGGCTCCAAGGCCTTGTCTGACCGCCCTACCCAGGGCTCCAAGGCCTTGTCTGACCGCCCTACCCAGGGCTGCAAGGCCTTGTCTGACCGCCCTACCCAGGGCTGCAAGGCCTTGTCTGACCGCCCTACCCAGGGCTGCAAGGCCTTGTCTGACCGCCCTACCCAGGGCTGCAAGGCCTTGTCTGACCGCCCTACCCAGAGCTGCAAGGCCTTGTCTGACCGCCCTACCCGGGGCTGCAAGGCCTTGTCTGACCGCCCTACCCAGAGCTGCAAGGCCTTGTCTGACTGCCCTACCCGGGGCTGCAAGGCCTTGTCTGACCGCCCTACCCAGGCCTGCAAGGCCTTGTCTGACCGCCCTACCCAGAGCTGCAAGGCCTTGTCTGACCGCCCTACCCAGAGCTGCAAGGCCTTGTCTGATCGCCCTACCCGGGGCTGCAAGGCCTTGTCTGACCGCCCTACCCAGGCCTGCAAGGCCTTGTCTGACTGCCCTACCCGGGGCTCCAAGGCCTTGTCTGACCGCCCTACCCAGGCCTGCAAGGCAGTCCCCGGCACCCTGCATCCTCGCCTTCCTGACTTGCACAACTGCCGCATCACACATTTAACTCCGTTACCATCTGTCTCCCCGCCCCCCGCACGTGCGGGCACAGGGAAATGTGGCACCGAACAGGAGAAATCGTGACTCTCAGAGCTGGGCTGCCCACTCGGGAAACGTGTGGCCACTGGGCACCTAACACGTGGCCAGGCCAAACCTCATCAAAGATGTTCCCGCTGCTGACGTGTGGGATACAACATGCTGATGTGTTGGATTAATAAAAACATCATAGCTGTGTTTCTTTCTACCTTTCCCTCAAGTGGCTAGCAGAAGATGTAAACTTATACCTGGGGGACCTCTGCACCTGTCTTATGTTTCCCTGGGACATCAGAGAGCCGAGAAATAAGTCATCAGATCATTGGTTCAGGGGACTCCAGGAAGTGACAAATGCTCGGCAGATAGAACCAGACACAGGTGCAGAGTGACAGGCCCAGGGGAGCCCACAGACCACGCTGGAAGCCCAGCTGTGTCCTCCCAAGTTCCCTGGAGGAAGCCCTAACCCCCAGTACTTCTTACTGGGGCTGTATTTGGAGACAGGACCTTCAAAGCGCCAATTAGATCAAACCAAGGACTCTAGGATGGGCCCCAAGCCATTGCTGGCAGGTTTGCAATGGAATTAGGACACAGACATGACACTCATGCATCAAGACCCCAGGAAGGGACCGGTGCTGTGGCGTAGAAGGTTAAGTTGCTACCTACAGTGCCAACAACCCATATGGGCACCAGTTCAAGCCCTGGCTGCTCCACTTCCAATCTGGCTTCCTGCTAATGTGCCTGGGAAAGCAGAAGAAGATGGCTCAAGTGCTTGGGCCCCTGCACCCATGTGGGAGACCCAGAAGCAGCTCCTGGCTTCAGCCTGGCCATTGCCACCATCTGGGGAGTGAACCAGCAGGCAGAAGATCTCTCACTTTCTCTCCTTCTATCTCTGCCTTTAAATAAGTAAAACTTAAAAAAACAGGGGCCAGCGCTGTAGCGCAGAGGGTTAATGCCCTGGCCTGAAGCACCGGCATCCCATATGGGCACCGGTTCGAGTCCCGGCTGCTCCACTTCTGATCTAGCTCTCTGCTGTGGCCTGGGAAGGCAGCAGAAGATGGCCCAGGTCCTTGGGCCCCTGCACCTGCAGGGGAGACCTGGAAGAAGCTCCTGGCTCCTTGCTTTGGATTGGCGCAGCTTCAGCCATTGCAGCCATCTGGGGAGTGGATCAACAGATGGAAGACCTTGACCTCTACCTCCCCCCTCCCTCCCTCTCTCTCTGCCTCTCCTCTGTATCTCTTTCAAAATAATAAATTAATTAATTTAAAATAAAAGACAGACAAGGTGAGCCAGACCCCCAGAGAACTCTGGGAAGATCCTTCCAGGGACAGGAGAACAGCAATGGCAGAGGCCTGGAGGGAAAGCAGCACAGGGAGACCCGGGAGCGGCTGGCTCATGGGGGATTGGAGGGAGGGCACAGGGCACATGGGGCGGGGCAAAGCAGCAAACCCTCTCCCCGCTGTCCTCACAAGGAACCTGGATCAGCTCGTTTAAAGCCTCCCCTGGGACTCTACCCAAGCTGCTCTGGAAGGTCTGGATCCAGGAACGCACTCAGCACCACACCAGGGACCCAACAGCGCTGCTGCAGGCCCAACGCACCCAGACAGGTGCTCCCCGAGACTACTGGGGCAGCACAAGGCCCTGGGGCCTCCGGGAACTTGCACCTATGAGGGAAGACACTCACCGGTACTTTTAACATCACCTGGGGGCCAGAGAAAGATTTCAAGGGTGGAAAGGGAGAGTCTGAGAAATGGCAGACAGCCCAGTCACCTGCAATGGTGGGTGGGGTTAGTGGGGACCACTCCCAGACTTAAGTGGGTGGGTGGGTGGGTTAGTGAGGACTGAATCCTGCTTTAGAGAAGGTGGGTGGGGTTAGTGGGGACCAACAAGTCCTGACCCCAGTGGGGACGGCTCCCTGCCCTAGGGAAGGTGGGCAGGGTTAGTGGGGACCACTCCCAGCCTTAGGGAAGGTGGGCGGGGTTAATGGGGACCACTCTCAGCCTTAGGGAAGGTGGGCGGTATTAGTGGGGACCACTCCCAGCCTTAGAGACGGTCTCAGAGCTGGACGGGGCCATGGAGACCCTCTGACCCACTGCCCCTTCTGCTCCGTTTTATTCAATGCTCCCGCATTACCCTGTTCTCTAAGATGCTGACAGCCGCAGTTCCACCTCCTCTCTGGATCAGCGCTGCTGTTTTCTGAGTACTCATTGATTTTTGAGGACAAGAATGATGACACCTTGGTCCCTGGGGGGCATGCCACTCGCAGGCCCAGGAGGGCATTGCAGATGGATGTAGTTAAGGGTCTTGAGAGTGGCGAGATCCTGGATTGTCTGGGTGGGCCCAATGTGGCTACGGGGACCCTGGGAGAGGACAGTGAGGGGGCAGAGTCAGAGAGGGGACGTGACCATGGAAAGAGCGAGCGAGCGAAGCGGCAAGAAGATGCTGAAGCTGGGAGGGGTCCCAAGCCGCAGGTGTGGGCAGCCCTCAGCTGGAAAAGGCTGGTATCAGACTCCCCTGCCGCCCTGCTTTGAACCCTGACCTCAGAATGGTGAGCGTGTGAAGCCACGGGCACGTGGCATTGCTCGAGTGGCCTGCCTGGCGCCCCCACCCAGGAGGGCACAGATTCTCCCCCTCCTCCTCCTCCTCCTCCTTCCCCTCCTCCTCCCCCTCCCCCTCCGAATCTGTGCCCTCCTGGGTGGGGGCGCCAGGCAGGCCACTCGAGCAATGCCACGTGCCCGTGGCTTCACACGCTCACCATTCTGAGGTCAGATCCCTGAGGCACGCAGCCTGGGGGGGTGACACGGGATCCACGGCTACAGGGACATGTGTGCACGTATGACAGTGACACCGATCTGAAGCCAGAGGCCAGCAGGTGGGGCAGAGAGCCCTGGGCCACGATCCACACAGCTCGCCTCTCTTCCTTCCCTTGCTTTGCAACACAGTAGCAGGATTTGGCCTAGAGATACGTTCTGCTCAGGCTACACGGGGTTTTTCCAATAATGACATCCTAATAACAGAAACCGTAGTAACAACTAGAGTTTATTGAATTCTTCCTGGGGAGCAGGCTAACAAGTTTTCTATCTGATTCTTAAACTTCCCGCATGGGTAGTGGCTGCTCTTGCCCGTTTTAAGCAGGGAAGTCTGCAAGGTTCCCTCCCGCAGAGCCCCCACCTGGACGAGTGTGGCAGCCTGACAGGTGCTCTGTGTGCACCTGCTGAATCAGTGGGCTGTGTGGCCCGGCACGAGAGGCGGGGCAGCCACATGAACGCTTGTGCCCAAGCCTGATAAGGCTGTGGCACAATTCCTGGGATGGGATGCATCCTGGGATGCAGGTGGTGTTGGGAAGGACTCTGCTGACCAGGACAGCGTCATTCTGAAAGATGGCTGGATGGGGGGGTAGCAGGTGTCAGCACCAGATGGCACAGCCAGGGGACAACACACGGGTGACAGCACAGCCAGGGGACGGCACGGGGTGAAGGCCCTGACAGGGAAGGAACCAGACACCGCTTGACACCCCGTGGCTGACGCACAAAGGCGACAGGAGCACAGGGCAGACCGAGAGTCGGGACTTGCTGGGCACGCCATGTGCATCTCCTAGGGCTGCTGGAGTAAATCAGCACGGCCCCCTGGATGGCTCACAACCCGGAAGTGCACTCCCCTGCAGGTATGGAGGTCCCAGGTTCAAGATCAAGGGGCCGGTAGGGCCCACCGCCTCCCAGGGGCCCGGGAGCATCCTTCTGGGGCCTTCCACGGCCTCTTCCCTGCGTCCTGCCATGTTCTCGTCTCCTCCAGGCAGGGTGCCAGTCATCGGGTTTGGAGCCCAGCCCCAAGTCGGCAGGATGCTACCCTAGGCCTTACCTAGTTATGCCTGCAAAGTCCACTCCCTACGGCCACCGTCACAGGTACTGAGGGGTGGGACTTGGACTTGTCCCCTTGAGGAGGGAGGACACGATTCAATCCACGTAAACACTTTCACACCACGTTCTCAGTTAACCATTTCTTAGAGTTTGAGAGGCAGAGAGACAGAGACAGAGAGAGAGAGATTCTATGCACTGGTTTGTCCCCCAGATGTCAGCAACCGCTGAGACTGGGCCAGGCCAAAGCCAGCAGCCAGGAACTCCCTCCGGATCTGCCACGGGAGTGGCAGGGGCCCAGGGACTTGAGTCACTGTCTGCTGCCCCCAGGCGCGTTAGCAGGGCGCTGGATTGCCAGGCGCAGCCAGCACAGTGACCCAGGACGAGGGCATCCCCTGTGGCAGCCTCACCAGCTGTGCCCCATTGCCCGCCCCCAGACGAGCGACGGTCAGCAGCTCAGGGCTTGGGATGTCGTCCACTGTCCCCACGATGTCCTTGCTGGTCGGGCTGAGAGCCCAGCTGCCCAGGGGAGGCCCCGGACCACACGCTCAGCTCCGGGCTTTCTCAGCTGTGTTTGCATTGGCCACGCGACAGCCAAGGCCAAGGCTCCAAAATAAGACCCTCAAAGGACTGGACGGCCGTGTACAGTGGTCAACACCCGCCACGTGCGAGGGCTTCGCCTCCTGACCAGCCCAGCGCACCCCAGCGCTCCCCCACCCAGCGAGCCCCCAGGCTGGGGCTTCACTCTGCAAGCCTGGAGAAGCGGACACGAGTGGAGAGCGCACTAGCGCGTTCTGAACGCACTCCAGGCCCCTCCTCCGCCGCCAGCGTGTGTCAGTGGGGGCGTGTGTCTCTCGCTTCCCAAGGCCACGCATTCTGCGTGAGGCCCATTGGCTGTTCAGCGGCCGAGGCTCACTTGTCTTTGCAAAGGGCTCTGTGCACTCTCCGAACGCCTCAGCATGCAAGGGGCCGGCTGGATGCAGCTGGTGGAGTGGGGGATGGGGTGGATGTTTGAATGGTGAACTGCAGGGTGGGCACCGCCCACCGCCAGCGTCACACAACTCACCTTGCTGGGGGCGGCACCCCATCATTCTCCTAGAGGGAGACACCTGTGTGCAGGCAGGTGCGAACCTGCTGTTTCTGCCCCCTCCTCCTGCTCTCTCCGCTAGCCCTGCTCTGCAGGACGGAGCACAGCACCAAAGCCACCGAGAGCCGCTGCTGGGAACAAACCACCCAACAAGGCACCAGCGCTGCCTGGGAACTGTTCTCCTTGGACTGCTAACCATCGCTGTGATTAGCAAGCGCTGCCAGTGAATTCGTTCTTAAAAGCCCGCTTTCCAACCCTACTCCCGGAGACGCAAAGACAAGGAAACCCACACACAACTGCTGCAGCGTGAATTTCTCCTGATGACGGCAAAACGCGTCCCAGTGTTCATCACTGACCCTGACAATCTCTACTCTCGGCGCCCCGACGCCGCGCCAGCTGCTCCTGCATCTGTGTCTCGCTCCTTAACACTGCCCCCTCTTGACAGAGGACTGAATTGAGGCACAGAAAGGCTCAATAGGCTAATCCTCCGCCTACGGCGCCGGCATACCAGGTTCTAGTCTCGGTCGAGGCGCCGGATTCTGTCCCGGTTGCCCCTCTTCCAGGCCAGCCCTCTGCTGTGGCCCGGGAGTGCAGTGGAGGATGGCCCAAGTGCTTGGGCTCCTGCACCTGCATGGGAGACCAGGAGGAAGCACCTGGCTCCTGGCTTTGGATCAGTATGGTGTGCTGGCTGCAGCGGCCATTGGGGGGTGAACCAATGAAAAAGGAAGACCTTTCTCTCTGTCTCTCTCTCTCACTGTCCACTCTGCCTGTCAAAAAAAAAAAAAGTGGAGAAACGAGTCCAAGGCCACACAGCGAGGATTTGGAACCGATGGATCTTAGTGAACATCACTTACTGCCTCTCTGTAAAAGGCCACAGGTATATTAGCCTCCTTCAGATAAATCAACGCAGACAAATGTGTTCTAGCCATAACTTGGAATACTATGCAGCCATTAGAAACATGGCATGGGCGTGGGAGACCCGGAAGCAGTTCCTGGCTCCCAATAGATGCAGCTCCGGCCATTTGGGGAGTGAATCGGGGGATGGAAGACCGACCTCTCTCTCTGCCTCGCTGTAATTCTGCCTTTCAAATAAATAAAACTTTAAAAGAGAATATGGCACGGTCCTGTGTGGACTGCATTGGAAGTCTCTCCAGTACAGGAGTTAGAGAAGGTGTGGAAGTCCCCAGGCCATCTTCGCCTCACGGAACTGAACCATCCTGACTTGTTTATAGCGATTAATGACTTTTCTCTTTCCAGATGGGGAACAAATAGGATTAGGTTTAGGTGGTTAAGGCTAATGATTAACCTTAAATTACCCTGCAATCTCTAATATTTTCCAAAAGGTGTTTGCAAACGTCGCCATTCACGGGTGTGAAATCCTTGCCAAGCTCCCGCAAGGCTGAGCCACTTACCGCGACATCACCACCGAGGAGGAGGGGCAGGCGCTGGCCTCGTGGCTCGGATAGAAGACGCCCACCTCCCACAGGCGAGTTCTGGGCTGTGGCTCTGGCCCCCGATTCCACCTTCCTGCTGCTGGCTCCCACCCCAGGAGCCCACGGGTGACGGCTCAAGGATGTGTATCCCTGACACCCACATGGGAGATCCGAACTGGCTTCAGCCTGCAAGTTGAGTGTTCCCTCCCCACCATCCCCCGCTCCACACATGTCTCTCAAACAAAAGTTCATTAAAAGCGAGAATCGTGCCTAAGGCCTCTGTCTCTACCTGACTGCTGACAGCGTAGCTGCCTGTGACAGCCCCAGGTTGTCCTCCACAAGCAGCTGGGAGACAGAACATGGGTCAGAATATGTGGGTCACAGCCTCTGGGGGCTCCCTCCCACCCTGAGTAAGAGCCAGAGTCCTTACTGTGCCCCTTCCCCCATCACCCAGCTCCTGCAACACTGGCCTCCTGTTTCCCTGAGGGACCGGGCACACACTACCGCAGGGCCTTTGCACCAGCCATCGGCCTCTTCTGCCACCTACTCCAGTCAGCTTCTCGTAAGACGTTCCTTCCCATCCACTCCAAGGCTTCGTCTCCAACGTCACGCCCTGCCTTCCTGCCGCTACTTTCTCCCGAGTGTGCCCGACAGGCTGCGTACCTCACCACCCGCTTCCCCCACTACTTCCTAAGAATAATTTGATCTGCTTTGCTCACTGCCTTGTCCCAAGCTCCCAAGACAGAGCCTGGCACACAACACGAGCTCAGTATTTGTCATCCGGATGAGTGGACCCCTCCCAGACTCAGCCTAGGCCTCGGAGGCGCTAGGAGACCTGTGAACGCCACCCTCACCCCAGCTCCGGGCTTGGCGCTTGTCGGAGGGCATTGAAGTCCTCACCCTCATCGCTATATGCTGTGACTACATGCCGCGCCCTCGTACACTCGGCATGTTAGGATTCTCAGATTACGCACAGACCACACAGGGCCGGCGCTGTGGCAGAGGGAGTTAGGTTGCCACCTGCCACGCCAGCATCTCATGTCAGAGTGCTGGTTTGAGTGCCAGCTACCTTGCTGTCAATCCAGCTCCCTGCTAATGAGCCTGAGGAGGCAGTGGATGGTGGCCCAAGTGCTTGGGGCCCCACCACCCATGTGGTGCGAAACAGGTTTAGGGGAGACCTGGAGTCCCTGGTTCCTTGACTTCAACCTGGTCCAGTGCCAATCATGGTAACTATTTGGGGTGGGAACCAGCAGAAGAAAGATCTGTCTCTCCCTGTCACTCTGCCTTTCAAATAAACAAATCTTTAAAAAGATCAAGTTGCATTTCATATAAAAATTCATAATTTTCTCACTACAAATAATCCCCATACAATATTTGGGATGTACGCTAACATAATTGCAATGGGATACGTGTCCTGTACTTTTCCTTCCTGACCCCAGCAGCCTACATTGTCTTATTTATTATATGCCTTATTTTATGTAGCTGTCATGAGGCAGGCATCGTTATGGTCGTTTGATGGCTGCGAGGTGCAGCTACGTGGGATGGAGAACCTGGGGAGCTCTGTGATGTTGACACACAGCGCTCTGCAGATCTGGGGACAAATAGAAAAATAACAAATTGGAACTGCCTGCTCTTTCAAATGAGGACATAAAAACGAAGTGACAAGAGTGCCTTAAATCCAAGCAACAAATGAGCCTCCGATCCTGGAAAATGAATGAAACAAGACTCCAGGGAAAACGGATCGTCCCCAGTGGAAGATGAAAAGCACCAACTCCCAAAATCGCCCAGGCTGCAGCCCGGGGACTTGGAGCCCGGGGCCACGTCCTCCATCTGCATGGAACAAGCGGCAGGTGCATGAGCTCGAGTGCGCCACCTGCAGGAAGAATCTGGAACTTCTGCATTGTGGGTTGCATCCTCGCCAAACCTTGCCCGCCTCTCCCCACCTTGAGCTATGCCTCTGTCTTATTAAGTGCAAACAACTCCCTCGGCCACAGTGCCCTCTGCACTGGGAGCTTCCTAAGACATCAGCTCCCTCTTGCCTGGTCGTCTTCGCACCACCTGGCAAACAAGCTGTAGTTATTTTATTACCACCACCTCTCCACTTCCCCATAGAACATTCCCTACTGGCAAAGACTTTGTTAGCATTTTTCACTGCTACATTCCCGGTATCCAAAACAGCTTCTGGTCCATGAAAAACACTCAAAAAGCTAAATAAATGGATGGGAGAGGCTTCCAGTGGCGCCTTTGAGGGAGAGACCGAAGTTTCCCCACGCTCCCCATCCCCCCCCCCCCACTGGCTCGAGTCTCTTTGTGGTGTTGGTGGGTGTCTGGGCCACACAGACAAGCCCCAGGAATGCTGGAGCAGTGGTTGCACAGGGCGCCTGCCTGCCCCAGGCCGCTCACATGCAACAAGAGACGGGAGGAAACAGACACACCGGTTTCAAGTCCCTGCTACTTTGGGCCCCTGACACAGCCACCCATCCTCCAGCAGCCAACTGTAGCATCTGCTGAGAAGTTCCGTGCTGCGCGAGCTCAGAGGAGAAAGCTCCAGATTCTGCATGGGGGGGGGGGGGCGTCAGGAAAAATGTCCCTGATAAGACCTTGGTGACTAGGTGCTGACACACGGGCAAAGGAGGAGATGACATCCCCAGTAGGATGCAAGTCATGGAAAGATCTGGAAGGGTGCAAGGTCACGGGCTGTGCAAGCAGCAGCATGTCAGCCGCGTGAACCCCGAGGCCGGGGTAGAGGGGAGACGCAGGTAGATGCAGGCGAGGGCTCGCGAGAGGCCAAGGACAGACCGGCTTCAGGAGCAAGGTTCTTTCTTGCTCTGGCTGGTGAATGTTCCATGCACGGTTCCTGCTTGGAAAAGTGGTCAGCCTGAGGTCAGCATTTTATGAAGAGGGAGGTGCACTGGGCTCTGGCCCCATGCTTCCCATCTGGACCAGCCTCAGTGGTCAGAGAGAGATGCCTAAGCCACCTGACCCTGCCATCAGCAGGACATCGCCCAACGCCTCTCGCCGCAGTCACACGGCCTGGAAAGGACCTGAAGACTCTATGGCTGTCCACCAGGGAGCATCCTGTCCCCCTCTCACTCCCAAACCCACCTTTGCTGGTCTCCAACAAAGAGCCTCTGCTAACTGTGTGCTCTGACTTTGGGTCCGAGAAGGGCAGCTGCTCCACCCACAACCTCCAGGAAGCAAGCCCGACCTTCTCAGGACAGTCTGGGTGCGGGCAAGAACAAAGAGCCCAGGAAGAAGTCCTACTCGGCCCCTGAACACAAATGACCCAAACGGCCCTGCCAGGAGTCACGTGATCCCTCGGTGCAAAGCCGCCTTTGTCCTTTTCAAATGGGCTTTGCAGTGTGCATTCTCGGGGAGAGTCGGCCTCGTTCCCGAACCCTGCTCTAATTGTATATAATTTTCATAAATACAGTAATCAGCACTCACCATGCCTTGTGGCTTCAATGGAGCTGGGTCTTTGGAGGAACAGGGTGGTGAGGGCGGCAGAGCGCTGCCATCCGAGTTCTCTGCCCTCACTCCTGTGGGGAACGGGGCTGCCGGGACCACTAAGGGACATCCAGAAACCACCGTCCCCTTAGCACCACGTGGGCGTAGGGAAAGCGAAGCGCTCCCCAGCTCTCGCCAACCCCGTAAATCCCAACTCCAGAACGGAAGTGACAGGAAGGTGGCGGTCTATGGGAGTCTGTCTCCCATGTGCCAATGGGTTTCATCCCTCATCTTAGGCTTGACACTGCAAGACCGCAGAGACCCGGCCACGGGAAACCACGGGAGAGCTGCCCTCTCGGCTCCAGCCCTGCCTTCCGCACTTTGCTACAGACCCCACGATTCCTTGTTGCCCGTGATCAGTGCTCTTGGCTTCCTTACAGGAGTCACTCCCTGGACTCACGCCTCCTTCAGAGATGGAAAAACGTGAGGTTGAAGGGCAGAGATCGCCAGCAAGGTGATGAACGGTGTGAACACACCCACGGCCTCGTTAACTCATCAAACGAGTGGTTCATCCTGGCCTTCCTGGCCGGGCTGCCATGGGCGTTCGCAATCCTTTCCTTTATAGCTCCCAGCCCCACCCCACACACAGACCCTCCCACTGTCCAAGTGATAAGCTCTTCCCCACCCTTCGGCCTTGGGCTCAGCATGTGGGATCGGGCACACACAGCACAGCCAGGGGCTGTGTATCCGACTGCCTCTTCCAGCCTCAGCCACGGTCCTGAGACACACACCTCTGGGTAGCCACTGGTCTGAAAGGAACCCAGCCTGGGTCAGGCAACCCACAGCATGCAGGCGAGGCCACGCGGGCATCCTTAGCAGCCACTGAATTGCGAGAGGGACAGCTACACGGCAGTGCATGGCGACAGCTGAGTGACATTTGCCGCCATAGGATCTCATAGTACCCCACCAGGTCAGTGGCCAGGACCCTCCAAGTCCCCAAGACAAGAGACTTCTCTTTCCAACCGAAACCTCGTGACGTTGCAGGCCCTGGAACTTCGGATGGGCAGTGCTTCCTCGCGTGAGGTAGGAAACCACGCAAGTGATAAGGCTTTCACACCAGGCAGTGCCACGACCCCACGGCTGCACCCTCGGGCATCTCCGTTAGGAAGCGCTCCAGCTTAGTACCAGCCTCTCACTCGGGACTTATGAGTCCATCAGGGCCAGGAAGCAAATGACACGCACAGACCGGCTTCTTGCTATCTGCCAATTGAATATGCAAATACGAAACATGACCCCCCCACGCAACTCTAGACAGCCAATAGCCATTGAGCCACCCCCCCCCCCCCCCCCGCCTGCAGATACAATGTGCTGGTAGCTCCAGGAGGTGAGGTGATGTGCCCATCGGGGACCTGCAGGAGGTTTGCTGCACATAGTGGCCAGGGGTAGGGGGGTGACTGCACTCCCTTCCCCGGCCCAACCTCGAGATGTCGATCAGAGCCTAGGCCCAAAGGGGTAGGAGGGGGCAGAGGCTCCTAGGAGGCCTCATGCACCCCCAAGGCTTCTCGCTGGGTCTCTATGCCCAGAGTCACACTCCCAGGCATGTGCTAGACTTTTCTGTGCCGGTCCTTCCCAGGCGTCTCATGCAGGGGCTTCAACGTTACGTTGGTGGTGCTGAGTGTGGAAAGCTAAGTCGGCTGCGGTGCTGAGAGGCTTTTGGGACATGATTAGGTTGGACCAGGTCATTAGGGCGGAGCCCCCATGGGTGAATCCTGGCAACTCTACAGAGAGAGGCCTGGGGGTGACACAGACACACGTGTCCTGTCTTCCCAGGGGACGCTCCTCACTGCCTCAGGCCTCTGCCAGCAACAAGGCCTTCCCCAGCCGCTGAACCAATGGGGCCTGCCCGGTTGGGACTGACCCTCCAACACCACGACTCTGAGCAAACCTTGCCTTCATGAAGGCCGCCTGCCCAGGCTCAGGTTCATTTGCCGACTTCTCTGCCCACATCCCAGGCCCCTCCAGGCTCCCCCATAGCAGGGAAGGCACCTGCCCGGGTGCTCCAGGTGGAGACGTGCAAGGTGTCCCTGGTGTCTCCCTTGCCTTCTCCTGTCTACACGTACTTCCTCCCTGACAAAACCCTGGTTACATGCGCTCCTAGACCCTAACTCCAGCTTGCCTATAGTCTTTAAAGGCAGAGCTACAGAAAGAGAGAGAGGTGGAAAGAGATCTTCCATCTGTGGGCTCACTCCCCAGATGGCCGCAACATCCGGGGCTGTGTCAGGCTGAAGCCAGGAGCCAACATCTCAACTCAGGCTGCCCACATGGGTGCCAAGGACCCAAGTGCTCTCTGCTGCTGCTTTCCCAGGCACATCAGCAGGGAGCCGGAGTGGAAGTGGAGCAGCTGGGACTCAAACTAGCACTTACATGGGATGCTGGCACCGCAGGGGATGCGTAACCCGCTCTGCCACAATGTACCTGGACCAGCATCGCCTGCACACCTTCACAAGGCCTGGGTTCTCCAGGGCTGTGACCACCACACAGACGCCACTTCTGGGAAGACAGTTCCGCTGTCTTCAAACTTCCAAGGAGCTTATTCGCCCCTCTGGAAGAGCACCTCGCCTGTGGACACGCCCATGCCACCACCGGGGCGGCCACCGTGGCACCGGGGGCCAGGCTGCCTTCCCAGCTGCTGTCCTGCTTCCCTGGCGCTCGGGGAGGGTGGCAGCCACTCAGCACTGCTCCGTGTCCCCTGGCGGTTACGCGGGGGCCTGCCTGTGCCAGCGGCGACGAGTTGCTAGAAGATACTTTCTTTCATTTGTCCAGTACGTTGTACTAAGGGTGGCATGCAGGCTTACGTGAAATTGTGGGCACAGATGGATCGTGCTATATCCCAGCTCCAGTCCGTGAGCGTCAGAGGCAGAACGTTTCCAAAACACGTTCTAAAGAGAAACGTTGCACCTGCTGCTGGGAACTCTGGACTTAGGGAAATCTCCCTGGGAAACGGTGTAAGGGGAAGGCAGGCTCCTCAGTGGGGAGGAGAAATGTCCAACCGGGAGATTAGCGGGCAGCCTGTAGCACAAACAAGGGGGGGCCAGTGCCCCATATCCGAGTCCTCGGGGTGACTACCCAACTCTGGGCCCCGGCTCCAGCTTCCTGCTGGCACAGACCCTCAGAGGCAGCGGTGACAGCTCAAGTGGCTGGGGCGTGGCACCCACGTGGGAGATGCACACCGAGTTCCTGGCTCTTAGCTTTGGCCTCCGCCCGGCCCCAACCCTCGTCGGCGATCAGGGTGTGAACCAGCAGATGGAAGCTCTCTGTCTCCCAAAGGACTCAACTGGTAAAAACTAAAAGGAAGGCAATCGGGGAAACCTACAAAACCTTCAGACCTCAAAGGATTCTGCTCAAAGAAGACAAAAGCCTCCCTTCGAGGCCAGCACACCTGGTTTGTCCTCTGCCTCCTCCAAGGACGGTCCCTGAGCCAGGCCATGTCCCTGGGGTTTCAGACCCCGGGAGTCACGGCCTCCATGTCTGCCTGGACCTCCCTGCTCCCTTCCTGGGCCTCCAGAGACACAGAGGAGCAAACTCCTTTCTGCTTGTTTTGCCGTGACCTCCACGCAGGGCCGGCGTGAGCTGGGAACCCCAGGTTCAGCGGCGTCAGAAAGAGACGCCATGGCTCCGGCTCAACTGCTGCTTCCTCTCTCCCTTTTTCTTCTGCCGAGGACCGATAGCTATAGAAACCAGCTATTCTGGTTCAGAACACACACACCGGAAACAGACACGTCTCGACAAACTCCCCCCACATCCAAAACTGTCACAGAAATCAGGGCATGGCTGCCAAGAGAGGAGGAAGCTGATGGCTCCCAGGTCGCCCCACGCAGGCAAGGCAGTGGGGGGAGGATTGCAGCCCGTGGGGAGGGCAGACAGAGTGGCTGTCAGCCACGTCGGTGGACGGCGAACACCCCTGGAAGTCACACTAAGGGCATCCTGCCTATGGCTCTGGACAGTGGTCTTCAAATGTGGTCCCTGGCCCCCAGCATCCATGTCCCCTGGGAAATCATGAAACGTGCCCCCCCCATCAGAAACGCCGTGGAGCCTGCCTTCCCTTCCAGAGCATTCCGATGCCCACTGGAGTTTGAGAACCACTGGCCTGGGTGAGATGCAGCCTCATCCGTCTATTTTTTTCTTGATTGAAGCCAGGATTCTGGAAAGATCAGTTGTAAGTTATTTTTATCCATAGCAACAAGAGGTCTGTGCCCAGAATGATAACCTTGGGATCGGGGCTGACTGCTCTGTGGGGTGTCAGCTGTCACGTGTCTGCTTCGCAGTCCTGTTCTAACCCCGGCACTGGGGTCGCGGGCCACTCCCCAGAAGGACGCTCACGTTTTAGGAGCTCAGAGAGGCTGTGCTGGCAGTGGAGTCTTATACACCAGGAGGCTGAACTGGGGAGCAGGCAGAGGGGAGGACCCTAGGAGAACCCCGAAAATAATTCCAGGGCCTGAAGACAACCCTTACACCCCAGCGCTGGCAACAGATAGGTTGGCCAAGAACAGAGAGAGTCCAAGATCATAAAACACAAACACGTGCCCATCTTTCTCCAGGTTGCAGAACTCCCGGAAGGTGCGTCGGGTGAATTTCTCCTCATTTTGTTTGCAGGGCACTTAGACTGGGGGATTCAGGACTGACCGTTCCCCAAATTGAAGTTCTCTTCAAAACCACTGCGCAGGGTTGGGGTGAGCCTTCAGCCCAGCAGTTCAGACCTCTCATCCGGGGCTTGAGCCCTGCTCTGCCCCCGAACTCCGCTTCCCGCTGAGCCACACTCGGGGAGGCAGCAGGTGATGGCTAATGTGGTTGGGTCCCCGTCTCGCATAAAGGAGCCCTGGATGGAGTTCCCGCTCATCAGCCTTGCCCAGTCCCAACCACTGGGGAGTGAAACACAGACAGGAGCTCTCTTCCTCTCCATCTTCTTCTACTTTCCCAGGCACATTAGCAGGGAGATGGATCAGAAGTGGAGCAGCCAGGATGCAAACTGGTGCTCATATGGGATGCCGGCATGGCAGGCAGTGGCTTAAAAGTTATTCTATAATGCTGGCCTCTCAAATATTTTTTAGAAACATATTTTTTAAAAAGAAATCCCACTGAGTTTTGATAAGAAAATGCTGGTTCTTCCAGGGAACCAACTCTCAGGTCGGAGGAGGAGTCTGGGAACTTGTGGTTCTAGAAGCTTCTCCTGGAACCACGGAACCCTCCCCTGTTTGCCTGGAGCTGCTAAGGTGGAAGAAAAACAAACCCAGGGGCCCAGGCACTCCACACCTAGACACACACCCTTGACAGAAGCGACGCGCCAAAGCGTGGAAACAATCACGCCCGTGGAAACCACCCAGATGCCCACCTCCAGCCGAGTGCACCGAGTGCTGCAATACGACACAAACCAGCGCTAGCACACACCGGCATGGACGAGCCAGTGAAAGGAGCCGCACAGGAGGGGACGCTTAGTGCACAGCTCCACTGTGTGCAATTCAAGTTCACCTACGCGGAGGGCGGCTCCCCTCTAGGGGGCGCTCTTCCCAGGGAGGGCCGTGGAAGGACTCCACCTGCTACTTCTGTGCTCCAGACTAAGGCTCGGCAGGTGACTCCACCCACGCCACCCCCACACCCCTGAATCTTGCTAAAGAAAGACTACAGCTTCCAGCAGCTCAACCGCTTTGTTTGTAATATGCAAAGGGAGCTGTGTAAAATGAATGAATTCATGGGCAATTATCTGCCTGTAGAAGGGCTCCCGGTGGGGTTTCTTTCAATGGTGGGCTCCCTTGGGGGCATGTGAAGAATAAGACCTAAGTTGCCAGCAGCTGCCTATTCACAAATGTTAACAAATGCTAACATGCCCAGGGTGATCTTGGTGTTTGAGGGGGTGGGGAACTCAGCCACAATACCCCAGAGAGACGTGGAGGTCCTCAAAGCTACAGGACACAGCCGGCTCAGGTTTATGTGGGAGGTGGGAAGACCTTGGGGAAGGTGGGGAAGGGGTCATGGAAAACCCAGCTGCCACGGAAAGGCCACGTCTCTTGGGGGGGGGGATGGCAGAAGACAAGCAGCACTCACCCCCCCCGGTGCCCCGCCGTGCTCCCAGCACACATGAGTGTGGTGGGCATCGCCATGCAGGTTAAGCCGTCGCTTGGACACCTGCGTGCCCCACCAGAGTGCTGGTTTTGTTAGGTAGGAAGTCAGTTATGAGCTTATGTGTGTGTGACATAAAGGCCTGAAGAGAAGATATCTATGTCCAGCATATGCATCTGCAGCTCAGAGTCATCCTGACAACGTTTCCGGGGCAGCCCGGCCTTCCCATCCTGCCCCGCCCCCTTCTACCTGATAACCTGCCTGGTGGGGGTCCCCGCCCCTCTCCCAGATGCAGCCCAGTATCTGCGTTTCAAACACCCTGCTCCCGATCCCCATTCTCCAGGGGGTCCTGCTCACCCTTCCTCCAAACTCAGGATGGTGCCAGCTAGGCCTCCTCCTGTCTGATACCTTCAGGGAAAAACTCAGATAGGAGCTTCTTAATATTTACAGCCATAAAATCCTTTGTTTCAGGAGGAGATGTGTGAAGACAAAGACCCATCTCCTTAAACACAACACCCCCCACCCACCCCCCACCTCAACTGGACTGCAAGAGCGCTCAGCCCTCTCTCCACTCAACATGTAACCTCGCTCCTTCCCTGCACCCAGTCCGAGAGACTGCACTCTCTCTCAGGTCCTGCCTGGAGAGGTGCCCATCCGTTCTTACGGATGTCCCTTCCCTAATAAACTTTGCTACTTCTACTTTCCACTACTCTGTCTCACGCCTGAATTCTTTCTTGCACAAAGACAAGAACCCTCCATTTTCTCCAGTAACAGTTTGAGTCCCAGCTGCCCCACTTCTGATCCAGCCTCCTGTCACTGCACCCAGGAAGGCAGCAGCAGATGGTCCCAGGACTTGGGATCCTGCCACCCGGACAGGAGATCAGGGTGGATCTTGGCTTCAGGCTGGACCAGCCCTGGCTGTTGTGGGCATTTGGGGAATGAACCAGTGAGGATCCATCTCTCTCTCCCCTGCCTTTTAAATAAATACATCTGTAAATGTGATTAAAACAGTGTTGCCCTCATTTTATAGATAAGGAAACTGAGGCACACAGCAGGTGGGATTTGCACTCAGGCCTGTCTGACAGCACAGCCAGGGACACAGCAGAGCCTGAGCTGACAAAGCCTGTCTTCTCCCCTCTGCCACCCAGCCCCCTCTCCGGGTTCCCCAGTGCCCTTCCCCGCCAGCCCAGGGCTCTGCAGGTCGACCTTCAACTCCCCGCCAGCCGCCAGCATGGCTCTGTCCCCAATTATCTTCAGTTAGAATTGGAAGGCTATTCTTGGTGACTGAATACACATGAGCGCCTTAATAACGTCCCCTCCCCTCCCTCTCGCTCTCCGAGCCTGCTGAGGCCCAGAGGCTGAGAGAACAGGAGGAATGAGGAGTCGGCCGGGTGCCAGGGTGCGGAGGTCACCCCACTCCTTCAGGCGTGACCTTGGTGCCTTTGCCCTAGTCCTTCCTGTGGGGTCCTGGAGCACTTACCTTCCCTGTACGGCCCACCCAGCAGCTACACGGCCGTGCACATCGGAAAACCGCTGCCTGTTAAACCAGTGCACCAGACATGAAACGCTCCACCGTTCCTCCCATACGCACGCCACCTGCCACTTTAGAAAGTGGATTCCTGGGGTGTGGATGCCTCTTCACGCTGGATAGAAGCTGGAAGCACATAGTGATTTTGAAACCCCAGGGGACAGCAGCATCCAAAGCCCCGGTGGCCATCCACCACGCCCGTCCCACTCTGAGAAACCCAGCCCCAGACCCGGGGCTGCAGCGGCCGTGGTCTTGTGTGGGTGCCTCCTCCACTGACAGAGCTGGCTTTCCTGTGCACTCCCATCCCTGATTCCCATCCAACCAACACTGCTGGACTCTCCACCCAGCAAGAGCAGAGTGCACACCTGTCTGAAGTGTGCATGCGAAACACTCACCAAGACACGCCATAGCCTGGGCCACGGAACACACCTGAACAATTGGCAACCGAACCAAGTTTAGTCCTGGATCGCTACAAAATTTGAGCAGAAACCAGTAAGAGAAAGATATCTGGAAAGTCCCCCAAATATTTGAAATAACATTTAACTAATTCATTGCGACTCAAGAGGAAACCACAAGGGAAGCTAGAAGCATATGGGCTGGGGGCCGGCGCTGTGGCGCAGCAGGTTGACGCCCTGGCCTGCAGTGCCGGCATCCCACATGGGTGTTGGTTCTAGTCCTGGCTGCCTCTCTTCCGATCCAGCCCTCTGCTGTGGCCTGGGAAAGCAGAAGATGGCCCAAGCCCTTGGGCCCCTGGACCCACATGGGAGACCTGGAGGAAGCTCCTGGCTTCTGGCTTTGGATCAGCACAGCTCTGGCCATTCTGGCCCATTGGGGAGTGAACCAGTGGATGGAAGACCTCTCTCTCTCTCTCTCTCTCTCTCTCTCTGCGTCTCCTCTCTTTGTGTAACTCTGACTTTCGAATAAATAAATAAATCTTAAAAAAAAAAGTACATGGGCTGAATAAAAATGAAAATGTCAAGATCTGTGGAAAACGCTAAGGCAACCCTTCAATGGTCATTTATAGCATTGAAGCGCTTATATTTGAAAGGACAAAGTGAAGAATCAGTAACCAAAGTGTCCCTCCTCAGTAGAAAATCAAATTAAACCCAAAGTAAGCGAAAAGAGGAAATGGTAGAGTAGAAATCAACGAAATCAGAAACAGAAAATGGAGACAATGAGGCCAAAGCTGATTTTTGAACGGAGCCATAAAGTTGACAAGTCTCTCAAAGATGGCCAAGAAACAGAGAAGGCAACAAGTGAGCAGTATCTGGAAGGAAACAGGGGCTTTCACCACCGCAGAGCCCACTCAAGAAGACGCAGAACCTCCCTCTGACCTGTCAAACATGCCCAGCGTGCAGCCCCAGACCGACCCAACAGAGCGCACTCTCCAGGCCCTGGTCACTTTGTTCCCCCGCACATTCACAGAGGAGATAATGCCCAGTTTACACAGTAGCATCAAGAAGAGAAAATAAAATAGAAGGCAAAATGTAAGTCCAACATCACCCTAACGCCAAAACCACAGACATACAGAAACTCAGATGTTTCCAATCCTCAACAGAAGAGCAGCAAACACAATTTAAAGATGCATAATAGGGGCCGGCGCTGTGGCATAGCAGGTAAAGCCTCCGCCTGCAGTGCTGGCATCCCATATGGGCACCAGTTTAAGTCCCCACTGCTCCACTTCTGATCCAGCTCTCTGCTATGGCCTGGGAAAGCAGTAGAGGAGGCTCAAGGCCTTGGGTCCCTGCACCCACGTGGGAGACCTGGAAGAAGCTCCTGGCTTCGGATTGGCATAGCTCCAGCCGTTGTGGCCAACTGGGGAGTGAACCAGCAGATGGAAGACCTCTCTCTGCCTCTCCTTCTCTGTGTAATGCTGACTTTCAAATAAATTCAAATTTATTTGAAAGACAGCATTACAGAGAGAGGTAGAGCCAGAGAGAAAGAGAGAGAGAGGTCTTCCACTCCCTAAATGACCACAATGGCCAAAGCTGAGCTGATCCAAAGCCAGGAGCTTCTTCCAAGTCTCCCACATGGATGCAGGGAGCCCAAGGACTTGGGCCATCTCCTACTGCTTTCCCAGGCCATAGCAGATAGCTAGATTGGAAGAGGAGCAGCCGGGACTCAAACCGGCACCCATATGGGATGCTGGCACTGCAGGTTGGGGCTTTAACCCGGTACACCACAGTGCCGGCCCCATAAGTAAATCTTAAAAAAAAAAAAAAAGATGCATAATACAGGGCTGGTGCCATGGCATAGTCAGCCAGCTAGGCCTCCACCTGCAGCACTGGCATCCCACATGGGCGCTGGTTCAAGTCCCAGCTGTTCCTCTTCCGATCCAGCTCTCTACTTACAGCCTCAGAAGGCAGCAGAAGGTGGCCCAAGTGCATGGGCCCCTGTACCCATATGGGAAACCCAGAAGAAGCTCCTGTCTTTGGATCGGCCCAGCTCTGGCCATTGCAGCCACTTGGGGAGAGAACCAGTGGATGGAAGACCTTTCTGTCTCTCTTGTCTGTAACTGTGCCTCTCAAATAAATAAATTAAATCTTTAAAGACACAAAATATATAAAATACTTGAAAAGGATATTACCACTGGTGGGGTCTATCCCAGGAATGCAACTCTATTTCAGTTTTCAAATATCAAGTGATGTAATTCACCATGCCAACAATCTAAAAAAACAGGAACACAACAGATACAGCAAAAGCTCCACATTCATGCACAACTGAAAACTCCCAGCAAACTAGGAACAGAAGGGAACTCCCTTAACCTAGCGGGGGCACAGATACAAAACCCAGAGCTGATGTGCTCAGTGGAGAGACCGTCTCCCTGCTAAGACACGGTGCCGGGAAGGGCTTCTTCTCTCACCACTCCTGTTAGACATCCTGTTGGCCATCCTAACCAAACCAGTGAGGCAAATACATAAGTCCATACATAGATAAACAGCATACATCTTGGAAACCGTCCCTGTTTACACACAATTTTATCATTTATGTAGAAAACCCAATGAAATGATCACAAAGCTCCCAGCACTAAGTGAACTCAGCAAGGCCACAGGATATGAGGGCCGTGTGCGAAAGCCATGCAGCTCCCCCGAGCCAGCCAGCAAACACGTGCAACCGAGACTTTTTCAAAAACGCCACTTGCAACGGCACCCACGACCCGACACACCGGGGCATACGTCCAGCAGGCACGTGAGGGATTTGTACACCGAAAACTAAGACAGCGCCGGTCAAGGATCCAAGCACGAGAAGACCGGGCAGCAGACTCGGGCTCGCCGCGGTGGGATTCTCTGCACTTTGAGTTGCAGTTGCAAGTCAACCAAAATCAAATTCCAAAAAAGTCTTTCTAGGCATCGCTAAGCCGATTCTAAAATCTATGCGGATAAACAAGAACCCAGAGCCGCCCCCGCGGTGCTCACAAGCAGGACAACACCGCAGGAGCCTCGCTGCTCTAGTTCAAGGCCGATCACAAACTCAGCCATCGAGACGGGTCGGTGTTGCTGAAAGGGGAGACCCGCTGCTCCCTGGAAGGCAACAGGGCACCGGAAACTGACCCCCCGGAATCACAGTCACGTGGTTTTGACGCAGGTGGAGACTCTGGGGAGAAAGCACGGTACTCTCCAAGCTCGTGCTGGGATGACTGGCGCGGCCCGGCTCTCACCGCGGGTCAGGCACCATGCGGAGCAGTCCCTGGGCCTCATGGTGCCGAATCAGTATCGCACACTGGGAGGTCAGGACCGTTTCTAGCTCTAGTGCTTAGATAGGGACGCTGAGGCTAGGGGCTCGCGGGAACCCAGCAGCGGCTGTGGGTAGAGCAGGTTTTGACCAAAAGCCCCAGCAGCAGACAAAACGCTAGGGGTTCAGCTGCCCATTAAGATGCCTGCTTCCCACATGGAGAACCTGGCCTCAGTGCCCAGCCCTGGCTCCGGATTCTAGCCTCCCGCTCAGGCCACAGGTGATGGCCCAGAAAGCTGGTCCCTGCCACCACGTGGGAGACCTGGATTGATTTACAGCTCCAGCCCCACAGCCGCTGTGGGCACCTGGAGGGTAACCTCGTGACGGGGAGCGTTCTCTCTACCTCTCAAGTAAGTATTGTAAGAGTCAGAGTTATGAAACCACAAAAGGCAAGTTGTTCAAATAACTGGTCCCTCAGAAACTCGATTTCTCCATCTATAAAATGCAAGTGTCAGTCCTTCACCTCAAAGGGTTGATGTAGGATTTGAGTCAGAGCACAGCGACCCAGGAGCACAGGAGGAGTGGTCAGCGGCGGCCCCATCTCTCCCCAGCTCCTGACCCCTGACCCAGGGCTGGGCACAGAGCCGACCTCGGGGCGTGGCCGATGCTGCCTCCCCATAGCCCTGACCTGCGGTTGGGGTACGTGGAATACATGGCGTTGGCTCCCCCCCTCCACGCCCACATCAGCCCCGGGGCTGCCTCCTGCAGAGAGGGGCTCTCCACGCCCTGAGTCTTGGAAACACGTGCCTTGCTTGAGTCTCTGTCAGCTCCCGAAGTTGTGGCTGAGCATCAGAGAATCTCCTTCCACACACGCGCCAGGAGGTGTCAAGGTCTGCCCAGTGTCGGATCCAAAGTCAGCACCCATTCCCGTTCACTCACTCACCGACCACGTGACCATGCACCGCCCACTGGTTACACCGTGTCGGCCTTGCTCAAGGCGCTGAGGGTACAGAGAGACATCGGTTCTCTGCCCCGGCCTGAAGTTGCGCTCTAAGAAGCGGCGCGCTGGGCACTTGTCTTTTCTGGCTGCTCTGCTCCTTGGGAGTACCTTTCCCTTGTTCGGGAAACTCATTCTCCCAGCATCCCTGGCTTCCAGGGTCTAGTCACGTGACATGGGACTCGCCAATCAGTGTCATGCCACACCTCCATTCAGACGCAAGCAGCTGAAGGCAGGTGCAGGGGCTGTGTCCCAGGGGAGGGTGTGCGGCTCTCGGGGACAGCAGAGCCAGGGCACTGAGGACCCCTCAGCTCTATCCTGGGGGCCGCAGTTCCCGAGCCGACTCCGGACCCCTGGAGAGGCAGTGCGGTACCCCATCTCCTGCAAGTTGCTGCTTCTGGCTTCAGTGGCGAGAATGGATTCTGTCCTTAAGAACTAAGAGCCCTGGCCGCCAGGGGAGGCAGGGAAATGGTCAACTCTGACACTGCGGGACAGGGGCTGTAAGGGGGATCCGCGGGGTACACACCACGCCAACACCCTCACGGGACCCTGGAGCGGCAGGCATCGTTCCCGAGGTTGCTGTCCTGCATTCAAACCCTGGCTCTGTTCCTCCTCAGCTGTGTGGCGTGAGCTCATGCACTCAGCCTCTCTGAGCCTCGGCTGCCTCCCTCTGAATTGGGAGCGACCGTAGCCACCGAGATCAGGGTTGTGATGAGACAAACCTTTATAAAGCAAACGCTCATGAGCGCGGGAAAGGCCCCTGCTGGGGTGAGGATTGGCGGTGCCATTCACTCGGCCAGCACCGTGAGGGGAGGCAGGGGAGGAGAGCGCCTCCTAGTCAGCCCTCAAACAGACTCCAGCTTGAGTGCCTTATCCGGAACAGATCTCACGTCCGCAACGCGAGAGAGGCTAGGTGCTGAAGCCCGCACTCTGATTCCATTTCTTTGGAATCCCGAAGCCGGCAAAGCCAACATGGAGTGACGGACAGGGACAGAGCGGGCGCCGGGTGTTGCCCAGGGCAGGGGCGGGGCCAGGTTGACCACAAAGGGTGGGAGATGCATCATCCTGGGACCAAGGGCGCCTTCTGTGTACTGCCCAGAGTGGTGGCTCCACAGGGTCTGCCTTGTCACTGTCCACTCTGCGCAGGTCCGTCAGTGTGCCGTGTTGTACATGAACCGTACCTCCATCGGGTTCATCTTAGGGGTATGGAGCACTCGGAACTCGGGAGCGCTGACAGAACCCAGCCGCCCCAGCCCTGCCCTGGCCTGTCTCTGCCAGTGCCGTCTCTCCCTGCACGCTGACAACCCACAGCAACACGGTTCCAGGGCATCATTACGGTCTCTTAGCTTGGAGTCACCCAGACAAATGTCTTTCCCTCCCGTCCAATTCTGAATCAAATCAGGATAAGACAGATCAGCTAAACATTACCAAACAGAGTTGAAATTTATAACAGTGGCTATTAGCTCCACAAGCCTCTGCCGCCATCTCCACTCGGCGATGACTCAATACAAGCCCCTGCCCTCTGTCCAGCTGCCCCACCGTCTTTGCACACTGCTCCAATCTGGGCCTCACTCCACAAATGCTTTGTAGACACTGGAGCAGTGCTGAGTGGGTGGTCTCTGCCTTCAAAGAGTTGGGGGCATGGGAGGGGTACCCAGATAAGTTAAAAAAAAAAAAAAAAGAGACTACAAGGCAGCACAGGAAGTCCCCAGTGGAGGACAGCATATATTACAGGGAGGTAGAAGAGGGTTGGAGAAATCAAGGAAGCCATCTGGAGGCGGTGACCCTTTGGATGGGTTTTGAAGGAGGAGCAAGAGCTAGACAGACAGTGCTTTTTAAGAGAATAATAGTAACCCTTGAGCTCCTGTGGTGTATCAGGCTCTGGGCTCAACTCTTCCCATGGCCAGTACACCTCTCCCATCTTCAGGATGAGGAGACTAAGGCCCAGAGGTGAAATGGCTAGTTCTAGGTAACAGTGAGTTCTGAACCACTTTCTCTTTACTAGGTCCTGATTTATTTCACTGAATTCTTCTGACCTCCCTACAAGGTGGGTACTGTTCATGGGGCCTTTTTACACCTGACGAGACGGAGGCTCAGAGAGGCAGAGGAGTGCACCTGCAGTCACACAGCCAGGAAGTGAAGGCTCTGGGGCGCACACCCAGGTTCCCCAGCATGAAAGCCGGGTTCTCAGGACAGACACCGTCCAGCAGGCCAGCTCCAGGGAACACGCCCTCAGCTCCCCAGAAATCAGCTCTCAAGGGGGGCGGCCCGCAGGTGGAAGCTCTGGGCACGTGCCTGTGCAGAGAGCTCTCCGTGCGTGCTCTGAGCTGCCATCATTAAGGACTGGACGCAGGTGTGCAAAGTGGCCTGGTTCAGCAGCCCGTGCTCCCGGGGGGCCAGCACTGGGCCAGGTGTCCTGCTGGGTACCGGGGGTGCTCTGACATAGGAGGCAGGACTCCAAGAACCCAGGGAGCTCGCTCTCCTCAAGTCCACGCGGCCCTGGGTCCTCGGGGCGAGCTGACACCCACCAAAGGGCCACCGTGATATTTGTGCTCCGGTCTGAACTCGTGTTTCAGAATGAAGCGTGACGAAAAGGGGCTGGGGGAGGGGCGCGTGCTGGGGGCGGTTGCTTTGGGGTAGCAGCACAATGGACGCACTCTCTTTCTTAAACCCTTTTGCATTTCACAATTTTTCTCTAGGGGAAAAGATGTCAAAAAGGGGAGAGATGGTGACCCTTGGAGTAAGGACAAAGGCACCTGCAGACATGTCCCCGCAGGCCTCCCATGGGGCTCGGGGCCCCGGCCAGAGCCCCTGCCCCCACCAAAGGCACACAGCCGGAGGCGCCCACCCTCCTCTCATTCTGTCCCCACGTTGTCTTTCTCCCTGTCGCTCCTGGCGTTCAATTTCATCCAGAAAATGAATGAGCTCAGGGTTCTAAATTGGAAGGACTAAATGACATTCCTATTCATTATTTAATCCGCTCTCTGACTCGAATGAACATTTCCAGGGGGTAATTATCGCGCGGCTCCGAATTCGTCTCTCGGAAGTAGCCGCCGGCAGCGTGTGCAGGGGTGGCGGCACGGTTCAATATTTATGAAGCAGCACTTCCCGAGCAGATCGGCCGAGTCGGCGTCTGGCGCCGCCACACTTGCAGGCATACGGACCCCGTGCTCCTTTTTTTTATCATCTTTAGGCGAAGAGAAGAGCCACCCTGCTCCCAGTGCACACACTCACACTCCAGACACAGCCCTGCAGCTGCCTCAGGCCTGGTGCTAACAGGGGACCAAGGTGGGGAAGCAGCGACCCAACGCCAGACAGAGCCCAGGACGGTTGTGTCTCCCCGGCCTGGCAAGCTACTGCTGCCCTCAGGGAGGCTGGTCGCCCACACGCTTTCCAATTACCCACATAGCAGGTGCACAGTGTGTTTTAAAAATGTGGCACAAAAGTCCCAACCATCAAGGAAAAAAAAGGATAAATCTTCATCAAAACCTGCTCACGGGAAGACCCAAGGAAGATATAAAGGCAAGGGACTGGCCAGGAGGAGCTACTCATGATGCAAACCTCTGAGGCTGGACTTGTAGCCACAGTACACAAGGGTATTTCAAAGGCTCATGGAATATGGAGTTTTAAAAAGCTAATTTTGGTACAAAAATTTTGAAATCTACAGTTTTTTCATAATATGCATTTTGCATGAACTTTGAGATTCCTCATTTGCATAGATTCCAAATTTGTTTGCTCCCAAAATTGATCTTTTAATTCCATCTTCCATGAGCCTTGAATATTGAACCATGACTGCTGAAATATCTTTGCATAACGAACTCTCGCAAGTCAGTAAGAAGATAGAAAATCAGTAATTAGATGAGCAAAAGTCTTGAAGACATTTCAAAAAATTAGATGGCCAGAACGTTTGTGCAAACATGCTCAGAATGTTTAGTCATCAGGAATGCAAATTTAAATCTCCGGGAGATGCACCACATAGCTGTTAGGACAGAGAGCTGCAAGAGCAGACAGGCAGAGGCTGGCCCTGTTTACAGGGTTAATGTGCTGCTTGCTATGCATCCCATTTCAGACTGACAGTTCGAGTCCCGGCTGCTCCACTTCTGATCCAGCTCCCTGCTGATGTGCCTGGGAAAGCAGCAGAGGATGGCCCTGCACCCACAGAGGAGACCCGAAGAAGCTCCTGGCTTATTCAAATGGCTGTTGCAGCCACTGGAGGAGTGAACCAGCAGATGGAAGATCTCTCTCTCTCTCCCCCTGTGCCATTCTGTCTCAGATAAATACATTTTTAAAAAAGCAAGCCGACAACGACAAGTGTTGGAGAAGAAGCGAAGCAACTGGAATTCCCACCTGTGCTGGTGGGAAGGTCGCGTTTCCACTTTGCCGACTTGCTTCCAGTTCTCTCTGGGGCAAACACGCCCCTGTCTCGTGACCCAGCAATTCCACTCTTAAGCATTTATACAAATCAAAATAGTCCGTCCACCAACGACACTTGCATGTGAACGCTCATGGCATTTTTACGCCTAACAGTCAGTATGTGGAGACAACCCAAACCCAAGCCAAGAGGTGATGGACAGCTTGAGGCACCATCACACAGGTGGACGCTGCTCTGTGATGGGGAACAAACTGCTGACCCGTGCAGCAAAATACCACACTGAGCTGAAAGTGGACATGGGCGCCCGGATAGGGGCCGGAGGTGCTGCGTGGAAGCCCACACCCCGTGTCAGTACACGAGGCTGGAATCCCAGCCCTGCTCCTGACTCTAGCTTCCTGTTAACGCGCTGGGGAGCAACAGGTGACGGCTCAGGGACTCGGGTCCTGCCACCCACACAGAAGACTGGGATGGAGTTGACAGCCGCCAGCTGCTGCCTGAGCCAGGCCTGGCTGCTGTAGTCGTTTGGGGACTGAACCAGCAGATGAAAGATCTCTCTGTATCCATCTCTCTATGCCTTTCAGAGATTTTTTAAGTAAAATGTTTTAAATAAAATAGTGCAAACAATGCAATGCCATGTACACGAAGCTTGAGAGTAGGCTATGCACAGAACGGCAGACAGACCTGTGACTGCTGGGGGGGCGGGGCTGCTCAGAGCCTCAGGGCACTCTGGGGGGGGGCTGTTCAGAACCTCAGGGCACTCTCAGTCCCCCCTCAGAGCCTCAAGGCACTCTGGGGGTGGTGCTCAGAGCCGCAAGGCAGCTTTGGAGGGAGCAGGCTGCTCAGGGCACTCTGGGGGTCCCTGGCAATGTGCTCTCCCTCCAGACTGAGCCCTGGCCACACATGTCAGTCATCACGTAGAGCGTGTGCTGCTGTGGCCTGTGCATCCTAGTAAGGTCTGTCCAGCTGAGAAAGCAAAGCCACTCCTCTAGTTCTGAGACTTCGTGGATTCCAAGACTCGCCTTGTCCTCTCCCTAGGAAGAAACGGGCGAAGGCACCAGTGCGTGCAGCCCTGTGCTGCCCAAGTGCAGGCACCCAAGCCCCTCCTCCACCTTCCACCCCGCCCCAAGCACCTGTTAAACCCTCACTGCGTGTACTCCACGTGGGGGAGTAACGTCACACGGCAGTTAATGCTACAGTGGAAGTATTTACAGCTGCCAACTCATGCAAGAGCTTAGTCCCTACGTCTCCTGTGACGGTGCCATGGGTGGAAACTTAGCCGATGCCCGTGTTTGGCGGTGAAACCTCTGAGAAATAAGTGGATTGGATTGGGTCCTCTGTGGGGGAGCCTGGGATCAAATCCTGGTGTCTTTATAAGGACAGAGAGACTCATGCACACCCTGGCCTTTGCCCATGTGATTTTCTGTGCCACCTTGGGACTCTGCCAGCAAGGGTAGGGCCAGATGAGGTCCCCAGAACCAGCAGCCAACATAAACCTCTTTTCTTTATAAGCCTTAGCTGCCTCGGGTATTTCATTAGAGTAACAAAACGCTGACTAACACAGGCAGGAGCACAGCGTCAGTGGCCAAGGATTCTGAACCCAAAACCTGCGGAGGGCAACACTGATGGGAAACACTGACAACCGGAGTCCACCGCCAGTGTGAAGGAGCTGCTACTTCTCCTGTGGAAATAGACCGCTAAGCTTGGGCTGGCCTGGGCTAGACTGTGGCTTCCTGCAACTGAGATTACGTCTCCCCACCTGCCTCGCATCTCCGTGTGGCCCTGCCCCATCCTATTGGTCAGGATTAGCCTTCCGTAAGGGATGGTGCATAGCCCCCTGTTCTTCGTTGCATCCCCTCTCCCCTATTGCCTGGAGCCTGCATGCCACCACACTGAATCAGGAGGCCACAGCCACCAGGAGGCGGTGTCTAAGCCACAGATCCCACAGAGCTGCCATTCCTCCCAGTCTCGGATGTCCTCTGAGCAAAACAGAATCCCTCGCGCTTGCTCTGAATTCCCGTCAACTTCAGCTCAACCCGATGCTAACTGAAACAACTGAGTCCCTGTGAAGCCGCGCATTTGAAATCCGAGTTTAATCGCAAGACGGCTTTATCAGCTGTTGGAGTGGAAAGCAGCTCAGTGCGTCTGGAGAACGGCATTGGGAGAGGGGGGATGCAGGGGCAGGTGAGCGGGCGAGCAGGGCCTGGCGGCTGCGTTAGGGCTTTAGGTCTCTGTCCAAGAGGCTGCGGGAAGCAGCAGAGGGGACCTGCTTGGTCAGCATTTGAGACAGATTCATGCCTGTGCCCTGCAGAGACGCAGGGGGCCCAGCACGGGGGCAGGAGGCCACCCCAGGGCCCAGGTGGCGCTGCCCACGCTCTCATTCTTCACACAGGGTTGCAGCTAAAAAACACCTCATTTGCCATCCCTCGGGGACACAAAGACCTCACCAAGCCAAACGCCTACGGAGGCCCCCGTGGAGGCGGCAGGCAGCAGGCAGCCTGTGGGACAGCAGCAGGCAGCGGGGCGGGCACTGGCACGGGGCTGGCTGCCCTCTGCCCCCGCCCTCCCTCCAGCGTCGCCTGTGGAGGACGGCCCAGATTCCCAGGGCTGCCAGGTTTTCAGAACTCCAAAGATGGGTTTTTTGCGTGGGAACCTGACATCTGGAGGCAGGCGCCGTCCTGCAGGCTGTCAGCTCATGTCCCTGAACTACCTTCCCTCCCCCTGACCCCAGCCCTGGCCCCCCGCCAGACCACGAAGTGGAATCCACAGCACGGGTTTGAGCCGAGCGGCCCCAAGCTTCCATTCGGCTTGCTAGAGAGCTTCTGCCCACTTTTATTGGGCAACCAGAGGACACTGGAAAACAGCCACAAAAGGGGGCTCCGTGTCCAACACCCAGGCAGGCTCAGTGTCCCGGGGAGTGCTTCCGGCAGGGTGGCAGGTCCGGCTTGGTGCAGGGACACCGCCCTGCCTCCCCCACACTCTGCCTCTGCCGAGATCTCGTCACCTGTCACCAGCATGGTCGTCCGCACCCCGCTCCTCGCCCCCTGCGTGGGTCCCTGCAGGCAGCTGGCTGGAGGCGAGAGGTTGCTAGGCTTTGTGGATCTGTCCCAAGCCCCCAGCGACCGCCCGTGGAGTCTTTCCACACGTCACGGTCGGGTAACTCTCCTCGTCCCATTTATTACGATTAAGCCGAGGAACACGGGACTCCGGGGAGCTCTCCATCCAGCTGAGCAGACAGAAGAGGCGTGCAGCCATTCCAGGGTCCAGAATGGGCTCAGCCACCAGCAGCCTGCAGGCCAACGCTGGCCCCTACCGCCTGGCCTGGTTAAGAAAGATTCCCTGGGACCTAGCTGTACCCATTTGTGCTGTTGATGGCTGCTCTCTGGCTGTAGTGAAAGAGTGAATTAGGCCCTCAACATCTAGGACACCTTCTGGTCCCCAGTGGAGCTGGTAGAAAGCCAGGACCAAGCTGGGACGGAGAGCCCACTGGGCGACCACGGCTGTGTTGAGGATGGCACCCAGTCTCACTGTGAACCCTTGGATGATGCTTCAGCAGCAAACCTCGTTCTCCCCCACTTTTACGAGAGAGGCTCGTGCAGCTGACTCTCTCTAGGACCCTCGGGGGACCAGGGTTGGGCTTGCACTAAGTCCAGCCCAGACACAGGGGCTCCATGCAGAAGCAGCTGCCCCTCTACGGATGTGGGAAGTTCACATTGAGCGGCGAGTGGGCTAAGCCACAGCTGGAGACACCAGAGTCCCACATAAGTGCCGGTTTGAGTCCTGGTTGTTCCATTTATGATCCAGCTCCCTGCTAATGCACCTGGGAAAGCAGCGGAGGATGGCCCAAGTGCCTGGGCCCCTGTCACCCATGTGGGAGACCCGGATGGAGTTCTAGGCTGCTGGCTTCCACCTGGCCCAGTTCTGGCCATTGCAGTCATTTGGGGAGTGAACCGTCGGATGGAAGAGCTGTTTCTCCTTTTAACTCTGCCTCTCAAAAAAAATAAATATTGGGGCTGACACTGGCGTAGCAGGTAAAGCTGCTGCCTGCAGTGCCTGCGTCCCATGTGGGTGCAGGTTCGAGTCCCAGATGCTCCACTTCTGATCCAGCTCTCTGCTATGGCCTGGGAAAGCAGCGGAAGATGGCCCAAGTCCTTGGGCCCCTGCACCCACATGGGAGACCTGGAAGAAGCTCCTGGCCTCAGATCAGCCCAGCTCCAGCCATTGTAGCCATCTGGGGAGTGAACCAGCGGATGGAAGACCTCTTTCTCTCTCTCTGCCTCTCTGTAACTTTGTCTTTCAAATAAATAAATACATCTTTAAAAAATAAATATTTAAAAGTTGAAAATTCACAGGAACATTTTAGAAGCACTGTTAGCATTTAGGGGTGAGGCCAGGGAGAACCACGGCCCTGCATGCACAGGGCAGCCCCAGGAGAATGAAGTGCCGGGCCCCTCCCGTGTTCTCCCCTTGACCTTGAGGCTGGCAAGCCTCCCGCGGAGGAGCTCGGGGCTGAGGCCCACTCCACAGCACGCATGGCGTCTCGGGTGCAATTTCTGCTCACACCGACACTTCTTTGCTCAGAACCTACCAGTCATGGCTCGCCATTCCCGAACACCCAGTCACCACCAGCACTGACGGCTGCGGGGGACACACCCCTGGACTAGAACTCGGTGGTGGGGACAAGACCATCTCAGACATGTCACCAGGGACACTCCAAGGTCCTTGGGGGCCACAGACACTTAGAACCTCTCTGAGCACACATGGGCCTGGTTACCCATTTTTTCTGTGCTCCTGAAACAGTCTAAGACCAATGGTTCATCAATCTGAAGGAAATGGCCCTGTGCTGTCCAAATGCGGCCAAGCCCTGGCTCATGGGTCATGGGCCCGAAACCAAGGCCTTGGGAGAAAGCAGCCATCATGGGTTATACAAGGACGCGCCACAGCCAATGCCCTCCAGGCCCCTATGCCATCCGCAGGCACAGGGAGCCTTCCCAGGAGCTCCCTAGAGACTAGTGGCATAGCAGGTAAAGTTGCTGCCTGCAGTGCCTGCGTCCCACGTGGGTGCAGGTTCGAGTCCCGGCTGCTCCACTTCCAATCCAGCTCTCTGCTATGGCCTGGGAAAGCAGCAGAAGATGGCCCAAGTCCTTGGGCCCCTGCACCCGCGTGGGAGACCTGGAAGAAGCTCCTGGCTCCAGATCAGCCCAGCTCTGGCCTTTGCAGCCATTTTGGAGAGTGAACCAGCAGATGGACGACCTCTCTCTCAGCCTTTGCCTCTCTGTATCTCTACTTCTCAAGTAAATGAATAAATCACTTAAAAAAGAATGACTCAATCCTGCTGTCCTCGGCTCTCTCCAACCACCTCTGTCTCCAAGAGCAAAGTCCTCGGTGAGGCATCGGGCATGGAAGAGTTTGGTTGATTGTAGTTATCATGATAATTATCATGGTTGCTATAAGGAGGTCTTTAGAAAATGCGTGTTATGAAAAAAAATGCAGAGATTTTAAGAATGCCGTGCACCAAGGCAAAGTTCAGAAATCCCACTTTCCTTGGACTTTTGGGGGCCACCTCGTGTTGCTTGTTCACCAGTCACAGCCCAGGGGCATCAGAGCAGACACAGAGCACAGTCAAGGGGGACAGCAGGGTCCTCAAATCCAGAACACCCAAGACACGACACGGCCACCATGGCATCAAGGAAGCTCTGGGACCCCTGGTCCAGCAGAGACCCCGGGATGCCAAAAGTCCACAGGGAGCCAAGAATGGATCCCCCCCTCCCACTGGGCAAGAGTCAAACTTTGAAGGCAGACCCAGCACTTTTGGGGGGGGGGGTGTCACCCAGGGAGGCAGCAACAGAACCAAGGATGGACCCTGCCCTCCCAGCTCACAACCAAAGCAGGCAGCATAACCGAGCAGTCGCAGAAGGAAAGATTAGAAAGAAAAATCAGATTGGCAGCTGCGCAGCCTGTAAGGAAGCCCGCCTCCGCCGCTCCACCTGGCAACCAGCTGGGGTTCGCTCAACCCAACTCTTAGCAGGAGCCACTGGGGGACAGCCTCGCTCTCCACTCCTCTCTAACTGTGGCAATGTTTGCCTCTAGGGTTGTACCTAGCGCTCCGACGATGGCTGGATGGGTGGGGCTCCGCCAGCCAGAGTTCGTAGGCTGTGTGCTTCTATTCCTGGCCCAGCAGGGGAAGAGGGTCCAGCACTCCTCCTCCTGCATGGCTGAAGTCATTTCTGCCTCTGTTCTCAGAGAGCCCCTGACACTGACCCCTGGCACCCCCGCCCCTGACGAGAAGGGACAATGGGGGAGCTGCCCGGCCTCTGGGCATCGTCCGGTGCTTCCCTCACTTCTCACAGCCAGGCGGGGGAGGTGGGAGCTTTTGGCTTTTGCCACTGTCCCCCCTTGCCATCCAGGTTATTTCAGTTACTTGCCAGTCTCCTGGGCAACCATGAGATGGAAGCAAGCGCTCCTTGGGCATCTCCCTCTGTCTTTCCAGGTTGGTCCAAGGCTCATCAGCCAACAGCCTCCTCCTCCAAGAAGTCTGTCTCAACCCTTTCACTACCAATTTCATCTTTCTTTCAAACAGCACTTTCCAACATCATTAAAGAAGTTCTAGGAATCATTTCACAGTGCCAAGAGCTCTGTGTACAGCAACAACAAGACACATCCGTATCCAGAAGGTACTCTGGAAACTGCCAGCACAGGAGGCAGCCGGCAGCGTGGCACGCCGTCTCCATCCCAGTCCGTGTGGGTGCGCAGGGCAGCCAGAGAGGCCTGGGGTCCCAGGACCAGCTAAGCTTCCTCCTACCTGGGCGGCCTGACTCTCGCCCACCTGGAAATCGGGGATAATACACAGAGGCTCGGAGCAGCTCATAGAAAATGAGTTTACTCGAAACTCTTGAATTCCATGCATGCCAGGGGTCTTCAAAAAGCTCATGAAAAATTCATATATGGAAAAAGAACGCCTGGATTTCCAGTGTCTTCCCACTGGGGCTGGGGCTGTGGTAGGAGTTAGGCCATTGCCCGTGATGCTCACACCCCGTATCAGAGCGCTGGCTCCAGGCTCAGCTGCTTCGCTTCCAGCCCAGTGTCCTGCTAATGTGCCTGGGAAGGCTCTGACGATGGCTCCAGTCCCCGGGCCCCCGTCACTCACACAGGAGAGCAAGATGGTGGAATTCCCAGCTACTGCCTTTGACCTGACCCAGCCCCAACCACAACAGTCGTCTGGGGAGTAAACGAGTGATGGAAGATCTGTCCCTGACTCGCTCTACCATTCAAAGAGGCAAAATGAATCTTTAAAATCAGTGTTTAGTTTCACGTTCTCCATGAGGTCCTAGTGCCCACCATATGGGGTGCTGAGACCAAGGAGTTTCTGCAGGCCCCACGCTTAACATTCTGCTTGCATAGGGTAAGCGCCCGGAAGTCTGTCGTGGTTCTAACCGATGCTTGATGAATTGTTTGTTATTAAATTTTGATTTAACATCGAACAAGTCTCCCCAGTGATTTTATCAACTCCTTATTGGCAGCGATGTCTCTGCCCCACAGTGTCTGTCAGCAGAAAACGGAGCCACTGGGAACTCGCTACTTGCTGACGGCAATGAACTTGCTCCAGTGTCAAGATGAACAACTGCAACGTGTTGCTGACAACAGCAGCCAGCCCCGCTCCTTCTTGTTTGAGGACGCCATGGCTCAGAGCTCTCCGGTAGTCCCAGGGGCAAGCCCCAGGCCATGGGGCCACTTCTTCCCACCCACTTCCACAGCCTCCTTCTCTCCCCCTTCTAGAATGTTCTCCCTCCCCTCAACTCTTTGAGTGGTTGAGACCTGGTTGCAATACAGGGCTATGGCTCACCAGCTGTGAATAACTCAGGTTGTCACTAAGTGGCTTTCTGAGCACCTTCTCCCAAAGGTACAGGGAGATGCTGTGACTGAACATGGTGAAATCCATACAGTCAGCGCAGCCACTGTCACCATCACCATGCCAAGTGCAGGTGTCAGCAGCGTCACAGCGTCGAAGCCAAGGACCGCAGCGTCGCGAGAATCCCAGTCTGTAAGCTCTGGGGCCCAGGCTCCCACTGGTGTGCAACCTCAAACGCCCGTGGTGGCTAGAGGCAGCTGCAGTGGGTTAATGCTCCGGTCACTGAGAGTGACTCAGTAACTGAGGGTGACCACGGCTCCTGCTGACTGGACAGACGTGCCAGCAAATCCACCAGTGACTGAGGGTGACCACGGCTCCTGCTGACTGGACAGACATGCCAGCAAATCCATCAGTGACTGAGGGTGACCACGGCTCCTGCTGACTGGACAGACATGCCAGCAAATCCACCAGTGACTGAGGGTGACCACGGCTCCTGCTGACTGGACTGACGTGCCAGCAAATCCACCAGTGACTGAGGGTGACCACGGATCCTGCTGACTGGACAGACATGCCAGCAAATCCACCAGTGACTAGGGTGACCACGGCTCCTGCCATGACAGGACACGTGACTGACATGTGACTGACACGTGACTAACAGTGCAGCAAATCCACCGGCTGCCCAGCAGTAAATCAGACTTGATCTGTGGTGCACCTGGAAGACCCAGGCAGGCTTGGGTTGAAGTGCCTGGATTCAGCCTTGAACAGTCCCCCAGGCTGGACCACAGAGCCAGACGGGACAGACGCGCCAGTGGCAGCAAAGGTGGCGATCACACAGACCCTGCACAGACAGGAAGACGGCAGACTGCGATGACCTCGAGATCTGGGGCGGGGGCTGCTGAGCTCCGGGACTGACCCTTACCCCATGCAACCGAAGATCCCTCCAAGCTTCAAAACATCCTTCAGGGGTCAGAAGGTGGGAGTTACATAAATCCCATACCAGGAACGTTAGACGGTGGGTAAAAGATAAGGATAATCAAAGTATACTGACATGAAAAGATGTCCAAGGCCCATTTAAAAGTAAAAAGTTATTGGCCCACATTCAAAAGGTCTTCAAAAAGTTTGAAAAATTTTTAGATTTATTTTATTTGAGAAAGGCAGAGAGAGAGAGAGAGAGAGAGAGAGAGAGAGTCTTCCATTTATTGGTTCACTCGCCAAATAGCTGCACTGGCTGGAGCAGGGCCAATCCAAAGCCAGGAACTTCTTCTGGGTCTCCCACGTGGGTACTTGCTTTCCCAGGCCATAGCAGAGAGCTGGATCAGAAGTGGGGCATCTGGGACTTGAATCAGTGCCCATGAGGATGCGGCACCGCAGGTGCTACACCATAGTGCTGGCCCCAAAAATATATCTCTAAGAAAAAATTATGCACGGGTTTCAGGAACTTTTTATATCAAAATAAACTTGAAATTTCCTTATCCATGAGCTTTGTGAAGTACCCTCCTGCACAGTATGAGCCCACTTTCAGTTTTGAAAATAGGGGCCAGTGCTGTGGCATAGCGGGTAAAGCCACCACCTGCAGTGCCAGGATCCCATATGGGCGTCAGTTCAAGTCCTGGCTGCTCCATTTCTGATCCAGCTCTCTGCTATGGCCTGGGAAAGCAGTCAAAGATGGCCCAAGTCCTTTGGCTCCTGGATCCCCATGGGAGACTAAGAAGTTCCTGGCTTTGGATCAGCCCAGCTCTTGCATTGCAGCCAATTGGGGAGTGAACCAGCGGATAGAAGACCTCTCTCTGTCTTTGCTTCTCTAACTTTGACTTTCAAATAGATAAATAAATATTTAAAATAAAAAAGGAAAAATATGTATAAGAACTTTGTATGACAACATAAATAAACCTTCAGATCCGATGTCGAGTGAAGAATCTGACTTCTAGCTCAAAGTCCTTCCTGTGAGTTAAAAGCGCATTCGCACCAGAGTCGAGCTGTACATTCACACATCCAAGAACGTGAGCTGCAGCTGGCACGCTCGGTGACAGGTGTGGCGGCGAGCGAAGGGCACGGGAGAACCAGAGCAAAGCAGGAGCAGGAATGCAAACATGAACAAAGGGCTTTGGCTGGTGCATAACAGCAGCCGGTGTGGGACTGGCTGGGTTTGGGAGTGGCCCAGACGCCGCACCACATCAGAACCTCCCCTCTGAGTGCGAGGAGCATCCTGGGATTCCATTCTAGCCCACAGGATAGGTCATAGGCGGGCCGGCACCTCCAAGAGCATGTTTCCTTGCATGGCAAGAGTCATATGACGGCCTGTCCCTGATCACCATGGGTTACAGAAGACTCCAGCATGGCAGATGCCAGTGAGACCCTGCTGCTGCCTGGAAGATGAGAGCGATGTGTCATGACATCCCTGTCCCATGTCATGAAACAGCCACACGGCAGGGACCTGCAGGGGCCTCCAGGAACCGCGATGAGCCCTACTGTCAAGAGCGCGGGCCCCCAGCCCTGCACCTGCAAGGAGCCAGCTCCCCCCAGCAGCCACCCACACCGGGAAGAACACCCCAGCCTCCGACAGCATGCGGCCCTATTGCCACCTGGGGCACAGGCCTGGGAGACACTGAGCCAGGTTCCTGCCGACATCAAACCATGAGCCAACAAAGTTGGCACTGATGAAAGCCGCTGAGCTGTGACAATCTGTCACACAGAGATACGTGACTGACACAGCAGCCACGCAGGGGGCTGCGTGACCACCTCAACTGCCCGGCCCTAAGGCTAAAGGCAAAGAAAAGCCAACAGGGTCCCACGCGCATTCGGAGCAGGGCCACTCCGACTTCGTCAGCCCCTGCCTCCTCCACAGGAGGCCTTTCCCACCTCGCTGCCCCCTCCAGGGGCTTTGGTGGGTTTTGGGGGGACAGGGACCCCAAGGACTGCCCGACACATCCCGGACTTCCCACGTTGTCCAGTGCAGTCTTTACAGCGGCTCCTCTACAGGCAGCATGGCCCCCCGGGGGACACCGCTGATGGCCACCGGCCCCGTCAGCCTGACAGACACTTCCTCGTGTCGCCTCTAGATCATTTCTCTACGAGTTTTATGGCAGCTTATTTCCAAGGGCCTGGGACATTACTGCAACTAAGTGACACCGACTGGGTACCCACTGTATGCTGGGAACCCTGTTAACTGGATGCCGACAGCAACAACTCTGCGGAGAGCAATATTACTTTGTTCTCCAGACACGAAACTGAGCCTCAGGGAGCTGTGACATGTCTGTGTCCCTTGGGAGTGACCGGGCCAGGGCTTGAAGCCACCACATCCCTCCTACTCCACGTGGAAACCCATTTTATTCACAGAACACGAGGAGCTCATCTCCTGGCCTTCCAACGCCGCTCCCTTGGGCTGTCAGTGGCTCGTGGGATGCTGCACCTGCATGGGGACATCAACACCACATCGTCTGCATTGGCCATGTGCTCAGCACACACGTTCTCACGTCCCTGCCCCAGCTGTCAGCAAGGACACGAAGTGGAACCCTCAGGAGTGCTGGAGAGTCGATTACAGCTTGGTTAAGATTCTCAAAGCCCTCGCTCACGCACCTATCAATCACCGAGCGAGATGCGTTGGCCGCTTGCTGTGTCTGTGCGAGGAGGTGTGAGGAGTGGCCGGGGGCTGCACGAATCCAGTCTAATTGCACAGTGCAGCCCAGGTGGCACCACGCCTGCCCACAGCGTCAACAGAAGTGACAGAGAGAATGTCTGCTGTCACACTGCTGTCATTAACCCTCCGAGTATCGAGTCACCAGCTCTGGCACGTCTCCTGATGGAGCTGTGACACAGCACAATGACACTTTTGTGGGCATTTGAAGCGTGGGGAAAAATTGCCAAGTAACAGTGACCTTTTAAGTCCCAAGTTTCCAATTCTGTGAACATTGTAATGGTGTAATGTTTGTTTCAAGTTATAAGTGATATATTTATTTCCCAATTTAAGTCTTCATAGGCATAGGCTAATGAAACAAAATAGATTAAGGCTAAACTATAATGTTGTGTAAAGGTCAAAAAATGTTACAGAGCATAAAAATAAGCTATGAGAAGTAAATCAATACAGGAAACCCAACGTGATACAGAGTTGCACGGCAGGTGACACTCCCCGAGCTGCTCAGGGGGCGGCACTGAGTTACTGGATCAATTTGATCAAATGTGCACCAAAAACAGCCCCTGCCATGGGTCCACGTCCCAGAGCAAGCGGAAGCCTCCTTCCGTGCTCCGAGGCCTTCCCCTGGGCTCCAAGGTCAGCATCGGCTGTCTGGCGGGCCGCGCTTCGACACAGCCCCCGCCTTCGTGTGTGGTGACGGCCACATCCCGGTCAGAACAGCCACCACACGCTGGAGATTGCACTTCCCCCGCCTCCTTGCCCCTCGTCCCGGGCCGGGCTCCCCGAAGCACTTCCTGCCAGCTGTCACGCCACCGTCTGTCCCGCCAGGTGCCCTCTGCCGAGAGGCTCACGGGTATTTTAGGCGTTAGGAAACATGCAAACAATGTTGCCAGCTCTCAACCCTTCACATCCTCCCAGAAGGACTTGCCACCCTCCCCAGTCTTTGCTAGTGCTGAGGGGCTGGGGCAGCGGGGCCCTGTGCAGTTAATACCAGAAGCAACAGTTGCACCTCTCCTGTTCAGTCCTTTGAAGTGGGCGCTGCTTTACGAGGAAGTAAGTCCGATGCTCACCCTCACGGTGCACATTAGTAACACCGCCGTCAAACAAATGCCCACGCTCTATGCCCAGGCCCCTCTGCGTCTGCTGCGACAGTGTGCAGTCGGGCAAGCATAGTGGTGATGGAAATCCAACTCCACGTGCGGCGCACCTAGCTCAGCAAGAGCCACAACCAGGGAACTGCATGCCGAGGTCTGCACATGAGTGCACTAGGACAGCATCTTCTCTTGCCACGCCTCCCCCCAGCCCAGGAGCAAGCACAGGCTGGCTCGCCACGGGCTGAAAGTGCATCCAAGTTTTAGAGCCATGAGGATGGAGGAGGAAGGCTGCAGGGCAGGATTTTGGAATTCAGGTATCTTACTTGTTTTCCTTCTCTGCTCCAACTCGAATGGGAGATTCTGGAGGCCAGGTTTAAAACATAGATTTTATTTAAAAGGCAGAATTAGAGAGTTAGAAGAGGGTGAGGAGGGAATGGGGTGGGGAGAGACAGACAGGTCTTCCACCTGCTGGTTCACTTCCTATATAGTTGCAAGGGCTGGAGCTTCGCCAGACTGAAGCCAGGAGCCTCTTCAGGGTCTCCCATGTGGGTGCGGGGGCCCAAGCACTCGGACCATTTTCTCCTGCTTTCTCAGGTGCATTAGCAGGGAGCTGAATTGGAAGGGGAGCAGCCCATACAAGATACTGGCATCAGAGGCAGCAGCTGTACCTGCCACACCACAACTCTGGCCCTGGGCCAGGGGCTTTAAATCTCTCCCTGGTTCCCTGCTTTATTTTCAAGGTTTGGAACACCACCAGGGACAAGCAGATTAATATCTGCTGAGCGTGCGGCTCAACTCTGCCCTGGCCTGGATCCAGCATCCAAACTATGCCTCTACAGATTGACTTCTCAATCCAAGTTTTGCCTGCGATTGTATGAATCGCCATGACAATACCGGGACACACAAGCAGCCCATGAATCAGATGTCCTGTGTCACACTAGGCCAACATATGGACTCACATCCACAGACAACATGGAGCTCAGAAGAACCGCATTTGGACCTCAAAGACAAGCATCCATGACGGCCCGTGGATGGCACAGGAGCACACCAGGCTCTCAGGTGCAAAGAGGCACAAGGCAGGTGAGCAGGCGACTCACTGCTGCTGGTCCAGCACGGATGCCAGGGCTGGCTGTCCCCGCTATCCTCCTTACCCTCGGTCCTCAGGAGGGGGCCCTGCCCTGTGGCAGTCACAGGCAGAGGAAGCAGGTGATGTCCAACACCAGGCAGACCTGGCCTGAACCTCTAGAACCACCCCTCCTTCTAAAGCTCCCTCGCCTACTGGGAACAGAGTCGTGGCCCCCTTCTTTCCCTCCCCCACATTTTCCCTAACCCAATTTGCATTTTATAATTACTAAGTGATGCATGTTTGGGAGCCTGTAATCATTTCAAAATTGGAAGCTAGGAAGTGATACGTGCTCACTGAATTAAAACGTTAAGATGAAACCAGTTGGCAAATTTGAAGTTCCCCACCCATCTCTCCAAGGCAAACCCTGTTTAGTTCATTGTCCTTCCTTGCAGGATTTTTTTTCTACAGACACTCAGTGTGTATGTATATAAATTTCCCTTTTGCAAAAATGGAATCATTCTACGAGCACTATTCTGGCACAAGCTTTCTGTGTATTGAGGGGACCACACCCATATCTGAATCTGTTCGTGTAGATGCCCAGAGCTACAGCCAGAGCTTCAGCTGCCTCAGTCTTTTGTGACTTATTTGAGGGGCTGGCGCTATGGCGTAGCAGGTAAAGCTACCACTCGCAATGCCGGCATCCCATATGGGTGCTGGTTCGAGTCCCAGCTGCTTCACTTCCAGTCCAGCTCTCTGCTAAGGCCTGGGAAGGCAGTGGAGGATGGCCCAAGTCCTTGGGCCTCTGCACCTGCGTAGGAGACCCTGCGTGGGAGACCCAAACAAAGCTCCTGGTTTCAGATCAGCTCAGCTCTGGCCATTGTAGCCAATTGGGGAGTGAACCAGCAGATGGAAGCTCGCTCTCTCGATCTCTCTCTGCCTCTCCTTTTCTCTCTGTGTAACTGACTTAAAAAAAAAAAAAAGACTTATTTATTTATTTGAAAGCCAGAGTTGGAGAGAGAGGTCTTCCAGCTGCTGGTTCACTCCCCAAATGGCCACAGTGGGTGGGGCCAGGAGCTTCTTTCAGGTCTCCACATGGGTGCAGGGACTCCAGCACTTGGGCCATCTTCCGTTGCTTTCCCAGCCCATTAGCAGGGAGCTGGATCAGAAGTGGAGCAGCTGCGGCTTTACCTGCCACACCACAACTCTGGCCCCTAAAGCCTTGTGAGTGTTTTATTGCATGACCATACCCCAAGTTTATTGAAACATTTCTCATGTCAATTCCTCATGAGGCAATACACACATGTGTGCGCACACACCTGTGGTGAACATTTCTGGAGGACAAAGTTTTGGAGCAGAAGTGAATGGGGATTGGTCTACATTCTCAGTTGATGGCACAGATGCATCGCCTTCCAGGAAAACCACAGCACCCTCTCCCCACCCCTTCAGTCACCCAATAGTTAACTGAGCACCTGCTATGGACCAGGGGTCGGGGATACAGCCACGAGTGAAACAGAGTGCCTGTGTCATGGAGCCGTGGTCTGGAGAAGGTGCGAGACGGTGGGTGATGCAGAGGCTGTGCCATGTCCCGGGACGAGAGCTACGGGACAAAAGTGGGGCGGTAGGTGATGCAGAGGCCATGCCACGTCCCTGCACAAGAGCTATGGGACAAAAGTGGGGCGGGCGACGCAGGGCCGCACCCTGAGAGTGGGGACCATTTTGGATGAAGTGGATAGATGAGGAAGGGAGAGGGAATCTATGCAGAACTGGGGGGGAGGGCAGAATGTTCCAGTCAGCCAGGACAGCACTCCCACCAGAAGTAGCCAGGCTCTCCACTGCTCCGTCCACCACCCCACCCTCACCCCACCAGCTGTGACCCCACCCTCAAATCGATTTCATCTGAAGGACAACCTCGGCAGCCATTTCCAATTCTCTCCTAGTTGTTGAGTGACTTTCGCCCACTTCCCTTACAGATTTATATGGTGTTTTCTATTTTAAGGGCACCAAGACTCTATCAGGGTGTAAATATTTCTCAGATTTGCAGTTTTTCTAACTTGATCCTCCTGTCTTTATCCATAGACACAGAAAACTTGTGTAGAAAATTTTGAAGTTGGATTTTTGTGGCTTTTCCTAGAGTTACAAGAATATTTTCCAAAGTCTTGTGTTTTAATATGCTTCCAGTGGATTTTAAGTTTTTTGGCAGAGCATGTGTGGCAGGAGGAGGGACACCTCACTGTTTCTCAAGTGTCACGAGTACCCGATATTAGTCCAACCGTTCCAGCACCATTTGTCGAAGGGCAACTTACAGTTCCCAGAGCGGAGCTGGGACCTCAGAGACCTCACTTAACCTCTGCATCCCAGGACTGTCACCTGAGAGAGTGGACTCTGGTGCGGCTGCCTGGGGACCTGCCACTAGGGGGAGCTCAGCGAGGCCGAGCCCAGGGTCAGGCACAGGCTGTCCGTCCAGGTCAAGACTGGCCTCACTGTCAGCCCAAGAAACACAAGCAACAGCCCAGGAACATGGACCTGCCTTTCTTACCAAGAGCGACGAGCCCCACCTTAAACAACCATTTATGCGGAAAACTGGGGGCGACCCCTCTGAGGCCCCCCAACGAGAGAAGGCAGGAAGGGAGGAGGGGAGGGAGGCGTGTGCGAATCCAGAGCTGAAGCAGACGCCTCCTTCACGTCCCCACTCCCCTGGAGAGAGCGAGACACGCGTCCACCTACGAGCTGCAGGGAATGGGCCGGGCGACTTCAGCCGTCCCACGCCCGCGTTAGCCACTCTGTGTTCTAAACAGGCACCATCCCGTGGACAGATGAACATGAAAACCCAGGCTCACTTAAAGTGCTTCATCTTCCTTTACTTTAGGGTGGCATCAGATAGCAGGGACAAAAGTAGAGAGGAGACCACGGTGGGGGTGGGGAATCAGCTACTTTCATCTCGGCGCCGAGACTGCTTTCCTGCCCTTCCAAGTAGCGCCTCACTTTCCTCTTGCCACAGACGCTGCAGAGGCTAGCCAGCCCTGCGCTGCACATGGCAGGTGCTCCCGGGAGGAATGAACCCACGGCGGCTCCTGCAGCACAGCCCTGATGACGTTCAGGTTAGGAGTGACACAGGCAGGGTGGACCTGTACCTCCCAGCTGCGTCCCCAAGAGCTGCCCCGCAGCTCACCCGGCTCTGCCCCTCCTGGCTCTGCATAAAACCGCGTGGGGCAGGAACTTCCGCAATGAGAGTCTCCTCCATCCACTGGGCAAATCCCCAGGGGCCACAGCAGCTGCTCCCCCAGCTTGGGCCTGGACTGAAAGAACACGTCCTCTCCCCCACTGCCCCTGCCATGGGCCCTGCCCTACACACCCCTCGGAGCCTCATGGCGGCCCCACGGTTCCCCACCACGTGCCTGCGCCCCCGACCCAGGGACCGTCCTGTGCATTCCAGCAGCACTTGGAAGCCGCCTGCTGGCGTGTGCCCGAGTCACCGAGGGGCTGGGACAACTGTGCGTGGCATTCTGCATCTCCAGTGACATCCCGTGAGCACGGGCCCTGCCGCTGGGAGTGCTCCAGCCCGCTCTGCCTGGCTTGTCATGGCTGCAAATGCCAGAGTAAGGCAAGCAGCCCAGCCGCAGCCCCTCACGGGGTCTTCCTCCTTCCAGACACCGAGTACGGCGTGAGCTTCTGCCTCCTGTTCTCCGAGCCAGGCCGCGGCTGCGCGGTGCTCTCCCTGGGCTTTGCGAGTCGGGGCAGCAGCCATTCTAACCTCCCCCTCCCCGAGCGGCACTACTTCCCCAGGTGTTTTCTCTAACCACCGAGGCACCTTCCCCCCACAGTGGCACCCAGTTTGCCCTTGAACTCAGCAGAAAGCTCTGGGGACAGCTCGTGGGGCATCTCACCGCCCTGCTATTCATCTATCACACAGTAACCGCGACCACACACGTGCACACAGCTGGTGCCGACTGTACACATAGCACTCAGTTTCTTAGAGCAACCCCCAGGGGAGGAGCCCACAGCACCAAAGGCACAGAGGAACGCGGAGCGGAGGAAGGAGGTGCTCCCAGGCCCCCGCGCTGTGCCAGGCCAGGACCAAACCCGGCCAGTGCGTCTCTGCCCGCCCCTCCCTGCCGTCATCCTGCGCTCCCAGCTCTGCCTCCTGTCCTCAGCCGTTCCTGGTGGCACTGGCAGACACACACTTCCGAACTCCTCTTCCTCGAGGAGTGCCCCTCGGCTGGGCTCCCCACCTCCCGCGGAACCGTGTTCCCCTCCCCCCATGCCCAACCCCTCCCCCACTTCGATGGCTCCCAGTGGCAGGGAGGCCAGGAGTTTACCTTCTGAGGCAGCCCCGTGACTCTCTCCTTTGGCAAGTCCCATGCCACCTGGAGTCGAATGTGCGCAGGACTCACCTGGGGACCCAGCCAAAACGAGGTGTGGACGCTGAGGTCTGGGCCAGGCCTGAGGCGCTCCTCCTAACCGCTCCAATGCAGCTGAGATGCCGGTCCCCGGGCCACACTGACCGCGGAGGGTTTTCATCAGGAATCTCGGGCCTGGTCAAACAGGAGAACCACCTGCGGCAGCTTTCCTCGAAGCGCTGCCTGAGCCCCGCCCCCAGCAATTTTGCAATCGTCTTAAGAATCACACCAGTGCCCTCAGCTGGTGCCGACCCGCGCCGGCTTGCAGAGGCTCCCGGCACGTTTTCAGAAACTTCAGGAACCAGTTGATAAGCTGAGCCATCAAGCCGTCAAATCACCTAAACTCCAGTAACTTACGCTAAGAGCAAGGTGCATACTCACAACCCTTCCGTGTTGGTCCTCTCACACCACCAACCCCTGTGGCCCTCCACACTGCACGGCCTGCAGGGTGGGAGCACTGTGCGCCGTTTCTTCCCAGCTCCGCCACCAGCGACGACCTCAGCGGGGCCTGGACATTGACACTGGGGCAACCTGCACTCGCTGCAAACCAGAGCCACCGCCAGCGTTTGCCACTGCACCTGCAGCCATCAGCGCGGCCCCGCTGGGAGTATTTGATAAAATACAGACAGCTGGAGCCTGCTGAGGCGGCCCTGGCTCCAAGTCTGTGTGAGACTGGGGGATCTGGGCTGTTGCTGAATAAGCATCCCAGCTGACTTCTGTCTGTGGTAAAATTGCTTTAGAATCTCAACGAGGGGCCAGCGCTGTGGTGCAGCAGGTTAACACCCTGGCCTGCTGAGCTGGCATATCCCATATGGGCACCAATTCGAGACCTGGCTGCTCCACTTCTGATCCAGCTCTTTGCTATGACCTGGGAAAGCAGTAGAGGATGGCCCAAGTGCTTGGGCCCCTGCACCCATGTGGGAGACCTGGAAGAAGCTCCTAGCTCCTGGCTTCGGATTGGCTCAGCTCCGGCCATTGCAGCCAATTGGGGAGTGAACCATCAGATGGAAGACCTCTCTCTCTCTCTCTCTCTCTCTCTCTCTCTCTCTGCCTCTCCTCTCTCTGACTTTCAAATAAATAAATCTTTATTAAAAAAAAAAAAAAAGAATATCAACGAAATCTGCACACTGCAGGAAAGCAGTGTCGGAGGACTGAGACCTCCGGGCACCCATTCTGCCTGCTCCAAGAAGCCATTTTGGAAAGCCTGTCCTGGGTGCCCATGAGTTCCTGTCACATGCCAGTGCTGACACAGCCTTCCTCCTGCCCCAGTCTCCTGCAGAAGTCACATTGGGAAGCTCAGCGCAGCCCTCAGCCCTAATTGTCCTTCTTCCCACCCCAGCCCCAGCGTCGGCCTCTGATGTGTCCCTAAAAAGAAAGCTCGTGACCGAGAATATTCCATGCTCAAGTGGCTAATCAGGATCGTGTCCAAAATCGGGCCCTTTTCAGATGTTTGGAACAAGAGTGGGAGAACAAATGAGCTGATGAAGAAAGCTCAGCCCAAAGGCAGACTCTGAGTCCGAGAAATGTGTGTGGTTTGCCCATCGTGGGGTCACGGAACCGGGCAGAAGTGGTCCCTGCGGGGAGCGATCCCGCAGCCCTGGATGCCAAAGCCCGCATCTCCCTCCTCAATGGAAGGAGTCACGTTTGCTTCTACAGCCCAATGGCAGCCAAGTCTCACCCTGCAACAGGTGCAACACTGCTCATCTGCTTCCTGTTGCTACCATGAATTAGCAGCTTAAAGCAGCACACATGAATCGCTTCACCGACTCCACAGGGCAGGCGGCCAGGGCAGGATCCCCGGGCCTCTGCTCAGGGTCTCATAGAATGAAATCCAGGTGCTGGCCAGGGCTGTGTCTCCTCTGAGGTTCTGTGAAAGCTGAAGGCCACCTGAATTGTGGTTTACTTAATTACTTACTTTTTCTTTACCTAAACTTTTAAAAACTCTGTTTTGTCTAAAGCAGTCATGCCATAAAAGTCCTGAGTTTTATGGTCAAGTTGTCCTTTTCTCTTAAGAATATGTTGAGGGTGGGGCTGGCACTGTGATGTAGCAGGTAAAGCCACCGCCTGCAGTGCCTGTATCCCATATGGGCGCCGGTTCGAGTCCCAGCTGCTCCACTTCCGATCCAGTTCTCTGCTATGGCCTGGGAAAGCAGTGGAAGATGGCCCAGGTCCTTGGGCTCCTGCATCCTCGTGGGAGACCCAGAAGACAGGTCTGGTCATTGCGGCCATTTGGGGAGTGAACCATCAGATAGAAAACCTCTCTCTCTCTCTCTCTCTCCTCTCTGCCTCTTTGTAACTCTGCCTTTCAAATAAATAAATACATCTTTAAAAATAAAAGAAACAGGATTATGCTGAGGAGCTGGTGTTGTGGCTCGAAAGGTTTAGCTGCCCATGGAGCAGAGTGTCCGCCCAGCCCTTTCCTGCCTGGATGGTGGCTCTGTGTCAGCTGGCAGTGCGCACCTGCTGTTCCCAGCCCAACTCTTTTTTTTTTTTTTTTTTGACAGGCAGAGTGGACAATGAGAGAGAGAGACAGGTCTTCCTTTACCATTGGTTCAGCAGGCGCATCGAAGCCAGGTGCTTCTCCTGGTCTCTCATGGGGTGCAGGGCACAAGCACTTGGGCCATCTTCCACTGCACTCCCGGGCCACAGCAGAGAGCTGGCGTGGAAGAGGGGCAACCGGGACAGACTCAGGCGCCCCGACTGGGACTAGAACCCGGTGTGCCAGTGCCACAGGCGGAGGATTAGCCTAGTAAGCAGCGGCGCCGGCCCCAACCTTTCTCTAACAGAGGCAGAGGGAGAGGAAGACACGGAGCTCAGAGTTCCCGTTGCAGAGGGCACCTGGGCCGGGCAGGGCTGCGGGAGCCGAGGCGCAGCCTGAGCCCGGCCCACAGGTGGCGCTCTGTAAGCAGGTCCCACTCAGGTGGGGCTGGGCTGCCTGCCACCTGCACTCAACCTGGCGCGCAGCCTTCCCCCAACAGCGCCTCTCAGTGCTGTGTCTCCCACCAGCCAGCGCCTCACCAGGGATTAAAGAAAAAAAACACAAAATCCAAGCAGCCGCCGCCAGCATGCCAGGCACTGACAAATATTAGATCAAAGGCAGCCAGCTGGCAAAATTCTGATGCCTCCTTCCCCGAGCCTGCCTGGGAATTTGGGAAATAGCAGACGGCAGCCATCGAGGGGAATCGAAACCTCATCAAGGGGTGGAGGGGGATGAGCCCGCGCCCAGGAATGCCCACCCAGCCCGAGACGGCAGGATATTTCTAGAAGCAGCTCCAGGGGCGACCGGGGTCCCTGGGTCCAGAGCACTGGTGCAGCCCCGGGGCTCCTGCAGAGACAGCGCCACTCCTGGCTTCCACGCGAGGGGTGGGGCCTCCCAGGAGCTGCCACCTCGGCACGATGCCACGGGCAACGCCACCCAATGCCAGTCGGGATTACGGTCCCCATGCCCTTTGCCACGAGCTCAATGCTGCCGGCCTGGCAGAGGGAGAACCAGGCAACCAGACATTCGTGTCCAGAATTGGAGAAACCACGCCAGCCACGACTGCCGTCTTTCTCGCATGTCGCGGGAATTTGTATCGGTGGTCCGTGACCCACACCGACCTGGTGTGTGTATTATCTCATCTAATGTCCTCAAAAGCCCCAGAAACCAGGTACTGTGCTCATCCCCATGGCGCCAATAAAGAAACGGAGGCACAGCACTGGGGAGACTTCTCTGAGTCACCTAGCTGAGAGGTGGCTACAGGCAGGGCTGACCCCACACGGAGAGCACTTCCGGGGTGCGCAAGCCCACAGCAGGCAGGGGGCTGAGAGATTAAGACACAGACACGGCTACCTGTGCCATAACTGTGCTCACTCTTAGCTTATGTCTCTCCAGGGAGCCTATCACGGTGACGTGCACTGCTCACTACACAATCCTGCCTTCACGTGTCAGCCCTGTGAGGACAAGGGGTGTTTCGGGTGTGTGTGTGTGTTCTTCATTGCTGTATCCCTGGCTCCTGGAACAGTGCTCAGCACACAGTAGCTGCTCAGTTAACAGTGGCGATGGAGAGGGCTGGAGGGAGGGAGGGGAGAAGAGGTCACGGGACATCCAGGGGCCTGAAGCAGTGCCGGAGGAAAAGCAGCTCTGGGGACAGCGTTTCTGGGGAGAGAAGAGCCAGGCCCGGAAGTCAGAGAACGAAACCAGGGGGCCCGCGTGTGGACAGCGTTCCTGGGGAGGGAGTCCCGGAAGTCAGAGAATGAAGCCAGGGGGCCTGCGTGTGGACAGCGTTCCTGGGGAGGGAGTCCCGGAAGTCAGAGAATGAAGCCAGGGGGCCCGCATGTGGACAGGATCTGATCAGAAGCAAAGGCCAGGCAGACCACAGTGACGATGGTACAGAAAACGACTGTCGGCCTCAGCCTAGGAGATGACACAGAGTGGCAGGGACACAGCAAACGACAAAGCCCATGTCCTTCCTGGGCTGGGGGCAGGGGGCGTGGCCACACTCCACCCCCACCAGTGTCTGCCCCGTAGGAGTACAGCCTCAAGGTCTGTATGAAGTAGTCCAGGTTTTTATGTTGGAGTTGAATCTGGACTTTGTTCAGTGCTGTAGGAGTGGGCGTGCGGCTCTGCTGGCTCAGCCTCCGACCTGTGATTATGCAATCTGCATGGCACAGCCGAAAAGCCACACTTGCAGGCCCTGGAGAGCAGCAGAGACAGACAGCAGAGGACTCCCCTTGGAGAGAAGCGCGCCCTGGGTTGTACCTGTGTGTGCGCAGCTTTCTGGCTGAGGGTGCTCACTGGTCCACAAGCAACTCAGTGGTAAAAGGCTGCATAACAGGCTTGGTGTGTCCAAGGACAGCGCTCAGGGCTGCAAGAGCAATCAGAAAGTTAGGGGTGGGGCCGGCACTGTGGTGTAGTGGGCTAAGCCTCTGTGGTGCTGTCACCCCATAGGGGCACTGGCTCTAATCCCAGCTGCTCGTCTTCCAATTCAGCTCTCTGCTATAGCCTGGGAAAGCAGTGGAAGACAGCCCAAGTGCTTGGGCCCCTGCACGTGTGTGGGAGACCTGGAAGAAGCACCTGGCTCCTGGCTCTTGGCTTCAGATTGGCCCAGTTCCAGCTGTTGTGGCCATTTGTGGATAGAAGACTTTTCTCTCTGTCTGTAACTCTACCTCTCAAACAAATAAATAAAGTCTTAAAAGAAAGAAAGTTACAGGTCAGTTCTAGAAGCCAGGGAGCTACTGCTGGAGTGACCCTCAGCGTCCCCACCAACCGCACACCCGAGGCCTTGGCTGCCCACAGAACCACAGAGGTCAGGATCCAGGGGCTGCAGTAACCAGAAACGACCTGAAGCAAACAGTTTTCAGTTCTGGGCCTGCTGTGTGTGAGGAAGAGTTTGGAGGAGGAGCCCACCTGTGGAAAGATGGCCCCTCTTTAGAGGGATGCAGAGAACCTCCTACAGCTCATTCACGAGTCATAGGGCAGGCACAGAAGCAGGAAACTGAGACCCATCAACAGGAGGGAAAGCTACCAGCAGGTAACCCAGCCGGGACATCTGGGGCAGCAGGCGAGTAAATAATGAACGACTGCAGGATCTCAGGGGAAACCGAGAAACTGAACAAAGAAACCAACCAAATACAGTGTCTAGAGCTGAAAAGTACAATAACTGAGATGAACATCTTACGAGATGGGTGTAACATCGGTTTAGAGGCAAAGGACTTGCTGAATTTTAGACCAGTCAACAGAAAATACTCGAATACAGAGGCCAAAGAATGTTTAAGTGAGTTAGAGACCTGTGATACAGCAGCACGTGACCTAATGTTCACACAACCAGGATCCAAGAAGACCAGGAAGGGGTAAGAGCAGGAAAAACACTGAAGAAGTCTTGGCTGAAGTCTCCCCAAATGTGGTGAGAGACAGCAACTCACAAATAAGGCAACTGCAATGAAACCTGCAGGAGACACCACAGTCAATTTCCTGAAATCCCCATAGAGAGAGAAAACACAGCACATTACACACAGGAAAATAATGATAAGAATCACAGCTGACTTCTCGGTGGAACCAGTGAAGCCAGAGGAGAATGAGGAACATCTTCATGATATTTGAAGAAAACCCTGTCAATGTGTAACCCTTTATCAAGTCAAACAACAACAGTGAAAGCAAAATCAAGACATTTCTCGTGCATGCAGAGAGCACTCATCAACAGTCAACTTGGAGCAGAAGACTGCTATGGGGTGAGTGTCGTGGCACAGGGTAAGCCGCCACCTATGACGCCAGCACTCTGCTCTAGAGCACCAGTTCTTGTCCCGGCTGCTCTGCTTCTGATCCAGCTCCCTGCTAATGTGCCTGGGAAGGCAGCAAAAGCCACCTTCATGGGAGACCCTGGTAGAATTCCAGCCTCCTGGCATTGGCCTGGCCCAGCACTGGCCATTGTGGGCATTTAAGGAGTGAACCAGCAGATGGTAGCACTCGCTCCCTCCCTCTGTGTGTGTGTGTGTGTGTGTGTGTGTGTGTATGTGACTGTGCCTTTCAAATGAAATAAATCTAGAAAAGGAACTGTCATAGAAGGCTTTTTGGGATGAAAAGAAACGACAGCAGTGGTGATGCTGGGGCTTGGGGATGGTCTGAGTGTGTCCCCCAGAGATCCAGGCACGGAAGCTTGGTCCTCAGTGTGTGAGGCTCAAGGTGGTGGAATTTTATGAGTTGGGGCCTGGCCCAGGCATTTGACACAGCAGTTAAAACGCCACTTAGGACACTGACACCCACATCAAACACAGTTCCTGGGCTCCCGACTCCGCTCTGCTTCTGAGTCCAGCTTCCTGCTGGTGGGCACTCAGAGGGCAGCAGGTGACGGCTGAAGGACTCGAGCCACTGCCACCCACATGGGAGATGTGGACGGAGTTCTGGGCTCCTGGCTTCAGTGTGGTCCGGCCCTAGCTGCTGCATGCATGTATTTGAAAGGTGAACTAGCAGATGGAAGATCTCTCTCTCTCTCCCTCACTCCCCCTTCCTTTCAAATAAATAAAAAAATAAGTGTTTTCATAAACCATCAAATATTAAGAAGAGAGGTGAGGTTGATGACAGTAATTAGGTCGCTGGGAGCGCTGCCCTTGGGTGGGATCAGTGCTAACCATACGAGGGGTGAGTGCCGGGAGGGTGAGCTGGCCCCCGAGTCTTTGCTGCCTTCTCTGCGGCCCTGTGACCTCTTCTGTACATGGTCCCCCTGGTGATGTCATCGCCATGAGATCCTCACCAGAGGCCAAATAGATGGGGCCACCGGATCACGGACGCTAATCTCCAAAATGGTGAGCAAAATAAACTTCAGTTCTTTATATATTCCCCAGCCTCGGATATTTTGGATAGCAACTGAAAACAGACTAATACCAGTAATAACTCAGAGCTGCAGCCAGGAGCGAGGAACCCCAAATATGGCGTGTGTGCAGCTCACGCCCCACTGGTACCACCACGCAGAATCTGTGAAAGGGAAACCGGGGTGGGAATCTTGTCTTTCAGATGAACAGCAGAGATGGGACTGCAAGATGTCTGGCACATAATAAATCTTCCCAGGCAGACGAATCAATTAATTCACAGGCTTTTATTGGGATTCCGCTCCCGGGCAAGGTTCCCTGGTCCCAACAGAGCGGGGACCAGGGAAGTCGCACATCAGAGGTTGGGAGGGCTCCTTTTATAGATACAGGGGGTTAAAGGTTGAGGCTGGTCTGATCCTCATTGGTTGACCTTTAGGCACCTGGGGAGGACCTTGACAAGGACTTTTCTTCCCTGGAAGTATAGGTAGGGACTCTCCATTCCAGAAGTATAGGCCTTCCCTCCTTGCAGATCCCAAAGCTTCCAGGGACAGCCCCCAACACCTGCCCGCCAGGTGTGAGGGCTGGGGCTGGCCCCAGGACAGGGCAGGGCTCTGCAAGGGGCGTCCTCTCTCCCTTCGCTGTCTGATCCCTGCGGGGAGCCGGGGTTCCGTAACCTGGGCCGTGCTGAAGACCCAGCCTGCATGGCTGATTCAAGAGCCTCCCCGACTCCTCTGCTTCCGTTTGAAAGGCTCCGGAGCCCAAGGCAGCAGAGGGGAGCAGGGAACCTCACGGAGGCAGATGGCTCGCTCTGGCAGGGATGGGGAACATCTTCCCGAGGGCCATGTGAGGCCTGCGAAGCCCTTGGGCCCAGCCCTGCCAGGGCGGCCACGGGTGGGCCTTGACAGTCAGCGAAGCTTCCCCAGGCGAATGCTGAAGTGGATCAGTGTGGATGGCCACGAGTGATGTTATCAGCAGCCAAGTGGTCCCTGGCAGGGACACTGTCCCCACTCCGCTGGAGGAAGGGCCCAGATTGTCCAGTCTGGAAGCGTCCACACTCGCTGGGCTGCATCTTCAGCCAATTCTGCTCTCAAAGGGAAGGCAGAGAAAACAGCCATCTCAGCCCCACCTGTCGGACGCCTCTGTGGCCATGTCCAAAGGGGCAGCAGCTCTTTGAGACACCTGAGGCCCCCGGACATTTGCACAGGGCAGGTGTCCATGGGCAGCTGAGCTTCCGCATTTGGGTTTATCGAGGACCAGGGGATGTCGGGACCCTTGCGATCGCAGCTGGTAACACAGGAGGATGCGGTCACCACACGGAATCATCACAGGACCCGCACCTCTGATCCTGGGAGCACCCACAAAAGAAGGCAGGGGCCCCACAGACCAGTGTTCACAACCGCCGAAGGTAGGAGCTAGCCAAGGCCATCCGTGGATGGCTGGGCAGACAAAACGTGGTGCGCACACACAGTCATACAGGGAAATAGCATTTGGCCTTAAAGGTGGACATTCTGACAGCTGCTACAACATGGATAAACCTCAAGGACCTTACACTGAGTGAAATAAGCCAGACGAGGAGGATCGGTGCTGTGCGAGCCACTGGCCGGGGATCCGGAGGCCAGCGGAATTCACAGGCAGTGGAGGGAGGCAGCCAGGGGCTGGGGGCAGCCAGGGTGGGGAGCAAGTGTCTCCTGGGGACAGTGCCAGTTTGGGATGATGGAGAAGTTCTTGAGATGGATGGGGTGGGGGGGATTGCACAACAGCGTGAATGTACTCAATGCATTACACACTTAAGACAGTCAAAATGGTAACCTTTACATTACATGTATACACACACACCCACAGAAAACCTTTTTAAAAACACTTGGGAATTCCCAAACAACACAGTGGATTTTTAAAAAAAATTTTGAGGAGACACAGAGACAGACAGGGCACCTGTTTGCTGGTTCATTATCCAAATGTAATAGCCAGGCTGGAGCCAGGAGCCAGCAGCCAGGAGCCAGGCCGGCGATCCTGGTCTCCCACATGGGTGACTGACACCCATCCACTTGAACCATCACCTCTGCCCCTTGGAGTCTGCATTGGCAGGAAGCTGGCGTCAGGAGCCAGAGCTGGGAGTTGAGCCCAGGACCCCAAGGTAGGATGTGGGCATCCTAGCCACCAGGCAAAATGTCTGCTCCCCACAGCAGAGTTTTTAAAGGAGATGTCCCTGGGGTGTGGATGCCAGTGTCCCGGCTGTAGAGCAATAGGGACAGCAGCCATGCTGGGGCTCTGGACAGAGGCAGAGCTGGGGGCACTCACCTGCCACATCACTTCAGTGGAGAGCCTGCCTCTCTGGTGGCTTGTCAAGGTGAGATGCCACTGGATGGTTTCCTTGGCAACACTGGACTGGGCAGACATAATAATATTTATTAGTACAGCCACGGCAGAGGAGTTCTGTATCCAACTACCCTAAGAGGTGGGTACTACCTTTGCTTCATTTTACCGATGGGGAAACTGAGGCTCTGAGTTGGAGACCCCTCCCACCAGTTCATCCCCGGATGTGACACTTGGGAAAGGTGGTTCTCGGCACCAGGGCAGGGACTTCGCTCCTCCAAGCCCCGGCTCCTCCCTGGGAACGCGGACAGGACAGTCTCTGCGCCAAGGTGGTTTTTCTGGAAGCCTGACCAGCTGCCTGGCCCCGTGGAGCTGTGTGTGAGATGCACATGGCTCATTTCGGCTTCCCCACCAGCCCGTGAGATCTGCCACCAAACCTTGGGGAGGGAGAGGAGCTTGCCCTGGGCTGTGCTGGTAGCAGGTGCCATGGAGCGCAGCGAAGTGATGTGGCCAGGGCTTTCTCCAGTGGGGTCAGGAGAGTGCGGAAACTCAGCACTCACACCTGCTCGAGGTCAGCCACAGAATGTTCCGGAAGACTCACACATGCACCTGAAGGCAAGCACTTGCCAGCCTTCCACACCTCTCTCCTGGGAGCACACTGAGTAAGTCATTAGGATGGGTCTGGCACTTGGGATTTCTGTGCAGCCAATGGGCCGACCCCTACCAACAACTGTTTGTGGAATTCCTTAACAAACCTCTCCTGCACCTGCCTCATGGGTCATGACTTGGGCTGCCCTAAGCCAGGGCACTTGAACTGCAAGTCTGTTTCCCCAGCGCACACGATGTCCTAGGAGCTGTCGGTCTTCCTTTTAGCTGACTGTGATAAACCTGAGACTCCAACCAAAGGTGCTTGGCTCCCATTTTGGACAACCAACCCCACCTCTCGGCTGCACGACAGCCATGGGGCAAAGACCCACACCATGGGAGCCTTTGTTGCAGAGTGTGCTTGGGAGACAGGTGAACTCGCAGGCAGCTGACCAGAGAGCGCGGCTCTAGTCTCCCTGACTCCGTTTTCCAGGCCCCCGGGGGCATCAATATGAACCAGCTCAGTGACTCCAGGAAGCTGCCCTGCTTAATCCTCCCAGGCAGGGGCTAAAGACCTGGTGCACAGGCAAAGAGGGAAGAAGCAAGAGAGGAGGCCCAGGGGGCTGGGCCAAGCTCCTCTGTCTCTCCAGCCTCACCTGAGCACAGGGAAGGGCTCCGGTGTCAGCTCTGCCCTCAGCAGGCCGAAGCTGAGCTCACTGAGAACCCTATAGCACCTGCTCCCCCAGATGCCACCCGCCTGCTCCAGGACGTTTGGCTTCACGCAAGGAGCAGGGTCTCTCCACGTCTTTCCGTCAGGTACATTTTTTCCCACTCCTTCTTCTTGCATCATTCCCTGCTGTGGCTCCCCACGACCCTGGACTCCAGCCAGTCAGTGTTCTGCTGGGCCCACAGGGCCTGGACGTAGCCAGGACTCGGCAGCCCCTCCCTTGTGATCCTGCTGGGGTCACACTGAGCTTCTTCCCTTCTCCACCATCACCTGCCTCGGGGCTCAGCCCTCCCTTCTCCCAGCTCAGACTCCAAATCTCTGATTTCCCTGACCTCCTCCTGGGAAGCTCCTAGTAAAATGAACGCCAAACCTTTCTGACAGTGCAGGGACACCTGGCACTGCTCCGCTCCGAGCGCTCTGGTGCTGTTAATCCTCTTGACCTTGACCTCAGGCCGAGGTGCAATTCCTAGCACTGGTCCCCTTTGTCCAGCTAGCAAGCTGGAGGCCCGATCACTGGGCAAGCAGCACAGCTGCTGAGTCCACCCTGACGAGAGCTCCGCCCAGTGCACCCGCCTGTGGGACTCTGTCCCTGCCCCACAATTGGCTCCACACTTCTGTGAGCTCCAGGCATTTGGCACAGCAGTCAAGACACCACGTGGGACACTAACATCCTATACTGGAGTGCCCGGGGTTCGAGTCCCAGCTCTGCTTTCTATTCCCACTTCCTGCTAATATACCCAAGTCCTTGAGGTCCCTGCTGTCCACTGGGAGATTTGGATGGAGTTCCATGCTCCCAGCTTCAGCCTGGCCCAGGCTTAGCTATTGCAGGCATTTGGGGAATGAACCAGCAGATAGAAGATACATTCTTTCCCTCTCTGTTCCCCTTCTCCCCTCCCCCCATCACTTTGCCACTGCAAACCTGGACACACTTAACCCTCGCAGTAACCCTGTGAGGAGGAGCCCGCTATTGCCCCCTTACACAGAGGAGGAAAACTGAGGTTCAGGAAGTCTGAATCACTTCCCCGTCTGCACAGCCAGAAGTGACTCTGAGATCAGTGCTCCGTCTGCCTCTTCAATACTGGACTGGACCCAGGAGCCTGCTCACTCCTCCCCTGGAGAGGAGCCCTGCCTGGACAGTTGGTGACCTGGGTGAAGCAGGGAGCTTGGTGCTGGGCACCATCTAACAGCCCCTCCTCCTGTGCTGAGACCTGGGGCTCCTGACTGGGCTCGGAGCCTCCCTCCTGGGCTGCTTCAAGGGTTACACAATATCTGGTGTGCAGAGGCTTGGCTCAGAGCTCCGTGTGCGCTCAGCCTCTGCAGGTGCCTGGTCTTCTCCCTGGTTGTGATCCAGGCCACAGTCCCCCCCGAAAGCCTCTGTCCTCTCAATACTTGTCCCTCTCTTGTGGTCTGGGCGGCTGGAGGAAGGGCTGAGTCTGGCGTGAGGCGGGGTCACTCGACCAGCTGCCATCCGCCCAGAAGGGCCTGCAGCTTGCTCGCTCCCCACTGCTCTCACCCCCAGCTCAGCTGGGAGCAGCCCCCGGGGGAGGCCCCAGCCACGGCATCAGCAGGGAGTTCCCAGCAGCCACTAGGGCAGTCAGCAGAAGCCAATGGTGATGAACTTGGGAAAAAGATAAAAACGTGCTGAAGAATGTGAGTGGGACAGCAAAGTCACAACAGCCCCAAAGTGGACACGTCCCAAATGTCCATCAGGCGCAGAGTGGTGACAGGGACCAAGGCAGTGTGAGAGTATTCAGACCAAAGGGGCAGGGGGCCTCGGGCACGTGGCCTTGTGAGCAACCCAACACCTGCTCCCCTGGGGCAGGTGAGGTGGGACGAGGGGGAGACTGTGAGGGCTGGGTTTCCTGTTTCGGAAGCAGAGAGAGGCTGGGCTGACCCATACCACACGCTACTGATGCCACCGAGCCGCGCCAGGCTCGTGTCGTTCGCGGTGACTCGTGTGAATTCTATCTCAATTGCTCTAAAAAGGATGATTATACTGCTAAGAATTTTTCTCTGAAAGGAATGTGGCTTGGCTCACAGATGAAAGAGCAGCTGAGGAGCCGGGGCTTGGAGGCCGGGGTGCAGGGAACCGGGCTTGGGGGCCAGGGTGCAGGGGCCCCGGCAGGGCCAGGCCTCACCCCTCCCTGAAGCAGCTTGGCTATTTGTCATCGAGAGTCTTCATCCTGCCCAGCTGCACAGGGGAGAGACGTGGGGAAAATCCCAAAGAAGGGAGGAGACAGGCTGGGAAGACAAAAATACCCAGGTTGGGGGGGGGGGGAGTGAAGCTGGAGGCGTGGGCGGAGCAGGGAGGGAGGTCGCTGTCCCCCACCTCCTATTTTCTGTCGGGAGCCCACGTCTGAGGCTGCGGGCCACTGAGTGACTCAGCCCTCCCCCTCCTGCAACGAGGGGGTCCACGACCCAAGTCCAGTCAGGCGGAGCGGCAGGGGTGGCCCTGAGGAGGAACCGAATCCGTCCAGGGACCGTCTGACAAGAGGCCTCTTTCCGCCTGCCCTCTGGGGGCAGCAGGGGATGAGGGTGGGGGGAGGATCCCTGAAGGATCAGGAGATGCTACCCCCAGAAGACAGAGGGTACACCGGCCGCTCAAGCAGCCTAGAGCCCAGCGGCCTCACGCCAAGCCCTGGGGTTCCTGGCGAGCCCCCAACTCCCAGACCACTCATGCTCAATCCCCACAAGTGGGGGTATGGGTCTCATAGTGGTTCAGGGACCCTCAAAGAAGCATGGAACAGTTGAGCCATCAGGCCCCATCCGCGACTCCTCCTGTCTCACGTGCACCGTGGCCAGGGCTGGCGGAGGGGGCCTGTCCCAGAGGCCTCCCCGGGTTTAGAGGAAGCAGAAGGCTGAGGGGGCCTGCCCCAGAGGCCTCCCCGGGTTTAGAGGAAGCAGAAGGCTGGGCTGCGGTCTGCAGGGTGCGGTGCCGGAGCTGCAGTGCGGGAGATGCTGTTCACTGGAGGCTGCGGCGGGGCCACCCCAGCACCTGCCCACGCCCCTCAGGTCTCGCCGGAAGCGATGGTCACAGCCGCCCCAGTGTTGCCTGTCAGCCCCCCCCCCCAACTCCATTCTCCCTCCCAAGTCCTCAAACTCCCACTTTTTCCCACCCTCTGTCTCTGCCACCTGCCCCATGCCTCCACCGACTGCACCTGCCACCCCCGTGGTCTCTGTGCCTCCCCCGGCCATCCAGAGGCCAGCATCTCTCCAAGGATGCAGCCGACCACTCTATCTGCACCTCTCACCTGTGTGTTCGCACCTTCCATGGCTCCCTCTGGCCCCCAGTGTAAAGTCCCGGGCAGCTGCGTGATGCGGGCCTACCCACTTCCTCTCACTCTCTCACAATCAATTTCTTTGGGTCCCTTCAGCGCTCTGTTCTCTCACTGCTGTGTGGCCTCTGCATGTGCCGTCCCTCGCCCGTTAGCTGCTGCGTCCCATCAGCCCTCAGTTCTCCCATGAGAAGCCATCGCTGGCAGCGACACTGGTGTCCCTCTGCAGGTGCTCCTAGGACCCTGCTCTCGGGCAGTCAGAAGCACATCGGGAATCTTTACCTGCTACCCAGTTTTGGAAGAATCGATGCTGGGATTCGGCAGAAGTTTTTCTGCTTCGGCTGAGATGTGTGTGCACTTTTATTCTGCTCCCGTGGGGAATCGCGGGGATTAATTTTAAGTGTTAAACCAGCTTTGCATTTCCTGACTGCTGTGTGTGTGGCTGGTCAGGGCAGAGCTCTCTCCGGATCTGCCATCAGATTAGGGGCGCAAACGTGTCCCGAATGTCTGCACAGGAGACTGGTCTGTGACTTTCCTTCCTGGCAATGGTTCCGTCTGGCCTTGCGCTTGCTTCCTCCGCAAGAATCTGCAGGGCATGTGCAGTGTTTCTTCCTGAGATTCCCGGAGGATGTCCCCCAGGACACCACCTCACCCAGGAGGTTTTCTTCCTGAAAGCGTCTTCAGTTACATTGTTTCCCAAGAGGCAAAGGATTCTTTATTCTTCTCCTGTGCTAGATTTTATGTTTTTCTAGGACTCTGTCCATTTCATTTAGAGACACTGTCCTCTTACTGTCTTTAACGTCCACCGGGACCCTGGGGATGCCTGAACGCTGTTCCCCAGACTGGTGATTGTACGCCTTCGCCGTCTTTCCCGGCAAGCTTTGCTAAGGATTGGTCATTATTCATCACTAATCTTTTCAACAAGATGTTGGCTTTGTGAACCTTATGCTGGTATGTTCTCAACTTCACTGTTTTCTATTTCTATCTTTACTCTTTCCTTCATTTTGTGTTTAACATGTTACTCATTGTCAAACTTATTAAAACATGCTAAGATAAGATTTCAACTATTTTCCTAATATATATACATATATATATATACACACACACACACTTAAGGTTACACATTTCCTTGTAAGTACAGTTTTACCTATCTCCCACAATTTTTCCATGCTTTTTAAGGTGCAAATTAAACACAGTGATAATCACACTTTTAGAGCACAGTGCCATGCGTTTGGGCACATGCACCCAGGTGTAACCAGCAGCCCTGCTGAGATACGGAGGAGTTCTAGCCCCTCCCCCAAATGAGCATAGGACCCCTAGGAAGGGAAGCAATTTCCCTTCACGTGTGTCTCGTCTGCTGTCACAGAAACCTGCTGAATTCTAAGCTACAAGCGTTTTATTCCTCGGCTGCAGAAATGCTACCTTCTATATATGATCACATAATCTATGCCATTTCATAATTTCCCCCAATTTTTTAGTAGTTTAAAGAAGTAAACCCAGCCCTTGCTACTTCTTCCTGGACAGAGTAAAAACTGCCCCACTTCTGACCGGTGATCTGCTCCTTATCATTCAGGAGGGAATCTTGTCTGAGTCCTTAGTGCCTCTGTCTTCCACTCCCAGGTACTTATAGCCTGTGGCTTATTTTCCAAGCAGGCGGGGTTTCTGGTTATCTCTGGGTTAACGTCCAGCCCCTGCAGGCAGAGGACACATCCTCTGTGATGCCAGCCCTTTGGAATTTGTTGACTGGCCTTCGCGGAGCATATGGTCTGTTTTGCTCCGGAGTTCTTCACAAAAATGTGTGTCCTTTAGTTGGTGCCTGTAATTTTTTGAAATATGCCAACTAGATCAATGTATTAATCATTTATCAAGCATTCTAAGTCCATTCCTGTCTCCATTTGTAGACGCATATTGAAATTCCTTCATTTGAGGGGAGACTGCTCTATAGCCCTTTTAGTTCTATTGACTTTCGCATTAGGGTATTAGATGCAAGTGAATTTAAGACTGCCATCTGTTCCCTACGACAAGCTGTGCTTTCTTGTCATTACGCGATGTCCCCTCCAGCTCCAGTGGTATTTTTACTGTGAGGTGTCCCCGGCCGCTCGGGGCAGGGCTGTTCCCGCCTCCTCTCGGGCGTGTTTTCCCACCTGCGTGCTTCGGGCCGTGCTCACGCTCGGGCAGTCTGAGTGGCAGCCTGCTGCTGGCTTCCCTTTTCCTCTCAGGTCTCATGGTCGCCCTCTCCCAGGAAGTGCTCCTCCTGTGGCTTTAAATCCATCGTTGTTGACTGTCTTCTGTCTCACCATTCTAGGCTTTGGAGGCTGCAAGGCCAACATCAGGAGGTGGCCTGTGATGGGCTCTGGGGAGGCCCCCGTGGCTGTCCCCAAACACGGAGAAGCGGGAAGGAACGCTGCAGGCAAAAGGCAAGCGCACGGCGTGGCCTCACTTTGCAGTCACGACTCTCACAAGACCCAACTCTCCCCACGAAACCAGGCTCCCCAGGGCGGTGCCCCTGTGAGCTCATCACTTCCCACCGCTGCACCGGGACCCCCGCCGCCAGACCCTGATGCCGGGAGCACACCGCCAAACCAGGCGAGGCCCTCGCCGCTCCTCTTGGCCTTTTTAATAAACACTCCATTTTTATCGTTACACACCACGCACCAACAGCCCTGTCATCTCCACCTTCTTGTGCTGTTCTTGCAGCATTTGCCTGGATATCACAAGGCACATCTCCCAAGTGTCAAAAACTACAAATCTGTGCTTTTACCATTTCTGAGAAAATCAAAGTCCCTTCAAGTACTTTAACTCCCCCACTGAGTCCTGTTGCTAGGTACCATTTTTGACATGTGTCTTAGTTCCGTGTACACTGTTAATTTCCAAGCATTACAACATGTTATGACACTAGATCTCCACAATGCTTCGAAGTCTATCATACAAACAGGTAAGCATGCGTTCACAGCCAGTGCTCACTGAGATCTGACCACACATTCACCCTCCAGAGAGCCCGAGTGCCCACTGGGGGCCACCCCCTTCCTGCCTGCCTGGAGAATACAATTATTATTTTCTGTAGTGCCAGTCTGCTGGCGAAAAGTTCTCAGCTTTTGCTAGAAGATGTCTTCATTTTCCCTTGATTTTTTTTTTTTGACAGGCAGAGTGGACAGTGAGAGAGAGAAACAGAAAGGTCTTCCTTTTTCCATTGGTTCACCCCCCAGTGGTCGCTGTGGCTGGCACGCTGTGGCCGGTGCATCGCGCTGATCCGAAGCCAGGAGCCAGGTGCTCCTCCTGGTCTCCCATGTGGGTGCAGGGCTCAAGCACTTGGGCCATCCTCTACTGCACTCCCGGGCCACAGCAGAGAGCTGGTCTGGAAGAGGAGCAACTGGGACAGATTTTGGCGCCCCGACCAGGACTAGAACCCGGTGTGCCGGTGCCACAGGTGGAGGATTAGCCTATTGAGCCACGGCGCTGGCATTTTCCCTTAATTTTTTTAAAACAATTTTCTATGCATAGAGGTTTAGATTGGTATATTTTATTTTTTTTTAATTTTCACTTTTGGAAAGACAAACAGTCAGAGACCTCTCCTCTGCTGGTTCCCTTCCCAGCAACAGCTGGGACCAGGTCAGCTCTGAAGCCCAGAGCCTGCAGCTCCACCCAGGACTCCCAAACAGGTGGCACCGACCCCAACACCTGGGCCGTCCCCTGCTGCTTCACAGTGTGGACGAGTGGGAGGCTGGAATCAAAGGCAGAGGCAGGATCCACACTCAGCCCTCTGAGCTGGGAAGGGGCATCCCAGGCTGCACCTCGGCCACTGCACCACGTGCCTGCCCCAGCAGAAGGAATGTCCCTCTGCACTTGGAGGCTGTCAGTTCATCACCTTTCAGCTGCTGCTTGGTTGGCAGCATCCCTTTCTCTGATGCTTTATACATCTCTCACTGTCTTCAGTCTAAAGCAGTTTGACTATGGTGTTCCTAGAGACGACTTTCTTTATATGTGCCACCTGACATTCTCGTAGATTCTTCAACATATCGGTTTTGAAGAATTATCAGCAATTTTGCCTTCAAATGGTATTTCTTTCATAGTCTCTCTTCTCTTGGAATGCCATGCGTTGGAATATTACATTTTATTGCATGTTTGTGTTTTTTATTTATTTTATATATGTTTATTTCCACAACTTGTCTCTGTGCTCTAATCTATTTTCTTATCTATTTTCCAGTTGACTAATTTTCTCTTCAGCTGCATCTAATCTGCTATCAGACAAACCCACTGAGCTCTCAACCTTTAAGCATTTTATTTCTCGGTTGTAGAAATTTCTCTTGATTCTCTTTTATAGTTTGCTGCTCTCTGCCAAAATTCTTCATCCTTGATACTTAGCACTTTGGGCATTTTAATAATTAGTATTTACAGGCCCTGTTAGAAAGAGCAGTATCTGTATTTCCTGTACTTCTGTTTCTCTTGGCCTTGGTTCTCCTGTTTTGTTTTTGCTCCACTCTTGTCTTAGGTATTCCTGGGTTTTGCTTTGTGTATGACAGACATGAAGGTGAACAATGGAGACTGTTGAACCTCTGTATTCCATTTGTCCCAGCCTGGATTCTTCCAGAAAGTAGAACCTGACACCTTGATTTGTATCCTGGAAGTCGTTTTGTGTAGTAATCCAAGGACACAGGAGCAGGGTTTTGAGCAGACCGTAACAGAGAACGAGAGGAAACCCATTACGAGTGTGTGCTTGACTTGGTCGTTGCTGTGGGGGATCCAGCTCAGATGTCCTAAAGACATTTAACTGTAGCTCCATTTTAATTTTTCTCTGCCCAAAACAATGAAAGAAGCATTTCTTCCCCAACTCCCATGCTTCACTGGTCAAGGGTTCTGATCTCCCTCTTGCTTCCAGAAGGGCAGGTGCATGACTGAGAGATCCCTGGCCAGGAAGCCAGGGCCTGGGGAGGCCCAGCAGGTGTGGCTGACTGCACAGTTAGCTGCAGCGAGAAGCTGGAGCAGACTCAGAGCAGTGCGATACGAGGAGACAAATAAACCTTCCAGCTCCTCTCCAAAGCTTTGTTCCTACGTCTCCCAGCCAGGTGCGTTAAGAAAAGATGGATCCATCCCGATTGGGACTGGGGTGACTCAGAGCTGAGCCTCGGTCCCCCGCTCCCTCCCCCCACCCTCCTGGGGAGCAGCTCTCCAGGGTCCCAGCTCAGATCCTGGGTGATCCCCGGGGCAGTGTTTGCTGCCCCAGGTCCGCAGATCTCCCCAAGTGCCCTTGGCCTGTTCGCCTCACCTCTGCTGTCCAATCAGCAGGTGCTCAAGGAGAAAAGTGGCTGCAGCGTCCGGCTGGGCTCTCAGGGCATCACTTCTGGCTGAGGTCTTGGCCCCTCAAATCCTGGCAGTTTTGCACAGCTTGCTTTTAGAAAAAATTTTTATTTATTTGTATTTACTTGAAAGGCATACATACACAGAGAAAGATCCTCCCTCTGCTGGTTTACACACCGTCCCCTCTCCCCCACCCCACCACCCCAAATAACAGCCAGAGCTGACCCAGGCCAAAGGCAGGATCCTGAAAACCAAGTCCCCCTCACCGTGCCCGCGACCTGAGCCCGCACCCTCTGCCCCACGAGGTGCACCTGAGCAGGACTGGAATCTTTTTTTAAAAAAAGATTTTGTTTTTACTTATTTGAAAGACAGAGTTACAGAGAGAGGCAGAGACAGACAGAGAGAGAGGTCTTCCATCCGCTGGTTCACTCCCCTTCCTAGTGCGCTCCCTGGTGCTGGCCGTGAACACAGACACCCACTCCCACCCCCCTGAGCCCACCGACTGGGAGGGGCAAAGTGGCCGCCCAAACGTAGGCTCTGGAAGCAGCGGGGAGGTGGGGGGTGACAGCGCCCTGCACCCGTCACACTGCGGGAGATGGGACTGAAAATCCAACTGTCTCGCTTCTGGAAAAGAAGGTCTGACCACAGGGACGGCAAGAGGGCAACTCTGGGGGCGCCACCACCCGGCTTTCCCAGGCCCGCGTCCCACGTCCCCCATCTGTGTTCCCCGTAAAGTGACAGACTCACCTTGATTCGTGCCACTAGCTGTGGTCTTAAAACCAGGTGTTTGGCACAGCTGTTCGGAGCGCTAGCGCCGGCCCTGCGCCTGATGCCACCTTCCTGCGCATGGGCCCACGTACTTGTGTCCCGCCAGCCCCATGGGAGGCCCAGGTTTCGTTCCAGGTTCCCGGCTCAGGCCTGGCCCAGCCTGGCTGTTGTGGTCATTTGGGCACTGATCCAGTGAGTGGAAAATCTCAATCTCTTCTCTCTCTGCCTTTCAAAAAATAGATACAAAAATAAAGTTTTTTTAAAATACTAGAATTCTAGATACTAAAATACTAGAACTGCAAACTAAAGACAAGCCCCGCCACACTCATAGGCCCCCCAGGTCCGCCTGGCGCACAGCGTCTTCAGGGTCCGTGCCATCGATCCCCGTCTTTAGGACACAGATGCCAATTCCAACCTCACAGGGTCCCGGTGATGGCTTAATAAACAATGACTGTAGGGCTGGTACCGTGGCTTAGTAGGCGAAGCCTCTGCCTGTGGTGCCAGTGCAAGTTCTGGCTGCTCCACTTCTGATCCAGCTCCGTTAGAGGCCTGGGAAAGCAGTAGAAGATGGCCCAAATATCTGGGCCCCTGCACCCACGTGGGGGACCTGGAAGAAGCTCCCGGCTCCTGGCTTCAGATCAGCATAGCTCCAGCCATTGCAGCCATTTGGGGAGTGAACCAGTGGATGGACGACCTCTCTCAGCCTCTCCCTCCTTCTGTCTGTAACTCTGCCTCTCAAATAAGTGAATAAACCTTTTTAAAAAAATAAATAAGGCTGGCGCCGCGGCTCACTAGGCTAATCCTCCGCCTGCAGTGCCGGCACCCTGGGTTCTAGTCTCCGTCGGGGCGCTGGATTCTGTCCCGGTTGCCCCTCTTCCAGTCCAGCTCTCTGCTGTGGCCCGGGAGTGCAGAGGAGGATGGCCCAAGTGCTTGGGCCCTGCACTAGCATGGGGGACCAGGAGGAAGCACCTGGTGGTGCGCCAGCCGCAGTGGCCATTGGGGGGTGAAACAATGGAAAAGGAAGACCTTTCTCTCTGTCTCTCTCTCACTGTCCACTCATTCTGTCAAAAATAATAATAATAAATAAATAAATAAAATAAAACAACGACTGCAACGTTCTCGTTCACCTGTGTGGCCATGAGCTGTGGGCATGAAGTGAGAGGGAGGTGGAGTTGGTGCTCTGGTCTTGTAGGTGAGGAACTTTGAAAGGTTAAACTGGATTTTCCTGAATCACCCAAAGAATCAGTAAATAACTAAACTTGAAATCAAACCTGGATCTGTCTGATTCCAAACGCGTTCTAGAAAACAGAATATTATTTTGAAACAGATGCTAAAGACAAAGAATAAAGTGAGAGTTCGTGTGCCCATTTGGGATCCTGATGACCAAGAAAGCGAAGAGGTTTTCGGGATGGCAGGGCATCCCTTGTGATGGAGGAGCTGATACCTGCCTATCAGGGAAGCCCCCCCAAAGGGCAAGTGGAATGAAATACCTGCCCCACCCCCGACAGATGTGCTGCAAAGTCCCAGAATCCCCCGGGACTCGATTACAGCGACCATAATAGGGTCCTGGGCCCCAGGTTGGAGAACAAAATCCACTTTTAAACGATTCTCCAATGACTTCAATTAACTGTGTGCTAAACCAGGCAGTTAGTTGTATGAGCACAGATCTCTTTGTGGTTTTAATTAAATTTCCTCCAGTATAAATGCAGCTCTGAGACTTGCAGAAGGAAAATACGATGGTCAGGAGGCACAGCGCCGTCTCTTCGGCATGTGGGCTGCAGAATCGGCAGGCAAGTGGGCTCCTGCCATTCCCCCGCTTGCTGCAGGGTCCCTCTGGTTGGCGATACGGATTTATAATCACCATAGCAACATCCCACGATACACTGTGCCTGGAGCCGCAGTCACCCTGTCAGGGTCAGTCTCCGAGCCATGTCCGGCTGATGCTTGTTTTCAGAAACTCAGCTTCTGGGGGCCTCAGCCGTGCCCATCGTTGCCCGTGGCTGCGGCCCTGCCGCCGAGCAGAGCTGAGGGCCTGCAGCCGGGGGCGCCTGTGCCTGGCAGGGCTCGATGCTGTCGCTTTCTGGCTTTCTGAGCGAGTGTGCAGGTCCCCGTGGAGGTGGGGCAGTGAGCGAGACCTCTGGAGGACATCGTGCCAAGCTGTACCCACTTTAGACTTTACCCAGAAAGCAACAGGAGCCACGGGAGGGGGGGAGCTAAGGGAGGGAATCACTTGGCCTCTGTAGCAAAAAAAAAAAGAAAAGAAAAGAAAAGAAAAAGAAAAAGAAAAAGAAAAAGAAAAAGAAAAAGAAAAAGGACAGCTGCTCCAATGCCGCTCGGAGCTGCATCCCCATGATTCCACTTCACCCTGTCAGAGGGCCTGGGTTCCAGACCGGCTCCACTCAACATCCCAGCTCCCTGCTAATAGTGTGCTCCCAGGGAGGCAGCAGCGATGGCTCCGAGAGTCAAGTTCCTGCCACCCACATGGGAGACCCCGACTGAGCGCCCACCTCCAAGCCTTGAGGGCATTTGGTGAGTGAAGCTGTGGATGGGAAGCGTAACCCCTTTTCCTTCCTCTCTCTCTCTTTCTCCCTCTCTCTCGGCCTTGCAAGTAGATAAAATAAATAACAATTAATTAAAATTCAAGTCCATGATATGTATTACCCATCTATTATGCAAAAAAACTCCTTGCGCCAAGCCTTTGGCACTGAAATGCGCACACTTCTAATCCCGCTTTCCCACGACTCCGTCCAGGCTCGCACCAGTTGCTCTAAAATTAAGGCAGTGCAGGCTCCGAGTCACCTCTCTTGGAATCTCAGCTCCCCCGGCGCCTTGCCGGGGGCCTTAGGGAAGCAGCTCAGCTTCTCTGTGGCTGGAGAGGGGGCAGGTCAACATTTGAGGGCCACAGGGGCCGTATGTGGAGGAACAGGTAGGGGAGATGCTGAACACGTTCTGCACTTATTTGAGACAACGAGGAGGAAAAACCAGCACAGCTCCCGCTCTGTCCTCTTCCTACAGAACAGCTGGGTCTAAGAACAGAGCCCATGATTTTACCTTCACTCTTGCACATAAATAAATTCACTGCCACCTGCTTAACTGGCAAGCAGATGGGGGCCGTTCGAAGTGAGCAAATGGTCACTTTATTCGGGAGAGTCCACCCGGTGACCAACAGACGGCCGTAGGCATTCAGAGACTAACAGAGAAACCCATTTTGCTTGGATGACAGCAAACCGCATTTGAACTTGAGCAAATTTAATTCTCTGTTCCAGTTCAATATTTCCAGCAAAGAGTTGCAGAAACAAAATTAGATTTTCAGTCATGGGATGTATTTCAACATGTGTCACAGCTGGGCACGTCCAAGTTGTTGGGCCAAAGGCACTCTTTCCTGGCCACACTGAAGACTGAGACCTGAAGCTCGGAGTTTAAATGGGCCCAAGGAAGGAAAGAGACACACAGCGCTAGGCAGGGTGGAGACGGGGCTGCCAGACCCGGAAGCACTTCATGCCCTCCCAGCCTCTGTGGGGGGCCAAAGCCCACCAGGAGCTCAGCCTTGGGAGCTGCCCTTGTCTTTAGACATCTGGGCACCAAAGATTCCTGACACCTGAGCCAGGAGTTGCCCAGCGATAAATAACAATGTATTCGGGATGCAAAGGGGCTCTCTTTGCAAAGGATTAGCCTAGTGAGCCGTGGCGCCAGCCAGCAAACAATTTCTTAAGCCAGAGAAGCAACATTGGAAATTTTGTAGGCCATGTGGTCCCTGTCTCTACAGGAAAAGGCAAGCGGAAATGGTTAGTAAATGACTGAACATGGCTATGCTGTAATAAAATTTCATGTATGGAACACCAGCTTTGAATTATGCTGCACTGATCATGAAATGTTACTGTCTTTGCTATTTTTGCAACTGTTTAAAAATGCAAAAATCATTCTTAGCTTAGGGATAGTATGAGGGTACTTCAAAAATTCCATGGAAAAGTGAAATTAAAGGATAAGTTTATTCTGTGCAAAATGCTTTGGAATGTCTGCGTGGTTTTTTCATGAGACACATTGTCCATGAGCCTCTCACACAACAGCGGGCAGTGGGATGGCAGTGGCCGTGGGTGTAGTCTGTTGTGGGGCAGGGTGGCGGTCACCAGCTTGGGCTCTGCAGTTGGACCCCTTGCCTTGAAACCCCAGTCCTTGCCTGATGGTGTCTGTGATCAGAATTTGCTTCTTTGAGCCTCTGCAGAATGGGAGTAGGAAAAGCACCTGCTCAGCAGGATGTTGGGAGGATTATGTGGTTGATCCACGTGAAGTGCTCAGAGCATCACGTGGCAAAATGTCAAGTCAACATTAGCTCTTGTGGGGTGGGTGTGGTGCACAGTGGGTGAAGCCACCACTCCATGTCAGAGAGCCTTGTTCAAGTTCCGGCTACCCCACACTTCATATCCAGCTTCTTGCTAATGCGCCAGGGAGGCAGTGGCTCATGGCCCAAGTACTCAGGTCCCTGCCACCCACATGGGAGGCCCAGATGGACTTCTGGCTCCTGACTTCAGCCTGGTCCAGCCTTGGCTGTTGTGAACGAGTATACAGAAGATCTCTCTAAATATATTTCTTTTCTTTTCTTTTTTTTAACTTATTTATTTGAAAGTTAGAGTTGCACAGAGAGGAGAGGCAGAGAGAGGTCTTCCATCCGATGGTTCACTCCTCAGATGGTTGCAATGGCCAGAGCTGTACCGATCCAAAGCCAGGAGCCAGAAGCTTCTTCCGGGTCTCCCACATGGGTGCAGGAGTCCAAGGACTTGGGCCATCTTCTACTGCTTTCTCAGGCCATAGCAGAGAGCTGGATCAGAAGTGGAGCAGCTAGGTCTCGAACTAGCGCCCATATGGGATGCCAGTGATTCAGGCCAGGGCTTTAACCCACTGTATCACAGTACCGCCCCCTATATCTATATCTATATATCTATATCTATATACCTATATATAGATATAGATATATTTCTCTCCCTCTCTCTCTGCCTTTCAAATAAATAAATCCTTTTAAAATATGCATCTGTCTACTAGCTCTTGCTACTGGGTTAACTTTTATAGTTGCCTTGAGGGCAAAGGATACTGATTTTTCCAATTATGATAAAGATGGTTTCCTCTTTACTACATTTATTTAGGTAAAAAATCAGCTTAAGGGAAATTTCCTTGGAATGCACATGGTTTTCTGTAAATATGGCAAAAATCACAAATGGGGCTCGGATGACTGGAGGTTGGTGAACACTCGTTCCCTTATCTTCTATATACAAAGTAGAGCAGTAAATCCTTATGGCGAGGCAGACTTCATATCTGAGAACAGGAGCGTGCTCCCCAGCCTGTGAGCTCTGGCTGGTGGAGGCCTGGGCGCAGCTCTCGTCCTGGCCCCGTGTGAGTGCAGACACATCCTCCCTGAGCCCTGAGCCTCCCATGTGGCCGCAGCCAGAGACAACAGCCGCTAATATCTGGGCTTTAGTGGTGGTAATGCTTATTGATCCATTCCAATGGTCAGAGAAACAGACAGGCAGAGAGCTCCCATCTGCTAGGCCTGCAACGCCTCAGGCCAGGGCCAGAACCAGGTACTTGGGAACTCAATCCAGGTCTCCCACATGGGTGTCAGGACCTTGCTGCCTCCAAGGGTTCACATTAGCAGGAAGCTGGAGTCATGAACCAGAGCCAGGCCACGGCACCAGGTGCGCAGGCATGGGATGTGGGCCCTTGGTAACTGGCTTTTCAGCGGACATAGGGAAGACTATTCTAGTACCTTCCGGCCTCCCGAGGGTCATGAGTCAGACTAGATGGCTGGGTCTCGTTCCTCCTTAGTTTGTTCATTGATCAAATACTGAAGATCCCTAACTGGGAGCAGACCATAGGCAGGACGTCCAAGGAGTCCGTGATTGCTGCTCCCGAGCTGCCCCTGGCCTGGGGTGGTCGGCACTGGGCGCTGTCTGCTCATGCACCTCTGAGGTCACAAACTGCCAGGCACTTGCCTCTATGAGACACTGGACATCCGGGAGAGAGAGCTGAGGCTGTAGCTGAGATGGAGGAAGGCCGACAAGGAGGCAAACAGCCCAGAGCAAGGATGCCCTGTTGCAGGGTCCCCCAGGGCCCTCGGCTTTCCTGCCCCCAGCACCGTGGGGAAGAGCAGGTAGAGGGGAGGGGAGGGGGACTTGGGGCGCGTCTGAGCTGCCCACTCCCAGGCCTGGATCCTGCTCCAGGAATCTGCTCTTTGCCTCCCCTCCCCTCCCACGCTCCAGGAAGCCACACGACCCCCTGCTGTGCCTGCCTGGCCAGGAGCCCGGCTTCACCAGCCCAGAGCACTGCGCGGTGCCTGTGTAGGCGAGAGAGAGCCTCACCGCAGGAGCAGCATGTCTGTACACGGTGGCCGCCTGGCAGGGCGCTGTGCTCCACGGGCATTTGTCAAATGCAGGAATGCAGGCGGGAGGGAGGGAGGGAGGGAGGGAGGGAGGATGGATTTGCTCAGCTCCCAGTTCCACTGTCTTCAGAACAAAAACAATGATAGGAGTCAAAGGTAGATTCTTCTACTTCTGATCCTTACAATAATGCACAGAAGAGACGACTTTGCCCGTGTGAACCCAGAGGTGTGGAGAGGAGAGACAACCCCCAGTGCCCCTCACTGGCAGGAAGGGGCAGTGCGGGGATGCGGCCTCAGCTTGCCCGTCTCTAGCCAGTGGCTTCGATATGGGGACCAGAAGGGACTTGGATGGCTCCATCACTCCCATAACTCTGCCATCTGCTTGCCCAGAACCCACTGGGATACCTCCAGGATGGGACTTCTGCTTCACCCTTGGGTAACTGGAACATTTTTAATGTGGAGCTGCAATGTGTCTCGCCGTGATTGCCCACGGGCTCTGCCCTCTGGAGTTGAAGGCGAGTGAGAGCACGCCATCACTCTATATTGATAGCACAATCCCCTATCGTTAAGATCTATTGAGCACTTACTATGTGCTGGGCCAGTCACAGGCATTATCCCACTCAATCCCCACCACCACCACCACCACCACGAGGTGCCTTCTGCATCAGAGCCCCTTCTGCAGGTGAGAACCCAGAGAGGCAGAGAGCTGGTGTCACCTGCCCCAGGCCCACAGATCACAGCTGCCTGAGCAGGAGTCACAGCCAGGCCAGGGTGACCCCAGCACCTCTGCTCTCAGCCCCCAGGTTGCCCTCTTCCCTTGCAGAACTGACCAGCCTGGCCCTCTACCTCTACAGACGTCCATTTGTGTTATTGAAGTCATCTCTTTCCCTCTAAAAAATTTTGGAAAGTGCAGGATTCACTCATAATCCCGTCACCCAAAGAGAACTCCCGTTAATACTTCCGTGCAACTTCATTTACAGAGAGAAAGACAGTTTTCTTTTGTACATAAATGAGCTCATACTATGCATGCAATTTTGTAGCCTATATTTCCTACCCAACGATATATCTGGAAGGGCTCTGCGTAGCAACACACAGAAGCTATGCACCGTCATTTTATGACAGCCTGGGATTTCAGCCTAGGGAATGAACCAAAATGGATTGAGCTCGTCACCTCTTACTGCACATTTAATTTTCTCCAAATATAAACCCTCCAACACATCTCCTTGCACATATATATTGGTGCACACGTCTCTGTGAGGTTACTGTGTGTAGTTATGCCCTCCTATAAGGCATTGCTACAGAAGCCCAACCCTCCTGTAAGAAAGGGCTTATCCCCACCCCAACCCACGTGGGGTGCTGTCTTTTATCATCGTTGTTGTTTATCTGAGAGGCAGATACAGAGATCCCATCTGCGGGTTCACTCCCCAAATACTCGCATCAGCCAAGGCTAGAGTCGGGAGCTGGGAGCACAATCCTGGGTTCCCGCATGGTGGCAGGGACCCAATCCTTTGAGCCATGCACCCGCCACGGTGCACATTAGCAGGAAGCTGGAATCGGGAGTGGACCTGGGATGCAAACCCAGACAGTCTGGTACTGGATGCAGGCCTCTGAACTGGTGGCTAAATGCCCACCCTGGGGCTATCGTTTTACATTGGACTAACCTTGCAGAACAGAGGGGGGACTAAGAATCCACAGTTTGCTTCAGCGTGCAGCACTTTTACTACTGTGAGGTGAAGTTTCCCGGTGCATCTGGGCATCCTCACACTGCTATGGTGTCCCCGAGGGCACAGAATACCCCGGTGCAGCTCTGAGCAGCATGGGTTGACTGGGGCTAAAAGGTCCTCAGGCAGAACAGGACCACCCTGCAGAAAGCCCACGTGCAGCCTCACAGCCCTGTGCGGCCTTCGGGGGTCCTCCCGGGTCTGCCAGCCCCACCGAGCTAAGCCGTGTGGCTGTCAGGTCTGCTCAGGGCTGGCTCTGCCTCACCTCTTTCCTCCACTGGCCTAGAACAGTGGAGAAACTCCTGCCCCCGTCTCCGTAGGACTTGGGGCTCCCTCCCCAGTGACTATTTTCAGCCAGGGGCTTTAAAAATGGAATTCAGCCTTGCTAGAAATCCATGCGCAAGACACATCTCCCTTCCAGTAAAATTAACTCACTCCAGCCAGCCAGACTTCCGGCCACGCCAACCATGGAGGGCACAGTGACCCTGAACTCCCTGCCCCCACAATGTCCTGCGGCCTCAGCAGCCACAGTTTCCATCCAGGTGCCCAAGGCCCTTGTGTTGGGAGGTGGCTACCCCCGGGTTCTTCTCTCGGGCCCAGGAAGGAATTTGAGGACAGGACGTAGACAGGTTAGCAGAGGAATAATATCTATTAGCAAAGCGAGAGCACACACTTGAGAGGAGGACGGGCCGCACCCCATGAGTTTGGGGGATCAGGGGGTGCTGCGTTGGGCAGAGCGTTCCAGAAAAATGCAAGGATTTCTAGGAATTTGGTGACTGCCCATTTATTAGCCTCTGGAAGTCTTGGCATGTCTTGCATCAGGTGCATGACAGGGGTGGGAGGGAGCCAGGGTAATTTTAGTATAATGATATTAATGTTAATATATTATAATAGGCTGTAGGCCAGTGTGGCGATGCAGCTGCAGCCACGTTGGATCTTTTCGTCCAGCGGCTTTGCTCCGATAGTGAATTCTGGGTGCAGGCCACGGGAGGAGCCTTAGAGGCAGCCCTGGGGAGTGTGTGCTGACGTTTCTCCTCCTGTTGCTGACCCAGACTTTCCACCCTCTACTTCTTAACCCAGAATCTGCACTGAAACCCGGTCTCCAGGTGCTTTGTCTGCACAGTAAACTCTGAGAAACATGTCCTACCGTGATTCTCATTTAGATAATAATAAAAAACACTTGGAGCATAATAAGTAACAGCAAACAGTAAACCAGGCAGCACTGGAAGGGCTAACATGCATAGTAATTCATTTATGAGTTCACATAGCCCTGAGGTAGGAACTGCTTTAATACCCAACTTACAGATGAGGAAAGTGAGGCACACAAAGGTGAAGTAACTTGCCAAAGTCTCAAGTCTGGCATGTGCTGGTGCTGGGATTCAAACTGGAGCCAACAGGCACCTGCCACCCCCACCTCGCTGTCGTTCACCCGGGAGTTGTTAGCAAGACCTGCATTACCCTGGCTGCCCTCCGGGGCCAGACACCTCAAACAAGACACGGAGCAGCATTTCAGAAATGCAAGAGTGGGGCTGGCACTGTGGTGCAGCCGGTGAAGCCTCTGCCTGCAGTGCCTGCATCCCACATGGGCGCCGGCTCGAGACCCGGCTGCTCCACTTCTGATCCAGCTCTCTGCTATGACCTGGGAAAGCAGTGGAAGATGGCCCAAGTCCTTGGACCCCTGCACCCACATGGGAGACCCGGAAGAAGTTCCTGACTCCTGGCTTTGGATCGGTGCAGCTCCGGCCATTGCAGCCAACTGGGGAATGAACCATTGGATGGAAGATCTCTGTCTCTCTCTGTCTCTCTGCCTCTCCTTCTCTCTCTATGTAACTCTGACTTTCAAGTAAAATAAATAAATCTTTAAAAAAAGAAATGCAAGAGCTGTGCTGCTCCAGCAGGTCCTGTGGCCAGTCACACATTTTCTCCAGCAGGAACAGGCTGTGGGCATGTGGACATAGTAACTCACCCGGCTCGGAAACAGAAAATCAGTGCCTGAAGACGAGCATGCTGGAAGCTCACAAATTCACTGTGACAAAACTGCTCTGAGAATTATGTTCTAGAACATTCCAGGGCAAGCACAAGGGCAGGTGAAGAGCCCTTTGTGCTGGCCTCCATCCATAAGGACTTGCTTGGACAGTTTTATGTGCTCTGTCCTCTGGCCTGCATCTACTTTATAAAACCAAGCTACATTCTCTGAACTTAAAATGTCAAAACATTGTAGAGAAAAAAAAAAAAAAAGCCGGGGCTGGACTGCCTCCCTCGGGTGCCTGTGAGGTGCATCTCTCAGACTCAGCTCCCCTCCGCTGGGTCCTCCACTGCTCCTGCAGCTGAGTTACAGGGAACTCATATTCCCAGTGAGACGGGCCTCAGGGTGTATTCCCACTTCCCCAGAAAAACAGCCAGGTTCCCAGGTTCTTAAAAGTCGCTAATGCCGCTGGACCAGAGAGAGGCCGGCAGCAGGTGAATGCGGGCATCGCATCCCGTGTGGATCCCGCCAGCCCATCAGGGGGACCGAGGGAGCCGTGAGCTGGCGGCTCAAGACCAGACACTCTGTCCACGCAATTCTAAGCCAGAACAGGGCTGGGAGGCAGGCTCTGCAGGGTGCACTCAAGGCTCCCTTCACACTCAAGGTGTGAGGACTTCAGGGCCTTGGAAGATTTTTTTCCCCCTGCCTCGATCCACGAAACAGAAAACACAAGGGCAATAAAGGGAGCTGCCACACGTGCCACCAGGACCAGAGCAGACCCAGGCTGGAGGCAGAAAAGGACCCCTCCTTGATCAGCAGGATCAAAGGGATCACGGGTCTGTACATTTCAGCAGAGAGCAGCTCCCCTTCCAAGAGGCAGTGACACATCAGGCCTCTGAGCAGCCCGAGTTCAGCCATGCAGGCTGAAGCCCATTTGTCTTGCGTTTTGGCAAAGTCGCTCTGGCAGAAGCAACGGCCAGCAAATCACAGACAGGGCCAGGAGGAGGCCGACTGGGTCAGGCTCAGAAATCCGCACCAGGCTCATGCGGCCCTGCTGTGGCAGCCACAACACCCCGGCTCATCAACAGGTGCCGGGCTGAACAGCTGTGCATGTATCCATGCCGTGAGCATGAGATCTTCAAAGAACAAAGAACGGCCCGAGAGAGTGCTGATGGCAATGTAAAGTGAGAGGAGAAAGGCAAAACGCACAGCACAAAATTGGTTTTTCTGTGCACATGTGGATAAACACTTTCAGAAAAAAAGAAAGAGCTGGGAGAATAATCAATCAGTAAATGTTAAAACCAAGCACGACACACAAAACAGTCAAAGTGATTATCCTGAATGGTGAAGTATGGCAGGTTTTATGCACTTTTCCACCTGTCTGTATTTTCTAAGTTTCCATTATGTATATGTATGGTTCTCATAAACAGAAAAACGGAATTTGTAATTTTATGAGTCAAAAATAAGTTGCTGATGTCTTCTCATACAATATAACAACCACTACCATTTACCGACAGCTTAGCATCCATGCTGTAGACGGATCATTCTGTTACAGCCACTCGGGCACAGAGGTGCTATGATGCTCCGAATTTGCACTGCAGGAGTTTAATGTCTTGCCCACAGCTCTGATACCCCTAAGGGAGCTGAACTCTGACAAGGGAATAGCTGGCGCCAATGTCCATGCTACCGACATCAAGGGAGGCTCAGAATGCCACACAAACAACAGGACGCCCACCAGGTAAAGGCGAATTTCAGAGATACAGCCAAGAATCTGTTTAGCCTAAGAATGCCCCAGGCAGTACCATTCACCCGAGCCACTCATTTAACCGGGCGTCCGCTTGTTTATGTCTCTTAGGGAGATGACCTCCCTTTGGGAGAGGCTCGGACATGTGCAGCAGCCTGGGGTCCCGGGGAAAGTCAGGCTCGGACCCCAGAGCGCGTCCTAGTAGATCCAGGAAGACTCAGTCCCCCACGGGCCCTCGGGAAACCTCCAGGTCTTGGGCTCCCTGGTGTTCCACCCGGAGTCAGAAGAAAAGGAGGCTCCCTGATGGATAAGGCTGCCTGGAGAAGACAGCCCACAACACTGACCTCATAAAGCCACAATTTTTTAAAAGATTTATTTAATTATTTAAAAAGCAGAGTTACAGAGAAATAGAGATATTTTCCATCCGCAGGTTCACTCCCCAAATGGCCGCAGCAGCCAGGGCTGGGCCAGGATGAAGCCAGGAGCCAGGAGCTTCATCTGGGTCTCACGTGTGTGGCAAGTTTGGTCCAAGCAATTGGACCATCTTCCGCTGCTTCCCCCAGGCCATTAGCAGGCAGCTGGATTGGAAGTGGAGTAGCCAGGACTCGAACTGGTGCCCAAATGGGATGCCAGCATCACAGGCGGCAACTTTACCTGCCATAACACCGGCCCCTCCCAACCAAGCCACTGCTGCTGAGTGCCTGGGGGCCACCCGGGGGTGTGCCCACACTGCGCGTCCTGGGATCCCCGAGTCGCCCTGTGGAGCTGCTTGTCTGGCTGTGTGCTCAGTCGCTGGGGTCAGACGGGACTCACAGCCCCTGCTTCCACGCTCACAGCCTAGGCCCTGGGCTCTCAGTGACAGCCATGGGGTCTCTCCACTTATACCTGGCTGAGGCCTGCTGCCCATTAGGATGGCTCATTAGGGAGTTTAACAGAGTGCTGACACCTGGGGCAGGGCTGGGGCGAGGGTTGGTTGCTTACAAATGCTCCCAGGGAACTGGGAGGCCCAAGTGAGGGTTAAGCATTGCTGGGCTGCACCGTCTGCGGCACAGTGAGGCTGGGGACAACCCTGGCAGGAAGATGTCACCCTCCCCCACCAAACTGCAAGACCGGGGCCAAGCTTGCAGGATTGCTGGAAGGATCAAACGCGATCGGCTCAGAGCGACTCTCCCAGAAGGCTCTGCAAGCGCTGTCTCCTCCCGAAGCCCAGTGCACGCTGGCACTTTGAGCCTTTCTTTTTCAGCCAGACCTGCGTTATCTCACTTAATCCTCCAGGCATGAGGTAGATAGTATCCTGTCTCCTTCTGAAAGGCAAGAGCGCTGGGGCAGAGAAAGTGACATCTTTCTCAAGGTCACCTGCTCACAACGGGGAAGCCGGGACTTGAACCTGGGCGCTCCCGACCCCAGCGACCCCGTCTGTCTGTCCCTTCCTCATGCTGTCCCCCTGCTAAAGGGCCTCCCTCTGGAACAGACGAATTCATCCACAGCCTCTGCCCTTGGCTGGTCCCCAGCCTGGAATCCCAGTCTCTTCTCTGCCTCTGCAAGCCACAAGCCACCGGGGGAAAAAGGGCTTCCTGGCAAATGCACCTCCTTCCACATGTTTGTCCTTTCTCTTCCCAAGCAAACATCTTCTATTGAGTGCCAACTGTGTGCAGGCACTGTGCTAGACATTGGATGTAAATGTTGGGGGGTCTGGGTGGAGCTTGCAGCGTTGAGGGGAGCCCAGAAATAAACAAAGGTAACACTGCAAAGCGCAGCTGCTGTCCAAGCGGCAGATGCTGAGCACAAGGGGCCTGCAGATGCTTCAAAGCAGCGGGTTGCAGTGTGGAGGATGGACTGGCCGCGGGGGAAGGGTGCAGGCAGGGAGGCCTGGGAGCAACACAGACAAGACTGGGAAGGGGCCTGGGGCAGCATGGAGGTGACTGAGGACGGGAACAGTCACACCCCAAGAACAAACCTGCTCCCAGGTGCCAGGCCCAGGGGCAGGGAGTCACTGCTCTGGCCCTTAAGACAGTTCTGCCATACCCTGGCCACTACAGCATACACTGCTTCCAGAAAAACACTCCAAGTTCTATATTTAATGGTGGGTGCCTGACCACTCGAATCAGACAGAAAGTCCAGTTCCCGGAAGCCTCCTCTGCTAGGCCAGGCCTCAATCCCTCCTTGCTAGGGGGCTGTGGGGACAGCACTAGTGTTAGCAAGGTGCCTACCAGGGGCTAGCATGAAACCATCTGCTGGCAGTACTTTAACAGCCGGCATTAAAGCCAAATAGTGGGGCTGGCGCTGTGGCATAGTGGGTAAAGCCACCGCCTGCAGCGCTGGCATCTCATATGGGCATCGGTTTGAGTCCCGGCTGCTCCACTTCCGGTCCAGCTCTCTGGCCTGGGAAAGCAGTAGAAGATGGCCCAAGTGCTTGGGCCCCTGCACCGAAGCGGGAGTCCCAGAAGAAGCTCCTGGCTCCCGGCTTCAGTTTGGCCCAGCTCTGGCCATTGCAGCCATTGGGGGATTGAACCAGCGGATGGAAGACCTCTCTCTCTCTCTCTCTCTCTCTCTCTGCCTCTGCTTCTGCCTCTCTGCAACTCTGCCTTTCAAATAAATAAATAAATCTTTAAAAAAAAAAAGCCAAATAGTACAAAGGCAGGCATCAGGGTACAGCAGGTTAAACTACTTCTTGGGATGCCTGTATCCCATATCGGAGAGCTGGTTCAAGTTCCGGTTACTCTGTTTCTGACCCAGCTCTCTGCTAATGCTCCTTGGAGGCAGATGATGGTCCAAGTGCTTGGATTCCTGCCACTCATGTGGGAGACAGATGGAGTTACTGGCTCCTAGTTTTGGCCCGGCCCAGCCCTAGATGTGTGCCAGGAAGCACACTCGCTCGCTCTCTCTCTCTTTCCTCCATCCCTCTCTCCCTTTCTCTGTCTCTCCCTCTCTCTCTCTCTGTCACTGCCTTTCAAATAAACATAGAATCACGGGCTCCTCACTAGATCTTAAGGTGCTAGAAGGCAAAGCTTAGACTTAATAAAGATCCAGCAGCCAGACGTTAGCAGACAGGTGCCTTGTCCTAAGTGAGAATGCCCTTGTGACGGCCTGGGCTCCGTGTTCACACCCAGGCCGACCTTCTCACCTCGTGTTTCCGAGACAAAACACGCAGCCTGCAGAGGCAGCCCCTGGAGCTGAGTGCTGCGTGCCCTCGAGCCCAGGTCTGGGGGAGGGGGCAGGTTAGCTGTGGGGGTGCTGACAGCTCTGCACTATATATGCCATTCCACTCCTGGCAGACGGTCCTGGGGGGCCTGGTCACCGGAGGATGCCTGCAGGGCACCACCACCCTCTTTAGAGTTTGTCCTGCACTTTGCCATGTTCAAGTTCTGACATTTCCATGGTGGGAAGGAAAAGGTCACAGAGAGAGGGGCAGGTGCTGGGCGCAGTGGTCAGAGGGGGCAGGTGCTGGGCGTGGAGGTCGGAGACAGGGGCAGGTGCTGGGCGCAGTGGTCAGAGTCAGGGGCAGGTGCTGGGCGCAGTGGTCAGAGGGGGCAGGTACTGGGCGTGGAGGTCAGAGACGGGGCAGGTGTTGAACAAGCGGTTAAGCTGCTGCTTGGGGCGCCCGCATCCCACATCGGATCGTGGGCTCTGAGTCCTGACCTCTGCTTCAATCCAGCTTCTTGCCGACAGGCACCCGGGAGGCAGCAGGTGGTGGCTCAAGGACTTGGGTCCCTGCCACCCTGTGGGAGACCCGGACTGAGTGCTGGGTTCCTGCTTCCACCTGGTCAAGCCCTCGTTGTTGAGGGCATCTGGGGAGTGAAGCAGTGAATAGAAGACATCTCTCTGTCTCTCTGCCTTTCAAATAAAATAAACAACTATAAAAATCCACAAAGGCAAAGCCGTCTACTAAGTGAGCACTTTGTGCCGGCTGGGCCTCCACTCGCTCACCAGGAACGTGGTCCTCCCCCTGCAGAACGGCGCTGCTTCTAGGGTGCTCTGCCTTGCTGCTCACAGGGGTACTCTGGAGACGGATGCGACCACATCACAGCCCTGACATAACACAGCCTTCCTCCTCCTCCCTCCCTCCTCTGGCTCCTCCCTGTCCCCCCAGAGGGGGCTAGGAGGCATCAGGGAGTTGATGACAGGAGCGCACGGACACCTGTCCCCACCACTGGGGCGTCTGCGTTCTCCCAATCATCCAGTTACAGTCTCTCTTCTTCCTGCCACCCTTGAGGCTCCCAGAGGAGATGGCCAGCTGTGCGCACCTGCTGGTCCAGGCCACCCTCACGTCGCAGTCCAACGCCTGGGCCCAGCCGCAGAGCATCAGCAACCCCTCCCATGGGAACGTCACCAGGAAAGCCACCCTGTCCTCTCCAGCCAGGGTCCAGTCTGAAGTGTCTGGAAATGACGCTGGGAGGGAAGAGAGCAGGGCCAGCCTGGGTTTGACACCCGACTCTGCGTTCACCCACTGTGTGGCCCAGGCAGAGTGCTTAATTTCCCCAGGCCGTGGAGCCCATCCAAGAGACAAGGAGGCCCAGTGCCTGTGAGACATGGAGAAGCCCCAGTGGCAGGTGGAAGGGAGCTGCAAGGGCTTTGGTCCGGCCTGGTTCTGTAGCCTAACAGTTGTGGGGCTTTGCACAGAGGTCGTGACCCCTCCAGGCCTCTGTTTCTTCATCTGTGAAATGGGAGCAATTCCAGCCCTTGCTGCAAACCGTCAGCACAGTTTCCCTGCTACCAGGAAAGCTCTGGGTGTCAGTCCCGGAGGACAGGGAGGCCTCCATGCGTTCTGGCCAGAAGGGCAGGTTCATGTAGCCACAGTGGTCAGAACACCAGACAGTAGCCCTTGAGTGATGGTTGAGAGTACAGGCCTGGAGTCAGATGGTGGAACTCAAACCCCAGCTGTGTCACCTTCCGGCTCGTGATGCGGGTCCTCAGTTTTCCCATCCATAAAATGGAGATCACATCAGAACCCACCTCACAGCGCTGTGGACAGATGGAGTGAACAACACGGAAACGCCTCGGCCCAGCACCCAGCACACGCCTTGCCACGGAGGCGCTTCCTGTTGTCAGTGTTGCTTTCTTCCCTGTTCTGCAGAGCTGCCCCCCTCCCCGCCCAGGTCCACTGCCCCTCCCAGCAGGGCCTGGAACCATGGCCAGCTTGCAGGTAATTCCTCGGGAATGCTAACTTGCTAGGGTCCACCCAGGGGTCACCCCCCCCCCCGGCTTCTGCCACAGGCTGCATTTCTTCCTGGCTTCACCCTCTGCGGGCTCGCCAGGCTGCCCGTTGTGTATAAATACACTTCACTTTTATGGGGTGTGCAATGCTCACGGCATAAACCATCTCCTCCACCCTGCAGGACTGGGGAGGGCTGGGACAGGGCAGGTGCCTATGGGTGGCAAAGCGGGGACAGAGACCCGGAGGCTCGCGAAGTCGTAGGGCCTTCCAGTGGCACCCGTTCCATCCACACACCTTCAGCGCCGTCCACCCAGCAGGGCGGGCACGGCCTGCCTCTCTTGCTTCCTCCTCCTCCCGTGTTTTCAGGGCCCACAGGAGGTCCCTTGCTCAGGTTTCTGCTTCCTCCCTGCCCCTCCTGCCTGTGGGGCTGTATGCGAGCCACCTGCTAATGTTTCTCAGTGGACCTCCAACTTGTGGTGGCCCTGCCCGCAGCCCGCAGAGGCTCTTGGGCTTGCTCTTAGAAGACCCTCCCTCCTCTGCCCCCACCCCAGGACTCTGTTGGGCTGACGCCGCCCTTCAGTCTGAATGGTGAACTTGATCTCTGCAATCAGCAGTTTCTGCAGGGACCACACTTCTGGTTTGCAGATGCAGCAGTGGCAAAAGCCATTGGTCCTGAGACACACAGCTCATTCGCCCATTAACAAGTGTGCCCTGAAGGCCTACTGGTGTCACGCTTTGTTCCAGGCCATGGAGGGACAGTGGTGGGCAGGACAGGGCTGGCTGTAAGGACAGGAGGCCTGCAGCAGTGTGGGCCAGGCACAGAGCTCTCCGTCCTCTGTTGTCCCTGTCCTCCTCACCCATTCTTAGACGAGGGCCCTGACCTCATTTTGTCTGGGCCCCGAAAGTCCTTGGCTGCCTGGCCCCACCCAGGAAGTGCACCTGCTGGCAGGAGACAGACGTGCAGCAGACCCCTGCTCTGGCCAGGGAAAAGTGCTCTGTAGAGTCAGCCAGTGCCAGGGACCCTAGCTGGCGGTGTCCAGGAGGCCCTGAGAGGGAGCCTGGTGGCCGACAGGAGGAGGAAGGGAGGAGCCTTCCAGGCAGGAGAGAGAAGAGCGAGAGCAAAGGTGGGAAGCAGGATATTTGCTGAGTCGAAGGGACAGGAAGGGGCAGGAGGAGCCCCAGGCTCAGCACCCTGAGCCCTACTGGCCCTGTTGCTCTCTCCGAGCAAAGAAGAGGCCACAGAGGGCAGCTCGATGGACGGATCCAGAGCCCCCCATCCCTCCCTCTGGCAGTGGAGTCTGTGACAGCGAAGCCCTGAGCTGCACCAGCTCTAGCGCTCCATCACCCCTGGAGGGTGCTGTCGTCCCCACCCAATGGATACAGCTGGGGGGCAGCAGGGCGGGGGCAGCTGCTCCATCGTCACCTAAGGCTTGAGGGCAGCCTGCCGCCAGCACGGCAGAGGGAAAGCAGGGGCCCCTGCCTCAGCCCTTGGGTTTCGGGGAGCTTGGCTGCACCTTCAGAGCATTCCTCCCCAACCTTTGGTAGACCCCAGAAGGCCAACTTCGTGTCCCAGCTACATTGTCCCCCAAATCCTCTCACCCATGGGCCAAGTTCACGGCGCCTTTTCCTCCCCTGATCGTCCTGTTTACTGCATCACTCATAAAGCGCATGATGCGGACGCCGGAGCCTCCCAGCAAACGTGTGTGCTGCTTCGGCTGCATCTGCACGGCATGCAGCGGGTAGCCGGAAGCTCGTTCTCCCCCACTGGCCAGCTACGCAACAGGCAGCCCCACCCCAGACGTCAGCGCCCCTCCAGCTGTGTGCACATCAGAATCCCTGGATGTGCTGGCTTAGAATGTAACTTCCTGGGCCTCCCTGCCTCACTAGCTAGAATCCCCCGGAGGGGAGCCCAGGACTTGGGGCCAGCAGGCTCCCTCAGAAGCACTGCTGTGCGTTGGGCACAGTGCGGGTCGCACAGGAGGCGCAGTATGAGCTCACTGAACAGCAGAACCCACCCTCGGCAAACACAACCATTCCACGTGCGCAGTAACCAACGTCACACGTCCCCAGCAGGAAAATCGTCATGCATACTCGGAAGGTAAAATCCCCATACACGCTCAGTAAATTAAGTCATCATACATGATGAGTAAGAAACACAGGACCCAGGAGAGCACAGACTTGGAGGCCTGTATTTCAGCCTGTACTGCAGTATGCTAAGCTAATTCTAGATGTTTAAAAGCTGAAATATTGTCAGAAATGTCTCACTCATCTGCCTTCTGTCACTGCCATCTGCCTCAAGTTAGCCGAAATGGGAAGTAGAGCACTTGACCTCTGCCCCCTGTCCCACTAGTCCTGGCTGTGTGGCTCTGGGCTTAGCACCTGCCTCTCTGAGCCTCACGACCTCATTACTAAGGTGAGAGGTTTGATTTACAGTTTGCAGTGGATCCAGTTTCCGGTCCAGGGCCTCACGACAATGGCGTGAGGTAGGGGCTCTGACCAACTCCGATATGCAGATGAGGGGACCAAGGCGCAAAAGAGTTTCACCACCTGCCCAGCGTGGCGCAGCGGAGCGGGTAGCACATGGGTCCTGAGCTTCATGCCAGGACGCTGCACCTGCTAAGATGCCCTCGGCTCCCAAGTCGGCAACTTGGCCTGAACAGATGGCAGAGAATGGCTTCAACTGCTCTCAGATGTGTGTTACGCAACGGCCACCTGCTGCTCTTTAGTCAGCACAGATGTCTGGGGAAATCGTTTTCTTTCCTTTGCTCTTTAAAACGGTAACAAAAGCCAGTCTGAGCTGGCCACGCCCCTAAATCACGAGCAATGAAACACCTGGGAGAAGGTTCCGGCGTGGGGGCCCCCATCCTCCTGCTCCTCTCTCCAGAGCTGGCAGAGGCACAGAGCCGTGCGGCACTCCCTCTCAGAACCGTTCAGCACTGCTGTGTGTTTGCCGTCTCGACACGCCCTGCCGCCCTGACCTCTCCTCTTGGGGGTCCGGCAAGCCCCCCTGCTCTGGCAGACGCTACCCTGCCCACCCCCAAGTGGGAAAGAGCCACGGGTCAGAGTTCAGAAGTGTGCCTGTGAGGAAACATGGAGGGCTCACGCCCCAGGGAAGGTGAGGTGGCCGGGGGGAGGGGCAGAACAACACAAGCGACGTGGCCCCAGTTGTCTGGTGACTGAAGGGGCAGCCCTCGAACTCTAAGATGGCAATCCTGCTCTTCCAGAGACTGCTGTTGTGGCCGAAAGAGAAGACGCACGGGGCAAAGCCAACCATGGTTCACCCAGGCCTCACCCCAACTCGGGTCACACTCCCTCTTCCCACACGGAGGCTTCGGCTCTGAACTGCAAAGGGCACCGCCTTCCTCGGGCAGCGTGGGGAGCGGTGGCTGCAGCAAACGTTCAGGAAATGACTGGATTCCGAGGAAGGCAGCTGGTGTCTGACCAGATGGAAGGAGCAGGAAGGGACCCACGGCCGAGCCTTGAGGACCGAGACCCTGGGGCACCAGTGGGCCAGCTTCTGCCCTCTCTTCCTTCTCACAGGCCCCGGGGTTCCCGTGCTGTGCTAAGCATTCTGCGAGGGGGCGGGATGCAGAAATGCATTTCCTGAGTGTTTATTGAGCACCTACTATGTGCAGGGGCACTGTTCAAAGCTTTGAGAAACATACCCATATGTAAAAAGTAGCCCCAAAGACTGCTCCACTCTGGCAGAAAGCAGAGAGAGCCGTGTCCTCAAGGGGCTGAGCAAGGGAGACAGGTAAGCAGATCCTCGTGCTGCCAGAGGAGGCGACCAAGTGAGAATGGAGATCGGCCTGGGGCCAGCCAGAGGCTTTCCAGGGAAGGGAACACGGGGTCCCTATTAAGGTGAGGGCTATAAAGGGGCTCCTGCACCTTACACAGATGCTGGGCCCCGGCTGCTGCTTAGCTTCTCAGCTGGGGAGGAAAGGGCAGCTTCAAATCCGGGTCCTCACGCTGCCACGATGCTGAATTTCCAAGTTAACTTCAGGAGGTAATAAGATCTTTAATTAAACACCTGCCAAGTCACCAAAAGCAGCCATCATGAAAAAATAATCCATGTCATTCCCTCTTGAAAATGGCCAGTGTCAAAGATGGGCTTGGACACAAACTGGGAGCAGAGTCTAATACATTGGGAGACAGGGTCTCGGCCGGGCTGGAGGGACCAGAGGGGGCCCTTTTCCCTGCTCCTCACTCCCCCTCCCACTCCCAAAGGCTCTGTCTCCCAGGACTGCCTGTAGGGAGGAGACTGACACAGCCTGTCAGTGGGCTCGGTGCTGCTGTGGTGACAGCAGCTGACCTGCCCAAGACGGCCATGGGGCTCACTTGCTGCAAATGACAGAAACAACTCCAACTGCCAGCCTTCGGGTGTGGACGGCCCCAAGTGCTCCCGACGGGGTGGAGAACTTCTCAGCGCCCCGCACTGCACCTCCCCCTGCCTCGGCATCACCCTCGGGAGGCACCCTCAGGTCCTGGCAAAACAGCTTCTGCCATCGCTTATGCATGCGCTGAGCTGAGCAACCACAGCAGACATCACCCCCTCCCAGTGACTCCCCAGAGGGCCTGAGGTCGGCCCTGAGTGACCCGACCTGGGCCACGTGCCAGGCCCTCAGCCATACCCTGCGGCCGCAGGCCTAGCCATGGTGTGAAACCGAGCCCCGTGCGGCGCCTTGAAGGCAGACGCAGACACCATCCGGCCCCGGCTCCCAGCCTCCCTCCCTGAACTTAACGTGCCCTTGCCCCGCCTTCTCAACAGCAAATCAACCACTTACTAAAATTAACTCCCGGAACTGGGGGCGTGTGTGCGGGCCTCCAAGGCTCCGATCCCCGGGGTGATGCTGCTTCCACCAGGTGACATGGTGATGGTCGGTATTGTCTCCAGGGATTTCTTCCCAGGAGAATCCCAGGTCCGGAGCAGAGAGTAACCACCCCTCGTGTTCCCCGACTCACTGAAGCCTGCCTGTCCATCCTGAAATTCCCTAAACACCACAGTACAGCCAACCAATCAAAGCAAACCCACCAGTACAGCCAACCAATCAAAGCAAACCCACCAAAACGGCCATCCAATCAAAGCAAACCCACCAGCACCACCAACCAACCAGGAACCCGGACACGTGCTGCACACGTGCCTCTCATTCCAACTTCAACCCCCAAGAACCCTCCCCCATGAGCCTTCGGGGAGCCCAGGAATTAGGGGATAGCTGCCCAGATCCTCGATTGTACAACACAATAAATAGCTCCTTTCTTCCATTGACCGTGTCAGCAATCGGCTGCCTGTGCCTTGGGCAAATGGATCTAGTCTGGGGCGTTTGATTGCAACTCCTGCAACTGGTGTGGGGGTCACTGTACATCGTGCCCACTCTTGTAACTGAGGGTCTGGGGTCAGCCCCTCTTGAACCACAGGGCCTGAGAGCAGAGAGCTGCTAATTCGCCCAAGTAAAGCTCAGGGTAGCGGGAGCAGAGTCCTGGGCAGCCAGTAGCAGCTCACGGGAGGGCTTGTCTGCGGGAGACCTATGGCTCAGCTCTGAGTGAGCCTGGGAGGGACAGGGTGTTTCTCCATGGAGTGGAGCCTAGAACTTGACCCTGCCTCAGTCCGGTGACCTTGGCCATGTGTGCTAATCCTGAGGAGGCACAGGCTGTGCGTACAGTGGAGACAGCAAAGGACTGAGCCTCATCGGGGTCCCGGGGCCACTGTGCCGAGCTACTACTGAAGGCCATGCCCCTTAGCTGCTGGGGGTCCAGACACCATGAGGACAGACGCTCCAGGGGCCAGGAGTGACCACAGAGGCCTGCTGCCCAGCAGAGCTCAGAGGCCTGATGCTTCGTTTCTTTCCATCCAGGAAGCAGAAACCACAATGCTGCGTCAGGATGTGAGGGACCTGAAGTTCCGGGACATCATCCCACTCTCCCAAAGTCACACAACACAGTGACAGAGCCAGGATTTGAGCCCAGCTCTCCTGGGCCACGGGGGTTTCCTCAGCGCACGTGAACACCAGTGAACCTCCCCCAGTGAACACCACACCCCCACATAGGGAGGCAATCGCCATGGTCCAGTGTGGACATTTTCCTGATGGGGGCCTGGGTTCAGGTCCTGGACGCACCTGTTCTGAGCTGCTGGTGACATCAGGAGGTGGGCTTTTGGCGGATGAGGTCACAAGGCAGTGCCTTCACGAAGGGCACAGTGCCCTGAGAAAGGCGGCCTCAGAGAGCCCCCTCCTCCCATCCGAAAAGAGACCTGTCTGTGAACCAGGACCATGGCCCCCGGCAGACCTGGAGCCACCAGCGCCTTCATCCATGTTTCCCAGGCTGCCCAACTGTGGGAACAGCTTTACTGTCGTGGATGAGCCTCCCAGCCTCCGGCCGCACCAGCAGACTCCAACACCCACCAGGAGCCAGCAACCGCCACGGTCCCTTCGTCCTACTTGAACCCCATCCACATGTGTACACTTAATGCAAAGGCGGCGAACAGCAGCTGCTTCCCGCGTGCGTGTATCCCATCCCGGGCCATGAGTGTCTCCTGGACGCTGTCCCGTCTCTGCCTGCCCAGAGCCGACTTCCTCATTCTGTCTGCTGGAGACAAAGACGTGCGCGCTTTGTTGAACGGAGCCTCTCGGAACAGACATTTCAGCCGAGTCTGTTCTTGTGACACCAGCTCAGTGGTTGTCCCGTGAGCACAATTCTACACCTGCCTCCCCGGGGAGCCTGCAGCTTGGGCCGGGGGGTCTGAGGGCACAGGACCACAGCCAATACTCACGCCACAAGAACAGCCCCCCTTTCCAGAGAGAAAGGGAAAGCTCCTGACACGAGCCCCCCGGGTCTAGAGATTCATCTAGAAGGGGCCACCCCAGAGAGGGGAAGCACCCTCTCCCTCTTGTGTCCACTTATCTCCTAGATTCTTCCCGGAAATTCCAGGACCGTGGTAGGAGATGCAATTATCTCCAACAAACCAGACACAGTCATTAAAGGGAATCTCCAAGCTTTTAATTACCCGCATATTAGCATATTACAGATGGGAAGCAGCAGTGTCTAGGATATAAGAGCGGAGGCCTGGGGAAGAAAGGCCTATTTTTACCACGAGTGCAGAGGATATTATGGGAGAGATGGAGGAGTGGTTCTCCAGCACATCTTCTAAGGGAGATAATTAGATAAAGACTGCTGCTCCCTTCCCCGTCACAATATTTGCAGGAAATCTGTTGGGACTTGGATCAACACAGGCCCTGTCCTCCCCAAAAGCACTGAGCACAATACTCGGCCCCCGCTTTGTGGGACGTGGGTCACTCACGTCTGAGCAGCTGGGCTGCCACGAGGAGTCCAGTGCGGTGGCTGAGATGCTGTCACTCTCTCACTCTAACAGCTGATAACAGAGCCGGGGGAGACAAGTGACCTGCCAGAGACCAGAAGCCCAAACAGGTGTATCCGGGACCTAAGCCCAGGCCCCGTCCGTTAAACGTCCACGCTGGACCATGGTGACCTCCCCCATTCTTGGTAGCTGGGGGGTCAGGTTGGAAATTCTCTGAGGAAGGGGGAGTCATATGAGCTCAGGCCTTGCTGGGCTCAAATCCTGGCATTTAACCCCAAGCCGAGGGTAACCCAGCAACAGGACACCCACCCAGGAGGGACCCTGTGCTGTGTGTGTTTACATTTGGTTATGAGCTTTGTTTCATGGGCCTATTACTTATTTAGAGAGGATATTTAATTTTAAAAATAAGCTCCTAGGGGCCAGTGCCATGGATCACTTGGTTAATCCTCCACCTGCAGCGCCAGCATCCCATATGGGCGCCAGGTTCTAGTCCTGGTTGCTCCTCTTCCAGTCCAGCTCTCTACTGTGGCCCGGGAGGGCAGTGGAAGATGGATGGCCAAAGTGCTTGGGCCCTGCACCCACATGGGAGACCAGGAGGAAGCACCTGGCTCCTGGCTTCAGATCAGCATAGCTCCAGCCATAGCAGCCATTTGGGGGGTGAACCAACGGAAGGAAGACCTTTCTCTCTCTCTCACTGTCTAACTCTGTCAAATAAAAAAATAAGCCCCTAGAACACTGTCTAGTTTGGAAAATCCTCAACAAATTTCTGCTTCCTGGGTAGGCCTCGTGGTGCAGCAGGTTAAGCTGGGGCATAGGACACCTGTTTCCAACACTGGAGCACTGGTTCAAGGCCCAGCTACTCCGCTTCTACCCCCGCGCTCTACTACAAGCCTGGGAGGCAGCGGAGGATGGCCGGGTGCTTGGATCCCTGCCACCCATGTAGGGACCAGGACAGAGTTCCCGGCTCCCAGCTCCAGCTTGTGTCAGCCCTGGCTATGGTGGCCATGTGGGGAGTGAACCAGATGATGGAAGCTCGCTTGCTCTCTCGCGCTCTCTCTCTCTCTCTCTCTCTCTCCAGCGCGCGCGCGCGCTCTTGCTCTCTCTCTGTGTGTGTGTGTGTGTGTGTGTCTGCCTTTCAAATAAGATGAAAATAAGTAAATAAAAATGTACTGTCAGTGGGTAAAGCAGGATGCAAGTGTGTAGGTTTTGCCCTTCTCAACTGTGTGAATAAAATGCGTCTTTAAAAACCCCAGAGGGCCCCGCATGCTTGTTCCTCGGGGTTCCCAGCCTGCTCTCTGCCTGGTATGGACCCAACTTAGCTTCTGAACTTCTTCCTCCCCTAAATAAAGCCCTCACTTTCCTGTGAATTTCTTCCACTGAATAAAACGTTTAAAACTTAAAAAAAGAAGAGGAGGAGGAGGAGGAGGAGGGAAGCGTTGGGTTGACGGAAGCGTTGGGTGGCACAGGGGAGCAGCAGAGGGTGACAAGACCAGTGAGCTGCTTTCCTGACCGGCCACGGAGACTCACTCTGCACAGTGGCCCAGCGCTCTGGGAGAGCCCCTGGGCAGCCAAGACCGGAAGTCAGAGTAGCTGGGACTCAAACCGGTACCCATAAGGGATGCTGACATCACAGGCAGTGCCCAGCCCACCATGATGGCACCAAGGTCCCTGACTTTAACAACATCCGTGCATTCCTGTTTGCCATGGAACAGACACACTGATAGATCCCATGGAGTAGGGCATGGACACCTTTGTGGGGTCATTCTGGAGGCCCCAAGACTTTTTCCTTCTAATTTGAAAAGCCTTGTGGCTGTAGTAGGTTAAGCCAAGGACTACAATGCTAGCTTCCCTTATGGGCACCAGCCAAGTCCCTGCTGCTCCATTTCCAATCCAGCTCCCTGCTAATGTGCTTGGGACAGCAGTGGAAGATGGTCCAAGTGCTTGGGCCCTGCCACCCACGTGGGAGACCTGGAAGAAGCTCCTGGCTCCTGGCTTTAACCGGTCCAGCCCTGGTCACTGTGGCCATTTAGTGAATCAGCAGATGGAAGATCTCTTTCTGTCTCTGTCTCTGTCTCTGTCTCTGTGTGTGTGTGTGTGTAACTCTGCCTTTGAAATAAATGAAAAATAAATCTTTAAAAAACAAAAGTGCCTGCCCTCAGCTCACCATCACCACACAGCCCCCAGTAGAATGGGCCTCCGAGCCCCAGCTGTGGCCGTCTCCAAAGCTGGGCCACTCCTGCTCACTCCAGCCACCTGGATTGGGCTGCAAGGTGAGGTTTAATGGCTTTCTACCCAGGAGTCTCCACCACTCACTGCACAGCCAGCATCAGTTGGGCTGCAATTCTGCAAATCCAACATGCATCATGAGAGTGAGGGGGGGATGACATTTCATGGGCTGACCCCATCTCCCTGCCACGCCTTCTCAGACTGTGAAGAGGGCTCCCCCAGGTGTGCAAGGCCAGGTGTGCATGGCCAGGTGTGCTCCTGGGAGCTGCTGAACCCCCCCCCCCCGACCTGCTCCAGCACCTCAGTGGGCATCAAGCCCTGGAATCGGGATTTTTAGTGTGTCCGCCTTCCTGCCAGGTGATGCTTCTGCACTTTATTTACAGGTGTGGTCTCCAGCCTGAGCGCCCGGCCGTGCCAACTTAGAAAGGCCAAGGCCTCGTGCGCGAGGACCAGAGCGGGCCACACTCCCTCCAAGCTCTGAAATCCCTGGGGCAGCCAGGCTGAAGGAAAGGATCAGGAGAGAGAAGCCGGGGGTCCAGCAGGACACCGTGACGAAGCTGAGAGCCACAGCTCCAGGCACGCGGAGGATGGAGTGGCCAGCGTGAACGGCAGGGGTGGCCCAGCAGGGTGGCTGCTGGAAGGCGGAACAGTGTCTTGCCCCAGCGGCCAGGTGAGCGTCCCCAGTCTCACGCCGAGAGGCAGTGTCTGCTCTCTGAGCTGCAAAGTGACCACGATGGCCCTGGGAGGAGGGGGAGATGGGCCCCCCTGGCTTGTTCAGTGGTAAATGCTCAGTTAAGACTGCTCTGGGCTGCAGGTAACAGAGCACCTATGACAAAGATCCCAGAAGCAGCAGCTCAACAATGCAGAGGCAGAGGCCTTTACAGTTCTCAAACGCGGATGGGTGCAGTCACCTGGAAATCCTGTTAGCATCTAGGCTTTACTTCAGGTCTGGAGTGGGGTCCACACATCTAACAATCTGGCTCTCAGACCATATTTGGAACAAGACATTGGCCTTTCCCTCATGGCTACACAATAGCTGCCCCTCTCCAGCCATCCCAATGGCAGGCAAGACACAAAGGGTCATGATCGAGGACTATGTCGTTCATATCTGCTTCTTTTATCTCGTGAGCTACCTGAGCAGACATCCTCACGGCTACACGGGTCTAGCACGGGCCTCACAGCCATCCACAGCTACAAAGGAAGATGGCAACGTGGGAACAGGATTGTTACGAGGGTCGCAAGCCAGTCATGATTCTCCCAGAGCTGAGCACGCTGCCACCAGCATAAAATCAAGTCCATTCAGCAAGAAGGAAAGGATGGGTACAGGGGAGCAAAGAGTAGCTTTCTGGCCACACGCCACAGCTCTGGGCAGGACCCACGCCACAGCTCTGAGCAGGACCCATGCCACACCCTGGGCAGGACCCATGCCACAGCCCTGGGCAGGACCCACACCACAGCTCTGGGCAGGACTCACGCCACAGCCCTGGGCAGGACCCACGCCACAGCCCTGGGCAGGACCCACGCCACAGCCCTGGGCAGGACCCACGCCACAGCTTTGGGCAGGACTCACGCCACAGCCCTGGGCAGGACCCATGCCACAGCTCTGGGCAGGAAGTACTGAAACGGGTGAGCTCTCAGCCAAGGGAGCCAATTCCATCTGCAGCAGCTCATGAATATGCGCTGGCAGCACAGAGCGCAGGTCGCCTTCTACTCCCATCATTGGAACCCCAACCACGGCCCACAGAGCCCTACACAGCCCCGCACAGCCCCCCACAGCCCTGCACAGCCCTGCACAGCCCCCCACAACCCCACACAGCCCTACACAGCCCTGCACAGCCCCAGACAGCCCTGTACAGCTGAGTAGAGCTGCCATGTCCACGTTTCCCTGAGGACTTGGCCTTGGGGACAAGCAGAGCTGCAGGGACAGAGTCTGCCCCAGGCAATCGCTAACTCCTTGGGGTTCTGCAGCCAAAGCGGGGAGTCCCGGGGTAAGGGGCCGGCTGGCCTCCCCTTCTTGGTAGCTCAGGCTTCCCAACTGGCCCAGCTTCCCGCCTCCCTAACTCCGGCCTGAGACTCTGGGCCCTGCTCAGGGCTGTTCCAAGCAGAGGCAGCCGCTGTCCTGGGGCGAACTGAGCCTGGAAGGGGAAGCACCTTTGTGGCAGGCCTTGCACTAGCTCCCTTTGCCCAGGACAAAAAGGAGGAGAAAGCCCCAGGTGAGGCCGACCTGCCACAGCCTGCCCTCCCACCAGAAGCAGGTCGGGTGGGCCCTGCCCGCCGAGAGACCCCTGGCCGCCCAGGGCCAGGGCCCCATGGCCCAGTTGGTCCTGCCCCTCCTGCAACTCGGCCTTGTGGTCTTGCTTCCATGGCGCTGCTGCCACACTGCTCCTGCAGGGTCACCTCACACATGTGCAGAGAGAAGAGCAGGCTGCTGGGTAGGCTGAAGCTGGCAGCTGCCAGGGACGTTTGTGTAGCCCAGGGAGCAAGCTCGCCGCCGCTGCAGATCTCACGGGGCTACGCGAGCAGCATAAAGAAAATGCAACAGGATTTGGAGACCGAAGGCCGGGTTTAAATCCTGGGTTTTTCCACTCGGTGGTTCTGTAACAAGACTGAGCCAGCGTCAGTGTCGGGACGCCGATGATAAGAGAGACGATCACCAAAACCAACACGTTCGAGAGCACGCAGGGCACTGCCCCAACTGCCTTCCACATTCCAACACATTGCAACAACGCTGAGGTCAGTGTGTGTCACCATCACCCCGTCTCGCAGATGGACAAATGGAGGCACAGAGAGGTTAGGTGATTTGCCCAAGGTCACACAGCTGATGAACGGCAGCGTGAAGATCCCACCCCAGGTCTGGTCCTGCAGCCCGAGTTTGTTTCCATGCTGCACCAACGGGACTTTGTGACTTAGAAGATGCTAGAGCACATGGGGTGTAAGTCTGATGTTCCAGTGTCATTGTCCCCATCACCTGATGCAGGAAGTTCATGTGACTTTCAGCAAGTCTCAGAGGCCGCGGGGAACGAGGGAGGGCGGCTCTCTGTGTGTCCCAGCCTCCGGCCCCTTCTGCAGCCCGCGTCCCACGCACTGCCCTCTTGCTGCCGCCGTCACCACCCAGGCTGAGCACAGTCCCCCCAGCAGGGACCTCCAATCAAGAGCACAAGCGTCCCGCCAAGTCCCAGGAGGGAAAGCATAGAAGCATTTTGCTATTTTCAGTTCCGCCAAGCCACGGGGGTGATGCAAAGAGTAATTTTTCTTCTTTTTTTTTTTTTTTTGGCTTTTAATAATCCATAATTACCTTTCTTCAATCATCCTGGCAGAGCCTGTGTTTTTCCATCTAACCCTGAGTCTTTTTATAACCGGGTGGCAAATGGGTGACACGGAGTCCCAGGACAGCGAGAGCACGCAGAGACGGATGTCGTGGTTATGGTGCAAGACTGGAACGAACAAGGAACTCCGAGGCAAGGGGCACAGCGGGGCTGCTGCTTGCTCGTGGCCGCCCCTGGAGCCGCTGGCCGCGCTGTGCAGCCGCCCTGGGGTCCCTTCCTTGCTCCACCCCAATGAGAACAGGGCCCCGAGGCCAGACTCCCACCAGGCTGCTACTCCCAGCTGACACGTTCATTGCTATTCAGGTCTTTACTCAAAAACAATGAGAGTGTACAAAACCCACAGGAGGGAGGAAAGCACACAACGCCCATGTTCCCCGGGGGCACCCGCCCGCCCGGTGGAGCTGAATCTCAATTGAAGGAGGTTTGAGAGAAAGGGCCGCGGAGGGAGATGTGTGAAGACACAGCGAGGGAGCCGAGGCGAGGGGGTGGACGGTGCATAGACCCGGCTGGGCGCGATCCGGGCAGCAGCAGGGTACCCACGGGAAGAGGAAGTGAGGAAGGGCGCGGGGCGCCCGGCTCCGTGGCCACTGCCTCACCTGCATCCCCAGGCTGGGCCGCCCGGCCAGTTTAGGTGAGAGACAGTGATGTTGTCCTATCACAGAGTCACCGAGACAGGCCGGAAGAATGCCAGGCTCGGGCTCGGAGCGCCTCACAAGTCCGCAGCGACCCCGAGAGGTGGGCACTGTCCCTGTCCCCGTGGACTGACAAGGAAAGGAGGCAGAGAATACGCTCGTTGCCCCATCCTCCAAGTAGAAAGCAGCGGTCCTAACCCAGGGCTCGCGTGCGGGCGCCCCGGGCTCAGCAACAGCTGGGTCGGCGGCTGCGAGCACAGCCTTTGGACCCCGGCTGACCCGGGTTCCCTGACGGCTCTGGGGTCAGAGCCCGAAGAGGGGCAGGCACTCGCCCTAGCGTTTAAGACACTGGGTCCCTGTGGAGAGTGCCTGGGTTTGAGTCCTGACTCCAGCTTCCTGCCAATGCAGACCCCGGGAGGCAGCGAGTGACAGCTCAGGTCCCTGCCACCCACAGGGGCGACCTGGACGGCGCTCCTGAATCCAGGCTTCTGCCCAGTCCCGTTCTGGCCACTGCAGCCACCTGGGGAGAAAACCAACGGAAGTGGACTCTCTCAGCTGTCTCTTTCTCCGTGTGCCTCTCTAGAATAAAAACAAACAAGCTACCAAGCTTGAAGAACTCGGGTCTATCTCAGCTCCTTGAATTCCTGGGTAGTGCAGAAGCCTCGGAGCGCAAGGGCAGCCCCTGCCTGGGCTCACATGGCTGCATCTTTGTTGTCCTGCTCTGGACTGGGCCACCACCATCTCCAGCTGGCCTGTCTGGGGTGTGGCCAGTGGGGACCCCTCCCCCGCCCCAGGGCAACCTGCTCCTCACAGCTGGGAAGCGGGTGGAGGTACGGGAGGACTTCCTGTGCCCACTGCCACCATTTACCAGTCAAGGAATCTGCACCCATCCCCATTCCCCGTGCCCACCCTGTGCCCCCTCCAGATGCTCCTGTTTGATTCTCAGTTTGATCAAAAAGAAGCCAAGCTTAGAAACATGCAACAAAGTCCCACACAGCTCAGCAGAGGCTACTGGGAAATTTCTTCGAAGTTTGATCTTTTAACTTAAAAAAAGAAACTTCCAAGAGCTGATGTATTGTGACACAGCCAGTGACGTAGCTGGTAAAGCCGCTGCCTGCAGTGTTGGCAACCCATAAGGGCACTGGTTCAAGACCCAGTTGCTCCACTTTTGACCCAGCTTTTGCTAATGGCCTGGGGAAAGCAATGGAAGATGGCCCAAGTCCTTGGGCCCCTGCACCCATGTGGGAGACCCGGAAGAAGCTCCTGGCTCCTGGCTTCAGCCTGGCCCAGCCCCAGCTGTTATGGTCATCTGGGAAGTGAACCAGTGGATGGAAAATCTTTGTCTCTCCCTCTCTAACTCTTTCAAATAAATAAATCTTTAAAAAGCAAAGCAAGAAACTTCTTGTGTCCCTTGTCAGTGCCCCCCTTGGTCTAATGGTGACCACGACAGTCCTCATCTCTCGGGGTGGGTAGGAAGTAAAGACCAGGAGGCCCTGTGGGCAGTGTGACTCTCCCGTGAGTGCTGGGTGTGGCTGCAGCACCTCCCCGCACAGCGGCTGGTGCACGCAAGTGAGCCCAAGCAGGAGCTCCTGGTTGTGCACCTAGAGTAACTCTGTCCCTGCGCGTTCTCCCAAGGCCTCAGAGGGAGATCCTCACCTCGCAGCACCCACAAGGAGACTTAACTCTCTTTCCTCCCCCTCCCCATTCTGCACCTGCAGGAGCTGAGTGAGCACAGCAAGGTTAGGTCACTTGCCCAAGGTGAAAGGTCACACAGCTAAGGAGCTGCAGGAGTCTAGAGTCTAGGTGGGTAACCACCTCACCACACTGCTCCAGGCCCACCAGAAGCAGCCACCGGCAGCCTCACAAGGACGCCTCCACCCTGCCGCCCTCATCGCCTGCTTCCGAGCAAAGCAATGCTTGTTCCACTTTGGCTGCATTATTTTGCTTCCCTTATTTTGTTAGCGGAGAAGTATCAGTGCTGAATGAAACCAAGCTGACTTGCCAATGAACCAGGAGCGTCCACAACTACAACTCTGTAATTAGAGAATGTTCATCTCTGGCTGGCTCCCCCTCCCTCAAGCCAAAAATACTCTAACATTTGCAAAAGAGAATTCATCGTTACCTAAAACTATAATTAAGCGACTGCCGGCGGTTACCTTGGTGACATTTTTTTTCAACCCTGCACTACAGCTCCCCACTCTAGATAATGCAAACTTGGCAGCCAAATAAGTCAACAGGTTGCCCAGGAAACTGTTTCCTTGGCAACCAGGAAGGTGGAGTGGGACAGAGGAGGTGGGGAAATGTCAGAGCAAGGATGCTGTTGGAGAAGGAAGAGCCCCTGGGGCCCAGCGGAGCGGCGTCCCCAACTTGTACTGAGCAGCAGGGCAGGGCCAGCGAGACTCAGTACTCGAGCGACGCTGCGGACCGTCAAGCCCCAGCTCTCCCCATCGTGGCTCACCCCCTGGCTGGTTGCCACGTGAAGGCAGGGAGCACAGAACGCTGAGGCTGTGGAGCCGCGGGTTCCCTCACTCCCCCGTGTGTACCGGGTCCCGGCTGTTTTGGAATGTCAGTGCCTGGAGCTCTCTCTGTGTGTGCACATTCCTGCAGCCCCGGCTCTGCACGCTCTAGCCTGGGTTGGAGGAGGGAGACTGAGCGGGTTTGCAGGAGGGACAAAGCTGAAACTTGGGGTCGGGGGGGGGAGGGCAGGGTTGCGGCCTGTCCACCCCTCGGAACGCTGGCATCCCACATGGGAGAGCCAGTTCAAATCTCGGCTGCTCTGCTTCCAATCCAGCTCCCTGCTTGTGGGCCTGGGAAACAGAAGAATGGTGGCCCATGTGCTTGGGTCCCTGCCATCCATGTGGGAGACTTGGATAGGGTTCCGGGCCCCTGGCTTCAGCCTGGCCCAGGCCTGGCTGTTGTGGCCATCTGGGGAGTGAACCAGCAGATGGTATAATGCTCAATGCTGTGTTTCCCAAACTACGTGAGAAGGCCCTGCCACTGAATTCTGCTGAAGAAAGAAGGGAGGCGGGGGGTGACCCAGAGCCTTCCAGACCTGGAAACCCAAGCCTACTTTCTCTGCCACAAAACTGTCCCCACTGGCCCCACCGGCCCCGTTACCCACACCTCGTCCAAGTGGGCTTACATTCAGAAGAGCGGCAAGAGAGAACATGACCAATGGCGCTTCTCCCAGAGTGCACGTGGATTCAGAGGCCTCCTCCCGCAGGTGCTGCTGGTGCTGACAGAGCACTCAATCCGGCTCAAGAGCCGAGGGAACCCCTCAAAGTTTATCGGAGGGGAGGGCGCTTGGGGGAGAACAGGTTAAGCTGCCCCTCGGGACACCTGTGTCCCACATCAGAGTGATGCCAGTCTGAGGCCTGGCTGCTCCACGTCTGATCCAGCTCCCTTCCCAGGACGTGCTGGGAGGCAGCAGATGGTGGCCCAAGTACATGAGTCCCGACACCCATGTGGGAGACCAGGACAGAGGCTCCCGGCTCCTGGCTCCCGGCTTCGGCCTGGCCTGGCCTGGCTGCTGCAGGCATTTGAAGAGTGCCCCAGTAGAAGACCTCTCCCTCTCCCTCTCCCTCTCCCTCTCCCTCTCCCTCTCCCTCTCCCTCTCCCTCTCCCTTAAAACCCCTCCAGTGGCTGTCAGCCAGGGCTGATCTCTGGAGGACACCTGCAAACGTCCAAAGAAGAGACAGGTAGCGGGTGCTGAGTCGGGGCCAGGAGGCAGCTCAACGCCGGGGTTCCAGGCAGCCCTGTGCAGCCGAGACTCTGCGGCCGCCAGTGGCAGCTGTGCGGGAGCTGAGAGACCCCCCAGCCTCGGGCAGCCCCTGCCAGCAGGTCTTCACAGCCGTAGGCGCTGCAGCTCCCCGCATTGCTGCAGTCAGGAAGCCCGAGTTACTCACAGGAAGAAGACAAAGTGCACGGAGCCCTTGCGAGTTTGGGCTCTGAAGTTTATTCCAGTAGTGAGTTCATGGAGGCGGCACTGGGGCGCAGCAGGGAAAACCAGCGCCTGCAGTGCCGGCATCCCAGGTAGGCACCTGTTCAAGTCCCGGCTGCTCCACTTCCCATCCAGCTCCCTGCTAACACACCTGGGAAAGCAGCAGAAGACAGCCCACGTGCTTGGGCTCCTGCACCCACGTGGGAGACTCAGAAGAGGCTCCTGGTCTGGCGTGGCCCAGCCCTGGCTGTTGCGGCCATCTGGGGAGTGAAGATCTCTCTCTCTTCCTGTAATTCTCTCAAACAAACCAATAAATCTTTTTTTAAAAAATGGGGTTTGCTGACTCCCTCCCACCGGAAAGTTGGCTGACTCTCTCCCACTGGAAAGGCCTGGGGTCCACAAGAAGTGCCGTGTCTTGTTGGGGGGCCAAGGTGACACGGTGGCCTGTAAGTGAATGCACTCCCTGGCCAGAACACTCACAAGCCTCGGGGACGAGGCTCAGCAATGTCGTTACCATTCCTCCTTCCCAACGCCAAAAGGAACCACTGCAAGAAAGAAAATAATCCAGGAAGTGCAACGCCACCCACAAGGCACTGCTTACACATCCAAGAACCAGCGCTGCGGTGTAGCGGGTTAAGCCACCACCTGCAGTGCCAGCATCCCATGTTGGCACTGGTTCAAGTCCCAGTTGCTCCACTTCCAATCCAGCTCTCTGCTATGGCCTAGGAAAGCAGTGGAAGATGGCCCAGGTCCTTGGGCCCCTGCACTTGAGTGGAAGACCTGGAAGAAGCTCCTGGCTCCTGCCTTCAGACTGGCACAGCTCCAGCTGTTTCAGCCATTTGGAGAGTGAACCAGCAGACAGAAGATCTCTCTCTCTCTGTCTCTACCTCTGCCTCTCTGTAATTCTGCCATTCAAATAATAAATCAATCTGAAAGAAAGAAAGCAAGCAAGCAAGCAAGCAAGCGAGCGAGCGAGCATCGGGCCTCAAAAAACAATTGCAGAGAAATGGTTCTGCTGAAACACTGTGTTTGCCTTCACCCCCTCCCCAAAGTCTGGAAGGTGCGGGTGAGTGTGATTTGCATATTGAACAGCCCCCCACACACCCCAGAAATGACAGGAGCCAGGGAGGACGGTGAGAGGTGTAGCAGGAGGGGGTCATGAGCTAAAAATAGCCCTGCCACATGTCAGTGACACGTGCAAAAGTCTGTTCAGACAATACTGGGATCAGGCTGCAATTAACACACAACACTCCCTCCCGATGATCACACACAGCCCGACTTCTGAGTCCCCTGGGGCCCTCGTCACAGCTCCTTCATGCATACCCCCAAATGCAGATTCTGCTCAGTGGTCAGATTCTGCTCAGTGGTGGCCCGGGCAGCAGGACGGAGACAGGGGAGGAAGCGGGGAGGCGGCCCAGTCTTAGATCCTAGGCACTGAGGCAGCAGCCCGTCCATGCCCCCAAACCCCATGAAGGGGGGAGGGGATGGAGCCAAGAGAAGCAGAGCAGGGCAGCCTGTGGCCCTGGAGGTCATCAGCTCCCTGCACAGAGCACAGGGTGGGGTGGGGGGTTCTAGGGTCCTGCTTGGAGTCGTCAGTGAGCTCAAGCAGAGCGCTGTGCCCGGGCCGGGACTCGCACCAAGGGCAGAGCAGTGGCAGCAAACAGCCACGCCCCATTTCGCAGAGTTGGTGTTCGGAGAACAGGGGCACCTGGGTTTGCCCTGGGGACGGTGAAAATGTTCTAGAATTGGCCAGGGTCTGAGTAGGTTTTTAGTACACGCACCACTCGGCGAAGGTTCTGAAAATGGAATCGCACACTTCAAAGGGTGCATTTCACGTGTGTCAAGGAAATTTCAATCAGGCTGCTATTTAAAAAAAGAAAATAGAAAAAATTAGGACGTTATTCCAAATAATTTTTCTTTTTTTTTTAAAGATGTACTTATTTATCTGAAAGGCAGAGTTACAGAGAGGCAGAGGCAGAGAGAGAGGGAAAGGGGGGGGGAGGCAGAGGGGGGGGAGGGAGAGAGAGAGAGAGAGAGAGAGAGAGAGAGAGAGAGGTCTTCCATCCGCTGGTTCACTCCCCAATTGGCTGCCAGGCAGGGAGCTGTGCTGATCCGAAGCCAGGAGCCAGGAGCTTCTTCCAGGTCTCCCACGTGGGTGCAGGGGTCCAAGGACTTGGGCCATCTTCCACTGCCTTCCCAGGCCATAGCAGAGAGCTGGATCAGAAGTAGAGCAGTCAGGACTTGAACTGGTGCCCGCATGGGATGCCGGCACTGCAGGCGGTGGCTTTACCCACTACACCACAGCGCTGGCCCCACTTTTTTTCTTTTAAAAAGGGAGGGAGGCTTAGCTACCAGGGCCCTGGGTTCCGATGCTGCCTCTCCTCCTCCGCAGGATTTTTCAGCCTCTCTGAATCCCAGCCTCTCCCTCTGTGAAGTGGCGGTGCTGAACACGCGCGGCCTCGCAGGCCGTCCGCAAAGCACCTGGCACAGGCGCCTGCTGTCTGAGCTCGGCGGAGCACTCAAGTGGAAGGACACTGCGGAGGGTGCTGGGAACGCTCCGCTCCCGGCTGCCCAGGTGTCCTGGGCTGGTGGCCCTGTCGGGAGGGTGCGTCTGCCGGGACCCTCAGGTACCTGCTTTCCCTGGCTCGGCTCTGCCCTCCTCTGCCCTGGCTCCAGTCTCAGCCAGGCCCTTCCAGCAGCCGCAGCTCCACCCCTGCGGCTCCAGCTCCCCCACTGCAAAGGAGCGCCCCTCTTATCCAACAGAAAAGTCCCAGGAATCCCAGGAATGACTTGGGTCACATGCTCAGTCCTGAACCAATCACTGGGGGTGAAATGAGCTGAGTGGCAGGCCTGGGGCAGGTGCTTCACTTTGGGGTCAAGGGCGAGGTCATCATCTCCCAGTGCCCACAGAGGGGAGGTGGCCTCTTCAGAGGAGCCAGCAAAGAGAGGGGCAAATGTGACCAGGCTCCCAGCTGACCAAGAGACATAGCATGAAGAATGATGCATTTATTGAGCACTTGCTGTATGCAAATCACCTAACTGCATCAACTCATTGAACATTTCAAGGAAATGACTCAACTTTCAGTCGAGGAAACAGACACAAAGTCACAGGGACAGGAAGAGGCAGAGCTGGGTCCAGTGCCAGCAACTGAACCTGGGCTGGACCAGAGCACTTGAGAACACAGGACTTCTGTCGGCTCAGTGTGCAGGAACGGGACCAGCAGGTCGTGGAATCATCGGCAGCCTCTGGGGTAGAAGCCGGCGGGAGGCGAGTCATCCCTCAGCGTCTGAAAGCACCTGGTCCAGCGCAGCCTGGGCCACCCGGATCCACGGGCACTCAGCGTGTAAGGCGGTCTGGTGTTTGCGTGCTCCTGCTACTTCTAATCATCTAGACTGCTTGTAGCACCTAACGCAAGGTAACTGCTGTGTGAATGGCTGTTAGGCTGCATTGTTTAGGGAACAGCGACAAGAAACACAATCCAGGGGCCGGTGTTGTGGCACAGCTGGTTAAGCTGCCGCTGAGACACCAGTGTCCCACAGGGAGTGCAGCTTTGAGTTCTGCTGCTCCATTTCCCATCCGGTTCCTGGCTAATGTGCCTGAAAAGCAGCCCACGCACTTGGGCCTCTGCACCCACGTGGGAGACCCAGAGGGCATCTGGGGCTCCTGTGTGCAGCCTGGCCTGGCCATCTGGGAGTGAGCCAGCAGAGTCTCTGTCTCTCCCTCTCTACGTCATGATGCCTTTCAAATAAATAAATCGTAACGGAAAAGAGTCCGTATACACTCATTACAGACACACTGGTTCTCAGGTATTCTCAGTCCACAGTCGGTTCCATCTACAGGGGCAGAACCACAGACACAGAGGCCACGGTAAGTCCGCGATGGTTACAACTCTGGGCTCCCAGGGAGCCTCCTGGCTGGTGCATCGTGAGCTATGCTAGGAAAACTTCTTTGGGTCCTTCTTCCTCCACACAGCACTGAGAAGCCCTGCACAGCCCTGTGGCCCTTCAGAGTTTCCAATGTGCCTTTGAAATGCATCAAAATCAACCTGCAAACCTGTGAGCTACAAAGTATCAGGGGCCCAGTCTTGATGATGAAAACAGCCTCTTGGGGCTGGCGCTGTGGCTCAGTGGGTTAACGCCCTGGCCTGAAGTGCAGGCATCCCATGTGAGCGCCGGTTCTAGTCCTGGTTGCTCCTCTTCTGATCCAGCTCTCTGCTATGGCCTGGGAAAGCAGTGGAAGATGGCCCAAGTCCTTGGGCCCCTGCACCCACGTGGGAGACCTGGAAGAAGCTCCTGGCTCCTGGCTTCGGATAGGCACAGCTCCAGCTGTTGCGGCCAATTGAGGAGTGAACCAGCAGATGGAAGGCCTCTCTCTCTCTCTCTCTCTCTCTCTCTCTCTGCCTCTCCTCTCTGTGTAACTCTGACTTTCGAATAGATAAATAAAAATCTTGAAAGGAAGAGAGGGAGAGAGGGAGAGAGGGAGAAAGGGAGAGAGAAGGAGAGGGAGAGAGGGAGAGAGGGAGAGAGGGAGAGAGGGAGAGAGGGAGAGAGGGAGAGAGGGAGAGAGGGAGAGAAGGAGAGAGGGAGAGAGAAAACGGCCTCCCCAGGGTGAGGGCGGTAAAGCCACAGAGCTCCGGGCTCTGGGCAGTCTGTCCACCTGCCGAGCAATGGCCCAGGGATGGCTGGCAGGTGGGGTCTGCTGGGGGCTCCACAGTGACTGGGGGACCCCTCCCATTTCACAGACCATGATCTGCACGTCCCACTCCCACCCGCCAGGAGCAGTGGAAGCTGCTCCCAGTTTCCACGCGGGAGCATCTGGAGGTGGGAAGTGAGTGGGTGCCGATCTGCCAGCGAGTGAGACTTCCAAGTCAAGCCTGACAGCGCCCGAGCTTGGCGTGAGAGGCAGACATCGCGGGCTTTGCGGATGAATGAGTGAGTGAAAGAGTGAATGGAGGAGCCTCCCCTGTACCCAGATCTACAGCTTTCAATCCAGGGCCAGAGGCGGGCGCTTGGCTGAGCAGTGAGTCAATTACGACGCCCAGGTCCCACATCACAAGGCCTGGCTCCGGCCCTGGCTCCACTCAGGCTCCTGCTGAGGCCCCCGTGGCTTCTCCTAAGCCATCATCACCTGGAGAGGGGAGAGACCTGAACCAAAGGCACAGACTGGGCCAGCACTGCCACTCCCTGGGGAACCTGTCCTCCGGCTGAGAGAGGTTGAAGCAATCAGAAAGGAACCAGGGGCCTCATTTGCATTCCTGCCTTAAAGAGGAATTCTGCCTGATTCACTGCCCAGGTCCCAGCCTCCCACCCCCTGCTTCTGCCAGGGGTGGAGCCAAGGACGAGAGGGGTTGGTCCTACCCTACCCTTCTGTGGGATTTCTTTCCCAGCTGAGACTTGAAGTCCCAAGATACACCAGTATTGGAGCTGCTACGGACAGACAGATTCTCAAACAGGATTTGAGTCTGCCCCGGTGCAGGCTATCTCCCGCTCAGAGTGTGCTCTGGGGACCAGCAGCTTGGGCTTGTAGGGGGTTTGTGACGAATGTGCTATCCAGGCGCCGGGCCCCAGCCCGGCCTGCAGCAGGGCCTGCGTTGAAACTGGAAGCCAGTGTGCCAGCACCGGCCCCGCTGCTGGCACAATGTGCCCATCTGAATCAGCCCTGGCTCCACACCAGGCTTGGGAAACGAACACTGCCTTCAATCCCAGGGCGGAAAGGACTCCCTCACCTGACAGCAGAGCAGACGGAACCCCAACCCCCAGTGCATGCATGTGTGTGTACACGTGTGCACACACAGGCACATGCACACATGTCCACGCACACATGCATGTGCACACACGATACACACCCATATATGCACACGTGATACACACCCACATATGCACACATGTGCGTGCACATATGATACACACCCACACATGCATGCACATTATACACACCCACATGTGCACACATAAGATGCACACCCACACATGCATGCACACCACATGTGCACACACACTTTGAGGGCAGCACTGGTACCCTGCAGGGCCTCCGTCATTCGAGGGAGACCCAGTTTGTTGGTGAAAACACTCAGTCTGGCCGGGAGAAGAGAGGTTTCAAAGACTCCCCTCCAGCCCCCGCCAGGGTGCTCTTTGCCTGAAATACAAGAGTTTTGTCCAAACTGAATCTCCACAGAAATCATTAACCCAGCTTATTAACGAGGACAAGTGCCCCAGAGCCATTTAAACTTCTAAAATATCTTTGCAAACCACCAGCAATGGAAACCAAGCATGTTTAAAGAGAAAAAGCCCCTATGGCAGAAGTCACATCTGAGCATAAACACTCTCTGAATTTTAACAATCCTATTTTAAGCTCTTAATAAGCCCTGGAAATCCTGTTAATTTAAATTGCTGGCCACACACCAACACCTTTCCTGAAATAATTTACACCTTCAGTCCTCTCAGGGAATGTTCTAGACATGCATATGCATGTGTGTCTATGTGTGTCTATGTGGGTGCATGTGGACATGTATGTGTGTGGGTTTCTGTATGTATTTGTATGTGTTGTGTATGTATGTGTGCATGTGTGTGGGTATGTGCATGTGTGTGCATGTGTCTGTGTGTATGTATGTTTCTGTATATGTATGAATGTATGTGTGTACATGAGTGCTGTGCCTATTTGCACATGTGTGCACAAGTATATGTATGTGTGCTTGTGTTTGTGCCTGTGCATGTGTTTCTGTGTATGTATGAAGTATGTGTCCATGTGTGTGTGCATGTGTGTGTGTATTTGTATGCATGTGTGCATGTGTGCATGTTTGTGTGTGTGTGTGTGTGTATCTGTGTGTCTGTGAGGTTGTTTCTGTGCTGCCTCTGTGGACACACGATTTTCTGGAATGATTTTCTTGAGCTCTCTGAACTGCAGCATGCAAAGACAATTCCAAACCAGACAGACCTAGGCTGTGTTTCCAAGTCATGCTTTGTCCTGTGTCATGATAGCATTTCCAAAGAGAGCGCGGGTGAGGCTGGAGGCGGCTGTGCTGACGGTTCCTAGCACCGAAGCGACAGGCGGCGCAGCGACCAAGACCAGACTGGGGTGAAGGTGGTAGGTGCTATGCAAATGAATTCTGATTTTTTCAATTCCCTCTGCAAGGAGAAAATCTCCTGTTGCAAAGATGTTCTCCAAGTGGAGCTGGGAGCAGGTTGACCAGAAAACAGAATGCTTGCGACAGGGAGGTCCTCGCAGGCTCGCTCTCTGTCCAGCCAGGACGAAGCCAGCCCCTGAAGGCCAGTCCTCTGACTGCAGGGTGTGCTCACTCCAGGGGTTCACTCGGAGCTGGTCACTACTTTGACCAGCCGTGGCCCGACCGCATCTGCCCCTCGTCGCTGGCTCCTCTGCAGAAGCTGCCTTCCCTCTCCCAGCCTGCGGGCCTGGGAGATGCTGACCTCACCTCTATCCCAAGGGGAAGCACCTGAGCCAGGCCTGCCACTCAGCCTGTTTCGCCTCCCATGATTGGTTCAGGGTGGGCATGTGACCTGAGTCAGTGGAGTTAGGGTCATTCCCAGGTCTTTTCCCAGAACTGCTGGACAAGAGGGGCACTCTTGTCAGCAGAGGTGGGGCTGGAGCTGCAGGGGTGAAGCTGTGGCCGCCAGAGCCTCGGGGAGAAGAGCCAGGCTGAGACTGGAGCCGGCCCAGTGGAGGGCAGAGCCGAGCAGGGAATGCCGCTACGTCTTCATGACTGCTGGATCCAACCATACCTGAAACCTCCACGTTTGAGATCTGAGATTAAACCCCACCTTTTTTTAACCTTAGCAATTCTGAGTTGAGTTTCTGCCTTTTTCTATTCAAAAACCCATTTCACAGGAAAAGCAAGAGAAACAGCAAATTGTGTCAAAAAAGAAAAAACCCTAGAGCTCATCTAACCTAGCCCCTTCTAGCTGAGTCTTTCCAGAAACCCCAGCTGCTTAGTGAAGATCCCACGGGACCGGCCCCACGGCCTCCGTCCACGGCCGACAGGGCACGCACTACAAGATGGGACGTGGCACCTGAAGATGTGCCATACGTGTGTGGGCGGCTCGGGAGGAGTATTCTGGCTGACAAGGAAAAAAGAAGCCTCCAACAAAACCAAAATCCTAATATTAGATTTCATGTGCTACCAAGTCAACTTTTTCTCTTATAGAACAAATTGTTTCTATAGAAACCAACGCTTTTCCTGCAACCCCATCTCGTATTAAGGTCGCTATGGCAACAGATGGAGAAAATTGGGAAAATGTAGAAAAAGGTAAATGACTGCTCCCTTTTTGTTCCCCTAGAAACCCAGGAGGGCAGACGCCTGGGTCCTGGGCAGCTTCGGGAGCACTGGGGAGCGCTCAGCTCCGCGGCCGCCTCCCCCGCCCAGGCGCAGCAGGTGGCGCCGCCCCCGCCAGGGCCCGCCCGAGCGTGGACTACGAAGGCACAGGGCACTGAGTGTCAGAACGGTAGCCACTGACAATCCCACGCGTGCTGTGGACGGCGTCTATAGGGAAACAAGCCCAGCCCCACGGGAGCTTCATGGTGCTCGGGAAAGCCACACAGTGCTGCCCGGCTCCCGCTGTGCGAGCGAGGAAGACGCCGGTGAGCGCACTCCTCTCCACGGAGGAGCGGAGGCCAAAGCAGGGCCAGACGCGGTGCCTCCCCTACCGCTGTGTTTCTGGAATCCTCTGTGTGGACGTGGAACAGGACATCGGCCTGAGGAAAGATGAGAAGTCCACACAGCCGCGAGCACGGGAAGCGGGAAGGGACTGGGATCCCGAGAGCCGCAATCCCCCGCTCAGAGCCTCGCAGCCCTGAGCCACTTCACTTACCCATCTGCAAAATGGGGTAATGAGATCCGAGCGATGGAGACGCAGCTGGCAGAGTGACCAGCTGCACCGTCTCCAGCAGCCAGACAGCTAACGGAAGAGTGGAGCGGACAGATACAGGGCAGCAGACAGACACAGGGCAGTGGACGAGCGCGGCTCAGGGCAGAAACAGCAGCAGCTCCGGTAGGGCATTCTCGTCTGCAGGCCACGGGGACCCCACCTCTGTGTCTACCTGGTGACATGGGGACGGGGCCTTGTCTGTGCGGGGATGACCATGGGGAGGGGCCGGTGTTGTGGCAGAGCAGGCAAAGCCGCCGCCCACAGTGCTGGCATCCCATATGGGTGCCGGTTCTAGTCCTGGCCGCTCCACTTCCGCCCTAGCTCTCTGCTGCGGCCTGGGAAAGCAGTGGACGATGGCCCGAGTCCTTGGGCCCCTGCACCCGCATGGGAGACCCGTGCTCCTGTGCAGCTCCTGGCTCCTGGCTTCGGATCGGCGCAGCTCCGGCCGGTGCGGTCATTTGGGGAGAGAACCAGCGGATGGAGGACCTTTCTCTCTGTCTCTCCTTCTTTGCTGTAACTCTGCCTTCCAAATAAATACATAAATTTTACCAATTAAAAAGTCACGGAGGGATGGAGCCCTCCCTCCGAGAACACCCAGTTGCTCAGGGCAGCAGACAAGGAGGCCTTCGGGTGACGGGTGGGACCCAGCTGTCCTGTAAGCTGAGCTGCAGCACTCAAAGCCCTGCCCCCACACTGGGCCACGGCTCTCTGCCGGACAGGAAGCAGCTGTCGACCCTCTCCTGTGGCCACACCTCAGCTCCCAGAAGAATCCTCTGAATCAAATGCACAGCACGCCCCTCCTCCACCATCAGCCCCCAGAAACTCTCCTAATGCATCAGAACAGAACCCAGTGAGGAGTGACCCTCAGAGCCCAGTGAGCAGTGACCTCAGACAGAGCCCAGTGAGCAGTGACCCTCAGAGCCCAGTGAGGAGTGACCTGACAGAGCCCAGTGAGGAGTGACCCTCAGAGCCCAGTGAGCAGTGACCTGACAGAGCCCAGTGAGCAGTGACCCTGACAGAGCCCAGAGAGGAGTGACCCTGACAGAGCCCAGTGAGCAGTGACCCTCAGAGCCCAGTGAGCAGTGACCCTCAGAGCCCAGTGAGCAGTGACCCTGACAGAGTGACCCTAACAGTGAGGAGTCCCACACCACGCCTGCTCCTGCCTTGCCACCTTCGCACTTTCTTTTACTTTATTCTATTTTATTTTTTTGACAGGCAGAGTGGACAGTGAGAGAGACAGAGAGAAAGGTCTTCCTTTGCCATTGGTTCACCCTCCAATGGCCACCACTGCCAGTGCGCTGCAGTCAGCGCACCGCGCTCATCCGATGGCAGGAGCCAGGTGCTTCTCCTGGTCTCCCATGGGGTGCAGGGCCCAAGCACTTGGGCCATCTTCCACTGCACTCCCGGGCCACAGCAGAGAGCTGACCTGGAAGAGGGGCAACCAGGACAAAAACAGAATTCGGCGCCCCGACCAGGACTAGAACCCGGTGTGCCGGCGCCGCAAGGCGAAGGATTAGCCTAGTGAGCTGCGGCGCTATCCCCGCTGCTGGGTGTGCACACGGCGGCCTCCCAGCCCCGCAGGGGTTCCTCCTCTGCACCACCTCCTCGCCAAGCCCTCGGTGGCCACTCTCTATAAAGTGACCACACCCACTCCCAGGTCACGGATCCTGCTTCGGCTCCTCCACGGGGGGAGTCCACAGGAGCGGGGATTCTTGTCCACTTTGCTTACTGCCAGCTGTGCAGGACCCAGAGAGTCCCAGCTCTCCTCTGAAGCCAGAGACAGAGCGGGCCAGGAGCTGGGAGAGCAGGCCAGAACCTGGCGGTGTGGGCCCCCAGGGCCATGTGTGCAGGCCTCGGGCCACCCCTGCAGCAGGGGCAGGAGCAGCGCCACAGCCAGGCAGGGACACGGGAGACAGACACAGAGGAGTTCACACAGTCGCAGGCAGGGAAATCAGCACCAGGTGTTGCGGGGGAGGGGCGGGCCCTGATGCTCAGCACCAGGTGTGGGAGGAGAGGGGGCGGGGCCTGATGCTCAGCACCAGGTGTGAGAGGAGAGGGGGCGGGGCCTGATGCTCAGCACCAGGTGTGGGAGGGGGAGGGGCGGGGCCTGATGCTCAGCACCAGGTGTGGGAGGAGAGGGGGCGGAGCCTGATGCTCACCACCAGGTGTGGGAGGAAAGGGGGGGGAGCCTGATGCTCAGCACCAGGTGTGGGAGGGGGCGGGGCCTGATGCTCAGCACGGGGGTTGGGTGGGGGGAGGCGCCTCTAGGCCTGGCTGAGGCAGGAGCCCAGCTGCACGGGTACGGAGCTCTGGCACCCGCCCCAGTGCCCTCAACCTTTCCTCTCTACCCTCCCACTCGAGGGGAACCTCGTGCCCCTCCAGCTCCGGCTGAGCACCACACCACGGGCAGGCGTGCGGCAGGAGGGGCTGCCTGCCGGCCTTTCCTGTCTCTGTCTTCCCTTTCGTCAGGTGCTCCCTGCACACACAGCCGGCACCTCACTACTTCCAGGGCAGGACACCTGGCCCTGCTCTCCCCTTCTCTGGAGTAAACCACCTCTGATCTGGAAAGGCACTGCCCAAGCATATACCACTTCCTGGCCCTCTACGGCTGTGACTTTGTGACCGAGCTTGATGCTGTGTGGGAATTCTCAGAATGTTCTTCAAAGAGAGATACCCCAGCTAAAAATTAAAAGGAGGTTCCTTTTGTCCTGGCCACTTCTTCCTTGTGATGCCTGGAATGAGACTTGATGGTTGATGCTCCAGGAGCCATTTTGGGCCATGAGGCAGCTTTGAGGGCAGTGGCATTGATAAAAGGAAGTCCAGAACCCTGAAGACCAGAAAGTTGCCAGGCCAGTCCCAGACTCCCTGCTGTGGACTCCTTTATCGAGAGAAAATAAACTTCCACGGGGTCTACATTGGGGCTGTTCTCTGACTTACAAAGGCCCTGGCTCCTTGTCTTCAGAGCCCTTCCTCCATATAAAACCCCTATTAAGAATTACATCATGTGGCTGTGTGGCCGTGTGCTGTAGAGGCCATGAATTACACCATGTGGCTGTGTGGCCATGTGGCTGTGGAGGCTGTGGATTACATTGCGTGGCCGTGTGGTCATGTGGCTATGGATTACATTGTGTGGCTCTGTGGCTGTGTGGTCGTGGATTACATTGTTGCCATGTGGCTGTGTGGCTGTAGAGGCTGTGGATTTCATCGTGTGGCCGTGTGGCTGTGGAGGCTGTGGATTACATCGTGTGGCCGTGGATTACATCATGTGGCCATGTGGCCGTGGAGGCCGTGAGTTACATCATGTGGCTGTGTGGCTGTGGATTGCATCATGTGGCCATGTGGTCTCGTGGCTGTGAGTTACATCGTTGGCCGTGTGGCTGTGTGGCCGTGGAGGCTGTGAGTTACATCATGTGGCTGTGTGGCCGTGTGGCTGTGGAGGCCATGAGTTACATCGTGTGGCTGTGTGGCTGTAAGGTCATGTGGCCATGGATTACATCATGTGGCCATGAGTTACATCATGTGGCTGTGTGGTCATGTGGCCATGAGTTACATCATGTGGCCGTGTGGCTGTAAGGTCATGTGGCCATGGATTACATCGTGTGGCTGTGTGGTCATGTGGCCATGAGTTACATCATGTGGCCGTGTGGCTGTGTGGCCGTGGATTACATCGTGTGGCCGTGTGGTCATGTGTCCATGGATTACATCATGTGGCCGTGTGGCCGTGGATTACATCGTGTGGCCGTGTGGTCATGTGGCCATGAGTTACATCATGTGGCTGTGTGGCTGTGGCTGTGAAGGCCATGTAACCCAGCTTGACTTTTTGTTAGGGGACTCATCATCTCCCTTATGATTTTTTAAGCTGGTTTAGCAGGGGTTTTTTTTTTTTTTAAGATTTATTTATTTGAGAGGTAGAGCTATAGCCAGTGAGAAGGAGAGACTGAGAGAGAGGTCTTCATCCGCTGGTTCACTCCCCAAATGGCTGCAACAGCCAGAGCTGCACCAATCTGTAGCCGGGAGCCAGGAGCTTGTTCCAGGTCTCCCACACTGGTGCAGGGGCCCAAGGCCTTGGGTCACCTTCCACTGCCTTCCCAGGTGCACTAGTGGAGAGCCAAGTCTGAGGAGGAACAGCGGACTCGAACCACCGTCCACATGGGAGGCCGGCGCTGCAGGCAGCTTAGCCGGCTGTTCCACAGCACCTGCCCCTCCATTATAATTTTAATAGAAACAAAAGTAGAAGCATTTTGTGGGCCTCTCGAAGTATCGGAGGTCTTAGACCCTAGGCCCTCGAGCCCAGTGGGATGCCAACCCCAGCACCTGTGCCTTCCTTTACTTTATCCCTGCCAACCCGACGGCATGGGTGCTACCATTCGTTCTGTTTCTCAGACCAGGAAACCGAGGACGGAGAGGAGAAGAAGCCGTGCAGATGTGAGTCCCGTCCGAGCAGCCGCTCGGGGCTGGGAGACAGGGGACAGAGGCCCGGGATTGATGTGTGACCACTCGGGCTGCTCCCGACAGAGCACATGGGTCCCTGTGGCTCCTCAGAGCTTTGATCTGCAAGATCAGCACAGCCAGGAGCCGAGTCTCCTAAACCCTCACGGTCCAGCTCCACACAGGGAGTGCGTGTGCTCAGCCCGGCGATGCTGCAGGGCTGAGGATGGGAACTTCGAGGGCACAGACAGCGCGCTGAGAGCCTGCTGGGGCCGGGGCCAGGGACGGCTCCCCCAGCTCACGCTGTCGCCCACGCATGAACCCAGAGCCAGAGGCTTTCCCCGCCACGCGCGGTACTCGCTTCCCTTCACGTCCTCCGACTGCCGATCAGCCGACGGGGAAACGTCCACGGCGCAAAGCCCCGCGCTGCCAGCACTTGGCTGGTCCACCACCTCGCCAAGTCCAGGGCAGAAGCCTCTGACGGCTCCTCGGCCATTCGACCACCTACACATACGAGATGCCTCCGGCTGCACCGCGCCCTATCACGGGCCAGATCCTCCCGCCGAGGCAGACCCTGGGGAACCTGTGCATAAGTGTGTGAGGACAGGGCCCCTAGAGTCCGGCAGCCCCAAGTTCAAGCCGTGCCTCCTCCACTTAGCAGAAAACGCTGGGGCCAGCTCAAGAACCTGTTTTCTCATCTGTGGAACGGAAATGTAAGAATGCCTTCCCGGGGCGGGGTGGGGGGGTCAGCTCAGCGGGTACGACACTCCGGACGCCTGTGTCCCACTTCAGAGCACCTGATCCGAGTCCCGACCCCTCTGCTGCCCATCCAGCCTCCTGCCCGTGCAGATCTGGGAGGCAGCGGTGACGGCTCAGGCTGTTGGGTCCCTGACACCCGCAGGAGAGAGAGCTGAATGGAGCTCCTGGCCCCTGGCTCCAGCCTGGCGCGGCCAGCATCCAGCTAGTGAACCCGCAGGTGGGAGATCTCTCTCTAATAAATAAGAACACCTCTCTCTTAGAGCTAGGGACACCAGTGGGATAACACACGTGCACACACACAGACAGGCTCACATACACACATATACACACTGACACTCATACACACATTCACGCACACATGTGCACACACTCATACACACACATACATGCAGACACCCACACGCTCACAAACACACATGTGCACTGACATGCATACACACATTCACGCACACACATGCACACATACACACATGCATGCATTCACCCATACACACGCTCACACACGCACTGACACACATACGCACACATTCACACACACATGTGTACACACCCATACACACGCTCACATGCTCACTCATACACATGCACTGATATGCATATACACATTCATGCACACACATGTGCACACACTCATACACACACACGCTCACTCACACACACGCACTGACACGCACACAGAGCCACCCCACACACCACCAGCAGAGCCCCCACACCCAGCTCCACACCCGGCCTCAGTAGAGCACTGACCCCACAGGCACCAAGTCCGCTTTGAGACACACTCTGGTCCTTAAACAGGGAGGACACCCCAGCCAGAAGCTGAGTGACACCAGGGGCGGGGCAGGTGCACGTGGAGGGGACAGTGCAATCCACCGCCCCAGGCACAGCTGTGAATACACCCTGGCTCCACCCTGTGCCCGAAGGATGACCTCGGGCAAGTCTCCACCATCAATAATCCTCAGTGTCCCCATCTGTGAAATGGGGATAGCACCTCCTGCTGCCCAGGGGAAGCGCTCATAGAGGAAGCTACCAGTGGAGGCTGGACCACACCTGGCTGGGACAGCTCCCAGGGCAGGGGCGGGCCGAGGTCTGCCAGGACAGCTCCCAGGGCAGGGACGGGCCACGGTCTGCCAGGACAGCTCTGCCCTTTTCCTGGGCAGCCGTTCCTGGCAGCAACGTCCACAGCAAAGACTTGACCTTTACGGTGACAGCTGGAGCGCGGCTGTTCCACGTGCGCAGAGGGCTGGAGACAGGCACAGACAGAAGAGTTCTCCGCAGGGAAAACCGGAAGGGAGACGGCCTCTGCCGCTGAGGCCAGCCCGCTCCCCGCACGGACCCGCTATGAGGCCGCAGGCAAGTCCCCTGGGCGCTGGGAGCCTCGGCCCCTGTGGATCGGGGAGAAATGCGTCCCCTCCAGAGGGCTGGCTGCCAGGGACAGGCCGGGCCGGCGCCGTGGGGTGCAGAACCAGTGTCGCTGGCGCTGAACCTGCACATCGACACACACTGAGTTGCGGTGATGGCCCTGGGCCTCAATCAGCTGGTCCAGGAGAGCCCGTGTGCACTTGGCGTGCTGCCCTTCAGCAAGGCCCCTAACCTCCCTGTGCCTTGGTTTCCTCTTTAGAAATCAGGATATTCACACCTGTCTCTCTCCGGGAGGGGCGCACAAGGACTGAGGACACAGTGCCAGGCCTCTGTCTCCACCCAAAAGCGTGCTGCAGACAACGGGCAGGCAGCTCCTCCCCTCGTGGCTCCCTGGGGAGACCCAGCCACCACCCCCAGCGCCCCATGAACCCCCACTGATTTCCCTTCCTGGCTCCAGCGCAGACCCCTCGGAACCTAGCTGTCCCCAGAGGCCTGGTGGGGTTAAGGGGAGCCCCACACATCTGGGGCAATCGGGGAGACCAGTCCCCCGGATGACAGGGAGGGTAAAGGGAAGCCCGCTCACCCCCTGTGCCAGCCCAGTGCCCCTGCTCCCAAGGAGGAGGCTGGAGGATGGGGTCTGCCCACAGACCCAGCGAGTGAGCACAGCTGTGCCCCAGCCCAGCCACCTCTCTGGGACCCCCCTCCCTTGGCATCCTCCCACAACAGCATCTTCGAGCCCCACCCACCTGCTCACCAGCACCCGAGAGGCTCCCTGTCCTGGGAACTCTGCCCTGACCCCACCTCCCCGCCCCCACACTTCCACGTGCCCGTCACTCTCCCAGAAGCACCCCCCCACCTGCAAAACTCCCACTTGCCCCTGGTGCCTGATGTCCCACCCTCCGCCTGCCCACCTGAGCCACCCCTGAGTCTCCACTGTGCTAAGTCGTCATTCGCTCCTTTCTCCATGCAAGTACTGAGCCTTTGCCTCATGCCAGGCACTCAGCTAGATCCTGGGGTCCGAAACCAACGAGGAGGACCAGCCGCAGGACAGACACGCATGTCAACACGCCACTGGGCACACGTGACATGGAGGCAGGACAGGTGCAGAAAACTGGGGGAGGGGCTCAGCCCCCCAAGGTCGAGCTCTGCACCTGCACTGTGCGGTGAACCAGCCCCAGAGACAGAAGAGGAAGCAAGGCAGGAAGGGGGTGGGGCCTTCCTCAGAGGAGTGGGGGCGGGGAAGGCTGAAGGCGGCAGGGCAGGTGGGGCCAGGCCGATGCTCCAAGAACAGGACCAGACCCTGTGGGCAAGGGGAAGGTGGGGAGAGCGGCTCGGCTGCCATTTGCAAAGGTCGCTGGGTGAAAAGCCACCGAGCCACAGCCACAGTGGGAGGCTGGGCGGACACGGCATGATGGGGCTGCGGGGAGAAGAGGAGGGGTCTGCCGGACTCCATGGGGCAGGGCTGGGCCCAGGGGGGCGTGCACGCTGTCTTGGCTGAGCCGGCGGGCAGAGCCGAGACCTGCGGACAGGACGCTCACAGGGACCTGTCCAGCTGGGGCCGTGGAGCTGCCGTGTGTGCCCGTCGTGCATGCCTGAGCCTCCTGTGCCTGGCTGCTCCACGGGGACACCGGCTGCCACCTCTGGCCCTACATGGGAGGACGGGAGAAAGCCCCGACTCCATTTGCCACCGCACTAGGCCCCCACGGCCCAAAGTGCCATCCTGAGCCCCAGCATCCCGAAGGGGCCCCTCCGACGTCCACCTCTAACTTCTTAGTGGGGAAGCACACACCACTGGCTGCCCACGTGGTGGCCATTTCTCCTTCCTCCTTGGTGGTCAGACCCTAATTCCACACAGAAAGTGGCGTGGCCAGCACCGGCATGAGGCAGCAGTCACGTAAGCTAGGCGCGGGCTTCCTTTTTCACTTTGCCAGTGAGTGGTCCAGGCTGGGCCTGGCCCCTGCTTCTAGCCAATGAGCTGTAAGGGGAACTCTGAGAGAGGTTGAAGGGAGAGATTTCTCTATCCAATGAAAGGGTAAATCATAGGAGAAAAGCCTTTTGTTTCCCTTCTCACCTTTCCATTCTGGGTCACAGGTGCAATGGCTGGAGTTTCAGCAGCCATCCTGTGCCCATGAAGTGACAAGCCTAATGACAGTACAACCCAGTGAGGGAGGAAGAACTGAGAGGGAGAAGGATTCCGGGTCTTTGGTGTGCCCCTCATCTGCAAACACCGGGCCACCCCACTCTCTGATGAAGAGAAGAAACCTGAGTTGACCGTCGGAGCCCCTGTAAGTGGATGTCTCTCATTCTTACATCCAAGTGTCCGTTCATCCATTCGGATCTACGCCTCTCCGTCTGCACCTGGCATCTCCCATGCTGGAATCCCAGATCCATGTCTGCTGTGCCCCTGCTGGGTCCCCAGTGCCTGGAACAGTCACTGGCATCAGGGGACACAGAGTGTTTGACGAACAAATGGATCTCTGCACCTGCGCCCACTCACCAACCCCTACCACATTCGTCCACAAATCCAACACCGTCCAGCGAGTGCCCACTGCGTGCTGTGCAGCATCTCGCTCCATCCCACAGCAAAGCCAGGGGCGGGGCGATTGCCACCCCCTCCCCTTCCCAGATGGGGAAACGGAGGCTCAGAGACGGTGGGCCCTGACCCAGAGGCAGCCAGCAGGAAGGGCCAGGATTCAGCTCACTCCAGCTCTGAGGCACTCGACCGACGATATCCAGCCCGCTGGGGAGGGAACAGCCTCCAACCCAGCACTGGGCAGCGGGAGGGACAGGAGGAGCTGAGGCGAGGACAGTCCCCAGGACGAGGTGGTGCTCTGAGGCTGAGGCTGAGGCGAGGACAGTCCCCAGGACGAGGTGGCGCTCTGTATCACCCGTTCAAAGGCAGCGGAGGATGGGAACCAGACCTGATGCAGGAGACGGGAGAGTGCGGGTGACGGGGAGAGTTGGGTGCCGGGGAGAGTACGGGTGCCGGCTCCAGTGTGCTCCCCCCATGGACCTGCCCCGAGCCTGTTCCCGGGATGTCCTCAGGAACAGAGCACCCTGCAGTGATGGGGACAGATGGACCCCCTCCCCTCACCCCCATGGCCAGGTTTCAGTCCCATCCCTGCCTGCAGACAGCAGCCTAGCCCCCAGCCCCCGGGGCCAGCCCCTCCCCATCTTTCCTGGAGCTCACCATGCTCAGATGCAAGCCCTCACTGCTGTTTCTGTCTCCCCGCCCCGCACCCCCTGCACCCCGGCAGTTTGGGGTAGAGTGAAGGACTTCCATCAGTGTGGCCTCTGCTGAACCCCAGCGTCTAGGCAGCCTGCGGGGCCGCGCAGGGCCTAGGAAGTGTGCTGAAGCCCAGGTAAAGACAGGCGCATACATGTCCCCTGGGAAGACGGCTCTTGTCATGCCCCAGGTCATGAACCGCTGGCCCAGCTGTCAGCCTGCTACGCCCCCCACCCCACCCGGCGGCGACTCCAATGACAAGGGCAGCATGCTGTGGAGAGTGAGCAGTGTCCAGTCCAAGGGCTAGAAGACGCACTGGAGCATCCAAGATGGTGGATCACCACCTCCTGACCAACGGGGCCACCACAGTGGGCAGAGCCGCGGTTCCGGGGTCAGGCAGCGCTCAAAGGAATGCGATAAACCTCTTGGGCCTGGGTCCAAGTCTGGGCGATGCAGAGTCCACAGAAGTTGGCCCCAAATGCGTGGACACAACTGAGCTCTCCGAGATGCTGCCTGGGGTTAGACAACAGAGGCGCCCGTGCCCAGCCTTGGGCCTGTCCCCGGGGCGGAGAGAGAGGAGGGACCAGGGTCCCAGTGGAACTGATGCCCACAAGCAATGAGGGAGCAGGCGAGTCCGGTTAGCCAGCCCGGGCACCTCGAGGCGAGGAGTGGACACCTGACTCGGGGACGCCGGGCAGGCTCCTGGCAGCCTGGGCGGCCTCAGAATGAGGTGGGGTTTACGTCAGCCGCAGCCCCAAACCACGCAGATGAGCAGCCCTGGAACCCAGCACGCCCCTCTCAGCTGACCCTTGAATTACCCAACAACAGAAGGGGGCACGGTGCAGTCGGGGCACCAGGAAACAGGCCACTGGAGGTCTCCTGGGGCCACCTGCAAGGTCAAATGGGGACCCACAGAGCAGCAGGGAAGCCGTGGGCACCCGTCCCCGCCCCCAGACAAGCGTCTACTCTACTCCGGGGCCCCATCCGTTCCTTCCCGGTGGCCTTGCGCTGCCGGGAAACAAATGAAGAGGCAGCTCCCACTGTTTCCATTTACTCTTCCAGTTGAGAGGCATCAAAGGAGAAAGGCATTAAAATCGCATGTGGATCTGGCCGTCCAGCTTCCCAGCGCCGCCCACTCCTCATCGGGGCTCTGCTGCCCAGGCCTTCCTGCAGCGAGCTGCTCTCTGGGCTGTGCAGAGCCTTGCTCCCTGCCCCCCACCCCAGGAGCTGCGGCCCACCACACCCTCTGCAGCCCCTCCTCCAGCACAGGAAAGTTCTCTTCCCAGGAGGAGCCCTCCCCACTCCCCGCAGACAGCACAGCTATTCTTCTACAAAGCGGAGTCTCTTACTGGCTACAAACGCAGGTGCGCCCCCTTCCTAACACCTGTGTGCTTTCTCCCGCACCAGCTTGCTTCTTCCGCCCCAGGCTGAGCCCCGTGCCCTCCTAAAGGCTTCCTGGGGTCAGCAGAGCACGGACAAGAACCTCCTCCAGGTGCCAGAACTCCCGGCGGCTGGATGGGTGCGGACAATGCCAGGGGAAAGGACCACTCTGCCTGTCAGTCTTCACACCTGCTATTTTCTCAAAAAGCGCACAGAATGGTGAAGCTGCTCAAGTCCCTGAAACTCATCCTTCAGTAGGGTTTGAACTTGTAACTTGTCAGCCATTACAAAGTGCGAAGCGCTAATGCTAGGAGGAAGCGAGGCACGGTTACCCCAGGAGAGCTGGAATCGCCACCAGTCCTGCCATGCAGCTTGACCCCTTCACCTGTCAGCCTGATCCGCCCGCCTCCCCAGGATGCACCTGTGTCTCACCGGCACCAGGAAGGAGGAGCCACGGTGACGACCACGTGGGAGGGGGTACCGCGGAAATCCCAGAAGCTTCAGGCTTGCTAAGGCCTCACCCAGTTTATCCAGTGAAAGCGCCATGCCCACCTTATAAAAGACACGGAGCAGCCCGGCTGTGGCACCATAGGCTAACCCTCGGCCTGCAGTGCCGCATCCCTTATGGACACAGGGGCTCCTCTTCCGATCCAGCTCTCTGCTGTGGCCTGGGAAAGCAGTGGAGGATGCCCAAGTGCTTGGGCCCTGCACCCACGTGGGAGACCAGGAAGAAGCTCCTGGCTCCTGGCTTCATATCGGCCCAGCTCCCGCTGTTGTGGCCATCTGGGGAATGAACCAGCAGATGGAAGATTTTTCTCTCCCTCTCAATGTCTAATTAATTTAATGTCAAATTAGAGAGAGAGGGAGGCAGGGAGGGAGGGAGGGAGGGAGAGAGGGTGCATGGGTGGAGTGGGGAGGAGCTCTTTCTCTGCTCCTGACCCCCGTGGGGTCCCACAGGCTCCGCCCCCTCAGAGGCAGCGTCCTGGCCCTTTCGGCCGGCTCCCCTGTGCAGCTGCCTGCTCTCACATGTGCCCCCGCTACGCCTCCACGTTGAGGTCTGATCTCCGTGGGAGGCAAGAACCTGGATTAAAGATTAAGGCTCAGTTCACTTCAACAAATTCACAAAATAGCGGTGTGTATGTTTAATTCAGATCAGCGGCGGGTCGAATTAATAAAGCGGGACAAAAATAACACTCAGCACTGAGTGAAAACAAGAGGTGTTAAACAAGGAAGAAAACTCCGAGAGAATCCTGGGCGGTTCTTGCAGAGTCATCACCACAAACGAGTCTCTGTCAACAAGGCCCACGCGTGTCGTCGCACCCAGTTTTCCATGGCTGAAGAATGTCCCGCCCCCAGGTGAGAGGAGCAGAGAGGAGCCAGCCACCCCTGACCTCGGCAGGCTCCACACTCGCATAACTGGGAGACGTTCCAACGACTCCTCTCTTCGCAGGGGCTATAATTCTTGAGTGGCGGGAACGGAGTTTTGTGTAGGGGACTGTGACCCACCTCTGCTTCAAGTTCACGCTCCGCACAGTCACCTGTCGCCTGTCACCGCGGTTCTCTGTACAGACGTCACACCTGTCGTGTTCCCCCTCACTCACAGAGAATTCTCACGCGGATCACCTGGGCGCACGCACGCTCTGCTCCACCGAATGCCGGTCTTCCCCTTCCCCTCTGGGCAATGCAGATGGCAAAGGTGTTTTCCATTAAGTGATCTTTTGTTCAATGAGAATTTCTGATGCATGGAAAGTCTCAAGACATAAATGATTCCGCTTTCCGACTTCTCAAAATAGCACTATTAAGTGTTTTTTTAAAAAAATAGTATTTCGTACTTAAAAATAGCATAGTATATCAGAATGCCTATATGTGTGTGTGTGTGTGTGTGTGTGTGTGTGTGTGTGTGTGTAGTATATATATATATATAGCTGAAATCATTAGCCCAGTTGCTAGGAAACCTGTAAACAAGCCTAGAGCAAGGGCATAGGTGGGTAAGAAGGCAATTCGTCAAGCAAAATAAGGAAAACCAGAATTAATTTTAGCAATCACTGGCAATGAAGAATGCAAGATGGGAAGACATATCTTGGGTTCGTGGTTGCATTTGGGAGTCTGTGCTGCTTTAGAACACGCTCTTAGTCACCTCCCCCTCTGGGTAAGCATGCAAACAGTAATGATTAGAAATAATTAGAAGCCGTGTTTGGGTGCCTGTAATGTGAGTTTGCAGACAGCACACTGGTGTTCCAGCTTTCCAAGGTTAAAGAATGCCTTGTTGGGTCTCAAGCCCACAGGACAGGCACTGCAGGGCAGGAGACCGTGCCGTCAACTCCAAGACTTCGGAGGTCCTAGCCTTGCACCTGCTGACCCACAGAATACGACAAGGGAAAGAACAGCCAGTTCCGGACAGAGGGAGCAGGAGAGTAAAAGACTGAGCAGAGTTCAGCTGATGGCTAAGTCAACTCCTGTTGGACGGAAGCTCCCCCAGCACAGCTATGAAGCCAGGGGCAGAAGGGACAGCTACAGGGAGATGGTGGAAAGTGGCAGATTCTAATGAGGAGCTAATACTTGGAGGGGGAGACTGGCCGGAGAGGAGCTAACACTTAGTGGGGGGGAGACAGGCTGGAGAGGAGTTAATGCTTGGGGTGGGGGTGAGGGGGACTGGCTGGAGAGGAGCCCAACACTCTACGGGGAGACTGGCCAGAGTTCAGTTTCCTGACTTTTTGAAATGGCTTCGTATCTGTGCTATACGAGCAGCTAGAGCTGGAACAGAGAACTCGCAGTCCCTCTGCTGAACAACCAGGGTGCAGAGTTCACGGTCACTGCAGCCACTGCAAGGTGAGGGGAGACCCAGAGGGAGAGGGGCCAAATTCCATGAATAGATTTTATCCATCTCTGTCCAGCACTGCACTGTGTGGGGTAGATCCCAAGCTGCCTAGATAAGGGTAAAAAAACCAAACTAAACCAACCAAAACTGAACCATAACCCGAGAGTTTAATTCCACCAGATGAACTGCTGCTAAAACAAAACGACAAAAAGCATGTATCCGGGAGCAATGTGAGATCCAGCGTCTCCAGATGCAAACTTGCAATAGCCAAGGGGTCAGTCAAAATTACCCTCCATGCACATAGATAGGCAGATGTAATCCATTCTCAAGAGCTATTGTAACTGCTCCGAGATAAAGGAGAATATATTGATGATGAACAAAAAGAGAGGAAATCTCAGCAAGAAAAGAAAAATACAAACAGGAACCCAATGGAAATTCTAGAACTGGAACAAACACTACACAAAGTATAAAAATTCAGTGAAGAAGTGTAACAGTAAAATGCAACTGACATAGGCAAGAGTCACTCGATTTGTGGACAAGGCAACAGAATTATCCAGATCTCGTAACAGGGGAGCAGAACCCCGGAAATTCACAGGGCGACAGTGAAAGACTGAAGACGGTCGCTCAGGTGGCACTCTGGCTCTCCTGGGACCGAAGGAATGGATCTCACAGCCACTGGGGCACAGTGACAGGGACATGAGCCACGGACCTGAAGATTCAAGTACATTAGGAAGAAGGCATATCAAGTCTCGGTACTTAATTGAATACAGGCATGCAAAAAAATAAAGAAAAGAAAGGATTCTCAAAATCGACTCCAGGGTTATAACTACCAAATCAAGAATTAAAATCTTGGGATTAAAATGTGAAATACATTTTTAAAAATAAGCAAATTCAAAAGACAAGAAACCAGGAGGATATCCAGCCAATGATAGATGATAGATAGATGCCTATATGGAGATAAGGGCCAATCTCCTATACAAAGGGCCCTTCAAAATGGATTAGTCTGGTGGGGAAGGGGAGGAGACCAAAAACCTATTGGACAAAAACGATACAGGACACGAATGAACACAGCAAAGATGCTCCACTTTATTCATGAGAGAAGTGCAAATTAAAACTACACTGAGACATCATTTCTCCCTATTAGATTAGCAAATTCAAAAGCTCAACAGCCAGTTTGGCTGGCAAAGCAGTAGGGAAGACAGGCACTTTGACATCGTGCCATGAATGCCTAAGGCAACGTATCCATGAACACGAACACACCCGCGCAGACCTGGCGGTACCCAGAGACAAACTGTGCCGTCACTGGGAACTCGGGACTCAAACATCTACACTTCCTGGCTCCCTCCCCAAGTGATCAACAAGTAACAGCAGCTGCTGTCCAGGGGGTGCACCCAGCACACAGCTCTCAGCTGCTAAGCACAACACCTCCACTCCACTCCACTCCACTCCTCGGCTGGTACGCTCGGACAAAGAAGCACCTCAGGCTCCGTGGCCCTCGGCCTCACTCCATCTCTTACGTGGGGATGGGTGTTGCAGAGCAGTGGTTAAGCAGCCATTGGGACACCCACATCCCGTACTGCAGTGACGGTTCAAGTCCCGCTGCTCAGCTCCCGATCCAGCATGGACTGGAGAAACCCTCTCTTCCATTCCCAGGGCCATGTCTTGTGCCAGGCAATGAGAGGCGCTCAGAGCTGATGGAGGCTTCTCCCGCAGTCAGAGAGGTCTGCCTGCAGGAGCCCTAGCGCCAGTGACGTGAGAAATACCACGCTTTTTGGAAGCATTCTTCAGGGCCTTGAGCTGGGCCGTAGCAGGTAAAACCATCACCTGCGACACCGGTGCCATATGGGCACTGGCTCATGTCCCAGCTGCTCTACCTCTGGTCCAGCTCCCTGCTAATCCTCCTGGGAAAAGCAGCAGAGGGTGGCCCCTGCCACCCATGTGGGAAATCTGGATGAAACTCCTGGCTCCAACTTGGCTCAGCCATAGCTGCGGCAGCCATCTGTGGAGTGAACCAGCAGATGGAAGATATTTCTCTCTCTCTCTCTCTCTCTCTCTCTCTCTCTCTCTCTCTAATTCTGACTTTCAAAATAAATAATCTTTAAAAAAATGTTTTTAAACTTTCTGCCATTCTATGAGTCTGCTGTGTATCCTGCTTCCCATGTTGGATCATTCTCTCCCTTTTTCATTCTATCAGTTAGTATTAGCAGACACTAGTCTTGCTTGTGCGATCCCTTTGACTCTTAGACCTATCAGTGTGATCAATTGTGAGCTGAAATTGATCACTTGGACTAATGAGATGGCCTTGGTACATGCCACCTTGATGGGATTGTGTTGGAATCCCCTGGCACAATTCTAACTCCATCATTTGGGGCCGTTCCGATTGAGCATGTCCCAAATTTTACATCTCCTCCCTCTCTTATTCCCACTCTTATATTTCACAGAGATCAATTTTCAGTTAAAATTTAAACACCTAAGAATAATTGTGTGTTAATTACAGAGTTCAACCACTAGTACTAGGATAAAAAAAAAATACTACCAATGATAAAGTATTACATTTTACAACAACAGTCAGCACAAGAGCTGATCGAGTCACTGTTTCTCATAGTGTCCATTTCACTTCTACAGGTTTCCCCTTTGGTGCTCAGTTAGTCATCGCCAATCAAGGGAAACAAATGATATTTGTCTCTTTGGGACTGACTTAATTCACTCAGCATGATGTTTTCCAGATTCCTCCATTTTGTTGCAAGTGACCGGATTTCATTGTTTTTGACTGCTGTATAGTATTCTGTAGAGTACATGTCCCATAATTTCCTAATCCAGTCTACTGTTGATGGGCATTTGGGTTGGTTCCAAGTCTTAGCTATTGTGAATTGAGCCGCAATAAACATTACTGTGCAGACGGCTTTTTTGTTTGCCCATTTAATTTCCTTTGGGTAAATTCCAAGGAATGGGATGGCTGGGTTGAATGGTAGGGTTATATTCAGGTTTCTGAGGAATCTCCAGACTGACTTCCATAGTGGCTTCACCAGTTTGCATTCCCACCAACAGTGGATTAGTGTCCCTTTTTCCCCACATCCTCTCCAGCATCTATTGTTGGTGGATTTCTGAATGTGAGCCATTCTCACCGGGGTGAGGTGAAACCTCATTGTGGTTTTGATTTGCATTTCCCTGATTGCTAGGGATCTTGAACATTTTTTCATGTGTCTGTTGGCCATTTGGATTTCCTCTTTTGAAAAATGTCTATTGAGGTCCTTGGCCCATCTCTTAAGTGGGTTGTTTGTTTTGATGTTGTGGAGTTTCTTAATTTCTTTGTAGATTCTGGTTATCAACCCTTTATCTGTTGCATAGTTTGCAAATATATTTTCCCATTCTGTCGGTTTCCTATTCACTTTCCTGACTGTTTCTTTTGCAGTACAGAAACTTTTCAATTTGATGCAATCCCAGTAGTTAATTTTGGTTTTCAGTGCCTGTGCTTCTGGGGTCTTTTCCAAGAAGTCTTTGCCAGTACCTATGTCTTGCAGGGTTTCTCCTATGCTCTCTAGTAATTTGATGGTGTCGGGTCGTAGGTTTAAATTTTTAATCCATGTTGAATGAATTTTTGTGTAAGGTGAAAGGTAGGGGTCTTGCTTCATGGTTCTGCACGTGGAAATCCAGTTTTCCCAGCACCATTTATTAAACAGACTGACCTTACTCCAGGGACTGGTTTTGGATCGTTGATCAAATATAAGTTGGCTGTAGGTGTTTGGATTGATTTCTGGAGTTTCTATTCTGTTCCATTGGTCTATCCATCTGTTTCTGTACCAGTACCATGCTGTTTTGATAACAACTGCCCTGTAGTATGTCCTGAAATCTGGTATTGTGATGCCTCCGGCTTTGTTTTTGTTGTACAAGATTGCTTTAGCTATTCGAGGTCTCCTGTGTCTCCATATGAATTTCAGCATCATTTTTTCCAGATCTGAGAAGATCATTTTTATTTGAAAGGCAGGCAGAGCTCTTCCATCTGCTGGTTCATTCCCCAGATATCTGCAGCATCCAGGGCTGGGCCAGGCCGAAGCCAGGAGCCCAGAGCTCCATCCAGGTCTCCCACATGGGTGGCCAGGGCTCAAGGACTCGATCTCCCATCTGCTGCCTCCCAGGGTGTACATTAGCATGAAGCTGGATGCAAACCAGGTACTCCAGTATGGGATGTGGGCATTCCAAATGGCAACTTAATTTTAACAGCAATGCCAAATGCCCACCCTTAAAAATAAGAAATTTTTAAAAATTTGAAGGCAGAGCTATAGACAGAGAAGGAGAAACAGAGAGAGAGAGAGAGAGAGATCTCATCTACTGATTCATTCCCCAAATGCCCCAAATAGCCAGGGCTGGGCCAAGCCAAAGCCAGGAACCCAGAACTTCATCCAGGACTTCCACATGGGTGGCAGGAACCCAAGCACTTGGGCCATCATCTGCTGCCTCCCAGGGAGCATTGGAAGGGTGCTGGATTGGAAGCAGAGCAGCCAGGACTTGAACCATCACTGCAATACAGGACATGGGCATCCCACGGCAGCTTAACCACTGCACCGCAACACCCATCCCACGTAAGAAATGGAGGCTGAGGGCTTCTTTGTCAACAACACCAGCTAACGAGTGCAGAATCAAGGACAGCACTAGCAAACTGCTACTCCTGCTGCAACCATGAACTCAGGCAGGGATCGTCAGCAGATGCCAACCCACTGGGAAAAGGCTCCTGGAAACAGCAGCCACGTGGCCTTGCTCTTTCATTACAGAGGAACAAAAAGCCCCTCACGGTGGAGCAATCCTGCCAGAGCCACCCCAGGCAAGAGACCCAAGGCAGCATCTTCAATGCCGGTCACTGCTCAGACCGCGTGCCTCCTGACGCGGAGGAACGGGAAGTAAAATCATTCCCCACGCCTTGAACTTGCCAAAAGTGTTCCTCCTGAGTTTAACCTTTTTTTTTTTTTTTTTGACAGGCAGAGTGGACAGTGAGAGAGAGAGAGAGACAGAGAGAAAGGTCTTCCTTTGCCGTTGGTTCACCCTCCAATGGCCGCCGCGGTCGGCGCGCTGCGGCTGGCGCACCGCGCTCGTCCGATGGCAGGAGCCAGGAGCCAGGTGCTTTTCCTGGTCTCCCCATGGGGTGCAGGGCCCAAGCACCTGGGCCATCCTCCACTGCACTCCCGGGCCACAGCAGAGGGCTGGCCTGGAAGAGGGGCAACCGGGACAGAATCCGGTGCCCCGACCGGGACTAGAACCCGGTGTGCCGGCGCGGCAAGGCGGAGGATTAGCCTGTTGAGCCACGGCGCCGGTTTAACCTTAAGGAAACAATCAAAGTATCAGGCATTCCGGAAGAAAACTGGCCGGATTTTCAGAAATGTCGACGTCACGAGAGATGGAAAGAAAAAAAGATGATGGGAGGGAGACGTGGGGAATATTCTAGATTACAGGACCCCAAGAGACACAACAGCATCAGATCTGCAAACCACTTTCCAACAGTTTGGGGAAAGTTTATAACGCGGCCACCAGTGATGAGCCACGTGAAGGAAGCAGCCGTGGCTATGGCTGATGTTTACCTTTACGGCAGACGTGACCCGTTTCGGGATGAAAGCTGGGGGAATAATGAATTCGGCATGAAAACCAAGTATTCCTGTGGATGCAGAGGCCTCTCTCATCAACAGGTGGGAATGCGGTTGGAGCAACAACAGGTAAGCGTTAACGCTCTGCTGCGGAAATCCGTCACTCAGCAACATGGGAGGAAAACGCCCTGTTAATCTATCCTGGAGCCTGGAGAAGCAGGAAAGAAAAAACTGACAGCCAGGCGCTGCCAATGAATGAAGCTCCAGCTGTCCCGCCTCGCGTAGAGAGTGTAAAATTCGGCTTTACAGATGTCGGCGTGCTGGGAAGTGGCTGGGCAGGACTTCGCTGTGTCTGCAACGATCTGCTCTCACCCAGCCCCCCGAAGCCTGCGTGGCCTTCCACGCTTGCCAAAGCTGCAGCACAGACGCTGTCTGGGCCCAAACAGGTGTGCACACAGGTGTGCTCGTGTGTGCACTAAACGTTTCTGGAAGGAATGAAAAGAACCGAGTGACAGTTTTTCTCTCTGGAGGAAAAGCAAGTCGCTAAGCTCTTAGAGTTACCTTTTATTCTTTTGTTCAGTTTGAATTTTTCCGTAAGACTATATTAACTATTCAAAAATGTTTTTAGTTAGTGGGGGGAATGGGTGGGTGGGAGGATGATGGGTGGACGGACAAGTGGGTGGATGGTGGGCAGCTAAATGGGTAGGTGGATGGATGGATGGATGGTTGGTGCATGGGTGGACAGACAGGTAGGTGAGTGGGTGGGTGGATGGATAGGTGATGGGTGGGTAGATGAACAGACAAAAAAATGAGTTTCCACACCACTCCCATTCTAGACATTGGCTCCATAATCCCTCCCCCCCGATGACAAACACACCAGTTATAAGGATCAGCTGCTCCCAAGGTACCCCTGGCTAGAGGATGCTGGCTTCGTGCCCCATTTGGGTCTTTCTTTTCTACAACACAGCTTCTCTCAGCTCTGCCTCTCCCCTGACATCAGGGGCCCTCCTTCCCATGTCCCCAGCCCCGAGACTCTTCTTGCTGCCACACACTCATAGCCAAAGGGACTTCCTGCGTCTGACTCGAACTTCCATCCACTTCATCTGCAAGGACAGCACTGACCCGGACCAATCTCCTGGACAGCAACTGCTCAGCCTCTAGCCGAGAGCAGCACCACTCCACTCCCTGGGACGTCCTCGGCCGGGCTGCCAGGGCCCCACGCTGCCTGGGGACAGCCAGGCGGCTCCTTTCCGCGTCTCTGTGGGACTGTGCTCGTCACAGCAACGTCTCTGGCCTCCCCAGGCCCCCGCCGCCCCTCTCGGGCCGCTCTGTGGGCAGTGTTTCCTGTGCTCTCGCTTCCTGCAGAGCGCTCAGACCTCTGCACACTTCCACTGCCTGATGCCACCAGGCAGTGGACGTGAGGAGCAAGTGCGGGGCAGCGGCAGCCCTCAGCGCGCTGGCGTGATCAGCACACCAGCATGGGCCGCTTCCCTCCAAATCCCTGCAGGACAGCAGGGGCCTCTGAGCTCAGGCTCAGGAGTCAAGAAGAGGGGCAGGTGCCTTGCTGGTGCCCCTCCAGAGCCTCTTCCTCCTCACCACCCCCGTCCCTAAGAATTGCTTCCTTCCAAAAGGGACCACCTCCCCCCGCCCCCAGGAAGCAGCCACGAGCAGTGGCTGTGGACACCGGGGTACAAAGGCTCTTCTCTTGCCTCAGGTAAGACCACCCGTGCACCACGGACAATCCAGAGCCCCCACGCCCACCCACTGGCTCCGGAAGTAGAGACCACAGCCTCCCCCAGCTCCATGTGGGACCGTGGGAGCACAGGGACTGCCCCTGGCCTGGTCCTCAGGAGCCATCCAGACAGCGTGGTTGCTGTTGGCTGAGCTCCTGCTGTGTACCCGACGCCGCGCAAGTCTTCATGTGTTGGCTGAACTCCACCATCACAACCATCCTACAAGGTGGGGGTGATTCTTAACCCCATTTTCCAGGGGAGGAAGTCAAGACTGAGGGAGGTAAATGCCCAGGGCTGATGGAAGCAACAACCAAGGGAGCTGGAAGGAGAGACACCCTAAGAGCGCAGGACAGTGCGGGGGCTGGTGGCTTCACACACAGGCCAGGATCCCACAACCGCACTTTCCTGAGCAAAACACCCGTCAGCCTCCAGTCTGATTTATGTCTTTCACTGCAAAAACAAAACAAAATCTCACATTCACCCACACACACACATCAAGTTGGATTACTCATTTTCTAAACGTTTTATTCATTTAATCTGTTTGAAAGGTAGAGAGACAGACATCTCCCATCTGCTGGTTCCCGTCCCACACATCCACAACATCTGGAGCTGAGCCAGCCTCCCACGTGGGTGGCAGGGACCCAAGGACTTGAGCCATCACCTGCTGCCTCCCAGCACGTGAGCAGGAAGCTGGATCAGGAGTGGTGCGGGCACTCCGATATGGGATCCGGCACCCCAAGCAGTGTCCTAGTGCCCACTAAGACTGCTTATTTCAAACAGTCCCAGACAAGACAAATCAATTTGCCATCTTGTAAATCCCCAGGCATGAACTCCACAGGCCTGGGCCCTGGTCGCATCACCCAGATTAATGACCATGTGACCGTCAATAACACTGCCTCTTGAGAAGAAACAAGACAACAGCATTGCGGTTTGGGGGTCTTAAGAACCCATGTTCCTTGAAGGACGTCCACCCCTGGGGTAGGAGAGTGAGCTCCGGGGAGTGACCGGGAGCACAGCAGGGCTTGCTCCGTCCCTGCCACCGTCCCCCCAGCGGCAGGGTTTCTGGGGAGCTGAGTGCGTGGCAGGCACTGTGCTAAGTGCTTTCCCTGCAGCCTCCCCTTTAAACCTTGCAGCCGCCGAGGTGGGCAATGTCACCACTTGACAGGTCAGGAAACTGAGGCTCAGAAAGTCTAGAAAATGCCAGAATGCTGCTGTCAGGGCCAGGCAGAGTCCAAAGCACCCCTAACGATCCCGCCTGGCTTGTCCCCGTCTTCAAAGGCGCCTCTGCCAGGGACCTCACACCAAAAGGCCTCCAGAAGCCACAGCGGTGCAGGAAACAGGTGGGACAGGGGACCCGGAAGGTGGCACTGAACCGGGTCTGAGCCCAGGCAGCAAACTCTGCATCCCCTCTGCAGAAATGAGCAGAGCCTGCTGCGATTTCCATATGAAGAGAGGAGGCTTTTATTATTTCTATCTTTTTCTGGAAGGCCCTTGGCGGATGTGTCTGCCTGCCGGTGATAAAGTGTCCTTTAATTACCAGTGTGGGGCTCAGCCTGCAAAGCCATTTTCCCCACGGTTGTCACAAGGGAATGAAAAGGATTAGCTACCCAAATGGCTCACATGTGGGGCCACAGGTGAGTGATGGTGTCGTGACCATCCTGGCCCAAACGTCTCTGTTACTGCCTCGCGTCCCTGTTACTTCCCAAAACCACGCAGGTCAGAACGAGACTCGAGAGGGTGCAGAGGGCCCAGCTGAGGGTCGGTGCGCCTGGTGTGGAATCTGCTCTGTGACCACAGATGGGCCTCGCCACCTCTCTGAGCCTCTCTGCTTCTCTGTTAGTTATCAACTGCTGCACTTAAAAACTATCCCTGCGTCAGAGGCTTGAAACAACACACATTCTTCTCTCCTGGCTTCTAGGTCAGGAATCCAGGCCCGCCTTCCCTGGCACCCCACCCAGGTCTCTTCAAGGCTGCAGTGCCAGTGTCACCTGGGAGGCCGCCATATGTGAAGCCTCAGCGGGGAGGGGTGCCACCTTGGAGCTCACCCCTGCAGCTGCTGGCGGGACTCCGCTTCTGGGGTGGGTGGGGCAGGAGGAGGGCCCTCCTTGCCGACACCTGTCGGGTGCCCTCGCTTTCTGGCCATGTGGGTCTCTCCTGCTCATTCTCCCCACGCAGCCAGAGAAAGGCCAGAGAGAGTGTGCCGGGCAAGAATGGCACTCACATGGTGCCGGTGACATGGGGCTTGGTGACCGAACCCCAGCAGGGACATCTCAGAACAGTGCCCACACGCAGGACAGGGGATGACATGAGAACACAAACCCAGGCAGGCGGGGATCGCCACAGGCCACGTTGGGAGGTGCCCACTCCAGTGGTCTCCATCCCATGCAGACAACACAAGGATCATCAGAGAACTGGACGGCCAGCAGGCTACACACTGTGTGACACCGGGGAACACCCAGCGTGGCTCTGACTTCCTGGGACCAGGTTTTGTAAGTGTTACATCAGCACCCTGCTCTCAGCTCTGGAAGGTTTCTTCCTAATCAGCCATCTGCCCCTGTGGAGTGCTTACAGCACGATGCTGACCGCAGAGGCAGCTCTGGGGACACCAAGTGCTGCGAACTCTGGGGACCTCTCACCCCCAGCTCTGACAACTTCTCCCCGGGGTAGTGTTGCCCGGTGGCAGGTACCTGCTCCCTCACCCCAGCACTGAGGACCCCTGCCTGCTCTGCTCCTCGGTTGCTGGCTGCTTCTCCTCCCCTCTTTGTCACAACAGGGTGATCTTTGCCAGGTTCCTCCTCTAGCTGCTGCTTCTACAAATGACAGGACAGTTCCCCTCCTCCTGCGAAGCAGTCAGCAGCCCCACTCAGAGTGACATGACCATGGAGACAAGAATGCAGACCGCGCACCTGCTGGAGGGCGCCGCACGCTCACTGAGAAGGCGTCAGCCTCGCTGCAGACAGAGAGAAAGAACCTTCCATGTGGTCTTTGGCCACAGGACAAAGCCCAGGGCTCAGGTGGTCAGCATGGCAGAAGACCTGGACCTGGCTCGGCCACTTGACAGCGCCATGACTTGGGGCGGGTGGCTCAGCCTCTCTGCATCCGTTCTCCCTCTACAAAAGGTCCATTTCCAGAATGTCTGCCTTGCAGGGCTTGTGTGGGGATCCAAAAAGGTCACACAAGCACAGCACCTAGAACAGGCTCAGGAAACCGCAGCTGCTGCTTATTAAATGTGGGTAGGAGTATGCACAGCAGGCTTCCTGGAAGAGGCGGGACTGAGACAGGAGCAAGTGGATGGATGGGGCCAGTGAGCAGATGCTACTGAAGGCAGGATGGCTGGGAGACACTGCACACGGAGGGCAGGATGGCTGGGAGACGCTGCACACGGAGGGCAGGACGGCTGGGAGACGCTGCACACGGAGGGCAGGATGGCTGGGAGATGATGCACACGGAGGGCAGGATGGCTGGGAGAAGCTGCAGACTGCATGGTTACCATAAATCTCAGAAACGAGATGGGTCTGCATGGGCTGACACACCCGCGTTTTACAGGAGGAGGTTCAGGCAGAATGGGGGCAGCACGATGCCACCTGGGGCTGAACGTCATCACTCACACACATACTCGCTGTGAATTCAGCCACCTGGGAGCAGACTCCAGACCCCACACCAGCCATCACCATGATGGCTGGGCTGGGGCAGGGCCAGGGAGCCCCACAGCTACTCTGTCCAGCAGAGGGACACAAAGAGCCCCTGCCCAGGGTCAACGCCTGCAGCTGCCTGGCACCTGTGTCTCTCCAGTGCTGAAAAGAAACAGCAGCACACCGGCCCCGTGAGTCGCTAGGGTTGCCCAGTGAGTGCCGACATAATCGCAGAAATCCCTGGCCAGGCTATTGCTGGTGCTCTCGTGTGCCTGAGTCCCCAGAAGTCGGAAGAACAAAGAGGGCTGAAGCTTCGCTCTGCCAGAGGCAGATGAGGTGGGGCCCCAAAGCCAGGCCTGCAGACTAGGCTCCTCCCAGTGAGGAGTGACTCAGGTCACTCACGATGCCCCTGGGCCCTGACCGACCACGCCCATTCCTCTCCCTTGCTGTGCTCACTCACCTCGCCAGAGCCTCCCCAGGTGACGCGTGTGCATCCTGCCTCTCCCCCACGTCCCAGCTGCAGGGCCCGAGCTTCCCTGTTGAACCCAGGCTAACGAGGGTGTTGTCTGGGGCAGCAGACCCAGAGAGAGCCCCCGGCAGGGTCGAGTCAACACGAGCGTGGCTCTTGTGAGAGAACAAAGATGGCTTCCAATGGGGGCCCTGGTCCTGCCCAGTGGGGACAGCTGTCTACTCCACAACGTATTCCGAAGCTAGGGACCAGGCAAGGGTGCCAGAGTGACAAACTAAGCAGCAGGTACCATTCAGTGAGATAGGACCTTGGCCTCCAGAGTTCAGGCTCCCCTGGAAAAACACGGGCTCCAACAGCGCTGGGCAGGACCCTGTCACAGCAGCTTCCTCCCACCCCTCTCCCCCATAGGCGGCCCCCACTCTGGCCCGGCCAGACTCTTAGCACAATCCCTGTCCCTTCCAGGAGCATTCCAGTAAGACAGGCAGAAATGACCCACGCACCCACCTGCACCCCAGACTGGAGGTCAGCTGGACAAACATGCAGAGTGCACGAAGCAGGTGCACAGGCAGCAGCTGAGGGCAGAGGCAGGGCACAGCCAGCCAGTCCAGGAGTCTTCCCACACAACAGGACGACGGCGTGCCACCTCAAAGGATGGACAAGATTGACAGGGGAGTGCCCAGGAGGGAGCATGACAAGGACAAAGGCAAAGTAATAAAAAATTAAGAAGTGAGGCTGAGCCTGGAGAACAGCGTCTGTGTTCAATCAGCCGCTCGTGCCAAAGACAGGAGGGAGGGCAGTCGGAGGACACTGGATGTGGAGCAGGGAGCAGACCTGTCTTTCCAAAAGAAACCCAGGGCGACAGGGCCAGAGCTGCCGCCTGAGGCTCCGCCAGCACCCTGTGGGGCGGGGGCGCTGGCAGGGAAGAGACTGCAATGCTCTGTAACTCTGTAACGGAGGCAGAGGACGCTGTAACAACAGAGGCACAGGGACATCTCGTCAACCCAGACCTGAGCTGGGAGGTCCACCCCGGGCAGGAGCCGACGCCTCCCCCTGCCCTGACTCCCCAGGGCCAGAGCATTCTGATGGCCCATCTCCTCACTACGCCAGACCTCGAAGAAGCTGCAGGCCGGCGGCTGGATGAACGTCTTTGCATGAGCGCAAGCCATCCCTGGCCTAGACGGTTCCAAAGGAAACTCCATCAGCCTTTGCCAATGGAAGATTCCTCCTACACGAGAGCCAGTGTGTCCCTAGTCCGTAGCCATAAAGAAAACTCCTGTTTTCTACCATATTCAAGCCACAGTAACCATCGCCTACCACCTGCCTGCACTGGCAGGGAGTTCAGTCAGTTCCTAGGGCCCCCAACATCGCTTTTTAAATTATTATTGTAGGGACTGACATTGTGGTGTAGCGCATTAATGACACCCTGTGTCAGACTACCAGGACCAACGCTGTTCCCTGCTAATGTGACCAGGAAGCAGCAGGAGCCAACCCAAGCACCTGGGCCCCCGCCAGCTATGTAGGCAACTCAGGGGGAACTCCTGGCTCCCCGCTTTGGACTGGCCCAGCCCTGGCTGGTGCAGCCATTTGGGCAGTGAACCCCCCCATCTCTGTCACTCAGTCTGTCAATACTTTTTTAAAAATACTGTTATGTAAAATACACACAAAACTACTGCCCTATCCTTCTGAAGTGTGCAGTTCCATAGCGCTAAGTGCCTTCCTGCTGTCCTGCAACCGACACCCAGGTTCGTCCCATCTTAGCGAGCAGAACTGCCACACCCCACCACTAAGCCTCCCCTCCTCCCTCCCTCCAGCCCCTGGCAACCACCCACCCACCCTCTCCGCAAATCTGACCACCTCCTATAAATGGAGTCCCGCAGTATTTGTTCTCTTGCGTCTGGCTTCTTTCACTTAATACAATATGCTCAAGGTTCGTCCGTGTGGAACTCCCCTTGTTGGTAAAGCTGAATACTACTCCACTGTATGTACATATGATGTTCCTTCACCTGGCCACGGTCCCTTGGGTCTCTTCTCCCGCAGCTACCGTGAGAGGTGCTGCTATGAACGTGGGTGCTCAAACCCCTCTGTGAGCCTCGCCCTGCCTCAGGCCCTTGGGTGTGAACACAGACCTGTGGCATCACGTGGTCATCCTAGGCTCAGCTCTGGAGGACCTGCTCACGTGCCACGCCCATTTCTCCACGACCCCACCACAGGACGCCTGTTCTCTGCTTGTTTCTGTGGCAGCCACGCTGATGGGCGTGAGGTGCTGGCTCATGGCTGGGGCCTGCCAGTCTCTAGTGAGCAGTGTCGTGGGCATCGTCTCACATGCTTGTTGGCTACTTTATATCCCCTGGAGAAGGGTCCACTCAAGTTCTTTGCCCACTGTTTAATCAGCTTTTTGTGTTGTTGCTGAGTTGTAGGACTATTAATCCCTGATGTGGTAGATATGATTTTACAAATATTTTCTTGTATTCTTTCTTTCTTTTTCAAATTTTATTTATTTTTACTTAATTGAGAGGCAGGGGGAGAGAGAGAGAGAGAGAGAGAGAAAAAGAGAGAGAGAGAGAGAGATGCCTCCCATAAACAACCCACAACATCTAGGCTGGGTCAGGCTGAAACCAGGAGCCAAGAACGCAATCTGGGTCTCCCACGTGGGTGGAAGGGACCCAACTACTTACGCCATCACCTGCTGCTTCCCAGGGTGCATGTCAGCAGGAAGCTGGATTTGGGAGCAGAGCCAGGACTTGAATCCAGCCACTGATTCGGGATGTGGGCGCCCCACTCCGCATCCTTACAGACCACTGCCCCAAACTGCTCATCTTGGCCCTGAACCTTGCTTATCCCCAAGACTACTCTTTTCTGGAAGTTGCACCTGGTGCCGAGCCCCTCCTCCCGCCACAGGCCCTCCCCAGGACAGCGTCTCTTCCTTCCAGACCGGACTCCTTCCTTCTGCAGCTTCAACCGCCATCACCGAACAAGCCAGAGCTGCGGCCTCCCTGCAGGCTGGGGAAGCCAGGCTTACTCAGGGGCAACTAACCTACCGCAGAGACTCTTAGAGCTGCAAGGGGGGAGTGGCAGAGAGACTCTTAGAGCTGCAGGGGGTAGGAGGGAGAGGCAGAGAGACTCTTAGAGCTGGGGGGGGGAGTGGCAGAGAGACTCAGAGCTGCGGGGGGGGGGGGGGGTGAAGCGAGGCGGGTGACCTCTTTGTCAACAATTTGAAGAGTGTTAGAATCTTGAGCTAAATGTTATGGGAAACTGCAGCACACAGGGCTTTCCAGAACAAGTAACAGAAAACAGGGTATACCTCTTGCTAGGCGGGTGGCTCAGTATCCGCCTACAAGTTAAGCAAGCGTGAATCTCGAATGCAGAGCACAGGTGACTGCTGAAGGAGGCCGGACCCCTAGGCTCACGGGAAGTGCCTTAGGGACTGTGACAGAGGAAGTTCCTGTCAACTTAATAAAGGGGGGAAAATATCACGAACCAGAAACCCACACGACACTCACCAGAGATTTTCCTCCAAGGCTGATGAGCCAGTGAAGAGTAACTACAGGTAACAACGACATTATTTATGTCTAACTTCTGCGTCAAGGCCCACTGTGACATTTAGGACTCTTTGGGGGCTTCTAAGTGATAACTTTTTTAGCGAGTATTATGATTCTCCCTCAAGTTTCGCTGAGTGCGGCACAGGCACGGTTGTGCCATGTGGGATGGTTTGAGGTGGCACACAATGACTTCTTTGTCTTAATTTAAAGGCACTGGAGAGTCTTTGCTGGCATTTATATTTTACAGTTTTTTATGCCAACTGATATAGATTTTGTGTTCATTACAGTGATATAAAGCTTGTTTTTAAAGTAAGTGCACTTAATCAAAAAGAATAAGTTGGCTTTAAGAAAAACTTTAAGTCAATGCTAGTCCAGGGATTGTACTCTGGCATGGATACTGGGACCTCGTGGACAACACCCCTCTGGTTCTATTCTTTCCGAATAATTTCCCATTACTTGCAGGGTCTCTGCAGGAGACCCTAACACACATTTGTCAGATAATTGAGGGAATAATCAATAGAAATAACTTCCTATAAGGCCGACAATATCTCCCCTGATGAACTCAGGTTATAAGGGTCCTAACAGAAACAGCTACGTGGATCACTGAGTATTAATTATATGCTGGGCACTTCATCAAATGCATTACTCTGTCACCTCATTAAATTGCCAGACCTTTATACAGTATTTATTCTATCCTTCCACAAAAGCAAGACACACAGGGAAGTGAAGTCTCCTGCTAAACACATCAGGTAAGGTTATATTCAAAGGCTACTTATGGCTTAACAAGAAGCCGCAGCGTGTAGTTCCAGGATTCACTCAGCGACCACCAAGGACAAGCATCTCTCTAATTCTCCTGTCTCTTAATCCTGTCTCTGTAATTGTCCTGTCTTTTGGTTGCAAAATGGCTGCCACAGCCCCACACACCTCATGCTCACATGGGAGCCTCAAGCAGGAAAGCTACAGGGGCTAACACAGCCAGCTCTTCTCTCCACAATGCCCCACCTCGCATCAACCTGTTTCCCAAAAAGCTCCAACACATTTCCCCTTATATATCACCGGCCAGAACTGTCCCACAGAGCACCCTTAGCTGCAAGGGAGGCCAGTACCACACAGGAGGATATGGACCTGGTAGGAGGAGACCAATCAAGCTTATCTCTGTGGCTGGTGAAAGACCAGCTCTTTGAAGTATGAGGTACCTTAGGGAACAAACAGAGAGAGGAAGATACACTCAGGACAGGGTGAGACAAAAACAGGCTCATGGAGGCCTGTGAGTATGTAACTGGATACATCCATTGCAGGCTGATTTTTAAGTTGATAAGTTTGTTACAAATATCCAAACGGCCCCAGGCAGAGCTTCTCAGCCCCCCACCCTGACACCTGGGGCAGGGTGATTCTGTGCTTTGTTGGGGGCCACTCTGGGCACTACAGCACGTGGGGCAGCTTCCCTGGTCTTGGCACGCCCACCTGCTGTGACAACACAAGTCATCGCTAGATCAATGTCCCCAGGGAACAAAATCACACCCCCCCCCCCAGTTGTTGTACAACTGTCCAGGGATAATGCAGTGGGTGCCCAGGCTCAGAGAAGACGCCTGAGCCCCATAAGGGGACAGAAGCAAGGGCACGCCTGGGGCTCTGGTGCTGCCAGGCCTTGGCACACCATGGCAGTTGCTGGGGAGCACAAAGAGCCCATTACTGTCAGACTGAACTTCCCACCACTCTGGGGAGAAAATCCACATGTGTCCTGACTCCCAGGGAGGCTGCATCCTGATAAATCCATCATAAGTCCTAAGTAAGTGGAAAATACTTCTAATGCAGCTGACACAGCACATCGCCGCTCGGCCCAGTGTGCCTTCAACGTGCTCAGAGCACCTCTGCGAGCCTACCGCTGGGCAAACTCACCTAACCAAGGGAGACGGTCACAGGAGGCTGAAAGTGAAGGCAGGATGGCCGTGCGTGTGTGCTCTCGCACCTGGGAGCCACGGCGAGCTGGGTGCTCCTTCCGCTGGATGCCACTGACTTGATAAGATTGTCTCATTTATGCACTACTGGAGAGGCAGACAGAGTTCTCTTCTCACCTACTGCTGCACCACCCCCAGAGGGGTACAGCAGCGGGGGCTGGCCAGGGCTGACACCAGGAGACAGAAACTCCATCTGGGTCTCCCACCTGGGTGGCAAGGATCCGGCCACTTGAGCCATTGCCTGCCCCTCCCAGGGTGCCCAGCAGCAAGACGCTGGAATCTGGAGCCAAGCCAGGGCTCGGACCCAGGTACTCCTCCAGGATGTGGGTGTCCCAACTGGCAGCTCAGCCACCAAGCCAGACGTCTGACCAGCACACCCCATGGCCACGTCCACGTCCACGTCCACGACTGGCACCCGCCACCAAGGGAGCCCTGAGAAGTCGAGGTGAGAGGGGTGCTCGCTGGCCAGGTGTGGGCAGCACAGCCGACCCCCGGGAAGGCGTCCCAGCCCTCTGACATCCCCGCCTCCCTCCCGTGCGCAGGAGTGCTTGCATCAGCGTGCGGTCATTCAGCTCACTGCGAGGCTGACCAGGGCAGACAAGCAGCAGTGCCTGCAGCCAGATCAAGACCTGGGTTTGAAGCAGCAAGGTGGTGTAGGCCCGATGGGGATGAGTCTGGGCTGGGAATATTACATCCATCAAACGGAAGGAAGGAATGTGGGTGCACGTACATGGGGCGGGGGGGGGGGGGCTGTTCTTCCTTTTTGTCAAGGATCTAAAAAGTTTGGGAAACTTGTGCTAAATTCTGCAGGAAATTGCAGTATCCAGGCTGTTCCGGCCCAAGAAAGAAAAGCATTTAGAAGCCTGGACCCACACAGGCGGTTCAGTAACACCTATGTCAGAAAGTTCACAACCTGTGGAAGTCACTGCGGCTGGAAGGCACTGCTATTTCTATGTTTATTATTAGCGACTGCAGTGATGGGGATCACTCATGGGGCCATGATGCCGGGAAAGGGACTTGGGGATCCTGCCCCTGGAGCCTTCTTTGTCTCCCTTTGGGGTTCGTGGCCAGCCTGGGCCATCTGCCACCATTTCAGGGGCAGCCCCTGATCTGTTCTGTGTGAGTTAATTCAGCCCGAGGGTCTCCAGGCCTCATGATGGGGGCCTCTTAGCAGATCTCGGGGCCTCCTCCAGGTCTTCAGGGAGTTTGGAGCCTGGCAGAGCGTGCAGAGGAGCTGAGGAGCGGGTGGGAGCTCCCAGCCAGCCCCACCCCGCCCACCGTCAGGTGCACCCTGCCCGGTGCCACCCAGGCAGGTGCAGGGAGACCCACAACCCGAGGCCCGAGCGTGGCTGGTGCTCTACTGTCAGCATTTCTGGAACAGGAGGCTCCACATTTTCATTTTGCACCTGGTCCTGCCGATCTGACACCCACCCAACGCCACAAGCAACCAACGTCCTTGGAGAGGCACAGGTCGGTCCCCTGGCCTCCCAGCAAAGTCTTGGCTGTGGCCAAGGCACCGGCAGGCCGAGAGGCAGGGTGGCAGACGTCAGGCCACTGCCTCACGGCTGGGCGAGACTAAGAAGAGAGCGGCACTGCCTCATGGGGTCCTATCAAGAACACGGGAGACACAGTGGAAAACCGCGCAGCACCAGGCCTCACGCACCTCAGAAGCGCGATCACCAATCCCAACCACTGACCCAGCTATAGCTGCTAGGCCTTCTACACCTCGCAAGCATAATTTCAGTTTCATTTCAAGACACCTCTGCCGTGAGTCCGACAACCTCATTTTCTGCGAAGCTTTTGAGATATGGATCTGCTGAACCACCCACCCAAGCCCTCAGAGCTAGGCTTTGGCAGAGCCAAGATTCGAACCCAGGGCCACCGGGCTTTAAGTCAAGCATCTTTCCGCCACGGTATGCGCCCTCTGTGCCCTCCTGGCAACTCCCGATCCCCAAATGCCAAGAGCTGGCTGAGGCTCCGGGACGCAGACCAGCTGCGTGACAAGGAGCGGGAGTGGGAGAGGGAACGGTGGCCAAAGCGGTGGCCAGGAAGCTGGCCCGGCTGCCCCTCCGCAGCGATCCCGATGCGCTGTGCGTACAGAGCCACCCACGGCTCCGACCCGCTGTCACCCTGATGGAAGAGACGCTCTCAGCGGACGGTCGCTGCCCACGCCTGGCGAGGTGTGGCGCTGCGGTCTGAGGCAGCGGCAGCCACCAGGGCACCGAGAGCCGCACCTCCGGGGGCGCAGCTTCTCCCGGGAATCTGCACTCGCTCATTGATTAACTCAACTGATGTCATTAATTCAGGAAAGATGCCACTGAACGGCTCACAAGGAAGAAACGCGCATGTCTGCCAGCCACGCAAGATGTTGAACTTCGCTCAGAACGGGGGAAACGTGAACTAAACCACACGGGGAAGCCACCTGCCCCCGTGGGACTGGATACGAGCTGGAGGTCTGAGGGCACACGCCGGTGAGACTGTGGGGAAGGCAACTCTCGTGTGTTAGCGGGGGTGACACACACGGTGCCACCTCCGGGCAGGACGGTGACAAGAGCCGCAAAGTCACACGCGAGTTATCCCGCTTACAAGAACCTGTGTATCCCAAAAACGCACTGGCAAAAATGTGACGGCCGATGCCCACCCTTCACCACGAGGGGACTGGAGAGTAAACATGGCACTGGGCCGGCGCCGTGGCCGAGCGGTAAGGCCACCGCCTGCAGTGCCAGCATCCCATGTGGGCACCAGTTCAAGTCCCGGCTGCTCCACTTCCCAGCCAGCTCCCAGCTGTGGCCTGGGAAAGCAGCAGAGGATGGCCCACGTCCATGGGCCCCTGCACCCACGTGGGAGACCAGGATGGAGCTCCTGGCTCCTGGCTTCTGATCGGCTCAGCTCTGGCCATTGCAGCCATCTGGGGAGTGAACCAGCGGGTGGAAGACTCTCTCTCTCTCTCTCTCTCTGCCTTTCAAATAAACAAGTACATCTTAAAATAATAATGATAACACAACACGGCACTGCCCCGCGGTGGGATCCTCTACAGCTGTGGGCAGCAACAAGGATCAGGTCCAGGCCCTGTGCAACGACCCCCAGGAAGAGAAACGCGCAGAACGCTACTGGGCCACGAGGGGTACAGAACTGCATTTACGCATTTCACGCTCTAGTCACCTGGCGTGGATCCAGACTGTACTTTTGAAGGTAAGCGACAAACGTAAAGAAAGGTTACAGAGGACAGACGGGAAGTGGGATGGCTCCACCAACGCCAGGCCTGCTCCTGGGTTTCATCAGAGGGAGAGCGAGCGCGCGCCCAGACGCCCACAGCGGCCGGGCCGCCACCCAGCAGGTGCACGCGGGCTCAGGGCGGGAATCACCCAGGGGTCCCCGCACGGGGCCACACGCCAGGCTTCGACGCCCTTGTCCTCAGCGTGGCAACGCCGCAAAAACTTACTCTGTGGGCTCCGAGGGCCGAAGTCCAGGGCGGGTCTCGCGGGCTGGAGGCCCTGCAGCCGTCCGCATCCGCCTCCCGCCACCCGAGGACACCCGTGAGGCGCTTCCCGCGGGGAAGGCGGGTGCGGGCCGGCGCCCACAGCGCCACTCAACCTCTCGCGAGACCACGCTCCGAGGGCACGCCCCCAACGACCCAGGCCCGCCCCCAGGCCCACTCGCAGCCAATCGGCCGTCAGCAGTAAGCCGTCGGCGCCCAATCCTACTCCAGCGCGCGCGGGCGGCGACTCCCTCGCTGGCTTTTGCCGCTGCCCGAGGCCGCCTGCGTTCCTTGGGTTGGGGCTCCATCCCCGGCCTCCACGCACCTGGGCTGTGCGGGGAACTTTCCCGTCTGCAGATCCCCCTGCGAGCCGCCGGTCGTGGGGTTGGAATGCGGACGTCTTCGAGAGACCCTCACCCAGGAGCCACACAATGTCTGAGGAAATTCCAGCCAAAGCCGTGTTTTCTTTTAGGATTTAATTATTTGAGGCGTAGAGTTACAGAGAGAGGGCGACAGAGAGGAGGAGAGCGAGGTCTTCCATCCGCTGGTTCACCCCCTGTCACAGCAGGGATCCAGGAGGACGTCTCGGGTGGGGGTGGGGGACTTCAGAGAACAGCGAACGACCGACCGCTGTGGAAAGATCCAGAGAGAACTGTGAGGGCAAAAGACCTTCCCCCATCCAGTGAAGCCGGCCAGGGCGGTGTGCGGGACGCGGCGGAGCTGATGCAAGGCTGCGCAGGCGGGCAGGGGCCCCACAGACCCCCGGAAGGGAAGGTGTGTTGGTTCTCGGTGCCACGGGAAGCCACGGAGGACTTTGAGGAGGCAGGTGACGTGATCTGGCCTTGGTTCTCCAAAGATCGCTTCCGGCCACAGGCAGGAGAATGGCCTGCGGAGCCCAGGACCCCTCCAGGCAGGACACGGAGGCCGCCTGGCTCAGGACGGGGACGGCGGGGTGAGAACGGGGTGCGAGGCTCGCTCTGAAGGGAGAACCAGTCTGTCTAGGCTGGGAACTGTGGGTGATGCTGAGGTGGGGAGCAAGCGTGGCCCGGGCGGGGGGCGGGATGGAGGGGCAGGCGTCATGGTGCTTTGAGATCTGTGAGCACAGCTGCGGAGCAGACAGAGTGCAAATCAGCGCCGTAGGGCCGAACACAGGGCTAGTCCACACAGAGGCGTCCAAGACTTGGGACGGAACCTGATTGGTGACAGGCAAGGGAGGAGCCCGGGGTGGAGGCACAGAAGGCCAGGAGGAGTGGTGGGAGAGGCGACGGGAAGCCAGGAGCACCTGCACCCCCAGAGTCAACAAGAGCCTCAGCTGGCCGCCCACCCGCAACAGCACGGATTCCTGTGTCTGACCCCTCCACGTGCCGAAGCGTGTCCACACGGCACTTCTGCTCAGTCAGCGCCCAGCAAATTCCCCCAGGTCAACACCTGTCCTCAGCTGGGATTCCTATTCCCGGGGCCTGGTACGTGGCAGGTGGAGCCACCAGCAACAGTGGCCCTGCGGGGTGGCACCCAGCACAGAGCTCCCACACCTGCCCAGTTCTCAGCCAGTGCCCAGGAACTGCACGCCTACCGGGGGCACCTGTGCTCCCAGGGGACCTTCATGGTCAGTTTCCATCCCAATCTCATGCGTCTGTCACTGCATGGGAGTGGGTGCTGCTGGCATCCAGTAGGCAGAGGCTCAACCTCTGGTCCTGAGGCTGGAGAACCCTGCCCTGGAAACCCAAGGCGTCAGATATGCAAGGAAGACCTCAAGTCCCAGAACGCATCTCTCAGCTTACTGATGGGTAAACCAAGGCCCAGGAGAGGAAGTGACTTGTCCCAGGACATGGACCATGGGAGTGGCAGGCAGGGACCAATGTTCGTTCCTCCTCTGCCCCAGCCAGCACTTTGGTCACTAAGCCACAGGACCTGTTGCTAAAACCAAGAAGGGATTCAAAGCTGTGGGACGAAGAAGTGGCCTCTTCCCCACCCCCCAGAATAAGCAGGAGCTTGACTTGGGGCCAGAGCCAGAGGCTGAGAGCAGGCAGCGGCAGCCAGCTCGGAACCGGTCCGAGGCCCCGAGCTTGGCACCTTGTGCGGGACTTGGCCTACGAATGCGAGATCATGGCAATTAGTCGTGTGGGGCCACCAGCTGACTTCACACTGGGCTGGTGGCCCAGGTCCATAAAGAGACGTGCCCTGTGCAGCTAAACGCCTTGGCAAGCATGGGCACCACTCTCTGCGCCCCTAGGAGCGGGGCCACAGGGCCTCAGCCGGGCAGTATGTGGTCCCTGCCACAGAAGAGGACGCACGAGCACCCAGACTGCCCTTCTCACACTCTTCCTACGGCTTCCCAGGGGGGCTGGTGGCCCTCAAGGCTGCTGGAGTAAGGGAGGGAGGAGGGGAGAACCCACGGGCACTTGAGGCACTGAATGAGCTGGGGTCAAGATCTTGTCCATAGGCCCAGGCCAAAACTGGGTGTCTTGATGAGTAACCCAACTGCTACCACACCTGAGGTCTTAAGGAACTTGTGGAGTTCCCCATCAATTTTTAACTTTTAAGGATGTGTTTATTTATTTGAAAAGCAGAGTGACAGAGGAGAGGGAGAGATAGATCCTCCATCTGCTGCTTCACCCCCCGATGGGTGCCACAGCCAAGTCTTGCCAAAGCCGAGTAAGAACCCAGGTCTCCCACATGGGCGCAGGGGCCCAAGCACTTGGGCCACCTTTTGCTGCTTTCTCAGGCCATTGGCAGGGAGCAGGATCAGAAGCAGAGAGCTGAGACTCTAAGAGCGCTCTGATATGGGATGCTGGCATCACTGGAAGCCGCTGTACCCGCTGAGCCACAGGGCCAGACCCCTGTCAGGAACCAGTTCAGGGACAGGCTGGACTGAAAGCATCCATTGCCCCCAGGTCCTCCTGGAGACCCCCAACTCATTCCGCGTATAGACTCCGAATTCCTGAATCAACAATGGAAGCATGAACTCGTGGCTGAGCCTAACCAATGAGCCATCTTGTCCAAGACTGTGCCATTCACAAAGCATTTCCACCCTGAACCGGAGCAAATCCTTCCAGCCACACAGAGTGAGAAGCTCAGGCCCTCCTGCAAATCAGCACCGGGCCGAGGGCACAGCAACTCGCCCAAAGCCTCACGGCAGGTGCATGGCCTTGCTGAAACCCAAACTCACCTCGCCCAGCCCCTGGGTTGCCTCTTGCCCACGGTCACAGCCCCAGCGCTCTTCAACAAAACCCCAGGGCTCCAGGGACCACTGGAGTTCCTCCAGCCAAACAGCTTTCTCCTTCTCGTTGGCCTTGGAAGCTGATTTGTGCCTGCCTCCATCTCCCACGTAGGCCAGGCCAATGAGGAGCCTTGGCTAGATCAGAGGGAGGGAGTGGGGGGAGGGAAGGAAGGGGGGAGGAGGGCCTGAGTTGGGCTGCCTGGGCTCCTCAGCTGGATACCCTGGTCCTCTCAGGATAGCGCTCTCTCTCTCTCTCTCTCTCTCTCTCTCTGTGTGTGTGTGTGTGTGTGTGTGGTGTGTGTGTGCCTGCTCTCTGCATTCCAATAATTTTTTCCTCCCCTCATCACTTCCAGCTGAAGGTTAGTAACCACCAACCCAAATATACAATGTAGCAGGTGAGAATGAGAAGCCAAGGACATGAAGGGAACAAGGACAGGAGAGGGAGGGACTGTACAACTTTAAATAGGGCCTTGTCAGTCTCCCAGGTGACATTTGAGCAAAGACCTACCGTGAAGGATCCAGCCCTGAAGCTGTCTCGGGGAAAAACTTTCCAGAACAACAGGAACAGCAAGGACAAAGCCCTGACATGAAGGGGAGCCCGGGACGTGGCAGCAACAAGAGTTGTGGGGGGGGGGGGGGGGCGGGGGGCAGGGTGTGGACAGGTTGACTGATGCAGAGTAGATTTGTGGGAATGCAACCAGGTAGGAGCCAAACAGGAGGACAGGGTGAGGAGGAGGCCGGCACAGCACAGTGAGGCCTTACTGGTGGGAAGAAGACATGGGGACGCGCTGCGTGGAGAAGGGATGGTGACAGGGATGGTGCCCTTCAGGAAGTATTGGGCAGTGGTATTGGCACAGTGGTAAGGGCGTCCAGCATCAAATCCCAGCTGCTCCACTTCTAATTCAGCTCCCTGCTAACGCGCCTGGGGCCAGCAGCAGGTGGCGGCCCAAGTACCTGGGTCTCCGCCCCGATCTGGGGGACTCAGATTGAGTTCTGGGCTTGCAGTTTTGGCCTGGCCCAGCCTTGTCTGTTGTTGGCATTTGGGAAGTGGCCCATTTGATGGAAGTGCTATCTCTCTCTCTCTCTCTCTCTCTCTCTCTCTCTCTCTCTCTCGTGATGGCAGTGCACTGGACGCCCCTAGCTGCCACGCGGTGTCACAGCTCAGCGGTGCTGCACTTGACATAGCATTGAGTCTTTGCCTCGCTCGTGACTACAGGGGGAGGACAGGCCTGCATGGCGCTAGCTCTGAGAAGATCCGGAATTCGAGTGTGGTTTCTACAATCACAGAGTAGAAACACGAACTCAAGCCATTGCATGGTTACTGAGCACCCCTTGTGAAAGACAGGGGCGCTCTCTGGCCTCATGGCACTTGCAGTCTGGGGGTGATGGGGGGGAGGAAGAGTGTAGAATAAACTGTAACAGGAAATCACGTCAGGGACCAATCAGCTCTGAGGACAAGGACAAGGACAAGGAGGGTGACGGCACTTGGAACTCGGCACTCGTTGGGGCAGGGTTGACCCATTGCTTCCAGTAAGAGCTGCAGTTCAAGTCCCGGCTGTTCCACTTCCCATCCAGCTCCCCGCGAACGCCCCTGGGAAAACAGCGGAGGATGGCCCCAGGGCGTGGGTCCCTGCCACCCCTGTGGGAGACCCAGGTGGACTTCCAGGCCCCTGGCTTTGACCTGGCCCAGCCCTGGCTATTGTAGCCATCTGGGGATGGAAGATCTCTTTCTCTTTGTCTCTCTGTCTCTCTGTCTCTCTGTCTCTGTGTGTATGTGTGTGTGTGAGACTCTGCCTTTTGAATAAAAATAAACAAATCTTTAAAAAGAAAGGAAAAGGAGGATGAGAGAGAATGTACAAGACAGTGACTGCCGAGGTGGGAGTGGGGGGCACACCGTGGAGAGCGGCGACTGGGGCAGCTCTCTGAGGAGGAAACTTGTAGGCTGAGACCCTGTCTGAGGGGGAGAAGGAGCCGCCTAGTGAGAGACTGGGGGGATGGACGTGGGGAGGGGTCCCCCGGAGCTTGGTTGTCTAAGATTCTGAAGGAAACCTGATCTAAGGGAAAGGGCAGGCCCAGCAGCCAGCAGTTTTCAGTCCTGCCTCTGTCCCTCACTTGCTGTGCAACCAGCCAAAAAGTGCCTCGCCCCCTCTGGGCTTCATTTCATGAACTGAATACTGAGGGCTCTTCTGACAACCAGGCCCTAGCAGCTGTTCCGCCACTCCGGGGGCATTTGGCAGGACGACTGCAAAGGCCAGGCCAAGCTGTCTCAAAGCTTTAAGCAAAAGGACAAATGGCCGAGAAGCAGAGTCCATCAGGGCCCTGCCCTCCAGGGCTGGGCCGAGGCCGGGGAGAGCTGCTGCGAAATGAAGACATTCAGCTGTCTCCTTCCCCTCTCTGCAGGAACAAAACAAGGTGGCAAACGCCCAGAGAACTCGCTCAGCTGTCGGCAGCGCTCCGACTGGCTGCAGCCTCGGAAATAAATGGTCCCGTCAGCTGCCGAGGAGGGTGAGCTCGGGATTTCAGATGGAAATGAAATAAGAGGGAACACAGCCCAGAAGCAATGCAAAGGAACACGAGGGGACCGAAATCTTCCACTGCAGCAAGACAGACGCTCCGAGTGCTGCAATGAGGCGCTGACCTCCGAGAAGGGGACGCGGGAATGAGCTCATGCCTGGGAGCCGGCTGCCGGGCCCTGCGCTCCTGCGAGCCGCGGGATCCGGGGGGGTCCTGGCCCCAGCTGGCAGGCCCTCTGTTTTCTTGTCTTCCTCACCCCCATCCCATCCCCCACTTGTGCTACAGCCTCACACTCCCGTGGGATCCAACAGCCCGCAGTCACAGACCCGCAGGCCGGCTCGCTCCACCCCGTCCCAAGGACAGACGGCCTCAAGCCCGACATGAGACTCCCCGCGGGAGGGGCCGGTGACGATCGCAGGGGGCAAGGCAGGCAGAGAAGCAGGCAGCCTCACTTGGAGGCTGGAGGGAGACAGCGATAGCACAAAGCAGCATCCCCCAGTGCCCCATCCTGCTGTCCGGTTCCGGCCGTGCAACCCAGCAACTCATTTACCACGGCCTCATTGCCCTCAGCCCCAAATCAGGGGTAATGATAGACCCCGCCCATGGGGTGATCGTGAGGGCTAAATAAAATGCCTTATAATATTGCTAGACTCCTTTTTTTAGATTTATTTATTTATTTGAAAAGCAGAGTTAGAGAGAGAGAGAAAGAGAGAGAGAGAGAGGTCAGTCTTCCACCCTCTGGTTCACTCCCCAGAAGGCTGCAACAACCAGAGCCGTGCCAATCCGAAGCCAGGAGCCAGGAGCTTCCTCCGGGTCTCCCGCGTGGGTGCAGGGGCTCAAGGACTTGGGCCATCTTCTACTGCTTTCCCAGGCCATAGCAGGGAGCGGGATCAGAAGTGGAACAGCTGGGACTCGAACCGGTGCCCATATGGGATGCCAGCACTGCAGGTAGCGGCTTCACCTGCTACGCCACAGAGCCGAACCCCAGGATTCTTTTTATTTTTACAAACGTATAGCTCCACATGTACAGAGAAGTCCATATACAGCAGCCAAACATCCCAGCAAGTCAAAGACCCTGTCCGTGCCCATGAACCGGACTCACAGCCAGCACATGCCTGCCTGCCTGCCTGCCCTCTCTCTTCCACCTAACAAGCTTGGCTCCCACACACCCTGTCCCACTCTGCCTCCGGGAGCCGGGCTCTCCTGAGCCATCACTAAGAAAGAGGAACGTTAAAGAAAGGCAGGTAGAGGTGTAAAATCTCAAGGGGCTGTAGGGGCCAGGCAGGGAGTAAAGGGAGCCCTGTGCCCTGGGCTTAGGAGAGGGGAGGATTGCCGCAAAGGGCAGAGCCCACTCCCCACTTAAAGGCAGACACTGCTGCTGGCTCCAGCCCATTGTTGCCAGGCGGGGATGCAGGCTCAATGCTGGCACGTGTACATTCTCAAGGGAAGCCAGAAATCCAGATTTTTATGTGAAAATCTCAATGTTCAAAAACTGACACATGGAAGGTATAGCAGACGTGTCTGCTTGCACCCTGAGAAAAGGGATCCCCCCACCCCTCACTCCCCCCCACCCTCCGCCCCAGCTTTACCGACCACCAGGCAGGGGCTGTCTCCCAGGAAAAGCCAGAACACTCTGGCTGGCAGACCACAGGAAGTCTAGACAGAGCTTAACACCGCGCCTGCCGGCAGAGCGCCTCTCCGCAGATAAAGGCTGGGGGGGGGGGGGGCTCTCCGAGGGCTGGAGCCCCGAGCCAAAGCTGAACACAGGGGAGGAGGCGGGCTTAGAAACAGGCTTTGAGGGGGGTCAGGACCAGGAAAAGCTGGAGCAAACGGTGCCCGCCCTGGAATGGAGGGAGACAGGGAGGGGGCGCTGAGCGCGCTCAGCCTGCAGCCCCGCAGCACTCTCTGGAGGAGGATTCTACCCGGAAGCTGCCCGCGCTCTGCTCCAGGCAGGCAGCATCCGCAGACCGCAGAGAGCCCGCAGGATTCCTCCCAGGAGGAGGGACCGGGCGCAGCGCTCCCGGGCTGGGCTCTTCTGACCTGGGTGTCCTGCGCCCGTGTACACCTCTCAGCACACAGGTCTGCCCACGGGCAGCCTCCTGTAACCGAAAGCAAGCTCCATAGTGCCGGAAACGGGTCTTGTACTCCGACTGCTTACTCGGTGCTTGGCACGTAGAAGCTTCTGGAAGAATGTTCATTGAGTGAACTGGTGGATGAAACCAAAGGAGCCAGACATTAAAGAGCAGGGGGCCTGATCACACTTCCGGGATGCAATGCAATGAGGTTTTTGTGCACACCACACACAGCAGTCACAGAGTTTGTGTCCAGAGGAACTCCTCACACAGGGGCCAGGAAATGGACAGAAAGTGACCCCTACAATGGCCAGGGTCGGCAAGGCCTAAAATGCCCCAGCACCTCCAGGAGGTGGACACAGGCCCCCATCTGTTAGAGCACTAGTGGGCATCTTGGATCATTCCAGAACCAGGGTCACATGCAGCCCCTTCCCCAGATAGTGGCGCAGCTGAGAGGCTCGGAGTGCCCAGGGACTTTGTCTGGCAGCACAGCCTGGACCAGAACCCAGGTCCCCTGACTCCCAGTCCAGAGGTCTCTGCAAAGACCCCAGGCCAGAGCTGGAGTGAGGTAGTTGGGCTGTACCAAAAAATCCAGTAATCAAGTTCAACAACACTTTGATACAACATTTAAAAAATCAAAATTAGTGCAAAAATTTCAGGATGCACCAATATCAATTAAAAAGACTGTTTTAAAAAGACCAATTTAAAAGACTGTTTTTTCTATGCCCCAGCCACACCCACTGCATCTGGATACCAGCAGGAACCAGGAGTCTTGAGGGGACGATGGGCTGAGTCCTGAAGGGACCGGGCGTGGGGCGCTCCAGGGGACGGGACTGCAGACGGAAGATGTGCCTTGGAGAAGGGCAGGCCCAGCAGGGGGCCCGCACCCGCAGACACCCTCTAGATGGTTTGCCAGAAGGGCCAGCTCTGAGCAGAGAAAATCCCTCCCCTTTCCCATCCCTGACCAAAGCGAAGCCGGCTCGTCTCCAGGCAAGGAGTGGACCACACCTTCGCACGGCTCGGGACAACCCTGCCTGCCCTGGAAAACAACTTTACGACTTCCTGACGGCCGGCTATGAATGGGAAGGACAGCACAGGCTCGGGGCAGACAGTGCCTTCCTTTTAAGGAGTTTCCTTGCTCGGCTGCTGCCACCTTCTCCTCCCGCCTCCCCCGCCCCCCCCCCGGGGGGGGGGGGACCTGGGGCTCCGGCAGGCCTGGGGTCAGACCCAGAATTGCCCTTTACCATGGGACCCAGGCAGCTGGTCAGGAGGACAGATCACCAGCTGCAGCTTCCAGGGCCCTGGCAGGACCTCAAATGCCACACTGAGGCGTGGAACACAGGTGCAGGTGCGGGTGGGGGGCATGACCAGCACCAGCCGGCAAGCCGCTTGGTGAAGGACTCGGGCCAGATCTTCCCTGGGTCTCAGAAGAAAAGCTGTATGTGAAATCTCATGGTTTTTGAAGGCTGCCAAGTAACTTTTTTTTAAAATTTATTTAACCTGATAGGGACAAATAAAACAGCTCTGAATGTTCGAGCCCACTGACTGGCTCAGTTTGTCACCTGATGACTACAAAGCCCCGTGCCCGCCTGGCACCCAGGAAGTGCTCAGTGAGCACCCAAGGCTCCTGTCTTTCCAGAAAGCTTTCCCAGGCGTCCCCAGCATCCGGTGCCGCACCACAGCCGGGGGAGGGCTGCTTCTCAGAGGGAAGAGATTGGGAGAGAGGAGCAGAACACGCAGGAGGCTCCCAGGGAGGGAGGAACCACAGAGAGGGGATTCCTTAAAAGGCTCTGGGAGAATTTTATTGGACATTGTTTAGCACAGTCAAGGACAGCAGGCTGTGATTTGACTCCGGGTGTAGCGGGTGAGTCCGCGTGTAGGCGGGAGCTAGACAGGCGGGAGGCACACATCGCCCTGGTTGATGGTCTCCAGGCTGTAGGCCAGGTCTCCTGTCCACAGGGCACGCCATCGTTAAACTGAAGTGCCCAGCACTCTGGAAGGCACAGCGCCTGGGGACAGCTCCTGTCCACAGCCCGTGAGGACCCGCTGCTGGCGGGAGTCCCCTTGGATATGAGCTCATGAGGCTCTGAGACCAGACCCAGCTGGGTTGGCATTCAAGGCCCCAGTAGCAAAGTGTAGCCCCCAGCCAGCAGCAGCAGCCTCACGGGGGTGCTTCCCAGATGTTGTGCCAGGCAGATCTGTTCCACAGGGCTGCCCTCCGTTCCTCCTGCAAATACTTACATAGCCTGCCCTGAACGTGCCTAGCAGTGCGCAAGGTGCTGGTGGGAGGGCAGCTGGCACAGCCCTGGCTCTGGTGGAGCCTGAAGTCCAGGAGGGATGCAGATAACAGGGGAAAAAGACAGCGATGGGGCTGGCGCTTTGGCGTAGTGGGTAATGCCGCTGCATGTGGCACCGACTCGAGTGGTGGGCACTTGTTTGAGTCCCAGCTGCTCCGCTTCTGATCCAGCTCCCTGCTAATGGCCTGGGAATGCAGCAGAGGATGGCCCAAGTACTTGAGCCCCTGCACCCAAGTGAGAGACCTGGAACAAGCACCTGTCTCTTGGCTTCAGCCTGGCCCAGCCCCCACCTTTGATGCCATTTGGAGAGTGAACCAGCAGATAAAAGATCTCTCTCTCTCTCTCTCTCTCTCTCTCTCTCCTCTCTCTCTCTCTGTAACTCTGCCTTTCAAATAAAGGAATGCCCACAAGAGTGGGGTTTATCAGCTACAACCCAGAGGCCATCTGACCACCAGAGCCCAGGGCTACGTGGCCATGTCCGCTCCCCAGTACTGCTGGTGGGCCTTTGTTGTTCCTCCAGCCCGACTCCTTCTGCTTGTTCAGGCTCAAGGTCACAGTCACCTCCCCAGAGAGCTTTCCCTGGTCACTCCCTCCCCTGCCCCCTCTCCTCTGCCCCCACCTCTGCCTGCCCTGCTCACAGGCAGCAATCAGGCCCTTTGCTTCTCCCAGCTCTGCCAACCCCCTTGTCCCAAAATGGGAGTCCTGGGGGGACCGGTTTCCATGGCCTCCCCAGCATTGCTAAGCCTGTGTTTGCTGAATCAATGAATGACCCCAGGTGGCTTTCTGAGAGCTAACCTTACCCCTCTTTCTCTGCGTGAAACCCAGCAAGAGTGGTCGCCCCCAACTTGACAGCCTGCTCCCAGCTCCCACCGAGGAAGCAGCAGGCTCTGCCCCCACCCAGCCCGGCTTGGCGCCACTCCCACCAATTCCGACCCAACGCGGCACTCTAGGCCGGCCGCCTGCGCGCCGGGTGCGGGAGCCCGGTGACGCTTCGGCTCGGGGCATTCAGACGGCAGGACCGAGGCGACTCCCGACCGAGGCACACCTTGGACCTGGAGGAAAAGTTACCTGGCACGGCTCGTGCTGTCCCTAAGCAGTTGACGCAGCACGGCGCGTGCAGCCCCCCTGCCACAGAGGCAAGAGAGACCAAGGGCCACGGTGCCCTTCCGTGGAGTGCGCAGAAAAGGGTAAGACTTGGCGTGTGTGGCCCCCCCAGGAGCCGCGATGGCGGGCACTTTAAGGACCGGGTACCCAGGGCAGCGGTGCGCGGGGCCCCGGACAACCTCGCAATTAAACCGCCCCGAGGGAAAGGAGGTGACGCAGCGCGCGACCCCACCAGGCGGCAGCGCCCGCGCACAGACCCAGGACTGGAGCGCACAGGGACTTGAAAAGCCGGCGCGGGCGGACAGAGGAGCAGCGGCGCGCGGGGCGGCTGGGGAGGACAGCCGGGACGGGAAGGGCCAGGGGACGGCGATGGTTGAGGGCTTTGCTCGCGCGGCCCAGGCACACGAGATCCGAGCCCTGGGGCCCCCGAGCCGAGCGCCAGGGCTCGCGGTGCCGGCGGCGCTCGCTGCCGCCCGCCCACTCCCCGCCCCGCGCACAGTCCCCTCCCTCGATCCCGCCTCCCGCCCCGACTCCCTCCCTGCGCGGGTGCCGCGCCGCGCTCCCGGCGCACTCCGAGCCCGGTGGGGACCTGGACGCGGAGGCGGGGCGGCCCTGGGCCCGAGTGCGGGAACGGAGCCCGGCCTCGGGGCCCAAGTTTGGCTTTGGCTCCTGGAGGCCCCCGCGGGCGTCTCGGGCGCCTGCAGCTCCCGCCCGCGTCCTGGTCCCGGACCCGCCGGCTGCCGGGGAACCGAAGCCACGGCCCGGCCAACTCCTAGGCGGGGACGCCGCGACGGGAACTTGAGGTGGGAACTTTGCGCTCCGCAGCCTCGCCGGGCGGACCGGACCCCGCGCCTGCAAACTCGGGCGCGGGGGAGCTGCACGTGGTGTGGCGCGGACTCCGCTGCGGGGATCTTGAAATCCGCCTGCAGGGAGCCTCGGTAGGCTGAGAACCCGGGAGCAGCCGCGGGTGGCAGCGTGGAGCGCGCTCGCCAACGCACGGTGCGGGTCCGGCCTCGGGTCTTCCCCCGGGATGCCGGATACTTAATGCGGGACGTTCTCCCGCGTGCCCCGGCGGAGGCCGCATCCTGATTGCGGGCAGAAGCGAGTCGGGGCCCTGACTCCGGATCGGGCGAGGCGGGGATGGGGAGTGGGCGGCGGGGGACGTCTGTCACTTGTGCATTCGCCTCATCGTGAGGCACTGGGCTGTGCATCCTGCCCAGCGGGCCTTGGCCGGCGTTCTCGAACCGTGAACTCCACGAGCGTCTCTGAGTGCCTGCTGTGCCTTGGGAATACCGACGCCCCAGTATCTGACTGGGAAGGCGGTGGGCTCAGCCTCAGGGACGCCATCCCAAAGGGGACGCAGCCTGGATGCACTGGAGCTTTGGGTGGGGAAGAAAAGAGTTGGTTCATTCGTTCGCTCATTCATTCATGCCTTGACCAAAGATGCGGGGAGCACCTGCTGTGGGCGACTCGCCCCACCAAGTGCTCCACTTGCTTTTGTTTAGCAAACAACCGCTGTTCTGGGGAGGGATCGGAGAACCAGAGGGGCGGGGTGGGTGCAGCCTTCCCTCAGCTTGGACAAGGTAGCCGTTAAGACCCAGGCCCTCCCTTGGGAGGTCACAGCCTGCTTGGGCAGCCGCCCCTGCAGGCCCTGTGAGCAGCTCCTGGCTGGACTGGGTTTTAGATGGAAAGGGGTTGCAGTGGACTGTCCACTCGGCGGGATTTTCTTAAGCGCTTGCTCTTCTTAAGCACCTACAGGGTGCCAGGCACCCAAGGCACCCAGGTGGATGTGCTGACACCTGAGATAGCACAGGGGAAGCGCGGGGGGGGGGGGGGCAGGAACTGGGCTGATTCATTGCGGGGGGGGGGCTGCTTCTGTCAATCTCAGGAGACTTCGATGTGCTAGGCTGTCTCTGACACCCCACGCACAGCTGCAGGGGGCTCAGGGGCACGTGGGGCAAGTCCAGGGATGGGGTCAGGGACTGGCAACTGACCGGAGTGTGCCACCTTTCTTGGGTGGGGCTCGCTGGCTTGCTAGCCCAGAGCCCTACCAGAGGCACCTGCTGAGTGGAAAGGGAGGAAAGGTTTGGAAGACGGGCGTGAGTTGTGGCCCCTGGGGATGGCCCGTTCCAGCAGAAAGATGTCTGCTGTGGGACATGCTCCAAACCTGGAGGGAACTGTGCGTGCACTGGAAATCAGACAGCCCCCGGTCCATCTCTTGAGACCTGAGGACCCAGGCTGCGGGCACCCTGGAAGCAGCCCTGGGGGCAGCTCAGGGAGCCCCTCTAAGCAGACACACAGTTGGGCTCTGGGAACAGAAGCACAGCTTGTGTCCTGGACACGGGGCCATGTCCCTCCCCCGCCCTCAGGACTAAGGGCTTCACCCCGGGACCCCTGCAGCGCGTCCTGGCTGGGCTCCATTCTCCATGTCCTTTCCAAATAGGTGGGACAGAGTCAGCACCTCCGGGTGCCAGAGGTATGGAGGCCTGGGACTCCGTTCTTGGTTGATTCATTAAACCTGGAAATGGAATTCTTGGGTAGAAACCATGGCTGGCCAACCCCATCTACACAGAGCTCACGAAAGGGAGCGGCGAGAAGCAGGCTGGCTGCTGGCGCCCCGCGCTGCCGGCAGGCTTCATGACCATCCCCACAGTGGGAACACACAGTGGATTTGCTCCAGGTAGGGGCTGAAGTGGGCCCAGGATTGCCCCCTGCTCCGTGGTGATTTTTACCCCGGACCTGCACCTCCCCAGGCCGGCGGCAGCTTCAAGCGCATTCCACTCCTGAGCAAGTGTCCCCCTTCCTGCTCTGCCAAGGTCCCAGCTGTCCCCCTCCCCAAAGCCTGGTCTTCTGCTTACACCTGAGTTCCCAGATTCTGGGCTGCAAGGAGACAGACAGGCTCAACCTCCTGGCTGCAGCCCGCACACGGCTGACGGCACACGAGTGTTTACTGTGACTTTGCCAGCAGCAGGGGGCCGGGGCCCCAGAGGCAGCCTGTCTTTTGTATGGGAGGGCTCTGGCTCTTCTCATCGTGGGCAGGTGAGAGATGGAGGGCAGAGCACAGCTCCTAGCACCTAACACCCCCCAGGGGCGTGGTCCCAGTTTCCAGGAAGCCGGGCTGAAGCCCGGGATGATTGGATTGTGTTGAGGATGGACGGCCAGTGGCTGAGGAAGACAGATTGCCCACACGGGCGCAACAGCTCGTGGAGGCCCGGCAGGCCAGGACCTGGGCCAGGCTAATGGCTGGATCTGTTTTGATTAACGATTTAATTGGGGATTAATGCAGCATGACCCGCCTCTGAGTCAGCGTAGCCAGGAGCCCTAATCCTGACAGATGGAGCTGCCCTGGCCATGAGGCGTGCAGGGCACGGGAGAGCAGGTGGAGGGAGGCGGATTGGGACCCCTGGCCGGAGTTAGGCGGTGACACAGGTGCAGGAGGAGGAACCCACGGTGTCAGGGAGCACAGGTGTCCTTGGCGGGGAGGGGGTTCCCTTCCAGCCTGTGTCAGCGCACATTTGTCCCCATAGAGACCCAGGGTCAGAAGTCCAAATGGGCCAGCCCAAGGCGTCTTCTCGGGGAGGAGCCGTCCCCTGGCTCCTGCAGCATCCAGAGGCCGGGCTGCTGCCTGGGCTTCACCACATCCCCTTCCCGGGGCCCGAATGGCGATGGAAAGTTGAACAAGAGGAGAGCTTCTGTTGACAGAAGACTTCTTCCGCTGCTCTCGTGCAGCTGCAGAATGGGGATGAGCATGTGCCCCACGTCCCCCGGCCTGGGCAGTCGCCTGCTCCCCTCCATCCCCAAAGACGGCTCAAGAGCGTGTCCACAGAGAGTAGACCAGAGACCCCACCCCTGGCTCTGCGCAGGTGGCAGAGACATCACCCCCGCCACCAGGAGGAGTGAGTGGTCCCAGGAGGCTGAGGCGGGCTCAGAGCTGCGACGTGGAGGCCCACAGACCCTGGCTGGAGTCTGCTTTGTGTTGTCATTTCATGGAGCCTCGATTAACTCATCTGTAAAATGGGGGCGTTTGTGATGGTGCCCGGCCTTCAGGGTGTGCCGTCGGCTCACACACAGTGCTCGCACCTGGTGTTTGCACCTGCCAGCAAAGCTGTGGTTGTTGTGATTGATAACGCCGTGCAGGTCACACTGCAGCAGGCCCCTCTCAGGAGACGCCTGAGCGCCCCCCGTCGGAAGGCGTGAGCAGCAGACAGGAGGAGCAGAGCTGAGCGAGGCCAGCAGTTCGTTGAAAGCCTGGAGGGAGCCCAAGCAGTAGTTTCGCAGCCGAGACGAAGGCAGCACGGTGTCCAGCTCTCTGTGCTGTCCTCGATGGGATGTGGCTACGGAGGCGGGCGGTCAGCAGACCTCCCGCAGCCCTGGGAGGGCGGCACGCTCATGCTCAGCTTGCAGGGGAGCCAGGGACACGTGGCAGCGGAAGGCCGGCTCAGGTCACCGGGGTGACCCCCTCCCTGCCCCTCAGTCACACCTGCTGGCTGGCCTCGTGGGCGGGGTGGGGGGCTGCCACCCAGACCTCCTCCCAGGACTACGCCATCACTTACCTCTGGAAATGTGCACTCTGCCCTGGGCGGGAGCTTTTGAGAAAGGAGAAGTCAGATGCTGAGTCGGGGAGGGGTGGGTGGGGGCTGGGGGGTCCTCTGGCTCATCCAGGAGAAGGCGATGAGGGCAGCCTCTGCAGAAGGTGCCTCTCACCAGCCACAAGGGTGCTGCTGCTCCTATACAGCTCTCCCACGCAGTGGTACCCACAGAGCCTTCCAGAGCCCCAGGGGGATTGAGAAGTGGCACGGAGGACAGGGACTCCTGCCAGTGCCCAGAGCAGCTCTTGCACCTGCAGCCCCTGGGGCATCTCTAGCCGCCCCCTTTTCTCTGGAACCTTCGTGTCCTAGGAACCTCTGCAGGAGGCTTTGGAAACGCTGGCTCCTGGGATGCTGGGTGAGACGGTCTGAGGAGGACCCCAGGACTCCAGACCCCTGCAGAGCCCATGGGGCGGGTGGGTGTTGGTTTCATGCGCTGCGTGTTTCCATTTGAGCCTGCATACAGCCCAGGGTGGTGAGAGCCACGCCCCTCCCCCAGCCCTCTCCCTCTGCCCGCGCCCGGCTGGCCTGTCTCTCTCTTTCCTCCTCTGCGCAGTCCCCTGCTCTTCCACGCACCGTCCTAGAGATCCTTCAGCGCTTCCGTCCTCGTGGAAGCCGCGATGTTGTGTGTGCTCATTTGCATAAACGGCATAGTGCTGTAGCTTCTCTCTTTCCACTCAGCACCACGTTTTAAAGACCAAGACGTGCTGCTAATCCTACATCTTGTTCACTGCTTCAATCTGCAGGATTCCACCATCCGTATCTGCCACAACTCGCTTATCCGTCCCCTGGGGGCAGACACGAGGGGCCCCTCCCCCAAGTGCCACAGGCTGCACAGGACACACGTTCTCTTGCCTTGTTCCTCTGCAAGTGATGTATTGCCGACAGTGTCTTCTGCAGCCCTGGGATTCCTGGGACCTGTGGAAGACAGCTTTCATTCATCCCAGCTTTCCCGGCCCCCAGCCATGCGCTCTGGACGTCAGACAATGCTGGGTTCGGGTCTCAGTGGGTCGGATCAGAGAATGAGGCACTGTTGGCTGGTGGGGTGGGGGTGGTGGATGAGACCCTCATAGCTAATAACAATACGTAAGCCTCTGTTGAAAATTCACCGTGTGCCAGGCATGGGGCAAGCGTGTCACTGTGTCGCTTGCTTTCATCCTCGCCTTCACTGAAGGGGGCAAGAGCTGTTCTCATACCCATTTTATGGATGAAGAAACTGAGTCACAAAGGTGAGACAGGTCTTGAGCCCAATAGCGCTGAGCCCTTCTGCCTCCCCCAGACTGAGAAGTGCCAACCCCACCAGCACTGCGTGCCTCTCCTGCTGGAGTGAATGGCCTCTGGTGGGGTCTCCACGACCCGCGCTGGCCGTCTCCCAGTGCTGGGGGCCGGAGGGTTGAAATGGTCCCATTGGGCTGAAGAGGCCGCCACCTTCCTGTCTCCTCCTCCCAGGGACGGAGTCCTTCTCACTCTGACCCCGTGGAGGGGCGCCTGTGGCTGCCTCGGGCACCGAGATAACCCAGGTGATCTCCCGGCCTCAGAGTCGGCTGCCTGGTAACCTGAGTTCCCTGTGAACCATGGTCCTGGCAGGTCCCAGGGATTAGGGTCGCTTTGCCTACCCAGACCCTCCAGGGGTGCGTGCCTGCGCTGACCACCTGGGCCTGCTGTGGACGCAGCCTCGGCGGTGGCACACGTCAGACCCCTGCTGCTGGGCTTCACCCAGCCAGGTCACAGCTACACACATGTACTCACACACATGCACACGTACATATACACACATGCACATATACACACGCACACATACATGCACATACACGTATTCACACATGCCCACATACACATGCACACATATGCCCACGCTCACGCTCATAACACACATACTCACACTCGTGTACACGCATATGCACATACACACATACACACTCATAATACAATACACTCATACTCACACACATACACACTCATAACACACACTTGTGCACACACATACACACATGCACTCACACACACACACACACACACTCATCAGATCAGCTTTGGTAATCCACTACCCCCATCCCCAGCGAGACGCCTCTTCCCTCACCCCACACACAGCCGCATAGGCTCTCTTGCAGGGCTCGCCATAGCGCCACCTACCTGTCACCTCCATAAAGGCACCCTGCATCCTGAACGTCTTCCCCTCACCCGCTGCTCATCCCTCAAGAGTCCCGCCTCCTCTTCACCTGGAATTCGTCCAGGTCTTCACCCCCACACACACACCTCCCGGCTCAGCCTCCATCGTCTGTTTCCAGAGTGACTGCAGCAGCCCCCAGCCTAGCAGAGACACACTCCCCCAGGTACTGCAGCCGTGGGGCTGGCTCCATCCTACCCATGGGTCAGCCCTTATCTCCTCTTCCAGGAAGCCCTCCCTGAACCCTCCAGCTAGTGCTGACCCCCCCTTGTCATCTGTCTCCATCCATCGCCTTGCCCTGTTCCATCAGAGCCCTCACTGCGGCCTCCCTCTTCATGTTGCCTTTGGAGACTGCCCCGGGGAGCCTGCACTCCGTCAGGACAGGTGGGGGTTGTCTCGTCCTCTGCCACGTCTCCAGCCTGGCGAGGGTCTGGCACAGGGTGAGCGGCAACTACTGAATGAATGGATGAGCACTCCCCCAGGACTTCTCATTCCCCCATCACAGCCCCCTTCTCCGACGGCTTCCTCTGCCTGAGGACTCAAAGACCCTCGGTGGCAGCAAAGTTCCCAAAAGGCATCAAGGTCTTAGGACCCACTCTGCCGAGCAGAGAGAGCCCAGGCTTCCCGTGAGGGCCCCGGCTGGCAGGAAGCAGTGTCCCCGTGCGGAAGCGTGGACTCCGGGGTCCAGGGAGGCCACGGGACTGTGCCCATTCTTGGGCAGCACTTCCCCCGGCGGGGGGGGGACCCTGATCTCGCAAGGGGTGTGGCGCCTGGAGCCCCTGCTGCTGAGCAGGCTGCAGAGGGTGGGGGTGAGGGCTGGAGCTTGGCGCAGGGAAGCCGGGAGGGAGGGCTGGAGGGGATGCCGGCCTGAGGCTCCCGGAGCCCTCGGGAGAGATGCATGGCTTTGCCTCCACCGCCATTCCTGCCAGACAGAGCGGTTTGATTCCCCGTCTTTGGTGGCAAAGATAAAGCAGCGAGCTGAGAGGAACGCTCCCGCTAAGAGCAGCGCTGAAGAGAGATTATTCCCACGCCTCCGAGGGATCCTGGCAGGCTTTGCCGGAGGAAATGCGTTCCAATTTTAGGCGAAGTTAAAAACCCTCTCAGCGCTCGAAAATCAAAAGCAATCTTTATTTCAAACACAGGCGCACCGGAGTTGTCCCAGAGCCGGTCTGTGAAACCGGCTTTCCCCAGAGACGAGTGAGTGGAGGACAGTGGGCTTTTAGGCAGCGTTTCCTGGTGGGGGCCTCGCCAGGAGCCCCTGTTAAAACCCAGCTTCTCATCCCCGCAGTGGGCGGGGGGGAGGGCCCTGTGCCTGTCTACAGCTCCGGTGGACGCTGGGGTAGTGGGGCGGGCTTCCCTTTGGAGCTGAGGGGCCTTGGGACGGAACGGAGCATGATGGTTGTTTTAAAAAGCCAAGCCTTGATTCTTACCGCTTCTCTCTGCGTCAGCTTAATCCCTGGGAACCTCTGTTGCCATAACCCAGAGATCTCTAGCCCCCCCGCACCTATGGGGCCAGAAAGGGAGGCAGAGTGGGCGTGAGGAAGACAACAGGGAGCCCTGGCGACTGCGGTGGGCTGGAGGGCAGCCATTGCTCAGAAGGCACTACGCCCAATGTTGCCAGATAATTCTGATTTTTTAAGAAAAGCCAAGAATATGGATTTTTTTGCACAAAATTTCTCAATTTTCGAAAGCGTCTCCCAGCCAAGCAAAATATTTGCTGGATTCTGTCCCTGAACTAGTGATGAAGAGGCGCTCTCGATCGCCTCACAAGAGCCCTCGGCTCGGAGAGCTGGGCACGAGGGGTCGTGCGAGCTGAGCTTTGGAGCTCAGTCACCCACGAGTGCCCTCATCAGCCAGAAATGGCCTCCCGGGGGCACTTGTCTGAGCTCTTCCACCGCGGGCCCGGCGGCTCGGAGATGCCCCAGGGAGCCAGCTGTCCGGTGAAGGACGGCTCCCACGTGGGCCGGTCGGTGCCATGGAGACGGAGGCAGCACTTGTAAAGGATCGGGTGCTCGGCTTAGCAGGAGGAGCCAAGGAGGGCTTCCTGGAGGAACAGGCATGGCCACGTCGCTCCTGTGTGCTGCTTGACGCGAGCAAAGGCAGCTCCGTGTCATGACTGTGCTGCCTTTGTTCCTTGTCTCCTGTTCGTGGCGAGTGATATCTGTGTCCCACTGAGGGAAACAAGGCAAGGTTGGGAGGATGGAGTGCCTCCCGTGTGCCGGGAATGGCTCTGAAGCATATGACTCACTCAGTCTCTCAGCTATCCTGTGCGAAGGTTCTATGGTTATACCCATTTTACAGATGAGGATGCAGAGGCACATCAAGGCTGACAGACCTGTCCAGGCCATGTGGCTCCAAAGTCTCATTTGTAGCCAGCACATCAGGGCCCTACCCCCTTGGTATCACAGAGTGTGGGGCCAGATTGTCCCCGTCATAGGGGGCGGTTCTCTGTGGCATTCCTGGTTTCTACCCGCTGGATGCCAGTAACACCCCCCAGTCATGGGCCTGTCCCCTGGGGAACAAATGCCCCTGCTTGGTCTACACTAAACTGCCTTCCCTTGCTAATTAAACCCCAATGGGAAGGTTGGGTTCCTTTCTTAAACGGGGACCACGCCAGGTTCCCCACACTGATGCTTCCCCAGTGTGTACAGCAGTGCCTACACAGCGGTGCTCAAAGGTGGATTTGCAAGTGTGAAGTTAGGATTTTTAATTTAATTTATTTATTTGAAAGACAAAGTAATGCAGAGGGAGGGACTCCCCAAATGGCCACAACGGCCGGGGCTGGGCCAGGCAGAAACCAGGAGCCAGGAACTCCATCTGGGTCTCCCATGTGGACGCAGGGGCCCAAGCACCGGGGCCATCTTCCGCTGCCTTCCCAGGCACATTCGCAGGGAGCTGGATCAGAAGCAGAGCAGCCGGGATTGGAGCCGGCTCTGCACTACAGGATGCTGGCGTTACAAGTGGCAGCTTAACTCGCTGTGCCCGGTGCTGCCCCCTGTAGTCAGGGTTAGTAAGTGAGTGGCAGCTCAGGCTGCCGTGAGAAAACACCGCACACGGGGTGGCTTCAGCAACAGGCTGTAGCTTCTCACGGGTCTGGAGGCCGGAAGTCGGGAAGCAGGTGCCTCGTAGCCAGGTTCTGGGGAGGGCTCTCTTCCAGGATAACAGGCCCGATTTCTCGCAGTGGCCTCGCGGGACACAGAGGGCTCTCTGGTGTCTCTTCCTCTCTTACCAAGAGCACCAGTGCCGCCGTGGCACTCCCCTCTCATCCCCTCACCTGAACCCGGCCACCTCCCAAACCCCGCCTCTAAGCCCCTGACGCTGGGGGTTAGGGCTTCAGTCTGGGCCAAGACGCACGGGGCAGGGAGGGGGCCGAGGTGGAAGGGGGCAGAGAGAAGAGGGGGGACATGGCAGTGTCTGCAGGGGGGCACTGGGGGCTCACGGAGGTCTCCCCCGTCTCCCCAGGCCCAAGAGGGATGTGAAGGCCCACAATGACCCTGTTACCGGGAGACAACTCCGACTACGACTACAGCGCCCTGAGCTGTACCTCGGACGCCTCCCTCCACCCGGCCTTCTTCCCGCAGGGCCAGTCCATCAAGGGCGTGTTCTACCGCAGGGCCCAGTGCCTGCGGCCCCAGGCGGACCCCCGCCAGCCTAGCCCGCCGGGGGACCACCGCCGGCAGATCATCATCAACGTCGGGGGCATCAAGTACTCGCTGCCCTGGACCACACTGGACGAGTTCCCGCTCACGCGGCTGGGCCAGCTCAAGGCCTGCACCAACTTCGACGACATCCTCAACGTGTGCGATGACTACGACGTGACCTGCAACGAGTTCTTCTTCGACCGCAACCCGGGGGCCTTCGGCACCATCCTCACCTTCCTGCGGGCCGGCAAGCTGCGGCTGCTGCGGGAGATGTGTGCGCTGTCCTTCCAGGAGGAGCTGCTCTACTGGGGCATCGCCGAGGACCAGCTGGACGGCTGCTGCAGGCGCCGCTACTTGCAGAAGATCGAGGAGTTCGCCGAGATGGTGGAGCGGGAGGAGGACGACGACCCGCTGGACAGCGACGGCCGCGACAGTGAGGGCCCAGCCCCCGGCACCGGCCGCCTGGGCCGCTGCATGCGGAGACTGCGCGACATGGTGGAGAGGCCGCACTCGGGGCTGCCGGGCAAGGTGTTCGCCTGCCTGTCGGTGCTCTTCGTCACCGTCACGGCCGTCAACCTCTCGGTCAGCACCTTGCCCAGCCTCAGGGAGGAGGAGGAGCAGGTAGGAGACTCCACACGGTGAGAGAAGGTGGAGCCCTCTCCCTCGCCTTCATCCCACCCCTGTCCCCTCCTCTGAGAGGCCCACCCTGACTGCACCCTGGTCTCTCCTGACGTGGCGGTGTGCTTGCACGTCTGTCGCTGGCCTCCCTGTCAATATGCAGGTGCCTCAGGGCTGTCTGCCTCGCCTACCCTGGTGCACCCTCCCCCCAGGCCTGCTCTGTTTTAGAACAGGGTTCATGGGCTGCTGCTACGGCATAGTGGGTAAAGCCTCTGCCTGCAGTGCCGACATCCCATATGGTTCGAGTCCCAGCAGCTCCACTTCCGATCCAGCTCTCTGCTGTGGCCTGGGAAAGCAGTAGAAGATGGCCCACGTCCCCTGGACCTGTGTGTGAGACCTGGAAGAAGCTCCTGGCTCCTGGCTTCAGATCGGCTCAACTCTGGCCACTGTGGCCATTTGGGGAGTGAACCAATGGATGGAAGACTTCTCTCTCTCTTTCTCTCTGCCTCTGCGTCTCTGTAACTCTACATTTCAAACAAATAAATCTTAAAAAAAAAAAAAAAAAGAACAGGGTTCAGCACAGACAAAGCCCTCAGTCACTGGCTTGGTTTTGTTTTTGTTTTGCAGGTAGAATTAGAGAGAGAGAGAGAGAGAGAAAGGTCTTCCTTCAGTTGGTTCACTCCCCAAATGGCTGCTACAGCTGGCACTGCGCCGATCCGAAGCCAGGAGCCAGGTACTTCTTCCTGGCCTCCCATGCGGGTGCAGGGCCCAAGCACTTGGGCCATCCTCCACTGCACTCCCAGGCCACAGCAGAGAGCTGGACTGGAAGAGGGGCAACTGAGACAGAATCCAGCGCCCATAAGGGATGCTGGCGCCACAAGCGGAGGATTAACCAAGTGAGCCATGGTGCTGGCCCTTTGGTTTTGTTTTAATTAATTAATTTAAAGTTAGAGCATGACAGGTAGAGAAAGCTTCCACTCCCTGCTACACCATCCAGCTGCCTGCAAAAGACTGGAGCTGGGCCAGGCTGCAGCCAGGAGCCAGGAGCCCTCAGAGTCTCCCGTGTGGGTGGCAGGAGTCTAAGTGCCAGAGCCATCACCACTGCCTCCCAGGGTTGCAGTGGCCAGAAGTAGAGGCAGGGGCTGGAGCTGGAGTCAAACCCGGGCACTCCAGTGTGGGACCCAGGTGTCTTTATTGGCATATTTTTAAAAATATTTGGGAGGTAGAGTTACAGAGAAGGAAAGACAGAGAGAGAAGTCTTCCATCTGCTGGTTCCCTCCACAAATGGCCACAATGGCCAGAGCTGATCCGAAGCCAGGAGCCAGAGCTTCTTCCAGATCTCCCACATGGGCACAGGGGCCCAAGGACTTGGGCCATCTTCTACTGCTTTCCCAGGCCATAGCAGAGAGCTGGATCAGAAGAGGAGTAGCCCGGACACGAACCTGTGCCCATATGGGATGCCAGCACCACAGATGAGGCTTAGCCCACTACACCACAGTGCCAGCCCTGATTGGCATCTTAAGCATTAGACTAAGCAGCCACCCCCAGTCACTGGTTGTTGAACGGACAAATGGTGCCATCGAGGCCATGCCGGGCCCTGATGGATGTCATCAACATTCATCTCACCAGCTTTTTGGGGCTGGGTGTAGACGACTCAGTCTCTGTCTCACTCTGGGAGTACTCCCTTCTAAGTGCTCAAATAGGAGCCAGGAGCTGGGCTGCCTGCTCTGCCTGCATTTTACCTTCTCAGCAAAGCTCCCAGCAACCTGGGGGTGTGGGGGGGAAGCTCTTACCCCCCACCTGATAGAGGAGGACACTGGGGCAGAGCAGCCCAGCCAGGTCCACGTCTGTGCCCTTAAACGTGGAAGGGCGTGTCCCCAGGCTGGAGACCCAACACAGCCCCGCAGAACACGGGACCTTCATAAAGTTGACGGGAAATGCGTATTTTGAAAGCAAAAGCGCATGCATGGATTTCAAGAAATGTTGCACCAAAGTAGACATCTTTTAATTCTGCTTCCCACAAACTTTTTGAAGTACCCTCGTGTGATTGGCTCACACAGTGTTTCCCAAAAATCTGGCTTGATTGCCGACATTTAAACGTCAGGTGTTTTCCATAGAAAAATTCACACTTTTAGCTTCTCTTAAAAACCACCAAGTTGGGCCTCCTGGCCTGTGGTCCTGCACGGGGAGCCAGTGCACAGGCGGCATCCCCTCCAGTTCAGCTGTTGGGTTGGGACCCCTGCCCTGCACGCGGGGGCTCTGGAAGCAAGTGTTGGGAAACACCCCAAGGTCTCAAACAAGTACAGGTTGTATGGACGTTGGAGAAACAGGTAAGTCGTGAAAACTGAACAAAGATACCATGCCAGCCTGCATTTATTGAGCACTGACTGTGTACCCTACGTGGGCTGTGTGCTGTGCACACACTCTCCGACTTAACATCAGAAATACCCTACAGGAGGCTTCTCCCACGTGTGTATGTTATAAAGGAAGTAGCGTGAACTTTTTTTTTTTGAAGATTTATTTATTTATTTGGAAGGCAGAGATAGAGAAGAAGAGAGAGAGAGAGAGATTTCATCCGCTGGTTTACTCCCTAAATGGCCACCACAGCCGGGGCTGGGCCAGGTGGAAGCCAGGAGCCAGGAGCTTCTTCCTGGTCTCCTGCGTGGTTGAGGGGCCCCAGCCCTCGGGCCAGCTTCCACTGCTTTCACAGCCTCAGAGCATTTTCTTTGTATTGGACCAGCAGCCGCACTTACATCAGCCTTTTGCCTGTGTAGCCAACATCTCCCGCCAGAGATTTGCCGTAAAACAAGGTTGCCAGCTGCTCTCGAAAGCACAGGCGAGGCAGCCTTAGCCTGAATCGGCCTGGGGGGGGGGGGTGATGGGGGTGCTGAGCACGACCACCAAGCTCTCCAGGGGGTCCCCCCGCCCACTTACCCTTTGCCTGCCTGGCCCCGGTAGCCGTTGCATTTGCACCCCCATCTGAACCCCATCCAAGGCTCTTCCATTTCATTCCCAGAGCAGCCGTGCACCGGGCACTTGCTTGTGTGCCTGGTCTTTCCAGGCAGCAAACGGCACGCACGGACTTCCCTGCCCCGTGGGGCTGTGACCTGCACGGCAGTGGGGGCAGGGGACAAGCAGGAAGCCTGATAAACAGGAACTTATAACACCTGCCAAGGACCAGATGGGGAGAAAGAAAGTTGGGGTGCAGAAAAAGGTGGGATTTTTTCATCCGAGGGGTCCCAGGCGGTCCTTGTGGATAACAATGACTGAAGCCAGGAGCTGGAGGGAGGGAAGGCAGGAGCCAAGGGGGTGTTTGGGGGGGGGGTGTCCAGTGAAGAGGCAGAGCGGCTTGAGTTGGGGGTAGAGGAATGAGGAGGAAGCCTTCGAGGCTGGAGCAGGGGAGCAGGGGTGGGGGGAGGACGTCAGAAAGGTGGTGGATGGACAGACAGCTCAGGACTCCATCCCCCGGGGCCTGAGCAGAGGAGACCCACTTTAGCTCTGGGTGTCCCCTGGCTGGTGTGATATGGAAAGTGGGCTTTAGCGATGCAGGAGCCCAGGAGGAGGTGACCACAGATGTGTAGGCAGGCAGGGGCCGGGGACAGAGAGAAATGGCTTGATGCTGGCAAAGCTCATGGACAAAAGGAGTTAAAAGACAAAGCACATTTTCCAGAGGGCCCATTGGGTGTGTGAGGGGGGGGAGGATGAGGCCGTGAGGTCTTGTCCCCAGCACCAGGAAGGCACAGGTGGCCTCCTCTAAAGGGGTGACATGGCAACCAGGCAGGTGGGCAGGAGAGACTGGGCGGGGCTCAGGCGGGAGGCGGACTGCCCAGGGGCTGGAGAAATGAGGCATGGTGGTGCCCGATGCCCTGGGCCTAGGAGTGAACCTAACTAGAGCTGCGAGGACCCAGGGCAGGCCGGGGTCACCTGCTGCCCGGGGCAGGGCTCACCGCGAGGCCTCTCCCTCTCCGCCAGGGCCAGTGCTCGCAGATGTGCCACAACGTGTTCATCGTGGAGTCGGTGTGCGTGGGCTGGTTCTCGCTCGAGTTCTTCCTGCGCTTCATCCAGGCGCCCAGCAAGTTCGCTTTCCTGCGCAGCCCACTGACGCTCATCGACCTGGTGGCCATCCTGCCCTACTACGTCACCCTGCTGGTGGACGGCGCCGCCGCCGCCGGCCGCCGCAAGCCGGGCGCGGGCAACAGCTACCTGGACAAGGTGGGGCTGGTGCTTCGCGTGCTGCGCGCGCTGCGCATCCTCTACGTGATGCGCCTGGCGCGCCACTCGCTGGGGCTGCAGACGCTGGGGCTCACGGCGCGCCGCTGCACGCGCGAGTTCGGCCTCTTGCTGCTCTTCCTGTGCGTGGCCATCGCGCTCTTCGCCCCGCTCCTCTACGTCGTCGAGAACGAGATGGCCGACAGCCCCGAGTTCACCAGCATCCCCGCCTGCTACTGGTGGGCCGTCATCACCATGACGACCGTGGGCTACGGAGACATGGTCCCCAGGAGCACGCCGGGCCAGGTGGTGGCGCTGAGCAGCATCCTCAGCGGCATCCTGCTCATGGCCTTCCCGGTCACCTCCATCTTCCACACCTTCTCGCGCTCCTACCTGGAGCTCAAGCAGGAGCAGGAGCGGGTGCTGTTCCGCAGGGCCCAGTTCCTCATCAAGACCAAGTCGCAGCTCAGCGGCATGTCCCAGGACAGCGACATCCTGTTCGGAAGTGCCTCCTCCGACGCCAGAGCCCCACGCTGAGCCCCGGAAAAGCCGCTCCGGAGGGCACCAGGCCCGGGGGCGCGCCCGGCCCGCCCCGGCTGCTTTCCCCGCGCGCCCCCGCCCCTGCCTGCCGCCCTCACTAAGGACGCGACTTCTCCTTCCCACCCTGAGACCCTGCGCCTGGCCAAGGCTGGCTTTGTGGGGCTGCCCGCAGAGAAAAATACAGCGAGAGCAGCGACCTCGCGGCTGCCTGTCCCTGTGTCCGTGTGTCTGTCCTTCTTCGCGTGGCCTCCGAGGACAGGAAATTGATGCCGGGAGGAAACTCCCCGCCTGGGTCCTCAGGCCGGGGGCTGGCAGGAGTGTCTGGTGTTTCGGGGTCCTGCATGCTTGGGGGGCAGTGAGGCTGGAGGGGGGCAGGCCTCGGGCTGTTGCGACTCAGGAGGGCCCTGCCTGTCTTGGCCCCGCCTCCCAGCCCTGTCCTCTCCCTTTTCCCTTCCATTTTCTGTCTCCCATCTTCCCTTCTCTTTTGTGTCTTGACCTTTGCCCCCAGAGGCATCCCAGCAACCTCTTAGCATTGCTTATGGCAAAGCAAAGTGGCTCCAAATCCTCTTTAAAAGCCAAGGTGCATTTTCGGTTCTACTCCACATTTATTCTAGTGTTTGGGTGGGGCGGGGGAGGGGAGGTTTTACACGGTTCTCCTGGATCCACATCTAAACAGCCAGTGGAGCTATTGTTCCAGGCGGGGTGTCCCTGGCCCTAGAGCCATCTGAGAGGCACAGACAAAAGTCCTGCAAGGCCTCCCCGTGTCCCCCGCGGGACCTGGACCAGCCTCCCAATAAAGGTAGTGGGGGTGACACATGTCGGGAGGGACTGCCTGGCCCATTCTGCCTCAGCTGGCGGGGATCAGAGCTCTGGGGAAGGGGCATAGAGAGTGTCTTCGTGCCCTGTCCTCCTTGGTGGTTGACCATGACATAGAGAATAAAGACCAGCGACCCGGTGCCTGGCTCTGCCCTGCTCCCTATCCTCCCCCCCTCCCCGTCCTGGGTAAGGTGGCCACAGCTACCTTGGCGTGGAATCCACCTGGTGACGCGGAGTGGAAATATCATCCCAGTCCCGAGGGCCCCATTAGAGACTCCCCCGGCACCTGCTTCCCGTGACGCATGCCCGGAAAGTACGTTTTCCGGCTAATTAACTCTACCTGCCCCAGCCTAGTGGTGCCATAGAGATCGGGCACTGGTGTCACCATAATCACGCCTGAGATTTATGGAATGACCTTTTTTCCTCCCCTCGGAAGTGGCTGTGAGAGGCGGGGCCGCTGACGGTGCTAAACAGGTGGAAATAGAGCGTGCTAAGAACTAGGAGGCGGAACCTTTTAAGACTCAGCAAATACCACTTGCAGGCAGCAAAGGGAGTGCCTGACAGAGCAGCACCGCTGGGAGGGAAGCCTCGTGCCCCAGGTACTGGGCAGGGGCGGGGCTGTGCCGGGAAGTGGCTGGGTGTCGGGGATTCTGACCTGTCTCGCAGATTCTGACCCGTCCTGGTGACCAAGGCAGAGGCGTGGATCAGGGACCCCGAAGACCCTCACTGGAGGGCGGGGCCAGGGGAGGGGTGCTCCAGACCCGGACCCCCACCCTGGAATGGGGCTTGGGGGGTCCCGGGCCCTAATTAAGAATCCGGAGGCCTCAGGGCGTCTCACAAGCTCCTTCGGGGCTTTTTACGAGTGTGGATTTTCTGCGTTTATTCTCAACGGAACCTGCTTCTCCTGTGGAATCTGATGCAGAAAGCCCAGCTACAAATCAGGTGGAAATAGCGTCTCTGGTCAAAGTGTGGAGCAGGATCCCCAGCCCCATCCTCAGGGGGCCTCTGTTCTGAGCCCTGTGCAGTTCCCTCTATACACCCTTGGGGGCGCTGTGTGGCCATCACCGCTCTGGGGGAGGTGGCCGCATTGCCCTCTGGGGTCCCAGAGCATCCCTGATGCTTAGCCCAGTGCTTCTCCAGGACTCACAGTGGGGGAGGATGGGAAGGCTGATTTAGCAATGCAGATTCTCAGGCCCCACCTCTCAGCAGGGCTGGAGCTAAGGCAAGGTCAGCAAGGCACTAGCCCTGGGCACAAAATTTTACCAGGGATGGAGGAGGGGAGCCAAAAAACTCAGTCCTCCAGACAAACGGCATTCCAGTGCAGAATTTTTAAAAAGCAAATGCTGAAAAAAAAAAAAAGTCCATGGTGAACAAACCTTCAAAAGTCTAAATAACGCCAGGGTCTGTCTTCCACTTGCCTGACTGGGTCTCACCCGCCTCAGCCTAACGCCTGGTCCCGATGCCCCTGATGCTCCCGCGAGACACCTCTGATTGGCCAAGGGCAAGGCTCCAAAGAAGCAGAGGTGGAGCCTTTCACACCTGCTCCCTGTGGCTGCTGAGGCGTGGAGGCCCCACCCTGTGGAAGGGGGTCCCGGTAGGCACGAGCTCCATGGACAACCCTACCCCCACCGCCAGGCCATGGGATGCCTTCTGCTTGGATGATGCTGCCCCTGTGAGACAGGGTCCCCATCAGCACCCTTGCACTTCAGATAAAGCTGCTGAAGAATTGCCACGAGACGTGCCTCGGCAGCCGTAAAGCCGAGCCTGAAAGGGTTTTTCCATTTCTTTCTGCAAAGAACCCGCTGTTTACCCAAATGACCTACAGCAGTCCAAGCTCACTTTGCTGAAACACATTTAAAGTCAACAACTGGCCTTTTAAAACAAAGCCCAAGACGGCGTTGGTTTTCCACCACATTTATGCTTCCTCAGATGGGGGACCCCAAAAAGAAGCTCTTAGACTCTTCCACCAAATGAGAAGCCCCCTTCATGGGGGGACGATGTCTCCATGGAGATAACCGAACAGAAGATGCATCACCACAGGAGTGCGAGGGTCTCACGGTGGACATGACAGCTACTTGGCAATGACCTTCAATTGAGGTCCTAGAGAGGCTGTAGGGCCGGGAGGAGCTCCAGCAGAAGTGGACCCAAGCTATGGAGTCGCATCCCACCCAGGCTGCTGAGTTGTTCAGCTTCCCACAGAGAACACAAATACTAAGATTTACCGTCTTCCACTGAAGGCTGGATTGGCCTATCTGCTGCCCCCCACACCCACAGCAGGTGCTGGCCGGAGCCCAGGACTGCAAGCTCAGTTCCCAGCACCCTTGGTGCCTCGGTGGTAGACACTACCAGTTGCTGACTTCAAAGCTGCCCCCCAAGCTTCCCCCACCCAAGTTCCCCCGTGTGTGCCCAGTGCTGGGATTTATGCCAAACTCAGCAATCCCATCAGCCTTTGCCAATGAGACATGGGGGCAGGGGAAGGCACATGTGACCCAGTCCTGGTCAGTGAGACCCCAGGGGAACTCTGCGTGAGATTGCCGAGGCAAAGCTTCCCTCTGAAAAGGGACATTGAAGAAATGTATATATATTTGGGAGGCAGAGTGGCACAAGGAGAGGCAGACACTGAGAGAGATCTTCCATTTGCTGGTTCACTCCCCAAATGGCCACAGCAGCCAGGGCTGGGCCAGGCTGAAGCTGGGGGCCAGGAACTCCATTGGGGTCCCCCACGAGTGTCGGGGCCATCAGCCACTGCCTTCCCAGGAGCACGGGCAGGGCGCTGGGTCAGAGTGGGGCAGCCAGGACTTGAACTGGTGCTCATAGTGGATGCAGGCATCCCTGCTGATGCACCTGAAGAAGCAGCAGAAGATGGCCCCGGAGCGTGGGCCCCTGCACCCACGTAGGAGACTCAGATGGAGGTCCTGGCTCCTGACTTCAGCCTGGCCCAACCCCAGTTATTGTGGCCATTTGAAGAGTGAACCAGTGGATGGAAGAGCTGTGTGTGTGTGTGTGTAACTCTGCCTTTCAAATACATAAAATCAAATTAAAAAGTTGGACTTCGCACCCTTCCAACAGGCCCACTGGTCTTTAGCAGAGTCCACCTGCGAAGCGGCCTTCCTCTGAACCTCGCTGTTGTATGAGGGTCACATCCGGGGCAGCAGAGAGGAGTGAAAGCCCTGGGACGAGCAGAGCGACTGGGGCTTTGGAGCCAGGGAAGCTCAGGTCGGATTCCCCAGCAGGTCGCCGCCTTGGTGCCTGACTTGGGCAAGCTACCGAGCCTCCCAGCACCTCCAGTTCTTTCTCTGTAAAAACGGAACAAGAACACCCATCTCACTTGAGGATGCGACAAAACACAGCACCCAGGTCATCCAGAACGGAGTCTGCTGGCTCGGGGCACAGTAGCCGTTGCTGCCCCTGGGAATTAGACCACGAGAGCTCCCCGGCAGCCCTGGGAGGGGTCTGCGCAGTGGACCGCCCACACAGGATGGCAGGGGACACGCCGCAGCCCCACTTCACAGAGCTGTGCCGGGGACTCGCACGCGCTCCGCGTTTGCCTGCCCGCGGAGGCTGCTCGTTGCAAATGCGCTTTCACACTTCGTCACAGCAGACTTGGCAGGCACACGATTGGGAGAACTTTTCATTAGCAGTTAGATAATGAACGTGGGGGAGCCACAGGGCTGCAGACTCCCGGCACCCAGACAGCAAGCCCATGGTCTTCCCCCACCACCACGGCTGAAATCCCGGGGGCCAGGCTGTGCTGTCTCTGTTGAAAGTCATGGCTCTGGCCACTGAGGAGGGGATGATGGGTGTCCACCCGGCAGCGTAAGGTAGAATAAAGGGCTGGACCCCATGCCTGGATCCTGCTCCTAGCATTCAATAACTGGGTGGCCTTGGGCAAGGTACTTAAGTTCTCTGAGCATTGCTCTTCCCATCTGTAAAATGGGCATGATGATCACACTTCCCTCTGAGCACTGTGGGATGGGGAGAGGAGTTAATTTGGGGAAGAGGGTGCATTCAGAAATGGAGTTTCTTGAGGCTGGCGCTGTGCTGTAGCAGGTAAAGCCGCAGCCTGCAGGGCTCGCGTCCCATATGGGCACTGGTTCAAGTCCCAGCTACTCCACTTCCAGTCCAGCTCTCTGCTATGGCCTGGGAAGGTGGTGGAAGATGGCCCAAGTCTTTGGGCCGTTGCACCTGGGTGGGAGACCCAGAGGAAGCTCCCAGCTCCTGGCTTTGGATTGGTGCAGCTCTGGCCATTGCAGCCATCTGGGAAGTGAACCAATGGAAGGATGACCTCTTTCTCTCTCTGCCTCTCTGTAACTCTTTCAAATAAAATAAATAAACCTTAAAAAAAAAAAAAAGAAATGGGGCTTTTTACTCCTATAGCCTTTATATTAGGTAAGACTCATAGTTTCCAAATATCAGAAAACACAACTCAAACTGGCTTAGGGAAAAAAAGTGTCACAAGAGGGGTGGTTGGGGACAGGCCCCTTATAGGCTCACATAGCTGCAAAACCCAAGGGCCATGGCAAGCTTCAGGTCCAGCCACAGAAGGCCATGAAGTGCTTACAATTTCCATGCTGTGAGCTCCACTCTTGTGTCCCCATGGCAATTGCTGGCAGCTCAAGACACTCCCTCATGGTGACAACATGGCTGCAGAAACCCAGCAGCCCTGCACCTTCTCAAGTGCAACAGGAAATAACAAAGTATCTTTAGAGTAACCCTAAGTTACTGAGAGTCACTCTGATTGGAACAGCTTAGGCCACGTGTCCATCCCTGAGCCAATCAGTGAGGAGGACATGAAGAGGCAATGCTCTGATTGGCCAGGCCCTGGGAATTTGGTCTGACTGTGAGCGAGGGATGGAAACAGAAGTAGCCTATGGTGCCCTCTGCTGGGAAAGTCGACCTCGTGTTCCGTAAGTGAATGAGCCAGGGGAACCTGACCTTTATTGCAAAGCAGCTACTGCTGATACTTTGTATCTGAGAGGCGCTTATGACTGTTACACAATCTCAGGGCTGGTGCTTCACACCCAGCAATAATGAGGCAAACTCACAGATGCAGCCCAGAGCCCCAAGGGGACAGTGATGAACACTGCAGGGTTCGTCTTTTGCTGACACCTCCTTTGCAAACGCAGGCAGAAGCCCCAGGCGCAGGGCACCCCCAACAACCCAGCTGCTGATGGTCAGCGTCCAGTGGCAGAGAGAGGGTCTGAGGAACAGAGGACACCCGGCTCCCAGCTTCGGGTAGGATTTGCCAGCGAAGCGATCCTGTGTTGGAGGCCTGGTCCTGGGGAGGCAGTGGGACCTTTAAGAGGTGGGGCCTGCAGGAGGTGGGTGGAGCCACTGTCCCTGGAAGCCTTGAATGGAGACCCCAAAAGCAGGGAGCCTGAGCCTGACCCCTCCCAGTCCCTGGCTTGCTGTCTCTCTCCCTAGTGTGTGCTCCACCCCCCAGGACAGGCCAGGGGCCTCCCAGGCCCAGAAGACTGCAGTGTCCTGCTCTTGACCCCCGAGCTAAAGACATAAAGTCCCCAGCCTCGGGCGTTTCATTACGCAATGGGAAATGGACGGGGACACCCAGCCCTGCAGGCAGGCACCACTCTGATTTTGCAGGAGGAGGGAGGGGTGTCCAGCTGGGGCAGGAAACTTGCCGAGGCCACACCCAGGACCCCCTGCCGCCCCGCTGGACAGCCCAGTTCTCCTTACACAGAGCGAAAGGCAGGGGCTGGGTGTGCTCAGAGAGACTCCTGCCACCCTCCCCCACCCCGAAAGCCCATTCCCGAAACCCGGCCTGCCTCGCCCCTCTCACCCTCTCAGCAGTTTCCACAAACCTCGCCTCTGCTTGCTCGGGGAGGCAGGGAGCAGAGAAAAATCTTTATTTCGATCTCTTTCCAGCTGGCCTCCCACTGAGCTCTCATCTCCCCAGGACCCGCTTTCATTCCCACATTGACCCAGACTGCTGGGAGGTGAGAAGCGAGTGAGATGGAAGCAAAACACAACCACGCCGCAGCCAGGCAGGGGACCAAAGTTGAGAAGCAAACCTAATGCAAACCTAGAGCAAGCAGCCCGTGTGGATCTGAAGCCACAGCACATTGCACGGCGGTTTCACTGCGAAACCTCGCTGATCCAGCAAGGGGCGGAGGTTGCACCCCCTCAGGAAGCCTTGATGTGCCCTTTGGGCGGCCACAGCAGCTCTCTCCCGGCTACAGGCAAAAGCAGCCGATTCGCCGTGAGCCTGGGGTTGGAGCTGCCAACCCTTGCTGCTCAGAGGTGGCCCACGGGCCAGCGGCACCTGTCCCAGCAGGGCCTGAAAGATTCTTAGAAACACAGACCCTCAGCGCCCGCCCAGAACTGGGGGGGGGGGGGAGCCCAGGGGGTCCCCGTACCAGGGGACATTTGAGAAGTACTGGTCTCAAACATCCCGGGGGACACCTGGAGCACAGTGAAGGGGGCTTACAATCTGTGGGTGACCACCTGGGTAGGCAAGGCCTCCTCACACTGAGCCGGCCCAACAATCATTCTTTTATTTTTTTTTTTTAAGATGTATTTATTTATTTGAAAGTCAGAGTTACACAGAGAGAGAAAGAGAGAGAGAGAGAGGTCTTCCATCTACTGGTTCACTCCCCAAATGGGCGTAATGGCCAGAGCTGTGCTGACCCGAGGCCAGGAGCCAGGAGCTTCTTCCAGGTCTCCCACACAGGTGCAGGGACCCAAGGACGTGGGCCATCCTCCACTGCTGTCCCAGGCCACAGCAGAGAGCTGGATCAGAAGTGGAGCAGCCGGGACTCGATCCAGCGCCCACATGGGATGCAGGCACTGCAGAAGGCGGCTTTACCCGCTACGCCACAGTGCCGGCCCCTGGCCCTTTCTTTGGATTTTTGTCTCATCTCTGAGAATCTTGTCAATTCTGAGCAATCTCTAACTCCAGGGAGCAGAGGCGGCCGCGCCCCACGCACGACACACCTCCCTTTCCCGGCCTCCCTTGCGGCCAGGGCCCACGTGCGTGACGTGGGCTGAACCAATCAGGTGCAGCTTCCCTAGGGGGTGACCAGGAAGAGGCGGGGCCTGTTTGTGTCTCGGCTGCATCCTGGGCAGTGAAGATGAGGAACTGATAGGTTTTCGGGGGACCCTGGGGCCGCGGGCCTGGACGGGGAATCCTTGGCCGATGCGCACGCGCGGGTCAGGTCTGTCCTCGTGGGCCGGGCTGCGGCGTGGGGGTCTGGGTCAGGTCCCGGGCCTCCCTCGCGGGGTGCGACCTGGGCCGCGTCTCGGTTCCGAACCTGAGTTTCCTCCTCTGCAACGCAGGGCCCACGGAGCCGGGACCGTCCAGGCGACAGGCCGGGAGCCGTGGCGGCTCCAGGTAAGCGGGACTCAGGATTTCCAAGGAAACCGCCCGTGTTGAGAGGCTGGCATCAAAATGTTTGTCCGCCCATCCGTGGGGGCCGGCGCTGCCCAGGACACCGGCACCCACGTGGGCTCCGGTTCCCGTGCAGCTCCCTGCACCCACGCGGAGACCTGGCGGGTGGGTGCCTTTTGTAGCCTGGCCCGGCCCTGACGGCTGCCACCATCGGGGAGTGAACCAGCGGAAAAGGAATTCTCTCCTCCTCCCCCTCCCCCTCCCCCTCCCTCTCCCCCTCCTCTCTCTCTCCTCCCCCCCTCCCCCTCCCCCTTCTCTGTCTCTCTCTGCCTTTCCCTCTCTCTAATTCTGCCTTTCAAATAAGCAAATCGTTAAAAAGGAAGTACATGACACTTAAAAATCATCAGCAAATGTGGATCTTCATTAATGTTAATTAGCAAGATATAAGATTGACTGTCACAACTCCCATAACTCGGGAATATTGAAATATGTCAACGTTGCAAGCCCATCTGATGCAACACCAGAATGTCTGGGGGTGGCAGGTGTGTGGTGCAGTGGCTGGGGCAACCCTTGGGATGCACTCGTCCCTGTCAGAGCGCCCGGGTTCAAGTCCTGGCCCGTTTCCAATTCCAGCTCCCTGCCCTGCACACCCTGGGAGGCGGCAGTGCGGCCACGTGCTTGGATCCCTGCTCCCATAGAGGAGACCCGGCCTCACCCAGGCTGCTGCGCGCATCTGGGGAGCTCACCAGCAGACCGGAGGGAGACCCCCCCATTCCTCTCTCCTCCCAAATAAGTAAATGAAAAATGTAGCAATGTTAAGTGACAGTCACTGCTGGTGGTTTGCTGCGACAGCCACAGTGGCAGGAAAGCCATCAGGGCTCTCCCCATCCGAGCTCACCCATCTGACATCGAGCCCGTCCCCAGGGAGACCCTCACCCATCTGACATCGAGCCCGTCCCCAGGGAGACCCTCACCCATCTGACTTCCAGCCCTAGTCCCCAGGGAGACCCTCACCCATCTGACTTCCAGCCCTAGTCCCCAGGGAGACCCTCACCCATCTGACTTTTGGCCCTAGTCCCCAGGGAGAGCCTTGGCCCACGCGGCAGCTCTAGTGATCAGCTGACCCCTTAGCGTGGCTCAGTGGCCACAGTGGCGCTGTGGGTGGGCACCGAGGCAGAGGGGGCGCAGTGAGATGGGCGGCGTTGTGGGTGGGCGCAGTGAGACAGGCGGCGCTGTGGGTGGGCGCAGTGAGATGGGTGGCGCTGTGGGTGGGCGCAGTGGGTGGGGCGGCGCTGTGGGTGGGCGCTGGCAGAGGGGGTGCAGAGTGATTTCCGCCTGCTCCCAGAGGCCCCTGGTTAAAAGTTACAGTTTAGTCCGTATAACATAAGGAGTACCATCAGTGCCAGTCCGCACAGCCCTGGCTACTCTGGGAACCCTTCGCCCCCCCCCCCCCCCCCCCGTGATCACTGCACATCCCCCTCCCCTCGGCCAGCACTCTGCCCCCTCCCCTTGTGGCTCTGCGGCTGTTTCAGTCGGCCGCCTCCCGGTCCGTGGTCCTTGCCTCGTCTTCCATTGGCGCTGGCATGCGTCCTGGCTGACCGGTGGTCCGTGGCGTGGACCCGCAACGCCGTGGGTCGTTCATCGGCGTGCACCCTTGGCTGCCGCTGCCAGGTCCCCTGGCCGCTAGCTGCTGCAGAGCGAACTTGACCTCTACTCCGGCTCTGCCTTCCGTGAGGTTGGCCCTGAGAGCCCCGGCTTCCCCAGCGTGGTGATTCGGGGAACATGGTGGAGGGGATGGGACGCCAGAGGTCCGGTCCCTCCCAGCTGCCCGGCACGCCCCCTAGCGGCCTGAGGACTATCCTCCCCCGCCCAGCGGCTAAGGGGCTTCGGATGCCCTGTTGGGATGCCCGCTGGAACGCCCTGGTCCCATATCACTGCGCCTGCGTTCAGGTCCTGGCTGCAGCCCCCCACCCCACGTGTACTTGGGAGGCAGCACGTGAGGGCTCGAGTGGTTGGGTCCCTGTCATCCCCTGGCCTCTGGCATCTGAGAAGTGGGAACCAGTGGGTGGCTCTGTGTCTGCCAAGTAAATGTTTTTAAAAGGCCAGTAGCAGCTCTCCCAGAGGTGGGAGGCCCGCAGCGTGGGGACAGCCTCAGCTGGCTGAAGGGGTTTCTGGGGTCACACATTGTCTGTGAGCGTCACTGACCGTTTAAAGCCTGGAGCCTGGACATCCTGGCTTCTCGGCCAGATGGGACCTCTGGCAGCACAGGGTCCGTGTTCCCAAGCAGACGCTGGTGCAGCCGGGTGGCGGCCAGGCGCCAGCTGGGCTCCGGCTGTCCTTTGACTCCCCTGTTCCCCACCCCACCCCCACCCCAGTGACCACAGGCTGTCCTGTCCTCGTCACTGCCTGCTGTGCCGCCTCTCTTCTCTCGCTCTGCACTCGTGATTTGCTCTCAAAGCGGGAGACAGAACCGATTCAGGGCGCCGGGTTCCTGCACCCCACACCCTTTCCCTCTCATTTGCATCCCAGGTGTGGCCTTTGCTCTCTGTGGTACTGGGAGGAGGGAGGAGGGAGAGGCTTGCATGCAAATGAGCCTTGCGATTCCTCGGTCCGTGGCGGGTGCTGCTGACATTGGAGCACATGTGTGCAGTGCATGCCTGTGTACCAGGAACTGCAGTTCCGGCTCCCCAGCCCGGGCTTGGAGGAAGGCCCGCGCTGTGTGGTTCGTTCCTTGTCCTTCATCCCCACCTGCTGGTCATGTCAAGAACTGCATCCTGGGCCGGCGCTGCGGCTCACTAGGCTTATCCTTCCCCTACGGCGCCCAGACCACGGGTTCTAGTCCCGGTCGGGCGCTGGATTCTGTCCCGGTTGCTCCTCTTCCAGTCCAGCTCTCTACTATAGCCCGGGAGTGCAGTGGAGGATGGCCCAAGTGCTTGGGCTCCTGCATCGGCATGGGAGACCAGGAGAAGCACCTGGCTCCTGGCTTCGGATCGGCGCAGTGTGCCAGCTGCTGCAAGCCAGCCACAGCAGCCATTGGGGGGTGAACCAACAGCAAAGGAAGACCTTTCTCTCTGTCTCTCTCACTGTCCACTCTGCCTGTCAAAAAAAAAAAAAAGTAGCACTGCATCCTGGAGTGCAGACCACACCTCGCTCTGACACTACTGTACCTATCCAGGTTTGCACATTTCTGTGAAGTCAGCAGGAACCTTAAAGTACCCCTGCAGCTGGGAGAAGTCCCTCAGGGCTGCCCTTAATCCTCACGTTCGACTGGACTCACAGTGTCAGCCGTGGGGACTCACGTGGGCAGCCTGTCACAGGCAGGCTCACAATCGATGTTGGTTCCGACCTCGGGTTAGAAGTCAGTCCCGGAACCTGGTCACACAGGCACGTGAAGAGCGCAGTCTTCGGCACAGTGGCACGTGCCTGACCGTCCTCGGGGTCACCCCTGTGTAGCTGAGGCTGATGCCTGGGCAAGTGACCGCCCCACCCCCCTGAGCAGGCTCTGCTTCCCGCACAGCCGGCAGCTGTGGCACGTGGGTTTTCTGCCTCGTCATCACCCACCGGCCCCGATACAGAGAGAGCGTCGTGCCGTTCGGGGCTGTCTGGTGCCAGCTGCCTGTCTGGGGCTAGTGCTGTTCTCACAAACAGCTGCTCTTTTAAATGTGGGGCAACGCTCTGCACGCATGCATGAAAACAGGTTTGACCAGAAAGTGAACACGACCAGGCATCCCGCCACAAAATAAAACGTGGATTGGCGGTGAGGCCTGCGAACATGCAAAGCATCGCTCAGAAAGCGATAGTGCAGGGGCCGGCAGTTCCCATACCTGTGGCCCACACTGGCGCACTCGCGTCAGAGCCCCAGCTCCGGTCCTGGCTCCAGCTTCCTGCCGGAGCAGCCCCTGGGAAGCATTGGTGATGGCCCAGTGAGTGGGTTCCTGCCGCCCACAGGAGAGACCTGGGTCCCTCAGTCCCACTTCGGCCTGGCGCAGCCCTGGCTAGTGTAGACATCAGAGGATCCCTCTCCTCTCAGTGTGTGTGTGTCTCAGAAGAAAAAAGAATATAGTTAAAGGCAGAATGAAAGAGCATTTTTCTGCTGCTGGCTTAGTAGCGTTCATTGAGAAACAGGTCTCTCTCATGCCCTGTTGGGAGAAGCAGTTGTTACAAATTTGGGGGGGAACAATTTGGCAAAAATGATCCCTATACATATGATGTTTGCCCCACTGATCCACATCTAGAAAATGATTCTAGAGAAACAGCTGGAGATAGATATAGAGAATCGGATACAGATTAGGATACAGATCAGGATACAAAGTGTCCCTGCCTTAGTCTGCAGTAGATAAAAGCGTTGGAAACCACCTGGGGGTGTGAGCCCCAGGCCCCCGACTGCAGGGCCCTCGGGTAGAAGTGCGTTCCCATGTAGTCAGTCTCCCTTGTGTTCCTGTGCGTTTTCCTTGTGCACTTACAACGCCTTTCTGAGAAAAGGGCCATCAGTTTCACCAGATGCCAGAGAGAACTAGGGCGCGCGTGTGCACACACACACAGGCACACGCACTCACACACACTCATACCTTCACACACACACATACACACACACGCACTCACACATACCTTCACACACTCACGCACTGACACACACACTCATACTTTCACACACTCACATGCACTCACACACACTCACAGACACACGCACTCTCACTCATACACTCACAGAAACACGCACTCACACACTCATACACACATTCACAGACACACACACATACTCATACACTCATACATTCACACACACACGCACTCACATTCACACACTCATACACTCACACAGACACATGCGCACACACATACATTCACACACACTCAGACACACACAAACATGCACACACATTCACACACATACACGCACTCATACGCATTCACACAGACACATGCACACACTCATACACTCCCATTCAAGCTGGGTGAGCTCTGCCTCAGTTTCCCTGTCTGTGAAGCAGGGACAACTCGGCTCTCACGCTGTGCAGTTGCTGGGAGGGCGAAGTGAGCCCGTGTTCACACAGCTGTTAGAACCCTGCTGGGGGCGGGCGGTTGAGTCGGGACCGTGGGGAGGACCTGGGCTGGGTTCCCGGCTCCTGGCTTCGGTCTGGCCCGGCCCTGGCGTGAAGCAGCAGAAGGAAGCGCGCGCTCTCTTTCTCCCTCCGTCTTTAGCTCTTGCTCACTCACTCGCTCTCTCTGTACATATACAGCTAACCATACCCGAAGTGCTGTATAAGACTGCAGTGATGGCGAGGTATTTATTTTAATGTAACTAAGGGAAAATTAAGACAATATAGAAAAAGCTGTGAATTCATGGATATTATTGCTAAAAATAAAGCCGAAGCATGTTTTTAACAACAACAAAGTTACTGTAGAACAGCTTATTTGAAAGCACAGGTGCACGGGGCATGTAAAGTGGCCTGGCGCCCCCTAGTGGTCCCGCGCGGCTGCTGACATCAGCGCCTCTGCTCGCTTTGCTCTTAGCTGGGCTTGGGCGCCGGGTTCGTGGTTCCTGGCGAGCCCGGAAGTGGCCGATGCTGAGCGATGGGCCCCGTGCTGTGGGTGTGGCTCAGCCGGGAGCCCACACACCTGCCTGCTGTGGTTCCGTAGGAATTAAGGGCTCAGAACAGAAAGGGGACCCAGGATCCAAACTGGGCCCAGGCATTGCACTCGCTTCCCAGCGCAGCCTGCACTCCTCAGGGGTTGGCCGCGGCTCAAGGAGGCCTCCCCACTCCCACCGGGCCCTCCGTCACCCCGGGAGGAAGGCTGCGCCCCCACTGCGCCCTGCGCCATCTCTGCTCACCGCACAGCTTGGCTGAGAACACAGCCCTGATCGCTCTCCGTGCCTCCGGCTTCCTCTCCCTCCCTGAAGCTACACAGGTGCCTGGCCCCCGGGCTCCCCACCGCCCCAGGCCCTGCAGAGGACGCTGGGAGCGCTGGGAGTGTGCAGTGCCTGCCTGGCTTCCTTCCCGTCCTCCTGTGCGCTGCAGCGAGGGTGCGGGCCCCACATCCGGGCACCTGACAGACTCCCATGCACATGCGGAGTTTCTTTTAGGAAAGGCAGTGGCCTCGAGGGGCTGCCTTTGACGTGTGCCCCACTGCCCAGCCCAGTGTGCCTGCCCCAGGTGGGATCGGGCAAGCTAGGGAAGCCCCTAGACCCCCGCGTCTTCCCCTTCGCTGCCACTGGCATGGTGGGCTCCCGGGGCCAGCTTCAGGCCGCCATCCCTCTGCCCGTGACTCATTCCCCGCGACATTTTCACAGCATCACGGTCTCCATGGAGCTTTCCACTCACAGCAAAGAGCAAGGGGTTACTCATTCCCTGGGCTCCCAGATCGGCAAGGGAGCCGTCACCAGCTCTGAGAGCTACAAGGGAGGGGCCGACCCCAAACTCAGACTTTTTAGAAAGCCGTGGAAGATGCCAGACCCTTGTTCAGACCCAGAGCTGGTTGCCAGAGTGATTGATCAGTCATTCAACAAATAAACCAGGGAAAGAGGAAGTGATGTTGAAGCAATGGAGCCAAGAGGGCCCCACGAGGAAGCCCTGGAGGGGGAGCAGTTTGAAATCACACGTCTTGCTTTCAAGTTCTTCAGGTTGAGTCATTAGGGAAGGCTTTCCTGAGAAAACGACATGGGGGCCAAGCAGAATAGCCCCCTGTGCAAAGGCCCTGGGGCCTGTGTCTGGTGTGTGATGGGCAGCTAGGCAGAGGGAGCAACATGGGACCAGAGAACAAAGGGCAGATGGGAGTCCTCTGGGCAGCACAGCGTCAGTGAGAGGGGTGCAGGTGTGACGAGGACCCGGTGCGTCAGTGAGAGGGGCACGGGTGTGACGAGGCCCCAGAGCGTGGGCAGGTTCCCTGTGGCCACTGTGAGAGGACTGTGGTGGCAATGGGACCAGGGAGGAATCATGGTGAGAGGCGGGCAGATCCCGGATGGACTGTGGAGGCGGGGTCCCTGGGCTTTGGTGGCAGAAGGCTGTGGGGATACGAGAGGGGGCTCAGGAGGGATTCCAGATGCGAGGCCTCACACATGGAAGGGTGGTGCAGGGAAGGGCAAGGTGGGCTTGGGGCAAATCTATGCCTCGGACTCGGCTTCTTTGGGTTCATCAAGGTCAAGGTGACCCCAGAATGAACACTCGCAAAACCCACAGGTGGGTGCCATGCCTGGGGTGCTCAGTCAAGCGGGGTGCAGTCAGCAGGAGGCAGCCCCCGCGCTGGAAGAGAGCTTGGGGGGACAGAGCACCATGCACCAAGCTCAGGCAGCCCTGGGGAGTCCCCGCCCACCCCCGACACAGGCGGTGTCTTCTGAGCCGCAGCTGCTGCTGCCCGCCCAGCTCCCTGGGGAAGGCTCTCGATGGATGAATAAGGAGCGGGGAACAGAAAGGCCAGGCCCCTCGAGCTGCCCCACGTGTCTCAAACCCCACAGTCGTCTCGGCAGAAAGTGTGCAGACGGCAGCTGGCTCTCACATCGCCCTGGGCCGGGCCTCACAGTGAGGAACGTGCTGTCAGCGCCTGGGGACGTTTTCTCGTGCAACTCACTCCCTGCTCCCCGCTACAGCAGGCACAGGCTCTGGGTGGTTTTCGGTGAGACAGGAGGGCCTGGTGCTAGAAGGAGTGAGAACAGCAGGTGTTGTGAGCCATCCGGTTTTCCTGATGGTGATGTGGAATGAGTGACAGCGGCAGATGTGACCCCTCCACCCCAGGGACCCCGGGCAGGGAGGCTTGGGAGGGACTGGGGCGTTCTGTCGGGGGTTCCAGGATGGGGCCGACCAGAAGGCACGCGGATGCCGGATCAGCGGCAGAGAAACTTGGCTCTTGTGGGGGCTCCAGGAAAAAGAGGCCCCGGGAGCAGAGGCGCCTCTGGGCCCAGAGCTGCGGGAAGCACCTTCCTCCCTGCCTGCCCGGCTCCTGTCTCCACTCCCCGGCGTAGAACCTGGACTGGGAGACCCGCAGGCGTCTCCTCTTGCTACGTGGTCTCTGCCTTGACATCCAGGACTCGTGCAGACTTGGGGGGACCGCCCCTAGCCGTCGTCTCCTGGTCTGTTAGGCTCCGCACTTCTGAGGAATGAAATCTGTGTTTTAGTTTTTCAAATTTGTATTTATTTCATTTCAGGCAGCAACAAACAGAGAGAGAGAGAGAGAGAGAGAGAGAGAGAATCATTCTCTAGGGGGGTCATTCGACCTCTGAGAACCTTAAGGAACCCCACGTGGTCAGGTTCACAGCGCAGACCCCGGCTCCTAAAGGGTCCCTCACTCACCGGGAGCAGAGGCTGCAAGAATAAGAGATTGGGAGGGGCGAGTCTGGGCTCTACTTGGTCCCACAACAAGGGCAGGGGCACTCGAGTTCGGTGTCTGGATTTCACTTTATTTGGCATTCCTGTGACCTCGGGAATGCGACACAGACTTTCTATTCCGACGCGAAGGTGCTGTTGGCTTTTATTACGGGAGTCTATGTGACCTCGTTACCAAACCCCTAATGAGCCACCTTGGACAACAAAGCCAGACACAGTTTGAGATGGGAAAAGAAATCAGAACTTGGTTTCAGTGATGAACATGGAGCAGCTTTGGTGTTGATTTAAAGAGCACGCTTTTCCCAGCCCGCTGCTGAGCCCTGGCCGCTGCTGGGCGCAACCAAGCCAGGCAGTGTGACCCAGGGCTCGCTGGCCCCTCCTGGAAACAGCCCGCCCCTGGGCGTCCAGAGACCTCACAGTGATGCCTGATGGGTCCAGAGAACAAAGGGGGAGGGGTGGGGAGGAGGAGCGGCCTGTTTCCCTGGGACGCCCTCTGTCAAAGCAGTGGGGCTCCTGGGCTGCACCTGGGGCTCGCCTGGAATCAGGGGGTTGCAACGCTTAGCAAATATAAACACAAGATGCCAGAGAGATACATTCTTAAAGATTTACTTATGTATTTGAAAGAGTTACACAGAGAGAGAAGGAGAGGCAGAGAGAGAGAGAAAGAGAGAGAGAGAGAGAGGTCTGTAGTAGTCTGTCCCTGCCACCTGCCTGCGAGAGCGGACTGCCGTCCTGGCGCCTGGCTTCACCCTTGGCCCAGCCCCTGTGGCCGTTGCAGGCACAGAGCGGGTGAGCCAGCAGTAAGGAGCTCGCTCGCTCTCTGTCTCACTCTCTCTGCCTCACAGATAAACATAATGAAAGTAATTTTTACAAGTTTTTTTTTTTTTTAAAGCCATATGCCAAAAATCCACTTAAATAGTGGAGGGAAAAGTTTGAGACTTCATCATGAAAAATGAAAGCCAAGCATGTAAGAATATACTTGCTTCTCCTCACAGCAGCTTTTCCCTGCAGAGAGGAGGTGGGGAGGGGAGACAGTCTGTGACCCAGTCTGAGAGGGCGCAGGGGCCGGGGGTGGCTACAATTAGTACAAACGCAGCAAGTGGTGCCTTAGGGTCTGTGCACTTCTCTGCATGTTTCTTCAACTAAATATTGTTTATTTATTTATTTATTTGAAAGGCACAGTGGCAAGAGAGAGGGGGAGACAGAGATCTTTCATCCACTGTTTCACTCCCAAATGGCTGCAACTTGCAGAGCCAAAGCCAGGAGACTTGAGCTCCATTCAAGCACTTGGGCCATTTTCCTCTGCCTTCCCAGGTGCGTTGGCAGGGATCTGGATTGGAAGTGGTGCAGCCAGGACTCGAACCTGTGTTTTGATATGGGATGCTAATGTGACAGGCAGCAACTTAACACACTGTGCCACAATGTTGGCCCCACCTAAAGATTTTGCAATGGTCTCAAATCCGCAAATCCACCCATGGCTCTGTTAGGAGGCCACCATCCGTGGCCCTGAGTGTTCCTTGGGGCTTAGGCACCAGGAGTGTGCACCCCACTGGGTTGGTGGAGCTGTTGTGATCCTCCAAACATCGGGCACGCCTGGCTGGTGCTTCTCCTGCTGTGGTTTGATGGTCCATGGGCAACAGGAAGCACTGGGCATATTGAATGGAAAAGTCTTTCTCATTTGCTCCCCCAGTCCTGTCCCCGAGGCCCCCATCAGCATCCAAACACCCACCCAGTCCATCCGGCCGCCCAGACCAAACCCTGAGCCATCCTTGCTGCCTTCTGTGGTCCTCTGGGGGTCTCTCCTCTCGGCCCCCCACCCCTGCCCTAGTCCTAGTGTGGGTGGCCACATAACAGCCCCTGGGGACATCCAGTCTGAGTCCTCAGAGCCTGTGAGTGTGGCCCTTCCCATGGTATAACAGACTCTGCGGGTGGGACTGTGACTCCGAGATGGGGAGTAGCTTGGGTTACCCAAGTGGGCCCAGTGTTACCTCGGGGGTGCTTAGAAGGGGTAGGCAGGGAGGCCAGAGTCAGGGAGCGCAGTGAGATGGAAGAGACAGGGGTGAGAGTCGGCGGGTTAGAGACTTAGAGGAGGGGAGGAAAGAGCCAGGGCCTGCAGAGCCCGGTGAAGGCAGGGAAGGGCTCTCCCCTGAGTCTCCGGTAGGAAGGCAGCCCGCTGAGGCCCCAGGTCAGCACTTCTGACCTACAGAATAGAAACTCGGCACCTGCGTGCCCGCGCAGTCATCACAGCGAGGTGACCGGCACCTGCCCCGCCTCATTGATCATTTGTGTGTTGGACGTTCCAGAATGCACCATCAAAGGTTGTAGACTACAGTTAGCCCCGCTGTTTCCATCTTCTTGTTTTCCATCAGGAAATGCCTGGCACGCATTCCCAAGGGCACACATCTGCCCCCTAGGTACACACAGAACCAGGAACAAAACCTTCCCTGGGAATAAGGAACATGTGGCCGGAGCGCCTGCATCTAGCTAAGGGTCCAGGAGTCCTGAGGCCTGACTCCACCCCCAGACTCCTACACAAAGACCCTGGAGTGAACCGCCGTGACTCTGTCCCCATCAGGCGACCATGGACAACCGCGGCCAGGACACACGCTTCATCCCTGTGGCAGTGCATCCTCTTCGGTGTCCCCCGCGACTCCAAATAGGCTTCCTGGCACGGGGCAGGTCCCCTAACATGCTTGGAACAGTTGAAAACTCCTCCCAGAATCCAACGGAATCCTTTCTGAAATGCTCCGCAGGGACAGGGGAGGCTGACCTCTGGTGTCAGGATCCCGTGTGGAGAACGGGACCCCCAAACAAAGAGTTGTGTCGGGAGGGCTCCAGCCGGTGAGGACGGGTGTGTGTGTGTGTGTGAAGAGGAGGGGCTTAGTTCTCTGCATCTCTCAGGGCTGCAGAGGATGCAGTGAGGCCCGGTAGGTGGCAAGGACTCTGGGAGTGGCGTGGGTGCGTGGAGAATGAGCTGGGGGTAGCCCCACCGCCTCATGGTCTTGGTCCCCAGAACTTGCCTAGCACCCGGGGCCAAGTAGATTCCCAGTAGCAGTGTGCAGAAGGAGCTCTTTCTATAGTGGTTTGTCTCAGCTATACACATCTAGAACACACTAAGAACAAGCACACGGCTGGCGCCACGGCTCACTAGGCTAATCCTCCACCTGTGGCGCCAGCACCCCGGGTTCTAGTCCCGGTTGGAGCACTGGATTCTGTCCTGGTTGCTCCTCTTCCAGTCCAGCTCTCTGCTATGGCCCGGGAAGGCAGTGGAGGATGGCCCAAGTGCTTGGGCCCTGCACCCCATGGGAGACCAGGAGGAAGCACCTGGCTCCTGGCTTCGGATCAGCGCAGCACCGGCCATAGCGGCCATTTGCGGGGTGAACCAACGGAAGAAAGACCTTTCTCTCTGTCTCTCTAACTCTGCCTGTCAAAGAAAAAAAAAAAAAAAAAGAACATACAACATAGAGAAAAATGAGCTGAGTAACCACTACACGTCTGTAGAAGACTTTCACATACATAAAAAACTGCTCCAGCTTAATCAAAATAAAAATGCAGATTAATAAGGTTTTTAATATCATCTTAATGCTTTAAATGTTTATTTTCATCGATTAAAGGGCAGAGCAACACACACACACACACACAGAGACCAAGAAACAGAGACAGATCTTCCATCCTGATTCACTTCCTAAATGTCCACAACAGCTGGGGTTGGAACAGGCTGAAGCCAGGAGCCCGGAGCTCAGTCTGGGTCCTGCATGTGGGTGGCAGGAACCCAAGCACTCGAGCCATCGTCTGTTGCCACCCTGGGTGTGCACTAGCAGGAAGCTGGTTGGCAGGGGAGCTAGGACTCATATGGGTGCAGAGTGGGGGTCTAACCCCCTGCGCCACAACATCCAACCTAGTGGCTTTTTTTTTTTAATGATTTATTTGAAAAGTACAATTACAGAGAGGGAGAGACACAGAGAGATCTTCCAACCACTGGTTCACTCCCCAGATGGCCCCAACAGCAGCGGCTGAGCCAGGAGCCAGGAGCTTCTTCTGGGTCTCCCATGTGGATGCAGGGGCCCAAGGCCCTGGGCCATCTGCTGCTGCTTTCCCAGGCACATTAGCAGGGAGCTGGATCAAAAGTGGAGGAGCTGGGACTCGAACTGGCACCCACATGGTATGTTGGTGCTGCAGGTAGCAGCAGCTTAACCCTCTACACTGTAATGCCACCCCCCCCCCAGTTTGTTTTTTAAGCGGTCAGACTGGCAGACAGCTCACAGCTTGAAGCGTCTGCTGGCAAAGATGTTGGTACACATTGCAGGTGCTCGGAAGGGGGATTTGGCAATTCTGTTCAAAATCAGAACTGGGCTTACTCTTTATAAGCACTGTAACTTCTTAAATACATTTGTGCAAAGATACAAATGTCCAGCTCCTCTTTGAAGGACGCTTACCGATGGTGAGACCAAAGTCCTGTGTCCATTGCTGATGATGGCTAAAGACATGGGAGAATGTGTGGTCTCCCCTTGGCACCGCGCGGACGGGCTCCAATCCCTTCCATACAACGGCACAGGCTTTGCACGTGACCCGTGTACATCTTTCCAAACTCATCCCTGGAGTGCCCTTCATACCCAACGTGAGGGATCTTCAAGAAGTTGGTGGAAAATGCACCTCAGGAAAAAACTAAGCTTGCATTTCAGATTTTTTGCACCAAAATGCTTTTTCATTCCATTTCCCACAAGCTTTTTACCACATAAATGCTGTGCAGATCACTATCACTTGTGTTGGGCGTCTGATCCACTGGGCGTCTTGCATGGGCTGCCAGGTCCCGTCAGTGTCTGGGCTCCATCTTGACTCTGCTCTCTTCCAGTTTGCTGGTTTGATTGTTTGGTTTTTTTCCTTCTCCTCACCCCCCCCCCCCCAATCTTTTATTTAAGGACTACAAACTTCAGACATTTCATAATTACAACTTTAGAAACACAGTGATTCCACTCACCATACCCACACTCCCACCTTCTACCTCCTCCCTCTCCTATTCCCATTCTTATTTTTTACTAAGATCTATTTTCAACGAACTTTATACACATAAGATTAACTCTATACTAAGTAAAGATTTAACAAATATGAAAACACAAACCTGTTTCTCACAGTCGAGACGAGGCTGTTCAGTCACTGCGCCTCACCAGTTTGCTGCTAGTTACACCCTGGGAGGCAGCAGGTGACAGCTCAAGTACTTGGGTCCCTGCCACCCACGTGGGAGAATTTCCAGTGCCCAGGTTTGGCCTGGCCCGGCCCTGCCTGTCACAGACGTCACAGGCATCTGGGAGTAAACCATCAGACGGGGCCTCCGTCTCTGCCTTTCAAATGCATACATAATATTAAAAAAAAAAAAAAAGATCTATAAAGGGGCTGGCACTGTGGCGTAGCAGGTAGAACCAATGCCTGCAGTGCCGGCATCCCATGTGGGTGCCAGTTCCAGTCCCGGCTGCTCTACTTCTGATCCAGCTCTCTGCCATGGCCTGGGAAAGCAGTAGAAGATGGCCCAAGTCCCTGGGCCCCTGCACCCCGGTGGGAAACCTGGAGGAAGCTCCTGGCTCCTAAATTTAGATTGGTCCAGCCTTAGCCATTGCACCCATCTGGGGAGAGAACCAGCAGATGAAGATCTCTCTCTGCCTCTGCCTCTCTGTAACTCTGTCTTTCAAATAAATAAATAAATCTTAAAACAAAAATCACAAGTCTAGTTACAAGGACTGTCTAAAGAAAGAACTTGATGAAAAGAGGAGTGAGGGGGAGACTTAAACTCTGTACATACAGCTGTTTCTAAAGTTCTTCTTTGGAGATAATTTTAGAGTGTGAAGTTCCCGTATCCCCCGATTCAGCTTCTCCTAATGTATTTGTCAAAACTAAGAAAGCAACATTGATACGACAGCTAACCAAACTAGACAATTTGGATCTCCCCAGTTTTTCCACTACTATCTTTGTTTTGTTCCAGGTTTCTGTTTTTCTTTTTTATTTGACAAGCCGAGTTACAGTGAGAGAGAGAGAGAAAGGTCTTCCTTCCGTTGGTTCACCCCACAAATGGCCACCATGGCCGGCGCTATGCCGATCTGAAGCCAGGAGCCAGGTGCTTCCTCCTGGTCTCCCATGCGGGTGCAGGGGCCCAAGCACTTGGGCCATCCTCCACTGCACTCCTGGGCCACAGCAGAGAGCTGGACTGGAAGGGCAGCAACTGGGACTAGAACTGGGTGCCCATATGGGATGCTGGCGCCACAGGCAGAGGATTAACCATGTGAGCCACGGCAACGGCCCCAGTACCAGGTTTCAATCCAGCGCACCATTTGGCATGCATGCTTTTGAGCTGTTACATTTTATGAGGAGCATGAACTACTTTTAAAAGCCTCAACTCTCTTTTTAACCAAATGTTAAATGTTAGTGTTCACGCGATGTTGATGCTTTGGAGGAGATATTTTGCTTTTTTAAGCTGGAAGTAAATGTTTAACATGGTAATAAAGTATTTTTAGATAATCATTGTGAATCATCCAACTTTCAGGATTTTTTAAAACTTAACCCATTTGCCACTCTGCTATTATTAGGGTTAATTTATGGGTCTGATTCAGTCGCAAACGCTGGAGCTGCAAACTGCACAGCATCATCTGTAAGCTCTCACTGCTGCCACATTCCGCCTTCTTCGCTCTGATTATCTATTAGCAAGTACATTTTTCTAAGAAATTATATTCAGTCATCTATTCATTGAAATACTAGGAAGGGTTGGCTGATAGTGCAGGTATGGCACTTCAGAGCCAGTTTTTAAGTTTTTTGAACATCTCGATCCCATTTGACATGATCTGAAATTTACATATTAAACAACATTAAAAAGAGCAAGAAGAACACTTGTGTCCTAACGTTCACCACCTAAGACGACGAGTGGTCAGTGCAAATGGACAGAGCGCAGCCGCTCACAGCGCTACAGCAGCCTGGGCTTCCCGCTCACCTGGCTACCTCTACGTCCACCAGGTTTAAAAAGACCCAAAGCACATTTCTTGCTGTTTTCCAAATCCAGACTACGGGTGTGTTTAAGTTTCAAAATCTCCACGTTGCCCTGTCCCCAGAACACTGAAAGGTCCGCCTGCACCAGACCCCTGCACGGCCAGGCGGTCCCAGTGAGGAAGCGGTGCCCGGGCCCCTCGTGCGCCACAGTCCCTAGCCAGCCACCCTCACTCTATGTGCCTGCCTGCAGTTACCGAATTTGCAAAGACCTTTTAAGATGTATGTATGTATGCATGTGTGTATCTATTTGAAAGACAGAATTACAGAGAGAAAGGAACAGAGAAATCTTGCATTTTCTGGCTCCCTCCCCAAATGGCTGTAACAGGCAGATCTGGGCCAGGTTGAAACCAGGAACTCCATTCTGGCCCTCCACTTGGGCAGCAGGGGCACAAGTGCCTGGGTCTTCCATTGCTTTCCCTGCCAGTGGTCTGGGAAAGCAGCAGAGAATGGCCCAAGTGTTTAAGCCTCTGCCACCCATGTGAGAGACCTGGAAGAAGCTCCTGGCTTTAGCCTGACCCAGTGCTGGCCATTACAGCCATCTGGGGAGTGAACCACTAGATAGAAGATCTTTCTCTCTGTTACTTTGTCTTTCAAATAATAAATCTTTAGGGGCCAGTGCTGTGGCGCAGCAGGTTAAAGCCCTGGCCTGCAGTGCCAACATCCAATATGGGCGCCGGGTTCTTGTGTCAGCTGCTCCACTTCCGATCCAGCTCTCTGCTGTGGCCTGGGAAAGCAGAAGATGGCCCAAGTCCTTGGGCCCCTGCACCTGCGTGGGAGACCCGGAAGAAGCTCCTGGCTCCTGATCAGCTCAGCTCTGGCCGTTGCGGCCATTTGGGGAATGAACCAGTGGATGGAAGACCTCTCTCTCTTTGACTCTACCTCTCTGTAACTCTTTCAAATAAATAAAATCTTTAAAAAAGTAAATAAATCTTTAGGGACCAGCGCTGTGGCATAGCAGGTTAAGCATCTGCCTATGGTGCTACATCCCATATGAGTGCGGGTTTGAGTCTTGGCTGCTCCACTTCTGATCCAGCTCCCTGCTGATGGTCTACAAAAACAATGGAAGATGGCCCCTGTACCTACGTGGGAGACCCAGAAGAAGCTCTTGGCTCCTGGCTTCGGACTGGACCAGCTCCAACAGTTGTGGTCATCTGTCTCTCCACCTCTCAAGTAAATAAATAAATCTTTAGAAAACACACACACATACACACACACACCAAAGAGCCAGGGTCGGCATCCTATACATGAATGCTAGTGGCCTGGGAAAGCAGCAGAGGATGGTCCAAGTAGTTGGGCCCCTGTACCCACGTGGGAGGCCCGGAAAAAGCTCCTGGCTCTTGGCTTTGGACTGGCCCAGCTTCGGCCACTGAGGCCACTTGGGGAGTGAACCAGTGAATAGAAGCTCACTCTCTCTGTCGCTCCCTCTCTTAACTCTGCCTTTCAAATAAATAAAAAAGACCAAAGACTGATAGCACTCTAGGTACTCACTGATGTGACCAGCATTTTCTGTGGGTACCTCCTGAAAAGCCATGAATTTGACTAAGCCTAGGGTGCCACAGGCAGTGGAGACAGAAGCGGTCAGATTCAGTGTTTGTGGTGAGATATGGTTCAAGAGTGCAGGTCCTTCCTGACTTGCAGAGGAGCCTGGGAAGGGAGCGTCCGACGCTGCGTCTTGCCAGTGAGGAAGCCGGTGGGAGTGGGGAAGCCGCTGGGCAGCCCGAGCTGTGAGGCAGGACTGCCTTTGCTGGGACACGCAGCACAGCACACCCTGCGCAGCGGCTCTGCTGTGCTCACAGCAACTGTTCCAACTCGGCTGAACTCCTGCTAAGTTCCAGTTCACTCAAGGCTTCCCTTGCCTGCGAGCACTGAGCAAGGAGACTGCTGCTGATTAAAGGGGACGCCCGTCTTCTATCAACGTTGCTCCTCTCCGCCTCCGTCTTAGCCACGGGGCCACCAGGAAGGCACATGTGATAGGAGCCTACTCCCCCCTTGTCTGCAGCAACATGTCCAAAAATGGTGTTAAAAGGCAGACAGAAAACACCTAGGTAATTCATAATTTTCTGCTTTTAAGATGCCAAATAATGGGGCTGGCGCTGTGGCGCAGCAGGTTAATGCCCTGGGGCCTGAAGCGCCAGCATCCCATATGGGTGCTGGTTCGAGACCCAAGTTCTTGAAGTTCTTGGATCCCTGCGCCGGCGTGGGAAACCTGGAAGAAGCTCCTGACTCCTGATCAGCTCAGCTCTGGCCATTGCAGCCAACTGGGAAGTGAACCATCGGATGGAGGATCTCTCTCAGCCTCTCCTCTCTCTGTGTAACTCCGACTTGCAAATAAAATAAATCTTTAAAAAAAAAAAAAGATGCCAAATAATTGAAGTACGGTTAGAAACTAGAGACGGTGTCAACACACAGACTTCATGTGAACTACATGGGCCTGCAGAAAGCTATGGAAAATGCATGTCATGGAGAGATTATGTACAGATCTCAAAATATTTTTGCACCAAAACACACCTTTCAATTCCATTTCCATGAACTTTTTTTAAATATTTTAATTAATTTATTTGAAAATCAGAGTTCCAGAGAGAGGGAGAGACACACAGATCTTTCATCTGCTGGTTTACTCCCCAAATGGCCGCAATGGGCAGGGCTGGGCTAGGCTGAGGACAGGAGCCTGGAACTCCAATGGGGTCTCCCATGTAGGTACAGGGGCCCAAGTACTTGGGTCGTCTTCTGCTTTCCCAGGCCCATTAGTAAGGAGCTGGATGGGAAGTTGAGCAGCTGGGACTCAAACCAGCACCAGTGTGGGATGCCAGTGGCACAGGTGGTAGCTTTAGCTGCTCCACCATCACCTAAGCCCCTTTGAACTTTTTGAAGTCCCCTCATATACATATGTTAGACAGACAGATACCCGATTTATCATCCCAATTCTTTCACATCCAGAGTGCTTCAAAATTACAGCTCATCAACGGTATGAATTAACCCTGTCACCACTTTATTTGCAAAATGCTTTCCCACTCCCACACTGCAGCTGGTTTCCTAACATTCCAAACCGGCCGCAGAATTATCCTGAAACAACGCAGACAGACGCAAGGTTTCCAATGACAAGAGTTTCTGTTACCTCCTCTCACCTATGGGACTGTGAGATGACACAATGTACAAAGGCCATCTTCTGAGTACAGCAAACCGTACACAGCTGACCTCAGGTGTGTGGGGGTCCTCAGAAATGGACAAGCTTCCGGGAGAATGCTGCCCTCCCTTGACCAATGCTGGATGGGGGGCCCTGGGGACTCCACTCTGGGGGCAGAGGTCTGTGCACGTGCACCCAGGGGCATTTCTGGTGTGTGCACGAGAGCTCTCTCTGTTCTGTCATCATCCAAGCACAGACTGCCTCACAACAGAGAAACACAAAGTTCTGCTGCGAGTTCAGTGCTTGGGGTGTGGGCTCCTGAAGCAGTGCCTCTGGATGTAACAACTGCGCACACAAGGTCAGCCACTACTCTACTCAGAATAGAAGCCAGACTCCCACGACGGTCCACGGCCTCCCCAGTGGCCCCACGGCCCACCTTGCCTCTGTACTTGCCGGGACAGCTCGGTATTTGCCCTAGGCTCTCACACTTGTCTCTCTCCCCAGGATTGTTCTCCCAGATTTTCATAACTGGCTCCAGCTCACCATTCAGGTTTTGGATTGAATGTTATTCTGAAGAGGCCCCCAAGTTGACCTATCCAAACCGGATGTCCTTCCCCACACCAGTACATCAGAGCCTCATCTCTCCTGGGGCACTGATCACTAATTTACTTGATGATTTGTTGCCCCCAATAAAATGTGAACTCTGACAAAAGGAGGTTTGTTCAGTTTATCCTAGAGCTTAGAATGCTAGCTAACTAGAACACCGAAGGCACTTGTTAAATGAAAGAGAAAATAAGCAATCAAGTTCAAATCCCATCTAAACGTAAAAACTTAGCCACAGTCTTAAGCAGCAGAGGTCTTGGTGCCGTACCCTGCGCCTGGTCTCCTCAGAGCCGTCTCTGGAAAGCCCTTCCCTCCTGCAGCTGGGACCCAGGCGGGCAGGGGACTGGGTTCCGCCCACCAGACACCCTCGTGGGACTGGCTCGGCAATGTGGCTGCCTCACTGCGTGGCTGGGGGTACCCACTGGGCTTTCTGGGAGAGCGGGGGGTGGGGGCAGGGCTGGGGCAGCAAGCCAGTTGTTTGTGGTGTGGGGGGCACTCACTGCTTGCATTTGTCCCCCAGATTCTCAACAGCACCTCCTACAGCTTTGGCTTGAACAAACCCTTTCCCCATGTAGTCAGGGTCGGTTTCTGATGCCTGACCCCAGTGCCAAGGGATCTGCAAGAACTACGACAGCTGCCTAACAGATGGCAGTGTGTGCACTATGAAATGGTTTGTCTGTCCACTGGTTTCTGGATATGTTAGTTATCCAATCAGTCCTGCACTTGAACGGTTGGAAGACACACGGCAGCCGGCTTTGTTCCCTGCTCTGGTCTGTGATTTATTTCCCAGCTCCCCACAAGAAGCCATGGTGGGAGACCTCCGTCTTCATAAAGGTTTAGAGCACAAAGTGCGCCTGGCCAAGGCGCCAGGCACAGCGTCCCAGCTCACAGGTGCGGAGACCACCGTGCCAGGCACAGCGTCCCAGCTCACAGGTGGGGAGACCACCGCGCCAGGCACAGCGTCCCAGCTCACAGGTGGGGAGACCACCGCACCAGGCACAGCGTCCCAGCTCACAGGTGCGGAGACCACCACGCCAGGCACAGCGTCCCAGCTCACAAGTGCAGAGACCACCGCGCCAGGCACAGCGTCCCAGCTCACAGGTGCGGAGACCACCACGCCAGGCACAGCGTCCCAGCTCACAAGTGCGGAGACCACCGCGCCAGGCACAGCGTCCCAGCTCACAGGTGCGGAGACCACCACGCCAGGCACAGCGTCCCAGCTCACAGGTGGGGAGACCACCGCGCCAGGCACAGCGTCCCAGCTCACAGGTGCGGAGACCACCACGCCAGGCACAGCGTCCCAGCTCACAAGTGCAGAGACCACCGCGCCAGGCACAGCGTCCCAGCTCACAGGTGCGGAGACCACCACGCCAGGCACAGCGTCCCAGCTCACAGGTGCGGAGACCACCATGCCAGGCACAGCGTCCCAGCTCACAGGTGCTGTAAGCTAGTGAGTGAATCTGCCCACAAGGCTTTTGAACTTTTGAAAGCTTCGCTGGTGGACACACGGGATTTCAGTTCTCTCTGCAGTTTCTGCTTCTCTTTAGAAGAGGAAATCTGACCACGGGCCGCTCACAATAAGCAGCCGGAGAAGACTGACACCGCCGGCACACTCCCGTGCCAAACTTGGAATGTTGTACATACGAGGAGCTGGGCGTCTCCCAGTTCATCAAAGTGTGGTTTGACGTGGCACACAGAAACACCTGTACCTTACACTACTATGAAACGCTCAGATAAGAATCAGAAAGGGAAAGGCGGATGGAAGGGGGGGAGGGTTGAGACACTGCCTGGAAGATTCCAAAGCAAACCACAGAGCAAAGAAAATGTGACTGCGTGAACATAGGGCGGACCCTGAGCGAACTTTAAGGAAAGTTGGCAATTCATAAGCGAAACTGACAGGCAAATGGCTTCCTGTAATTCACTGAACTGGAAAGATCTCACTTCCACGCTGATTCAAAATGTCTGGCAGGAGGACCACTTCCCGGAGAAGACAACCGACAAACGAAACCTTACGTCTGAATTAGAGACCAGACCCGAGATCGCCTGACACGGCCCTGAGCATACACCTTCTGTGGTCAGCTCGGTGAGCCCAGCTCACAGCTTCGCTCCAAGCCTCAGACAGTTCAGAGCGCTTTTCGATCAGCAGCAGGCAGACAAAAACGATGTGCAGTTCCGAATACAAACCCGGTGTCACGGTGCATTCCCCACGTTCAAGGCCCCTCCCGGAAGCAGTCACAGCCCCTACATCCTCCCAGCCCGTGACCGGCTCCGCCCATTCGGAGGCTGCGGAACCCAGGCCCTGGCTGCATCCCAGAAGAGAACAGCTGCGCACCCCTCCCCCTCGCCCTAGCCTCGAGCGGGCGCTCAGTACTGCGGGAAGGAGCCGTCCACCTTGGCGGCCCAGGCCATGAGCCCGCCCGCCACGTCCTGCACCCTCAGCGAGGCCAGCTCCGGCACTTGCGGCAGGGCCTGCAGGATCCTCACGGCCTTCTGCGAGTCGTTGCCCAGCTTGCAGATCACACACACGCGGAGCGCCGCGCCCTCCGGGGCGGCCCGGCCCCGCTCACGGACGGCGTCCCCGAGCAGCCGCAGGCTCTCCGCGTCCCTGCGCTCCAGCAGCTTCAAGGGCACATGCAGCGCGTGCGGCAGGCGACAGATGTCCACCTCCACTCGCGGCCGGACGTCCAGCAGCAGGTGCGGCGCCCCGGCATCCAGGAGCCGCTTGTAGTCGGTCACGGAAATGCGCTCCTCGGGGCCCAGCAGCTGCAGGGAGCGGCACTTCTCGGTGGCCGACGAGCCGCAGAGGGCTTCGTAGTCCTGCAGGGCGGTCACCGTGGGCCGCTCCCCACAGGCCGCGCAGTCGGGTCTGCGCCCCCGCAGCCGGATGCAGCGGAAGCACCCCGAGAGCGCGTCGAAGAGCAGCAGGCGGCCGCTGTAGGAGGGGCCCAGCCCCGCGGCGATCTTCAGCACCTCCAGCGCCTGCAGGCAGCCCAGGACGCCGGTCACCACGCCCAGCACGCCGCCGTCGGCGCAGCTCGTCACCGTGTCGGCCGGGGGCGGCTGCGGGAACACGCAGCGGTAGCACGGCCCGCCGCCGTAGTGGTACACCGTGATCTGGCCCTCGAAGCGCAGGGCGCTGGCCGACACCAGGGGCCGGCCGGCCAGCACACAGGCGTCGCTCACCAGGTAGCGAGTGGGCGCGTTGTCGGAGCAGTCGGCCACCACGTCGTAGCGCCGGACCAGGTCGAGCGCCGTGGCCGCGGTGAGGGCCTGGGCGTAGGGCACGCACTCCACGGCCGAATTGAGGCGGCGCAGCGCAGCGGCGGCCGAGAAGACTTTGGCCTGGCCGGCCAGCGCCTCGTCGTGCAGCACCTGGCGGGCCAGGTTGCTCATCTCCACCACGTCGTAGTCCACCAGGCCGAGGCGGCCCACGCCGGCCGCCGCCAGGTACTGCGCCAGCGGGCAGCCGAGCCCCCCGCAGCCGACGACGAGCACGGACGCGGCCGCCAGGCGCAGCTGGCCCTGCACGCCCAGCTCGGGCAGCACCAGCTGCCGGCTGTAGCGCAGAATCTCGTCTCGCGACAGGGACGCCCTGGGCGGCAACGGCGACACCGGCGCCGGCTGCTCCGACTCCGGTTCCCGCTCCGCCAACAGAGCCGCCGCCAGCCTCTGCTTCAGGGACTCCAGCTCCTCCTCACGCTGGGCAACCTGAGCCCGTAGAGCCAGCACCTCCTCCCGGGCAGCCATGGCGACGTCCGCCGGAGGAGGGCGCGTGCAGGGCATTTCCGGTTCCGGCTTATCGTTGCCTAGAGACTGGGGTAATCCAAACATCCCCGTGGACTTTGGGAAAAGGCCAAAAATAGATTTGCACGTGCTAAGAGACCCCCCTTAGGCTTCAACTTGACAGATTCGCAGGTTGGTAATATTTTCTCTGGACCTCACAGAGGTCGGAAAGCGAGGAACAGCTAGCCGTCCCCCTCTCCCGGGACTTGGTACGGTCCGACCCGCCCCTTTCCGCGCGGCTCTTACGTAATTCCGCTTCCGGCGCCTCGCGCAGTTCCGCCATGGCCTCCACGGAAGGGAGTCGGGTGCTCCCCGGATCTCGGCGCGAGCCGGCGGGACGCGGGCGGCAACAGGACAAGTATTCCGTGCTCTTGCCGACCTACAACGAGCGTGAGAACCTGCCGCTCGTTGTGTGGCTGCTGGTGAAGAGCTTCTCCGAGAGGTAGCGCGCCCGGCCGGCCTCCTGCGGGATGAGCTGAGCTGGCTTCCCCCGCGCGAGGCGGCGCTGCCCGGCCTTCGCGTTCCCGCGGGAGGTCTGGGGGGGAGGCCAAGATGATGGGAGCCGTGCGCGGAGGGCCGCGGCGGGGGCTGCTCGGGCTCGCAGGCCTGCCGGTGGGTGTGGGGGGGACACCCGCTTGTCTTTGTGATGAGCCCCCCCCCTCCCTCCGCCTCCCGCTTTTTTTTCTTTTTTTTTTCTTAGAAGGGTCTGGGGGCGAGGCTGAGCGCCTCCCTGGGCGGGCCGCGCCTGCGGCTGGAGCCGGGCGCCCTCCCGCGCCCCGCGCCGCTTATGTAAGCGTGAGGTTCGGGCCGCGGCGGGTCCGAGCCCCCGCTGGGCACGGGCGCCTTTAGGAGAGGAGGGGGCCGCAGAGGGTCCTCCGGCCCCTGCCGGACGCTGGTCGTGGTTGTCGGGAACTGCAGGGCCTGCGAGTTGAATTGGCAAATGTTACGCAATTTTTTTTTTCTAAGACCTAAGATCTTGTTACGAAGTAACTCGCTGTGCGGTCACAGAAACGATTCGTGCTGCGGATACCTTTAAAGGTGGTTTTTTCTATGAACACAAACAGCGAATCGTTTTGAATGTTGGGCAATTTTCCGTGTGGCTGTTACCATGCGTCTGACCGGATCCCTGGAAACAGCTTCACTTCCGTGACCTCTCTGTTTCTTTCTTTCTTTTTTTTTTTTAAAGCTGTCCTTTTTCCTATTTAGTTGTTTATCTTTTTATTTGGAATTCTGCAAGCCCTTTCCAAATTGGAGAAATTAACCACCGCGTAGCCAGACTTGGTTCGGGTTTGTATTCGGATTGTTTTGTTTTTTTCTGTGCGGTTTTTCTGCTCATGGTTTCCGGGTGGATTTTTTTTGAGAAGTGAGAATCAGGTTCAGTAAGGGAAGCAGACAGCTGGGACCTCAGCTGCAGCCCGGCCTGGGGCTTCAGCCGTCACCGGCTGCTGGCTTCGAGGTGGGGTGGGAGACGCGGCTCTGCCGGAACCCTTAGCGTGACCAAACTGAGCGCGCGGGGAGGCTGAAGTCACTGGTTTTCGCTCTGGGAGAACAGACTGGGGTCGCGGAGAGGACTTGAGAGCCTCCGTGGAGTGCTGGCAGGTGGATGCCTTGTGTGCGTCTCTGGAGCAGTTCAAGAGGAAGCAGCGTTGGGCCGTGGGGTGTGGCTCTGCCTCTGGGACAGCTGGGGAGACAGGATGGAGATCATGTTTATCCGTGTAGTGTGTGTGCCCACGTGTGGCACTGGCTTGTTTTTGTAATGCAAAGTAACATGTTAATTCCCAAGCAGGAACGTCTTTCATAATTCTGGTGGGAAAATGGGTGCAACAGCGATTTGAAGTAGTGGTTTAGAAGGTTATTTACCGTTCTAAACGGGGTTTTCTTATTGGTGAAATTCAATCAGATTTATTACTGATTTTTAATCTCGGGGTTAAATTGAAAAAGAGTGCTAATCAGCTACGGAGTTTGACTCGAGTTACTGTTTAAAGTACTTTTTGAAGTTTTTTAGAAGACGTTTGTTTATTTGAAAGATAGCCCTGGGGAGGCAGATTGTCCATCCGCTGGTTCACTCCTCACATGGCCAGGCAGGAGCCAGGAGCCAGGAGCTCCATCTGGATCTCCCACGTGTGTGACGTGTGCGCCATCTTCTGCTGCTTTCACAGGCACATTAGCAGGGAGCTGGATTGAAAGTAGAGCAGCTACTGGGGGTCAGCGCCCTGGCTCACTAGGTTAATCCTCCGCTGTGGCACCGGCATCCCACATGGGCACCGGGTTCTAGTCCCGGTTGCTCCTCTTCCAGTCCAGCTCTCTACTGTGGCCCGGGAAGGCAATGGAGGATGGCCCAGGTGCTTGGGCACCTGCATCCGCATGGGAGACCAGGAAGAAGCACCTGGCTCCTGGTTTTGGATTGGCATAGCTCCTGCTCTAGCGGCCCTTTGGTGAGTGAACCAACGGAAGGAAGACCTTTCTCTTTGTCCCTCTCACTGTCTAACTCTGCCTGTCAGAAAGGAAGAAAGTAGAGCAGCTGGGATTCAAATCTGATTCAAACACCGATCAGGGATGCCCGTATTGCAGGCAGCGGCTTAGTCCGCGGTGCCACACGCCGGCTCTGAGGGGTCTTATGTAACTAGCATTTGGGGTTCAGGCTAAGAATTAGACTTCCAAAGTAGGCACATGAAGATTTGGGTGAGATTTGGGAGTGGACACCCACACACACATTCTCTTCCCTTTTTAACCTTAAAGGTACGTTTTCTGTGTGCGGGCTCTGATATCTTAGGATGTACGGTAGCTTGTTGTCGTTGTTGTTGGCAGTGCATTAGGTTTGGAGGTACAGCATAGAATGTTGCTGTCTTCTGTAGTGACTCCCGGCGGCAGGTCCTCACAGTGCTGCGGAAGAGTTCCTTAAACATGCTACCTAAACCTCTGAGTGTGAATGCTCATTGTTTTTTTTTTTTTTTTTTTTTGCAGTGGAATCAACTATGAAATTATAATCATAGATGATGGGAGCCCAGATGGAACAAGAGATGTGGCTGAACAGCTGGAGAAGATCTACGGGTCAGACAGAATTGTGAGTGAAACATTTTTCTGTCGTATGAGTTGTGGGGAAATGAGATGTGAACAGAGCTTACCTTGAACCTGTTTGCCTAGAACCTGGAACTGTAAAGAGCAGCTTGTGCTCTAGAGTCCAGTTCATTCTCACTGTGCTTAAATAGAGACTCTGGAGTGTTGAGTCAGCGGTGACTTTACAGCAGAAGGAGGAGTATTTGGATGAAGTTTATCTTTTTTCTTTTTTTAAGATTTTATTTATTTATTTGAAAGGTAGAGTTACAGACAGTGAGAGGCAGAGACAGAGAGAAAGGTCTTCCTTCCGTTGGTTCACTCACCAAATGGCTGCTACAGCCGGAGCTGTGCCAATCCAAAGCCAGGAGCCAGGTGCTTCCTCCTGGTCTCCCATGCGGGTGCAGGGCCCAAGCACTTGGCCATCCTCCACTGCCTTCCCGGGCCACAGCAGAAAGCTGGACTGGAATAGGAGCAGCCGGGACTAGGACCGGCACCCATATGGGATACTGGCACTGCAGGTGGAGAATTAACCTGCGCCACAGCGTCGGCCCCATTTTGTTTTGTTTTTTAAAAAATTTTATTTATTTGAGAGGTGGAATTACAGACAAGTTTATTTTATTTATTAATAAATAAAATTTATTTATTTGAGAGGGAGAGACAGAGAGAAAGGTCTTCTATCTGCTAGTTGGCTCCCCAGATGGCTGCAGCAGCTGGAGCTGGGCTGATCTGATGTCAGGAGCTTCCTCTAGGTCTCCCACGCAGGTGCAGGGGCCCAAGCACTTGAGCCATCTTCCACTGCTTTCCCAGGCCATAGCAGGGAGCTGAATTGGAAGAAGAGCAGCCGGGACTAGAACTGGCGCCCATATGGGATGCTGGCACTGCAGGCAGAGGATTAACCTGTGTCACAGCGCCGGCCTCTAGAGTTTATTTTGTAGTGGTTTTATAAATTTTATTTTTGATCATTGTTCTGGATTTATATATGTTTGGGTATACTCCTGATATCCTCTTTGGATAATTCTTGGGCCAAAAGCATGCAGTTAAAAGTGCAGATTTAGAGAACACATGGTAGGCATTTGGGTCTTTTTTTCTGTAATTTATATTGGTAATTTATCATGGATCAGACTTTCTCTGATCTTCCCAGCTGGCAACCAGAGATGTGTTCGGGGGCAGCATTTCATTTCCCCCAGTGGAGAGCCATTGGTGTAAACAGAGAAGTGTCTTGAAGCACCTTTAGTGATGGTTGAATTTCAGGAAATGGTAATCATTCATAAATGGTCACCAATTCCAGATATTCTTGAACCTACTATAGAAACAATAATTTATCCAACTGCTTACTTAGAAGTGAGTGTCAGGGGGCCAGCGCTGTGGCGTGGTAGGTAAGGCTGCCGCCTGCAATGCCAGCATCCCATATGGGTGCCGGTTCTGGTCCCTGCTGGGCCACTTCCGGTCCAGCTCTCTGCTGTGGCCTGGAGGGGGCAATGGAGGATGGCCCAATCCATTGGGCCCCTGCGCCCACCTGGGAGACCCAGAGGGGGCTCCTGACTTCGGATCAGCACAGCTCTGGCCGTTGCTGCCAGGTGGGGAGTGAGCCAGCAGATGGAGGACCTCTCTCTCTCTCTCTCTCTGCCTTTCCTCTCTCTGTGTGGCTCTGTCTTTCATGTGAATGGGTAAATCTTTAAAAAAAAAAGAAAAGAAAAGAAAAAGGAGTGTCAGCTGTAGGTCTTGGCTGGTGGGAAGACTTTAAGGGAAATGTGCTACTTCTGTGTATATGCTGAATCTGTCCAGTGCCATAGGTTTGTTTCAGATTGTCTCACAAGTGAGTAGATCAAGGTCGGTCACATCTCAAGTTCTCTCTGAAAACCTCCCAATATACAGGAATACAGAAAGAGGTGAAAAGTTGACAATTTTCAGTCATTTAGCAGAGATTTCCAGTGATACTAAGTTCATATTTTGGTCAAAAGTTCCCCAGTTTTTCTTCGAGAATCTCTGGGCCACAGGCCCTGATTGGCATTTCTGTGTATAAAATACTCTGAATTTTGTGTTTACCTTTGACCTGGGCACATAGACCCTGGCAGTATTTGAATACGTCTGTCAGCATCTCAGCCATGGGGTGTGGTTGATCATTACTTTGAGGGAATCTCACTAAGTCGGTCTTCCACATTCTAAAACAAGGTTGTCCATTTTTCCTGTCAAGCCAGTAAAATTCAAAATAATGAGAAAATAGTCATTCTTAGTTTTTTGCGGTGCCCAGTAAGATTCTCTCTGAGAGAAAGTCAACACAGAAGCTCGTCAGCTGCCCTTCAAAGTGGCAAGAAGAACAAGGACCGTGTGCTTTCAGAAACGCGGCAGGTGAGGAGGCGGACAGCAGGCTCGGGCACTTTGCACGTGTCCTTGGCTGGCTGGGAAAGAGCAGCAGTGAGCTCACACCAGTGGGGGCTGCCTGCCGCACGCCTGAGTGGGCACAGAGCAGGCAGGGCCCCGTGGGGCACTTCCGCCTTGCCATGTGGGCGGCTCCTGTTGCGTTTGCTTCATGTAGTCTGTTTCATCTTCCAACTTGAGATAGTCACTGATATTTTGTCATTTCCTCCAGATTCACTGAGGTATAATCGGTAAACAAAATCGTGTGTATTTACAGTGTACAGTGTGAAGTGGTTACCACGGCAGGTTAATGACCTCATTCATCACTTTGTTACTTAGCCTTCTGTGTGACATAGCGTGTCTGAAGCAGGTGAGGGCACTTAAGATCTGTACTCTTTGAGGATGCCAGGTATACAAGGTAACATTAATAACTACCATAGTGTATCTGTAGCAGATCCTCAGAACTACTAGTTCATCATCATTTTGTAACTTAGTGTTTTTAAAACCAGTTCTGGGCTGTTGCCGTGGCTCACTTGGCTAATCCTTCACCTGCGGCGCCAGCACCCTGGGTTCTAGTCCCGGTCGGGGCACTGGATTCTGTCCCAGTTGCTCTTCTTCCAGGCCAGCTCTCTGCTGTGGCCTGGGAAGGCAGTGGAGGATGGCCCAAGTGCCTGGGCCCTGCACCCCATGGGAGACCAGGAGAAGCACCTGGCTCCTGGCTTCGGATTGGTGCAGCGTGCTGGCCGTAGCAGCCATCTGGGGGGTGAATCAACAGAAGGAAGACTTTTCTCTCTGTCTCTCTCACTGTCTAACTCTGCCTGTCAAAAAAAAAAAAAAAAACTGTTCTGATAATAAGATGTCATGTTTATATATTTAAAACATCAGACATGACTATAAATTTGAGAAATTTTATTCCTTAAAATATTAAGCCTGGAGCCAGCATTGTGCCTGTGATGCCAGCATTCCACTTGGGCGCCTGTTCATGTCCTGGCTGCTCCACTTCAATCCAGCTTCTTCCTAATGACCTGGGAAAAGCAGTGGAAGATGGCTTAAGTGTTTGGGCCCCTGCACCCACGTGGGAAACCCAGAAGAAGCTCCTGGCTTTGGCCTGGCCCAGCACTGGGTGTTGCAGCCATCTGGGGAATGGACCAGTGGCTGAAAGATCTGTTTCTCTCTCTCCCTCCCCCTCCCTCTCTCCCTCTCTCCCTCTCTCTTTCTGACCCTGACTTTCATAATAAATAAATCTTTTTTAAAAAAATTAAACCTAACTATCCCCAAATATTAAAATATACTGTCTTTGACAGTATCAGTACCCCGGCCAAACAGTTAATTAGTGAAATAAGAACTGCAGATGGCATGTAAACATGAAAAAAGTAAACTGAGCTTCGCTGATGAGAGAAGCATTTCAGAATAGGAGGAGAGTATAATTAGCCCTTCAACTTGTTTTGACTTTTTAATTTTTTGAGGGATAAGACAGAGAGCCCCTATTTGCTTGTTCACTCCCCAGATGCCTGCCGTAGCCTGGGCTGGGTTGCGACCAAAGAAGGCAGCCAGGAGCCTAGTCCAGACCTCCGTGTGGGTGGCAGGAGCCCATTGCACCATCGCTTTTGCCTCCCAGGGTCTGGATTAGCAGGAAGGTGGAATCAGGAGCTGGAGCCCCAAGTATCAGCCCAGGTGCTCTGCTCTGGGGCATGGGCATCCTGATCAATGTTTTTAACCTTTGGGCTGGCTCCTACTTTAATTTTGTTTCTTCCTTTTATCTTTGTGTTTTTGGAAGTATGGTAAAACTTGAATTCTGTTGATCTTAATATAAAAATATTTATACCTTTGTTACAGTAAACATAAAGCAGATTAAAACCTTGACACATGGAGTATGTTTTTAAGTATAGTCACATAACTTGAAATATTTTCTGCTCATCTGTTTTGAATACTTCCAGTGATAAAAGTTTTTACGGGAGTCTTGTCAGACTGTAGTGTTTGATGAAGTATTTCATATGCAGCTGTGCCGAATGCTTGAAGGAGTGTGTGCCCAGAGCTCCTGCTAGCATTGTACCTGAATCCCCTGCCTGTTCCTCATGTCCGCCCTCCGAGGGGAGGCTCTGCTTTGCCCCCTTGCCTGCCCTCGCTCACATCGCAGATGAGCAGTGAAGCCGGATTCCAGTGAGGCACTGCGGCTGCACCTGCTGTGCCATCTGCCTCCCAGGAAGGGGACAGCAGATCCAGGCCAGGAGGAGAGGCTTGGGGAGTGTGGGACAGTATAAGTTACCCACACTAAGTAGAATCAACTGGAAATTACTACAATGTAAATTTCATCATCTGTACCCCAGTTCCTTCCCTGGGGCGGTCTGGCCCGACAGTTCAGTGAGCATTTTTCTGCATATGTGTACCTTTCGTACGCTACATTGTATGTGTGCATTAGCAGGTTATCTTTTTTTTAAGACTTATTTACAGGGCCGGCACTGTGGCATAGCAGGTAAAGCCGCTGCCTGCAGCATCCACATCCCATATGGGTACCTGTTTGAGTCCCTGCTGCTCCACTTCTGATCCAGCTCTCTGCTACGGCCTGGGAAAGCAGTAAAAGACGGCCCAAGGCCTTGGGTCCTGCACCTGCATGGGAGACCCGGAAGAAGCTCCTGGCTCCTGGCTTTGGATCGGTGCAGCTCTGGCCATTGCAGCCAGCGTATGGAAGACCTCTCTATGCCTCTCTCTCTCTCTGTGTAACTCTTTCAGATAAATAAGTAAATCTTTAAAAAAAGAAAAAAGACCTATTTATTTATTTGAAAGGTGGAGTTCCAGAGAGAAATCTTCCACCCCCTGGTTCACTCTGCAGGGGCTGCAATGTCAGAGACTGGGCCAGGCTGCCGCTTGGGCCTGCCGCATGGATTGCATTCCTCTGCTTTCTCAGGCACCTTGTTAGGGAGCTGGATCAACTGTGGAGGAGCTGGGACTCAAACCAGCACTCACCTGGGATGCCAACGTCATGGGCAGCGGTTAACCTGCTGTGCCACAATGCCACTCATGTTTTGCCTTTAACTGGCAGTTTTCCTGTGTCATTTTAATTCTATCTTGGAGATCTTTTTCACCAGAACACTTTATTTCTTGTAACTGTTCTATAGTATTATATGCAACATTGTTTAATACTTTATGTAACCGTTGAACATTCTGAAAAATATGAGTAATAAAGTAATCTTTTAAAAATTTTTTCTAGCTAAAACAGTTAAAGTAGATATCAGATGAATATTAAAAATTTTATTTTTCAGTGCAGATATCAGATAGTGTTAGTATTTTGTCAGTAATTGAGAGACAAAGGTTTTATCATCTGCTGGAACATTCCCCAAAACGCCTATGACAGCCAGCTGATGCTGATGCTGGTGCTGGACCAGGCTGGAGCTGGGAGCCAGGAACCCAAATTAGTTTTCCCACGTGGGTATCAGAGATCCAACCACTTGAGCTGTCGCCTGCTGCCTCCCTAGGTTCCAGGAGCAGAGCCAGGAGTCACATGCTCACACTCCAGTGTGGAATAGGGTGTCCAGGCCTTGTCAACCACTAGGCCACATGCCTGTCCCTGGCGTAGCTTGTCGTCTTTCTGTGACTGAATTCTTGTTCTCTGTGAGTTCTCATCAGAAAGGAATGTGTTTTATCTGTTACTGTTCCTTCCCAAGACCTGCAGCAGGCTGCATGAAGTTCAGAATTTTTTTAAATTTAATCCGTGCTGCTTGCATTAAACCGAAGGTACTTTGTTCAGGAACTGCAATCTGAGGCAGCCTGATGTCCACTGGGAAATGCGGAAGTGGGCAAGACATGGTCACTAGTGAGTCTGCCAAGCCCCACACCTGGCCTCAGATTGGCCCAGCTCTGGCCATTGCAGCCATTTGGAGAGTGAACTAGCGGATGGACAATCTTTCTGTCTCTCTGCCTCTGCTACTCCGCCTTTCAAATAAATCTTTTTTTAAAAAACGGTAAGTGGCACCAAAAAATATGTTTAAGATTTTGCCTGTAGGGTTGGAGTTATACAATGTCACTTTTCCTTAAAACTAATGGTTTAGGCCAGTGCTGCAACTCACTAGGCTAATCTTCCGCCTGCGGTGCTGGCCCACCAGGTTCTGGTCCCACTCTGGGTGCCGGAATCTGTCCCGGTTGCTCCTCTTCCAGTCCAGCTCTCTGCTGTGGCCGGAAAGGCAGTGGAGGATGGCCCAAGTGCTCGGGCCCTGCACCTGCATGGGAGACCAGGAGAGGCACCTGGCTCCTGGCTTCAGATCAGCGCAGTGCGCCAGCCGCAGTGGCCATTGGGATGAACCAGTGGAAAAGGAAGACCTTTGTCTGTCTCTCTCTCTCTCTCTCACTGTCCACTCTGCCTGTCCCCCCCCAAAAAAAAAAAAAACCAAAACAAAAAACTAATGGTTAGGTGCCAGATGCTTTTTTTTTTTTTTTTTAACTTGGGCAAAACATGTGACACACACGGTACTTTGAGGCCTGGTGTATGTAGGTAAATTTGTTAAAAGAAGTATGCACTTACGTGAATGAAATACAATTAAAAATAGTTGGATTTTTCTTTATTGGTGTTAAAACTTTACCATTTCTTATTCCTGCAGCTTCTGAGACCTCGAGAGAAGAAGTTGGGGCTAGGTAAGGAGAGCTTCCAACCCTTACCTCATACCTGTTAAGATTATCCAGTGTCAATTCTCCCATTTGGGAATAAGGCCAAAATGCAGTAACCTCCTGTGAGGGTTCGTATTGATCTTTATGAAGTTCCAGTGATTTACCTTGGGTTGCCTGTGTCAGTCAGGACCCACTGCGGAAAACAAGAACTCCCTGGAGTCTGTCGGTGCAGGGGATGTAATGCAGGGACTCTGACCAGGTGAAGGAACTTCTGATAGCCAGAGGGAACAGTGGAGCTGAGCTTACTGAGAGTCCCAGGTCACCAGCACTCTTAGGGGCGGGGCTGCCAGGGGAGAACGTGGTGTTTTTAGGGCCTGGGAACCCAGGCCACCGTAGGGAGCTCTCGAATTGAGATGGGCTGTAGTTGGCAGGAGCTGGAGCCATAGAGGAAGAGGCAGAGAAGGGAGGCCTCTAGGTGTTTCCCTCTCCCTCTCCGCCTGTACCTACCTCCCAGAGCTGTGGAAGGCTGGGACATGTTATACCCTGTGTACAACACAGCCTAGGGAAGGGCCAGAAGGTGGGTGTGAGGGCAGTGCACTGCCTTAGCTGCAGACCTTGCAGTATCTTTTAACTTACAGGTACAGAAAGTTATTTATTTTTTTTTTTAGAAAAGATTTATTTGTTTGAAAGAGTTACACAGGGAGAGGAGAGAGAGAGTGCGAGTGCACACGCGCATGCTAGAGCTTCCATCTGATGATTCACTCCCAGAGCCATGCCGATCAGGAGCCAGGAGTTTCTTCCAGATCTCCCACGCGGGTGCAGGGGCCCCAGGCATTGGGCCCTATTCTGCTTTCCCAGGCCATAGCAGAGAGCTGGATCGGAAGTGGAGCGGCCGGGACTTGAACTATGGGATACTGGCATTGCAGGCCAGGGCGTTAACCCACTGCGCCATAGCTCTGACCTCTGGGTTGGTGTGCTTCTATTGGAAGATTTGGGAGTATAGAGAAAGCTCTGCAGAATTGAAAGCTTCTCTCCTGGAGGTCTTCAAATATTCGGGGTATCTGAATCCAGGAAGTTCTTTGGCATTGAAATTACCTGAAAATTGCCATGAAAGCTGGCAAGAATTTGTGCTCAGTGACACACAGAAACCATGGATAGTTGATTCAGGGTGTTCAGAAGTGCTCAGCATCGCCAGTAAGAACACCTGCGATGGTTTGAGGCTTGGAAATGCAGGAAGCCCAGGTCTTGCTCCTGTCAAGTCCTTGAGTGAGGGACTTTTAGGCATGAAGGTAACTGAGTAATTGTTAGCTACATCTTTGACCTCAAATATTGGAGCAAGGACCTAGCGTACCGTGTTTACTGAATAGATACTCTGTGGACTGTTCTTGTAAACGTGGATTTGGAGTCTTGGGAAGAACAGAAGCAGAGAAACTTGTTGGGTGGTAAGCCAGGAATCAGAAAGTAGTGCCCATGGCTCACTTGGTTAATCCTCCGCCTGCGGTGCCGGCATCCCATATGGGCGCCTGGTTCTAGTCCCAGTTGCTCTTCTTCCAGTCCAGCTCTCTGCTGTGGCCTTGGAGGGCAGTGGAAGATGGCCCAAGTGCTTGGGCCCCTGCACCCCCATGGGAGACTAAGAAGAGGCACCTAACTTCTGGCTTTGGATTGGCGTAGCTCTGGCCGTAGCGGCCATTTAGGGGGTGAACCAAAGGAAGGAAGACCTCTCTCTCTCACATTGCTACAACTCTGTCAAATTAAAAAAAAAAAAAAAAGTAGTGTCTCAGATAAAAGTGTAGATGAGAGAAGGGATTGACTGGTTTGAATCTAAGCTTAATAGGACTTAAGTATATTTAGAAATCCTTGGTAAAGGCCAGAAAACAAAAGATCATCCCTAGACATATGGGGAGAGGGATCGGGTGATTGGTGCCATTTCCTAAGTGGCCTGTTGCAGCGTAGGGAGTTGGGGGGGAGGTGATTTTGGGATGTGATGTTTGGAGTTTGAATCTACCGGTGGAGAGAACAAGTGGGAAGCTGACAGTAGAATATGTGGATCTCTCAGAAGAACACTGGCGTCTGCCACCAACAAAAACAGGTGTTTTAAACCATCAGTCTGCAATCATTTTATAGAATGTAAGATTTTTGTATCATCTCTATGCTAGACTGAAATATAGGTAAAATCTTTTAAAATCCATTTTTAAAAGATTTGTTTACTCACTTGAAAGGCAGAGTTATAGAGGAGGTAAAACAGAGAGAGAAGGACACCATCTGCCGGTTCTTCTCCAAATGGCTGTGCACAGCGGAGGCTGGGCCAGCCCACAGCCAGAAGCCTGCTGGGTGGCAGAGCCCAGACACTGACCATCTCCCACTGCTTTCCCGGGTGTGTTAGTGGGGAACTGCCTTGGAAGAGCAGCGGGGTCTGGCACTGGCGTGCATATGGGCTGCCCGCATCGCAGGTGGCGGCTTGACCCCTGTGCCACATTGCTGCCCCCTGGTGCTTTTCTCTTCAGTTGGCTTCTGAGTGGGAAGTGGGTTTCGAGCTGCTTTCTTGACCATGTTTATTATGCACGTTTACTGCATCCTGCTACTAAAAGTTCCCAGTTTAGAGGACTAATGTTTGCTTTTCAAGTATGAAGCAGTTCCTTCCCTGTTTTGATGTGTTCTAAAGCATTTCTGGTGATTCTCTTTTATGGATATAATACTTTGATTTTTAGGAACTGCATACATTCATGGAATGAAACATGCTACTGGGAACTACATCATTATAATGGATGCTGATCTGTCACACCACGTGAGTGATAGATTTCTTTAATGGCTATTTGTGATAGTCTTAGCCTATTTTACTGACTTACTATTTATTCTTTCTAAATTTCAGCCAAAATTTATTCCTGAATTCATTAGGTAGGTACTATTTCTAACATTGCAGAGAATTATGATTGAAACTGTTTATCTTATGTTGATTTTGGCTTGTTAGGTTAAAATTGCACATGCTATTTTAAGTTTTATATCAAAAATACATAGATTTGAAGCTAATTAAAATGTAGATCTGACACTGTAATATTTATTTTAAAGATTTATTTTTATTTATTTGAAAGAGTTACTCAGAGACCGGAGAGGCAGAGAGAGAGAGGTTTCCATTTGCTGGTTCACTTCCCAGATGGCCACAACAACCAGAACTGAGCTAAAACCAGGAGCCAGGAGCTTCTTCCGGGTCTCCCACGCGGGTGCAGGGGCCCAAGCACTAGGGCCATCTTCTACTGCTTTCCCAGGTCACAGCAGAGAGCTGGATCAGAAGAGGAGCAGCTGGAACTTGAGCAGGCACCCATATGGGATGCTGGCACTGCAGGTGGCTACTTTACCCGCTATGCCACAGCGCCAGCCCCGCTGATTGTTTTATGACCCATTCATTTACCAAAATTAGGAACCTCTGGGGCCACTGTTGTGTAGCAGATTAAGCCACCACCTACAATGCTGGCATCCCATGTGGGTACCAGTGTGAGCCCTAGCTACTCCAATTCTGATCCAGCTCCCTGCGAATGTGTCTTGGGAAAGCAGTGGCGGATAGCTCAAGTACTGGAGCCCCTGCACCCACAAGGGAGGTCCTGATGAGGCTCCTGGCTCGGGCTTTGGATTGGCCATTGTGACTATTTGGGGAGTGAACCAGCAGATGGAAGATCTCTGTAAATCAGTCTTTCAAAAAAACACAAACAACCCCTTTTAGTAGTATCATCAATGGAATGCTAAACATGAACACACCCTAAAATAAATAAGTAAATAAAATTGGGGTCGGTGCTGTGGCGCAGTGGGTTAATGCCCTGGCTTACAGTGTGGCATCCCATATGGGCACTGGTTCAAGACCCAGCTGCTGCACTTCCAGTCCATCTATCTGCTATGGCCTGGGAAAGCAGTAAAAAATGGCCCAAGTCCTTGGGCCCCTGCACCCACGTGGGAGACCTGAAAGAGGCTCCTGGCTTCGGATTGGCGCAGTTCCAGCTGTTGTGGCTAACTGGGGAGTGAACCATCAGATGGAAGACCGACCTACCTCTCTCTCTGCGCCTCCACTCTCTGTGTCACTTTCAAATAAATAAATAAATATTACATAAATAAAATAAAAACTAAAAACAATAAAATAATACTCAAGTATTGCCAAAGAACATGTGTATTGCTCTAACCTTTTTGGAGAGTACCTATTAGAATGCACAGTGCTTGTTGACTGGCAAATCCAGATCTTCCACGTTGAGTGATAAATAGAAGTCTGACTTTTTGTAGCACTGTTCGTTGTGGTTCTGTTGGTGGTCTAGGTTGGGGCCTACCGTGGAAGCAGCACAGAGGTCTACAAGCCCTTTTTGCAGCTGTTAAAGGGAAAGGAATAGCTCTCTGTTGACCTGTGGGGATGTTTCGGAAAGAATAAAAAACAATTCAGGCTTGAAAACCCCACTTCGGAAGACTTTTCAGTAGTTCTGTTTTCTTAGCAGTGAGCTTTTTCTCTGCTTCTCTTACAATTTCTGCTGCTTTAGCTTATGAGAATTTCTGTCCAGTGCTCACTGGCTTTTTACAATGGACAGCTAATTCAGTTTTTCCTATAGGAAACAAAAGGAAGGGAATTTTGATATTGTCTCTGGAACTCGCTACAAAGGAAATGGAGGTGTCTATGGCTGGGATCTGAAAAGAAAAATGATCAGGTGTGTATATTACTGTGATCTCTCCATTTGTTCAGATACTAGGAATGCATTCATAATGAGGATGGGGATTAAATCCCCTGTTGCTCTGACATCTGCGGAATCAGATGCAGCTGCCAATAAAGAGCCGCAGCTCACGTCTCACCATCAGTTTTTCCTATGATTAGTTGTCTTTCGTTGTGTTTCATTAGGTGATATTTGGCATAAACCTTTGAGCCTAGTTTATGATTTTATTTTGCAGAGGGCCAGCGCTGTGCCGTAGTGGGTAAAGTCACTGCCGGCATCCCATATGGGTGTTGGTGTGAGTCCCAGCTGCTCCACTCCAATCCAGCTCCCTGCTGATGCACCTGGGAAAGTAGTGGAAGATGGCCCCAGTGTCTGGGCCCCTGCCACCAACGTGGGAGACTGGGAAGAAGCTCCTGGCTTTGGACCCGCCCAGTTACAGTCACTGTGGCCATTTGGGGAGTGAATCGGCATGGGAGATCTCTCTCCCTCTCTTTCTGCCTCTCCCCCTCTCTCTCTGTCTCTAACTGTGCCTTTCAAATGGATAAATAAGTCTTTTTTTTTTTAAATTATTTTTTCAGACCTTCAGTTCTGATTTAAGTAAATTATTTATATTTTTGTACTAAGTAGGGTTTCTCCCCACATTTATATTTTTACTGTTTTAATAAGATCAATTCATTATTTCAGCTTTCCGTCGGCAGCCAAAGTAGTGGAGCTTTGGAATCGCATCGATAACCACCCTTTCTCGCTGCCTTTGGCGTCAGCTCTGCCGTGGGCTAGCTGGTGTTCCTATGCTGCCTTCAGCGCCAGCTCTGCAAACAGGTCCACAGTCTCCGCTCACGCCTCTGGTGTGGGGGCTGGCTGTTGGCTGGTGCGTTTCTGTTCTTCCTGGATGTGACCTCTTCAGAAGACCAAACCAGCTCCTTCCGTGGGCCTCTGAGGACACTGTCCAGGGTGCAGAGACAGAAGCTCCAAAGCCTCTTGACTCCTGGGGTTTAGGGGTCCCTCAGGACTAGCTTTTTGGTCAGAACATCCCATAATCAAGGGGTGGGGAAAAGGAATTCACTTTTTGATGAGAAGACTCACAAAGAATTTCTGACCATTTTAAATCTGCCTCACCTACTTCCTGGGGTGTTGGGAAGGTGAGGTCAATCCTACCATCAGTATGTTTTGTCACCCACTTCATGAATCCTGTGATCGTATTAATCTATTGCTTAACTGTTGAACCTTAGGACAGTCATTTAAAACATTTAAAAGCCTTTATCTTCCCTGAAATGAATGGATTGGTTAAGATGTGGTTTTTAACTCTGCTGGACATTGGAATCATGTAGGAAAAAATTAAGTACCGTTGCCCTTGTTCACATCATACCCTTTTCTCTGACACACACATCACTGTTTAAATGAGGATCTGCCAGGGTGTATCGAAAGCATTGGCAGTTCCTACAGGCCTCCCAGGTAATTCTGTTGTGCAAACAAGTGACTGATCTCTCAGGCCTCTCTGAACTTGGTCACTCATCTGTTAACTTAAAATTAGGGAGTCCCAATCAGAGACAAGTTGCAACTGTATCTAAAAAAGATTAAAAAAATTTTTTTTGAAAGGCAAAGTGAGAGAATCTTCCATTCTCTAGTTCACTCCCCAAATGGCCATGATGGCCAGGCTGGGGTATGCTGAAGCCAGGAACCAAGAATTGCATCTGGGTCTCCCATGTGGGTGACAAGAACTTAGTACTTCAGCCATCATCCGCAGCTTCCAAGGCACACTAACAGGAAAATGGGCCAGAAGTGGAGTAGCTGGGACAGACTGCACTCGGAGCGGCAGCCTAACCTGCTGCGCCACGTGCCCCTCCCTTTTACAACCTTTTAGTTGGGTGATTCAGTTGTATTAGTTGTTTCTGTTATTAGTTGTTAATGTTTGCATGCCTTCAGGTATAAACTCCAGAACTGGAACAGCGCATTTTAAAAACGCATTACCTTGAACAGATGCACAAACAGGCACACACCATCTTCTGCTTCAATCCGTTTGGGAAGATAAACTGTGTTTCTGGAGTATCTTGACATCTACTGGAAGGGCAGGGGGAAGTGTTTTTGTTAGCCCTCACCCCAGCTCTGTTCCCTAGCCTTGGTCTGTGTGGAAAGAGCTTTGCCAGGCAGGCCTGGGCTTTGTCTCCTGGCTACCCCAGGAAGTTCTGAGTCAGAGCCCACTAGACTGACTGCAGAACCAGGCACTTGCTCCAGGCACTCGACCTCTTTTTGAGATGTTAATGAAAGCTGTTAGTCTCCTGCAGTTTGTCACTGAGAGTTTAAAGCAGTTGCCCTAAGGTCATTGTTAGGGACCTAGGATTCCCCCCCCCCCCTTCATCTGCTGATGCCCTAGTGTTGGTGTTGGGTTTACAGCCCCTGGAGGTGATTAGATTTAGCTGGTGATTCTTGGGGGTGGGGGGGTCCCAGGATGGGATTATTAGTGCCCTCCTGGGTAGAGACTGGAGAGCCTGCAGGTGAGGCCCTGTAAGGCAGGAGCCAGGTCTGCCAGCGTTGGTGCTGGATTTCCCAGCCTCCAAGAGCTGTGAGAAATAGGTTTTCCTTGTTTATACCATCCATGCTGTAGTATTTTGTTAAAGTAGCTGAGCAGACTGAGTCATGGAGTGAGCTTTTGGTCACTCTCCCACTGGCCTACCTTTCTCTTTCTGGGGGCGGGCAGGGGTCGTGTTCGTAGACCTAGATGCAAACTCTTTTTGGGCCGGCGCCGCGGCTCAATACTCTGCCTGTGGCGCTGATGCACCGGGTTCTAGTCCCTGTTGGGGCGCTGGATTCTGTCCCGGTTGCCCCTCTTCCAGTCCAGCTCTCTGCTGTGGCCCGGGAATGCTTGGGCCTTGCACCCCATGGGAGACCAGGAGGAATACCTGGTTCCTGGCTTTGGATCAGCGCTGTGCGCCGGCCGCAGTAGCCATTGCGGTGTGAACCAGTGGAAAAGGAAGACCTTTCTCTCTGTCTCTCTCTCTCACTGTCCACTCTGCCTGTCAAAAAAAAAAAAAAAAAAAAAAAAGTTCTCTGTCTCTCTCTCTCACTGTCCACTCTGCCTGTCAAAAAAAAAAAAAAGAAAAAGAAACACTCTTTTTTTTTTTTTGACAGGCAGAGTGGACAGTGAGAGAGAGAGAGACAGAGAGAAAGGTCTTCCTTTGCCGTTGGTTCACCCTCCAATGGCCGCCGCTGCCGGCGCGCTGCGGCCGGCGCACCGCGATCGTCCGATGGCAGGAGCCAGGTGCTAGGTGCTTCTCCTGGTCTCCCATGGGGTGCAGGGCCCAAGCACCTAGGCCATCCTCCACTGCACTCCTGGGCCACAGCAGAGAGCTGGCCTGGAAGAGGGGCAACCAGGACAGAATCTGGCGCCCCAACAGGGACTAGAACCTTGTGTGCTGGTGCCGCAAGGCGGAGGATTAGCCTGTTGAGCCACGGCGCCGGCTCAAGAAACACTCTTTTTGTGCACATGGGGACCTGAGAAGGAAACTCCTCAGCAACCCGCTCTCTCGCTGTCTGACCAGACACCCATAATTCTGATAATGACTGTTGATGAGAGTTTTAGTGTCTGTTTTCCTTTCTAACCTCAGGTTTGGAAGAGTGGTTACATTACTAGTCCCTTCTGAATTTCACCATCAAAGAATACAATCCCTGTTTTCTGAAAACTGAGAATCAAATATCCTTCCACTAAATATTTCTTTGTTCTAGAGAACTAACACTTTTCTGAAATTAGTTTTGCATTTTTAGCACTCTTGGAAATATTTCTTGTTTAGAAATTGTATTTTATGAAGAAAATTTGGATGTTTTGTTTGGCAGCCGTGGGGCCAATTTTATTACCCAGATTTTATTGAGACCAGGAGCATCTGATCTAACAGGAAGTTTCAGGTACAGTGGAAATTTCTATTTATAATTTGCCTGAGTGTCTGTGTTAAAATGCCTATTTTAAAGAAATGCTTTTTATTTCTACTCTGTTTTTGTTCTGGAATGCTAAAAAGAATGAAGCTACTAATGGAGTATAAATATCTTAAATGCTGTACTTTTTCTTTAAGAAAGCAGAAGGCATAACTTGGGTGAATATGCTTGCTAACATGAGTATTAAGGCTCAAGTTTACTCAGTGTGCTGACAGTGATGAGGCATCCTGGTATTTCTGTGCCGTTTATGTAAATAGTGGCCGCACTGTCCACAGAATATAGAATCTGCAGTATTTATGTAGAGTTGACTCAGTTACCTTGTTCTCCCTGTTTATTTCCCCCTTGTTTATCTGGACCAAAGGTTTGTGTTTTTAATGTATGGGGTGGGGTGTGGAGAGAGAGCAAGCGAGTGAGCAAGGAGCGAAAGTGGTGCAGTTGCTGTGAACCACTTTATATCACCGTGCTATGGACTGAAGGTTGCTGGGGGCTTTCAGGGAGGAGTCCTGTAAATACATCCCTTCCAATCCAGATTGAAGGCAAAGGAATCCTGTGTGCTCTGCTTACGCTGTCTTAGTGCTGCGTGGCAACAATGTGGAGAATGACAAGTGCTTGCGGTATCTCTGTGGGCTGCAGTTGTGATTGTTTTGAGTGGAGACCCCAACACAGCAGGGAGAGTGAAAGTACCTCAGTGCCCTCGGAACCACGGGAGGAAAGGGGAGGGAAAGAGAGTGTGGGTTGTTTGGTTCTGCACACATGGCTGGGCAGCCAAACAGATTAAAAATGAATCATATTAATTTCACAATTTCAAAAATCATTTACTGTCTTCCCATAAAAGTAATGACTTACTAAATACATGCTTTAAAGTTAGCTTGTTACTGGACAGAGCTGCTTGTCATTAAATCCTTAGTTTAGGAATTGGTTGTGTTTTACAAAATAAGGAAAAAGACTGAGGAGATACAGTGTGACATAACAGCCATTTAACAGCAAAGAATACCTGGGTCCTAATTCTATTTAAGCAATCATTTGCTTCATACTTATGATTTCACTTAGTTTTAAAGATACTATGGGAGAGCAGAAGAGAGAGTTGGCAGTGAGGAGAAATTAATGTCTTGGATTAAGATGACCCTTCAAAGAATTCATAGCCTGATCCCAGTTTTGAAGGCAGTACCAAGATACTGTACCATTACTGTCTTTCCCACCCAAATCCCAATCCTCCCTCTGCACTTAACATCATTTGGTGTGTTACGTCTTTACTCAGTTTTTAGTTTACTCCAATATACTGCTGGATAAATACTTGTTATTTGAGTAACTGTTGCTACTGTTATGTTCTCAACTTTCAATAGTTTTTCCAAATTTCTTAGAATCCTTGCAGAATCTGTATAGAAAAAGGAGTGTGTACGTTAGCTCGCTCAGGTTCTTCTAAGGGCTATGCTGTTGTCTGATACCCACTCAGAAGCCTCTGGAAAAGTAGGGTAGCCTTGGAGGAAGCTCAGGGGAAGCTGTGAGGCCAGGGACAACCCTTGGGCTTTGTAGCTCTGAGTGGCCTTACCCTCGAACAGAACAAAGTTATACTAACCGCTCCTCCTGGTTTTATTTAAAAATTAAATAAATAGTAGAAATTACTGCCTTCCTACCCACTGAGGCTCTAAACAGATTCATCCTAGAGAGACTGCGTCTACTCCAGGGGGTTTCCCAAGGAAGTGTTGGGAAATAGAACTCGAGCACAGATGTTGGTTGGGGAATGCCTGTTCCTGAGTTCCGGCTTGTCTGTGGCGTACTGTTGCTGCACCGTCATCTGTCAGCTTTGCTCTTCAGTAGTTAGAACAGTTTCTCCTCTTTCAACTCGAAACATAGTTTAAGGCAGTAAAAAAAATTAATGGGAGGTTCTTTATCAGATCCATTTTATCACATTTTAATTTATGATTGTGTAACAGGGATATGATTCTCTAAAAGATACTGAGAGTTCATTTTCAAAATTACTCCAGAATATTTAGGAAGTATCTCATGGCCTTGTTCCAGACAAACGTATGACAGTCCTCAGCTGTCTGAACATGTCTGTATTCCAATGGCTAGTGCACGTTTGAGGCTTTATACATACCCGTGAGCCTGTGTTGAAAGTGCAGGATCCATGTACATGGTGAGTGTATTTATATAGGTGTTTACTATTTTCTGGTTTCTTACAGATTATATCGTAAAGAAGTTCTACAGAAGTTAATAGAAAAGTGTGTTTCCAAAGGCTACGTCTTCCAGATGGAGATGATTGTTCGGGCAAGGCAGCTGAATTATACCATTGCTGAGGTATGCAGTTGGCACTAAATAATGTATCATATTCTTCATAAGAGAAAGGAACAGTAAGGTTTAGATTTATTTTAAAAAGTAACCTCCATAACTATGAAGTTAATAGAGCCTACCAAGATTGAAGTAGAGGGCACTTTCCTTCCAAATGATGGGAAGTAGCTGGCACCTCCTGCGCCCTGGTGCTGCCTTGTGGTCAGCATCACGGGCTGAGTCTGCCGCCCTCCCTCGTCGCAGCCTGTAGTCCTGAACTGCACACTGAGGCCACTGCGAGTAAACCAAAGCGGCCAGAAGCATGGCGCGAGGTGCTGGGGCGTTCGCAGTATCCAGGACGGCGGGTGAGCTTCCTGCGAAGACTTAAAATAAGAAAACAGCGTCCCTAGTTCTCTTGTGGAAGTTACAGGACTTTTTAACTTACTGCTAAGTCACAGCAACGGCCGAAAGAGGAGGGTCATTTTACAGGTTTAAATTTGTCCTTAATTTGAAAGGCAGGGAAATGGAGACAGAAAGATCTGTCCTCTGGTTCACTTCCCAAAATGCCCAAAACAGCGAGGGCTGGGCTGGGCCAGGCCGAAGCCTGGGTTCCCAGGTGGGTGCAGAGTGAGCACCTGAGCCGCTTCCCGCTGCTTCCAGGATGCACATTAGCAGGAAGCGGGAATCCCAAGAGTTGCTGGGACTCCAGCCTCGGCTCTGGGCCTGGCCGGCTGCACCAGACTGCCTGCACTTCACTTTACTTAAAACCTGCCGCCTCACAGCTGGCCCTGTGTAAAGACCGGGGCTGCAGAGCTCCCAGGTGTCCACTCCTGACCTTACCTGAGAACCCCAGGACTGCAGGACTCGGCCTCGGTCTGTTGTGTGAGTCACGGCGGCCGTGCGGCTGCTGTGTGTCCTGTCTGGTGTTTTGAAGACTGACTGTACTGTTTTCTCAACTAGGTTCCAATATCATTTGTGGATCGAGTTTATGGTGAATCCAAGTTGGGAGGAAATGAAATAGTCTCATTCTTGAAAGGATTATTGACTCTTTTCGCTACTACATAAAACAGTTGCTCCTTTGTGCTTACCGTGTTCATTTGAATTTAAGCAAGAAAGCAGCCTGATTACTGATGTCTAGAAATGCACTCTTAGAGCATGAAGCAGAGGGGAAGGGGAATTCCATGCAGATACATTTTGTGGAAAAGCTCCATTTTATACTAAAAATTAAACAATTTCAAATTTACTGGTTGAATGGGCAATGTTCTCCACTTTGATTTATGTTTTGCTGTATTAAGACCTGTGAATAAATGTATATGGATTTTTTTTGCATAAAATATTGACTTCATTAGAGCATATGAATCCAGAATTTCTTACATGAGAAAGTGAAATATTCCCTCTATAAACTAGATTCGTAGTTCTTTATACCTAGTTTGTACCAGAAGAGATAGGTTAAGAACATTCATGAAATATATGTGGTGGTTTCTGTATGAATTAAAAAATACAGACATCTAGCCTTTCCTTAAAACAACGTCTCCAGCTTCTTACAGCAGGTGAAAGAGGACGCTTTGAGCACACTGTTGAGTTGGGTCCTTTCTGGCTGCTGAATGGGGCGGCGTCTGCCCGTGAAGTGTGCTGCGTGTGCACTGGGAGTTGCAAGGAAGCAGAGCAGCAGTTAACTGCACTGTGTTTCTCTTCTCTATTGAGCATAACCTCTATCAATAAGGAAGTGTTGGTAACAGGCATAAGCTTAGCAGTTACAGCAATTTTTAAACATTTTACTGAAAACATTTGTTTTCATGCTATTTCAAGACCCTGTACCGAGCTCCTGTATCCTTCCTAATGTGACAGAATCTTGTCTCCTGTCGGTTAAACTGCTGGGTAAGTTGCTCAGGAAGGCCCTGGCAAACACTCCACGTACCAAGCTTCTCTTAAGCAGGTATTTAACCAAAGAAATCGCAGCATAGCTTTTGGCTCCTGTCGTGTCTATGAAATGAGCAATGACAATGTGCTTAAGATCAAGTGGACTTTTCTTTGTAAATAAAAGAAATGTCTCAGCTATTTGTCATATTTAGAGAACAGGAATCCTAGTAACTACATTTTCCTGAAGGCCTTCTGTTTTCATTTGTGTTTCTCTCTGACCCTACCAGAAACAAATACTAGACTTACAAATGCTTTGGCACCATTTGGAACATAAATCCTCTTGGTCTTCATCATTGGACCTGTAATACACATTCCAGTCAGAGCCACCACTGTTGTATTCCCTGTTGCCCAGAGCTGTTCAGCTGGCCCACCAGGGAGCCTTGGGTAGTGACTTTCCTTCATCAATAGCAACTGGAAAATTAATTAGTGCTTGTAAACGTGGTTTTGTGTTGCAATAATAGAAGTGTGATATTCTCAAGTGTCTGGGATGTATTTTCTTTACCCTAAACCCAAAGTTGTGTTTAGTGTCCGGTATATGGAGCAGAAATGAGATAGCCCCCTGAGACCCTCGGGGGCGCTCTCCCGTCTCCCGCCTCCCTAGAGGAGTGGCTGCCGTCGTCACAGACTCCCTGTGGGAGTGGGAGTGGGAGTGCCTTCCAGCAGGGAAACCATTTAGGAAGGAACCTGGACTATGTAGATGCCTTTTGGTGGTAAATCCGGTGACTGGAGCTCCAAAATCATTCTCAACACTGACATCTGATCCAGCATCTCTTTTGCTTCATAAACGCGGCCAAGGATGAAATCCAGATGTTGTCCGTTTGCATTTGTGTTACCATTGTACAGATAGGTGTGTCGGGGACACTCAAGGAACTGCTGTGTTCGTCCGCGCTCGCTCTGGCCTGGCCTCCGGAGTCCGCGGTCAGTCTCTCCGGGCCTTGCCTTTGCACCCGGTGTCCACTGGGACGCTGACTTGGCTTCTGCAGGTGTACTTTATCACAGCTGGGGAGTGGGAGGCGTCTGTGACACGTGCTGACCGCGGTCTTGCAGGGCGCTCGCAGTGGGGTTGGCCTCGTTGGGGACGTCAGTGCGGTGTGCCACGGCTCTCACCGCAGCCAGAACAGATCTCAGTGAACGCATCGTCATCACCATTGGCACTGGGGTTCAGCGCGTTTAACCGAAACTCAAGATGCAGTGCCGCGTAGATGCCTTCGGGAACGGAGGCGGCCGGGCTCGACCGGGCTGGACCGGAACGGACCGAGTGCCGTCCTCGCTGTGCGGCCCTAGGGCTGCGGGGCCCGGGGGTCCCGCCTGGTCTCCTCGGGCCAAGGAGGAGGGCCCAGACTGGCAGGTCCCGGGAAGCAGCAGCCTGCCCCGCCACGGCCGCGCCGGGTGTGAAGCACGAGGGCAGGCGGCGTCCCGAGCCTTCCCGCGCTGCCAGCCCAGGCGCGGGGCCGCAGGCACGTGGGGCCGCCCGGCCGCCCCGCGCCCTCCCGCCAGATGTAGTCCAGGCCCATCTGGCCCGCGCAGGGATCCCCAGCACGGCCACCTGACTGAGTGCTGGGCGTGCTGCGGCCCGCTGCTTCTGCCTCCGCCGCCGGCGCTGCGGCCAGAGGAAGGCGCCCGCCGAGCGCACGGCCCCGGAGCGCACTGCGGCCATTATCCACGGCGCCTCCTAGTGGGTCAATGGCAAGTCCCGGATCTCGCGAGAGCTCCCCCTCAGTGGGGATTATATAATTTACCCCAGGCGAGGGTGGGGGTGCTGGGGCACCCTTCCTCGGGAAAAGTTAGTTGCAAGCCCGGGTGGGAGCAGGAGGTCGCCCCTGGGGGGCGTGGGGGGGGAGAGGGTCCTGCCTCCCCACCGCCCCCCCCACTTAGCTGGACAATGAGTCCTCTTATGCTAATGAGGCACTTACGTCACTTCCGCTCTTTCTCGGCCGCCATTTTGGCTAGGGCAGGTTCGGGGACTCGCTCCGAGGCGCTTGTATTGTCTGCTGAGGGGAGACGCGGGATCGGCCCCCTCCCCCGCCCGTTGCCGCCGCCGCCTCCGCCGGCCCGGTCTCCCCTCCGCCGCCCGCCGGGATCCATGAGCTGAACTCCCGCCCCCCCGGCCGCCGCCATCTTGTGCCCCCTCCCCCTCCCGCAGGCAACGCTAAGGGGGATTTTGGCGTCTCCTCAGACACAGCTCCCTCTCTCGGTCCCCGCTGCCGAGGAGCGAGAGGAGCGCGGCCGCCGCCGCCGCCCGCCCGCCCGGTGAAGCCGCCGCTCCCACGCCCTCCGTCTCCTCCCTCCGCCCCTCCTTTGTCTGCACCGCTCGACGCCGCCGCCGCCGCCCGCGCGGGGACTGGAGCGAGCCGCTCGCGCCGCCGCCGCCGCTCCGCTGCGCCCGCCGCGCCCCCCGGCACAGCCGCGGCCGCGGCGCGAGCCGGAGCCCGAGCCCGCCGAGCGCGACGAGGCCCCGGGCGCGCCCTCCGCGCCGCCGCCATCCGCCCGCCGCCCGGCCCCCGAGCACGCCGGCCCCGCGCGCGCCTCGAGGCCGAGTCAAGGTAAGCCCGGCGCCGCGGGCGCATTGTTGGCGGCGTTGCCGCTCCCCGGCCGCACACGCTGCCCCGCGCGTGCTCCCGCGCTGACGGCCGCCCGGCCCTGCTCCGGGGCCCCTCCGCCCGGGACCCCCACCCCGCCCCCAGCCGGAGCCGGGCTGCCCCGGCCGCTGGCGTGCATCCCTGTCCCCCGCCCCCCGCGAGCCCCCCACGCACACCTCCAGCGCCCGCAACGAGCCTTCTGCCGGGTCTGCCCGAGCTTCGCGGGGGAGGGGGCTGGATTGGGGGGCGGGGAGCGCGCCCGGCTCGGAGTGGAAGTCTCGCCTCCCCGGTGCACCCTCGCTCCCCACCACGCCAGCTTCCCTGCCCTCCTGCCCGCGCCCTGCTCGGCGCGGCGCCTCGCGAGCCTTCCTGAGCCCAACTTTGCAGAGGATGGAAGGAGGTGGAATTCCAGGAAGCTGCAGAGGGGCGTTTTTAATGCGATGAATGGGGAGTAGTTCCTTGAGCCCCTCTCATTCACCTCCTCTTTGCTGTGGGCTGCCTGCCTGCCTCCCTCCCCACCCCCAGCCTGGATGCTGGAAAAGGCGCGAGCGCTTCCCTTGCTCTTCTGTCCAGGACCGGGCTCCACGGCCCGGTGTCCTCCGGCCACACGCACACACCTCCCCGCACACGCGCCGTCGGCCTGCTGCCGCTGCAGGCACCGGTTCCTCTGGGCAGTTCTTGTCAGAACCCCGTGTCACAGACAAAGGCTCAGGAGGGAGAAGCACCCACCGCTCTGTCTGCCCTGATGCTGTCCATCGCCACACGCCCAGCCCCATCCCTGAGGCCTCCTGTGCCCGTGTCTTGAACCTTCAAGATGGGGAAAAGAAAACTCTTGGGTTGCCGGATACAGTTTCTTTATAAATCTGCATTGTTGCTTCTGGTTTATGGCCATGAAGAAAATACCAGCCCCCACCCAAAATGCACCGCAGCCAAGTCGGCTAAAGGCGATGAGTGTTGGAGTCAGTAGGGGGCGCATTCTCTGCACTGGGTAAGGCTGCAGAGGGGGGAAGGGCCCCCGAGCTAGGACAGGATGTGCTTCACAGCGCCTTCTACAGACCATGGGAAAACGGGCCCAGCAGGACGCGCACACTCGCACTCCGGGTTGGGGAGCCGACAGCAACATGGCGAGGAGTCCAGGGAGTCAACAGCAGGGATTTGTGTTTCTTTCAAAGAATCTACTACTCTGCGTTTTAGGAGTTTTCTCTCTTTCCTTTGACCAAACTGTTGACCCTCAGACCGTCCACACGTGTTCATGACGAATCACCTTGGCCCATCTTTAGTTGACAGATTCCCTTCTCTGGAGTTCTGGGGTTCTTCCACCTTAAGCTCTGAATGTGTCCACGTTTCTTTCCAAGGTCAGGTGGCAAAGGGGATGGTTTCAAGACCTGAGAGTAGTGGGTTTGGGGCATTGGTGACTAACTCCCTTCTTCATAGTTCAACTCTTTCCAAGTCTTGGAGAGTTAAAACTCATTCTTGAGGGATGTTAGGGTTGTGTGGGGTAGTGAAATTTGTAAGCGTGTGGATGGGTGTCATGATTCGCAAAGCCTTGTTGGTAAACATCAAGCCTGTATTGGGTTCTTCATTGCCCAACTCAACAGACTTGAGTGTAAAATTGCGTTCCCTTCCGCTCATTATCTCAGTAGCCAACCACCTTTGCAAAGTGTTGACACCAGTCTTCGGTGAGCACCCACCTTCTTAGGGTGTGTTGATTTCTGTAGATTTTACTCCTCTTGTTATTTCCATAGGTGTGAGATGCACAGTGCGAAACCTAGGCCCCAGCTTTTGCACCATGATGCGCAGGGTTGTACTTTTTGTACTGCACTGATAGGTGGCCTAGTGGTTATGCCCTGTACTGCCATTTTGAGGATCTGGACTGCGTATCCTGCCTTGCTCTTTGGACCACATTGTCAATTCACACCGGTGGGTATATTCATTTTGGAGGGTGGGAACTGCAACAACAGGGAAGCGAGACTACTTCCGCCTTGGTCACCACCAAAGCCAACACTAGCCACATTCCTCAAAGAGCCAGTTAGAGCTGGTTGCCACAGTGGGCTCTTAACACATACGAACATAAGAGATGACTTATGGTTAAAGAGAGTATTCTTAAGTTACCAATGTTGTAATCATTTGCATTTTGCACTCTTGTGTGTAAAGTATGTTAAGTACTTACTTACTGTTCTTTGATGACCAATCTCAAGAGTTGCGAAGCTTCTAAAAGCCTTAAAAGATCTGATCAGAACATGTCTCTCCATAACCGTGGTCTCGCTACCAGATTGACAGCGGTTGTTGATACTTACAGTACCATTAAGACTTTGTTGCAAGTATCTTCTGTACATAAGCTAGCCTACATTCATGGGAAATTGAAGGGGTGTGTTCTTTGATACATAGTTAACCAGTTGATGCTTAAAGGGGAATTTTTGTTGTTGTTGGCGAATTGCTACCAAGTAACATCTTGGTGAATGAAAATGGAGACAGCTTGGTTCAGGTATTTCATTGGAGGCTACATGGCTTCTACAGGTCTGCGGTAATTGTAATAGATATTTAATATAAATGGCATTTGTAATTTTTGAATACTGTGTAGCACTTGTTAAACATATAATTTTAACCCGTGTTTGGTTTGTGATATACAGTTACTTAAGTTCTTAAAATGAGTCATTTGAAGACAACTTCTTGTCTGAGGTGAAGTCTGCAAAAGAGCTTTTGTTTAATTGAGCAAATTACAGCTGAGACGTGGTGTTAACCGATGTCCTTAGTGGTAATAGCCATTTTCCCTTACAGGAAACCTTCTGTGAGCTCTTAGAAAGCAGTATTCTGCAGTTTGAAAGGTTTCATGGTTTTGACACTCAAAAACAACAAAAAGTGAAACAGTTGGGCTTGAAGGCTGGAATTTACAATAGGTAAACTGAAGATTTGTTAAAATACAGTGAAAAGCCTCAGTAAACTCAGGGTAGGAGGAGTGGGTGTTAGGTTTGTAGCGGGATTCCTGCTTTATTCTGGTGCTTGTGGAACACTGGCCTGAGACTGTCTTGCTGTGAGGCTGCACCTGCGGGCTGACACAGACGCTGCCTCTGGTTCTTACGGTTCCTGTGTAGAAGTAACGGGCAGGCGGGCTGCGAATCTCCTGCTCACCGCTGGCCCTGCTTGTCCTGGAGATCACTGATTTTGAAATTATCTGCTGAGGATATGCAAGGCTCAGATTTCTGTTTTTCTTTCTTAAACTGGAGTGCAGGGCAAGTTGTACTAATACTGTGTATATGGAAGTAAAACCTCACCATGTTGAACAGATAGTTTTCAGCACCACCTGCAAGTTAACAGCCATTAGGCTTTTCTCAGGCAAAAATGGCTTTTAATTTTCATTCCAACACACAGGCATGCATTTATTATTTATATTTGATTAGATACATAGGTGCATAAGGTATACTATATGTGAAGTTGCTTTGCTTGTAACTACTTAAAAGTTTCAAAAAAAAATCGGAAAACAATTCTTTATATTCAGAAAATTAAAATCAAAAAGTTGATGAAAAATGGAGTTTATTTTGGTACAAAAACATTTGAAATTCAAGCATAGGTTTTTTATAATCATTTTTTCCTGAACTTTTTGAGGTATCCTTGTAAGTTGATTGATTATTTCAGTTGATGGACATGCTGACTGCAGTTTAATATGGAAGGTAGAGCTGTTTGTGATGCAGGGTTGAAATGTGCCTTTTCTCTTTAAGAATCATCGATAAGTAACAAGATTGTGTACGTATATGTGGTAGCAGACCCTGGCACAGTGACCCCGTTAATTGAGGGTGTGTACAAATCACGACTTTTTTTTTTCTTTAAGGATTTGGAAATTATTGCCATATTATTAAACAAAAAGTCCAAGTATTCAAGATGTAGCTTGAGAACAGTTTTGGGGGGGGGAAATGCCAGAATTTAACTTTATAGATTTCTTAAAAAAACCTGTTTAGATCTTGGTGAACATTTTTAAAGTTAACAAAAACATGAAATTGTAGTCACAGCATCGTACCAAGGTGCCTGTGACTGCTGTGCGAACTCCATTAGTCCAGCCTGCACTTCCGAAGGACTTTGACTTCAAGTTAATGTCCTGCAGCCTCGTGGGTCTCAGAGGGGGTGTGAGCTCCGTGAGAGCCTCACTGTCGTCTGTTTGCGGGAGAGTCGTGTACGTTGAGAAGTGTTCATGCAGCAGTTCCAGCGTAGGCAGACTTAGAGCTTGATGTTACTGCAGGCTCTTCCTGGTTGGTCTTCCCTAGCTCTGTGAGAGCACGTGGGGTAACGCTGGAGCAAGTGCTGTGTCTCGTTGAAGTTGCATCCCTGTCTGTCAGTGTGGAAATGTGACGTTCGAGTCTAGTTGAAACCAAAACTGTGCTAATATTTTAAATGTAAAAGCTATTTGCTTTTACCTTGTTGGCGTTTTTCACTATTGAGACACTAGAAGTCAAGTCACCCATCCGTGTTTTGCCCGGGCGAAGCGGCCGTGGCAGCTCCCTGGGCTGTGTGTGCCTGACCCTGTGCAGTAGCGGCGGGAGGATGCTGGTGGTGCTGCTCCCACCGTGTGTCATCACCGGGAGTGAGTGCCGGTCTGCTTGGCCCGGAGGAGAAGGCTCCTCTCACGTTGTCCTGCTGCTCAGACTGGGACGCGCTCGTCTGTGTGGTTGTGTGGGGGCCTGCATGTGTGTGCAGGTAAGACGTGAGTTAGCGGGTGCAGTGGCCGCTTCGACGGGAGGTGCAGGCCCACTCTGGAAGGTGTAGAATTCTTCCTGCTGTCGCTGGTCCCAGCTCCCTCTGCTCCCGTGTGAGTTCTCTGCCCTCTGCCGTCAGGAGCCGTCTGAGACGCTCTCAGCAAGCCTCCTTGGTGCCGTTGATCCCTACCTTACCTCCCGCAGCAGCTGGAGAAGGCCTGGAGCCTCTCAAGAGTTTCCGCAGCATTCCAAAAATAAACGTTTGGAGAAGAGGAGCGCTCGGGAGACTTAGGAGAGGCTTCACAAAGAGAAGGCTGCTCTGAACAGACACATTGAAGATTTAGCTTGAGGGGCCAGTGTTGTGGCATCGTGGGTAAACCTGCCACCGCCAGCATCCATATGGGGGCCAGTCTGCGTACTAGCTGTTCCACGTCTCTCTTCTCTGCCCACCCCACCCCCCGGATTTATTTTATTTATTTGAAAGGCAAAGTTACACAGACTGAGAGATCTTCCATCTGTTGGTTCACTCCCTAAATGGCCACAACAGCCATTACTGGGCCAGGCCGAATCCAGGAACCAGGAGCTTCGTCCAGGTCTCCCACTTGGGTGCAGGGGCCCAAGTACTTGCGCCATCCTTTGCTGCTTTCTCATTAGCAGGGTGCATTAGCAGGGAGCTGGATTGGAAGTTGAGCAGCCAGGATTTGAACCAGTACCCATATGGGATGCTGACATCAGAGATGGTGGCTTTACCTGTTCTGCCACAGCGCCAGCCCCTGCTCCACTTCTGGTCTAGCTTCCTGTTAAAAGCAATGGAAGATGACCCATATACTTAGGCCCCATACCCACGTAGGAGACATGGATGATGCTCCTGGCTTCCGCCTAGCACAGCCCTGGCTGTTGGCAGCCATCTGGGGAGTGAGCCGGCAAGTGAAAAGTCAAGATTTAACTGGAAAACATGCTCATCATGTAAGACAGAGTTACGCGTTGTTTGACGGGTCTTTGGAATTTCAGAAGTGACCCTGGGTGTCTGCTCTCTGCAGTAAGGCTGTGGCCGTGTGACGAAGGCACTAAGCTGCTTGTGTTCACTTCTCACGTGACTTGGTTGCTGCCTCTCACATGAAGAGCTGTAAGGATAAAGAGTCTCATGCCGGCTGTTCTGGTGACACAGTAAAGTGAGACGTGTCCGTTTTATTTTCCAAGCACTTTGTAAACCATCTCATTCTCTCGGGGCTGTCCTTGTTTCCAAGTAGGGAAGTCAAGGCACCATCGCATCCATTGCACCACAGGGTGTGTTTCTTGGCTGCTTGGTTCCCAGGCCTGTGCTAGAACACAAGCTTTGATAGTGATCCTGGAAGCTGTTGGGATAATGAGGGCTCAGATGCATGCTTCATGATTTCATAGTGATGTTCTGTGTTTATATGTCAGCTTACACGCAAGGATCCCAAATGGGCTGTAAGTTACAGAGCTGCCCCACCCCCACACGAGTAGACAGTTGTAGACTGCACAGGTGAGTTAGTTGGAGTAACCTGTCTTGTCTGAAGTTATCGGTGTGAGGATCTGAAAAGAAGTTTTGCTGATGGTCCCTTTGCTTTTCCCAGTGTTTTGGTTGGGGCAGTCCTTTTCTTTGAGTAGTTCTTTCTGCTTAGACGGGTACTTGTTAGCTGGCTTTACCCTTATTCTAAACCTGCTATGCTCCACTTAAGCGCCTGTGGAGACCTGCAGTTCCCTTGACAATCTGTAAAGCTCTCTTCTGGTAAGAGCTGGTGACTTAATGGAGAATTTGGTCAGCAGTCCGTTGTTCCTGGTAGAATTTATTAAACTTTTTAAGATCTTTTTATATGGAATTCAGAGCCACAGAGCGGGCTGGTTCACTCCCTAAATGGCTGCAGTGGCTGGAGCTGGACTGATCAAAGCCAGCTTCTTCCATGTCTCCCATGTCGGCGCAGAGGCCCAAGTATTTGGGTAATCTGCTGCTGCCGTCCCTGGCGCATTAGGAGGGAACTGGAGCAGCTGGGACTCAATACAGGGTGCAGGTGCCACAAGCAGTGGCTTCACCCACTTTTCCAAATGCCGGCCCCAGAATCCGTTAAACTTTTACTTTGGAATTACAAACTTGAAGTCAACAGTTAGTATTCTTGCCATCATAGAAGAGGTGAGCTGGGAGTAGAGGGCACCAGGTTCAGGGAATGCTCAGCATCTTGTTCCAAGACTCCTTGTGTTTTAGAACAACACAAGAAAAAATACAGATAACGCTTCCTTCGCGAAACTATAAAGATTGAGCCATCAGATGGCAAAACCTGCCACAGAATGCTTTTGAAAAACTGCCTTTAGCTAAGCCTTGACCCCGGGAGATGGATTAGGAAGATTTGAGAATGTGATTTGGACAAATTATTCTATTATTGAATGATGGTTCTGTTATTCCTAATACTGTGTGAAGATTTTTTTCTGAGTAGTTTTGATAGAGCATGGGAAACTAATTATTGGGGCCAGAACAGCGTTGCACCTTAGACCATGTAGATGCAAAGATGAGATGAGCAGTGGTGCTCCATGCTCATATCTGCTCTGCTCTGCTCTTAGGCCCACGTGTGAACTGTTTGTTTTTTCACATTTCCCGTAAGCCAGGCTCTAGGCCTGTGGAGTGCTTGGGTGGCAGCAGAATGCGGGAGTCACTCCTGATTGTGTGTTCCTGCCTTCCTGCAGCGCTCCACCCCACATCCTCCCTAAAATCTAGACCGGTGTGCAAGAAGGTACCCTGGCTCTCTTTAAAGAGCAAGTCATCTCCTTGCCCTCCTTTCAGACGACATTTTGTATGAGCTCTTGACTTGATCAATCAGGCATTGTCCATCTTCATCTCTGTGCATGTCATGTGCTCTCTGGAGTACAGCCTGAAATCCGTTAGTGAGCTGGAAATTCTGGTGGCCACAGGGAGGACTCCTGTCTGCTACCTGAATACTTACAGTAGGACAGGTGGGGATTTCCAGTAATGGGCACTAGGCTCTTGGAAAGGCAGAGCAACAGAGAGGATTGAGGGAGCAGACTTCCATCCAACAATGCATTCTCCAGACACCTGCAGCAGTTGGAGCTGGGCCAGGCCAAGGCTCGGAGCCTGAAGTGCCATCTGGGTGTCCTACATGGGTGGCCAGGAACCAAGTGCTTTGCTGCCTCCCAGGATGCAGCAGCAGGGAGCTGGATGAGAAGTAGAGTAGCCGGGACTCTAACCAGGCAGATCCAGATGCAGACTTCCCAAGCCTAACCTGCTGTGTGAGAACACTCAACTCTTTAGTCTGAAGGTCTCAAAGACTGGTGCCCCACCCACATACTTTTGAGAAAATGAATATGCAGGGGCCATGATGTAGTACAGCAGATTAAGCTGCTGCTTGGGACACCAGCATCCCTTATCAGGTGCCAGTTTGAGTCCTGGCTGCACTGCGTCCAATCCAGCTCCCTGCTGATGTGCCTGAGAAGACTGTATGATGGCCCATGTACTGGGCCTGTGCCGCTCATGTGGCAGACCTGGGTGGAGTTCCAGGCTCCTGGCCTCAACCTGGCCGAGCCTTGGCTGTTGTGACCATTTAGGGAAGGAACCATCATGTGGAAGATCACTGGCTCGTTCTCTCTGCCTCTCCCTCTGTCACTCTGCCTTTCAAAGAACTAGATCTTTAAAAAAATTATGCAAAATCTGGATGACGTCTTTATATTTATCTAACTGTAAGTCACCATGTTTATTTAAAGCAATTGCAGATGTCTTGCTGCATAGTGTTTTAAGGGTCACCACGCTTGTCTCCAGGGTGGGCTTTCAGCACCTGCATAACCACATTGGGTTCAAGTCCCAGCTCCACTCCTGATGCCAGTTTCTTACTAATGTGCACCCCGGGAAGTGGCAAGTGATAGCACAAGTGGTTGGGTTCCTGCCACCCACATGGGAAACCTGGATTGAGTTGCTGGTTCCCACTTTGGTGTGACCCAAGTCTCAGCCTTAGGAGGTACTTGTGGTGTGAGCCAGTATCTTGCTCTTGGGCACACATGCTTGCTCTCTACTAAATCAAATCGTGAAGAATATGCCAATTTTTAACTTGAATAGCTCAGACATGTATTTAAAATTCTGTATAAAAACACTATTGTGTGTGTATATATAACTTATGAATACACATGTGTATGGGAAAATATATGTATATTCATCAACCACAACTGATTCTCAGAAATAATGGGCCAAGCTTTCCAAAGAGTTATGTCCTGGGAGCAGGCATGAGGCATAGTGGGTAAGTTATCCTGTCACTTACTGGAGTGCTTACTTTGAGTCCTGGCTGCTCCACCTCCGCCTCAGCTTCCTGCCAGGGTGCACGCTGGGAGTCAGCTCAAGTACTTGGGTCCCTGCCGCCCACGTAGGAGACTCAGAATGACTCTGGGCTCCTGGCTTTGGCCCGTCCTAGTCCTTGGAGAGTGAGTAAGTGGAGGGAAGACCTTTCTCCTGTCTCCTGCCTTTCGAGTAAAATGCCAGTTCATAACAGGGAAGGGTGTGAACAGTACCTGATCTGGTTTGAGATGATCGTGCTAACTGCTTGGAGTGTTCAGTTGCATCTTCTCCTTTAGCCGCTCTGAGGAAGCAGGCCTCTCTAGAGGCTAAGGAAGCCTTTTGGGGTGGTAAAGCTTCTGGGTGGTGGAGGCAGAGATAAGCACAGACGTGCCCAGCTCTGGGACGTGATTCTTGACCTCTGCATCTCACCATCTTTCTCTTCCAGCAGAGGGAAGCCTTGCTGCGCTGCTACACCTTCTCTCTTCTTAGGGGAGTTGAAGTTTCGAGGTACAGCGTGTCATGTGTGACTGATAGGTCAGGTAAATTGTTGTCCGTGTTAGCACAGTTTTTATTGGAAGGCACAGATTTAGGCTTAGGCTGCTTTCCTCAAACCTCAGCAGTGTGGTTTCACATATCTTTTGGACTGAATGGGTCTGGAATGGGTGTAGGCTCCTTCTAGGGGATTCTGCGGTTGGCTGAGTCTGGTATCCATGCTGTCACTTATTCAACTTCCTTTGGTCTTTTGTTTGTTGGTTTCTTTTTCATGAGACCTGAACACAATTGGATTGATCCTCCTAAAGTGGGAATCTTGTCACTTCTCTTCCTCAGTGCCTGTAGCATCTCGGTGCCTCGCGGACTGGTAGCAGCCCCCGGCTGCACAGACCTGGCCTCCGTCCTGGCCCCAAGCACTCTTTCCAGCTCCGTCGTTCATTGTCACCCAAATCGTGACACAGCAGCAGTGCCCAGGACACCTGGCTTTCCCGCCTGGGGGGTTGTTGCAGATTTTTTTTTAGGCACAGATTCAACAGACTTTAGTGGCCGCCTCACAGCGTCTTCTCTGAACTCTTGGCTGAGAATGAGTTCTTCCTCTTGCAAAGCTTCCTAGCGTTTAGTCTGTGACACACAATCCTTCTTTTACTGGGGAAGGTTATGGGGTGTCCTTCACGAATCACTCAGTCTGCATTTATTGAGTCCCTGCTTTGTGCCACCCCCACTAGAGAGAGACTGGGAAGAGACCCAGGCGACTTCCTGTTAGTGGGCCGCCTTCATCTTGAACAGTGAGACGACACACCCTGGTCCCGCAGCGTGTGTTAAGGTTTCTGTGTAGTCTGTCATTTGGGACAGGAAAATTAATCTGCTGAAAAATGATCAACCATGATTTTAATATACAGACATAAATGCCTCTTTACCATTTGTATCCAGTTCTAGTTCCAGGTCATATTTTGCTAAATCTCTGAAGCCACCTGTCATAAGCATTTAAGATAAATTAAAACTTTTAAGTTGCAGTATGAATTTAATTTTGATGATCGAATATGTGATCAAACCGCGTTATTTACTACTAGATCATTGGCCACGTCAACATGAAAGAAAACAAGCTTTAAAGTGCTGAAATTAAGTTGTTCATTATTTTGTCTTTCAAAAGGCTTTCCACATTTTCTTAGAACCTCTCCCTCTGCAGTTCTTCTTTGGTAACTATTTAAAAGACAAACTGAAAGTAATTGGAAAATTTAATACATGATATTTCTCTGAAAATCTATTCGATAGTGCCACATGCTCAATTTTTCACCTTTTAAAGAATAGTTGCACTCCTCATTGAAGAAACGCCTGCTATACTGAATCTATTAAAGCAAAGTGAACTAAAGCCTCTGTTGCTAAAACAACACGTTGCGCCATGCCTCTTGGAGTTGAGCAGATTTACTAGGAAAGTAAACTGTGTGCTAAAGATTTTAAGTTTTGGGGCCAGTGCTGTGGTGTAGTAGGTTAAGCATCTGCCTGCAGTGCCAGCATCCCATGTGGGCACCGGTTCAACTTCTGGCTGCTCCACTTCTGATCCAGCTCCCTGCTGGTGGCCTGAGAAAGCAGTAAAAGATGGCTCAAGTCCTTGAGCCCCTGCACACCTGTGAGAGACCTGGAAGAAGCTCCTGGCTCAGCTTCAGATTGGACCAGCTCCAGCCATTGTGGTCATTTGTGGAGTCAGCCAGCGGATGGAAGACTTCTCTCTCTATCCTTCTGTCTGTAAATATGCCTCTCAAATAAATAAATAGATCTTGAGTTTTGGTGCCACTCAGTTTCATTAATATATTACCATAAGTCACTCATTTAATAGTATCCAGAATGGTCTGGAGTTTTGTGAAGGCTTCAGGGTTTTACATTTCACCCAGGATTTGTTCTACAGGATCTGTCCTGTTCCCAGCAATGTTAACAAATGCGTAGTTAGTCATAGTTTTGGCAGAGACCCATTATTGATGAACGGCCCTAATTAAAAATGCAGTCTACCCTGCTCTTAAAATTGTACCTTATCTGCTTTCTGTGGTCACTGCTAGTGCCTTAAATTTTCAGTAGCAACAATTATTGTTTAAGATTTATTTAGGCCAGCACCACGGCTCACTTGGCTAATTCTCTGCCTGCGGCGCCGGCACTCTGGGTTCTAGTCCTGGTTGGGGCGCCAGATTCTGTCCTGGTTGCTCCTCTTCCAGTCCAGCTCTCTGCTGTGGCCTGGGAGGGCAGTGGAGGATGGCCCAGGTGTTTGTGCCCCTGCACCTGTGTGGGAGACCAGAAGGAAGCACCTGGCTCCTGGCTTCGGATCAGCACAGCATGCCAGCCATGGCAGCCGTTTGGGGGGTGAACCAACGGAGGGAAGACCTTTCTCTCTGCCTCTCTCTCTCTAACTTTGCCTATCAAAAAAACAAAGATTTATTTAATAATTTTGAAAGAGCAAGCTTCTGTCCATTGGTTCAGTCCCCAAATGGCTGCAACAGGTAGGTCTGGACCAGGCCAAAACCAGGAGCTAGGAACTCCATTCTGGTCTCTACCTGGGTGGCAGGAGCCCTGGTGTTTGGTCCATCTGCCACTGCCTTTGCAGGTGCATTAACAAGACTTGAGCCAGCATACCAACACAGGATGCAGGTGACACAGAAATGGTCTCCCAGTAGCCACACATTTTGTTTTTTTAAAGATTTATTATTTTATTTGAAAGAGTTACACAGGGAGAGAAAGGTCTTCCATCCAGTGGTTTACTCCCCAATTGACTGCAATGGCCGGAGCTGCGCCGATTCGAAGCCAGGAGCCTCTTCCAGGTCTCCCACTAGGGTGCAGAGGCCTAAGCACTTGGGCCATCTTCCACTGCTTTCCCAGGCCATAGCAGAGAGCTGGATCGGAAGAGCAGCAGCCGGGACTAGAATCGGCGCCCATATGGGATGCCGGCGCTTCAGGCCAGGGCATTAACCCACTACGCCACAGTGCTGGCCCCCATTTAGGGCATATTAAGAACTATTTAGGCAGAAAGAAAACATAATCCCCTGCAGGCAGTGGTTTTACCTGCTGCGCCACAGTACTGGCTCCAGCCATATATTTTAAACTTCAATGTTAATTATGGTAAAGCCTGTCCTCCTGCCCCAACCACTTAATTCTTTGAGGCAGAGAGAGCTCAGATCCACTGGTTCAGTCCCTAAATGCTGGAAACAACTGGGTCGAAGCCAGGAGCCACGGACTCAGTCCAGGTTTCCCACATGAGTAGCAGGGGCCCAATCATTTGAGCCATTACCACTGCCTCCCAGGTTGTGCAGATTGGCAGAAAGCTGGGGTCAGGAGCCAGGTGTTGAACCAAGCTCTCCTTTATGGGGCTTGGGCACCTTCACTGTGAGGCTAGATGCTGATCCTGCCATTTTTCCGTGTAGCGGTTAATGACACTGCATGTACTTGCATGTACAACAGTCCCTCCCATCCATCATAAGAACTCTATATTGTAAAACTGAATTCTGTGCCTCCTCCCAGCACCTGGCTACCACTGTTCTACTTTGTAGCTGTGTGAATTTGACTATTCTGAGTACCTTTTAGGAGTAGAAACATGAGGGAGGGTACTTCAGGTGTTTGTAGAAAAAAGAAAAGTTTATTTGGGCACAAAGTCTTTTTTGAAGTCCATGCATAAAAGGGAACTTCCAAAAGTCCATGAAAATGCATATTATGGAAAAACTATGTGGATTTCAAGAAGTTTTTGAACCAAAATAAACTTACCTTCTGATTAACATTTCTCTATGAACTTTAAAGTACTCTGGGATACAATATTTATTCTTTTGTGGCTGACTGATTTCATTTAGCATAATATCGTGAAGGTTCATCCGTGTTTCCAGTAGTCACTTTTTTTAAGGGTTTTATTTATTTGAAAGGCAGAGTTAGTTATTTTATGTGCTGGTTCCCTCCCCAAACGGCTGCAAAGGCCAGGACTCTGGAACTCCATCGAGGTGTGTGCTACGTGGGTGGCAGAGGTCCAAGTACTCAGGCCATCTTCCACTGCCTTCCCAGGCACACCAGCAGGGAGCTGGGTCAAAAGTAGAGCAGCCAGGACTGGAATTCGTGCTCATGTGGGATCCAGGAGTCATAGGTGGTGGCTTAACCCACGGTGCCATAGCACCAGTCCCCTAGTAGTCAAATTTTCAAAAATAAACTTAATATTTGTATGAATCCCAATATATCCAAAGTATTGTCATTTCATGATCAATATTTTTAAAAGGCATTTATGAAATATTTTGCATTCTGCTTTTCATACTAAGTCTTCAAAATCCAAAACCTCCTTTATAGTAAAGCACCTGTCTCCATTCAGACTAGCCACACTGTGAGTGTTAGAGAGCCACTGTGGCGAGTGTCTGACATCAGAAAACACAGTTCTTAAAATCAGTTTCTAACAATTGCAAGTTAAGTTTATTTTTATAAGAGTAAATGTTGAAATAGGTAGTTCTAAAATGTAAAAACAGATCATGTGCTCATTGAAAGTCTAGAAGGATGAATATAGCCTGCAGTAACAATGGTTTGTTTCGGAGGAAGATTATGTAGCTAACATTCTTTGCCTTACCTGTATTTTTTTTTTTTTTTGAGATAAAATAAACATAGCATACAGTCCACCCATTTAAAGTGGAGAGCTCACTGGTACTTAACAGCTGCGCAGTGGCAACCAAAAGCAATTCTAAAACATTTCATCACTCCAGAAATTCAGTTGCCCTTAGTTTTCTTCTCCTTTCCCCTCTAATACCCTAGCCCTAGGCAGCCTTAATCTCCCTTCTATTTCCACAGATGGCCTGTTCTGGACTTTTCATGTAAACAGTCGTAATAGGTGGCCTTTTAGTTTCATTCACTTAATATTCTCGAGGCTCTAGCGTGCAGGAGCATGTGTCACCTTGCCTGTTCCTCTCATGGTCAGTCACACACCCTCTACAGATACATGTCTCTGATGTGTTCAGCCAGCAGTTGGAGGTTGGGATTGTTCCTGCTTTTTGAATGTTATGAATAATGCTGTTGGAATCTTTATGTACAGAGTCTGGTATAGACTGTGTTCTCATGTCCCAGAACGGAAGGAACCTAGAGACAGTTGAGAGCAGACCACCTCCTCCCAGAGCCTGTTTTCCCCAGAGGCCTAGGGAAGAATGTGCTGAGCGTGAACAGTGGACGGTGAAGGAGAGCAGGACTCATCTGGTTTTTAACTGTGGTATTATTTAAGGATGCTAAGGTTTTCTTTTTCTTTCTTTCTTTTTTTTTTTTTTTTTTAATTTGAAAGAGTTACAGGGAGGCAAAGGGAAAGAAGAGAGAGAGAGTGTGTGTCTTCTATCTGCTGGTTCACTCCCCAGATGGCCACAACGGCCAGATCTACGCCAATCCAAAGCCAGGAGCTTCCTCTGGGTGTCCATTGCGGGTGCAGGGGCCCAAGTGTCTTCTGGGCCATCTTCTACTGCTTTCCCAGGCCATAACACTGAGCTGGATCAGAAGTGGAACAGCCAGGACTTGAACCAGTGCCCATATAGGATGCTGGCACTGCAGGCAGCGGCCTTACCTGTTGCGCCACAGCGCCGGCCCCAGCTAAGGTGGTTTTTGATTTGTAAGCTATTGCCATTAATATTTGTTTCAGAGATCCTCCAGATGTGACTGTTGAGTGACTTGGCACCCAAAGTGACAAGGGCCTTTAAGGCACGTGTCCTCAGAGCAGAGTTCCTGTTTCATTTCTTCTTTGCATTGGTGGGATCACCTGACTCCTTGTGCAGATGCCCTCATCTCTGTCACCACCCGACCTGGTTTGGCTGAGCTCTGTCAGATCTTTCAGACGTCGGTGTGGGACATGCTTCCAATGTTTTAGAGAGAGTCAGGTGAGAGCCTCCCTGGAGCAGGTAGAGGGAGCAGCACCATGCCCTAGGTCTGCAGGGCCGGGAGGCCTTGCTCCCTTGCAACAGGCAGTTCCTCACCTCAGCTGCAGCCCTGGGGTTGAGCCAGGCCCAGGGTCTTTGAGGGATTCAAAGTGCAGCTTTCTCAGGACAGGTTTTGCTTGGGACTATGATGTGGAAGGTGAGTCTCTATTTTGTCTTTCCGAAGGCCTGTTGTGGACATTTCTTGTTTTTCATTTTCAAAACAGAATTCTGCGTCCCTGCAGTCGAGAAGACACTAAAGACAGGTGATTGTCACATATTTAGCACAGAGTCTCATTTTCCTCACCAGCTGCACTATGAACTAGCTAATGCTGAAATGGGTAGCACTTTTTTAAAAAGTGCTTTTTAGCTTTTAGTGATTGTAGTCATGTAGCATGACTGCCAGCAACACAGATGCACTTTTCAGGAGCATTCATTTAAAAAATAATATCCAGAATTGGAGTAGTGGTCTCTCACTGGACCATCTCCTTAGTGTGTTCACTCGTGGCACCAGGGAGAGCAACAGACTGGAACACATTCCTTAGAGGATGAGCCATGTGATCACAGGCAGAACTGAGTGTGGTTAACGTGGAGAAGGGGAAGATGGCGTGGGGCGTGTCCTCAAAGTGTGGAAGGCTGTGCTGTGTCTAGGCACTAGGCTCTGTGGCTGAACTGAGGGATGAAGACAGAACATGGAGGGGCTGCCTGGTGCCGTTCTGTGCCCCACTCAGCTGACCGAGCGGGGGCGTCTCCTGGAGCAGGGTCGTCTGTAGAGGGGTGCACTGTTTACAGAAAACGGGGTACGTGCTGTGATGGAGTCAGGCAGATACTGGAGACACCAGCATCTCCTAGCTGAGTGCTGGTGCGAGTTCTGGCTGTTCTGTTTCCCATCCAGCTTTCTGCTAGCGCAGCCGGGAAGGGCAGATGACGACCCAGGAGCTAGGGTTCCTGCTGCTCACATGGGATGCACACAGGGACCGCTGGCTCCTGGCTGTCCCAGCCCTGGCTATAGTTGGCATTTGAGGAGTGAGCCAGCGAATGAACGCTCAGCTTATTCCCTCCCCTCCTCTCCCCGTTTCTCTCTTTCACTTTGCCTTTCAAGTAAATAAGTCTTTACAAAAAAAATTTTTTTTGTAAAGGATGCTGTGTTTTTGTATTGCCTTAGTTTAGTATCCTTACTAAAGAAATAGTTATGAAACATAAGGAATTTAATAGTTGGTATAATTAAGAAATTCAGCTTTTTGTGGAAGCGATTGTGTGTTTGATGCTTTATTAAGCTGTAATTGGGTCTCTTTTACTATCAGACTGGGAGAATAGTGAGAGTCCAGTGCAGTTACAGCTAAGCGTAGAGGAAGGCAGGAATGAGTTGCATTGCCAGCTTGGTGCTTATCCTTATTCAGCGTCCTGATTGATGACCCCAAGCGGAACTGATGTTCGTGTTCCCAGTGAGCTCTCAGTGTAGACGTGTTGTCATCTGCAGAGCAGCTTCTCTCGAAAATCGTAGTTTCCTTTTATCCTCAGTACTACAGCACATTGTGAGAAAGGAGACTAAACCTTTTCTTACTTCTGTCTTGCACAGTTTATCTGCTAACCCAAAAGAGTGTTCTGCCCTCCACTGCCATTACCTGCTCTGTGGTGTTGGGGTTGTGGTGTTAGGTTAGGGGAAGAGAGAACATAAGAGACATTGGGGTTGCCTTTCTAAGAAACGCTTCTGGCACCTGTAGGGTTTGGGAAGAGACGGCCTCTGTTCAGGGCCGTGTGTGCGAGCCAAAGCGCAGTGGGCGCCTGCCGCCAGGCTCAGCGCAGGCTCTGGGGCGCTTGCTCACTGGGAGGAAGTTCCGGCAAGGCTTTGGAAGATTCTTTTTTTTTGACAGGCAGAGTGGACAGTGAGAGAGAGAGACAGAGAGAAAGGTCTTCCTTTGCCGTTGGTTCACCCTCCAATGGCCGCCGCGGCCGGCGCGCTGCGGCCAGCGCACCGCGCTCATCCGATGGCAGGAGCCAGGTGCCAGGTGCTTTTCCTGGTCTCCCATGGGGTGCAGGGCCGAAGCACCTAGGCCATCCTCCACTGCACTCCTGGGCCACAGCAGAGAGCTGGCCTGGAAGAGGGGCAACCGGGACAGAATCCGGGACCCCGACCGGGACTAGAACCCAGTGTGCCGGCGCCGCAAGGCGGAGGATTAGCCTGTTGAGCCACAGCGCCGGCTAAGGAAGATTCATTTTTTAAAAAATACAAATACATAAACATTTTTATAACTGGTTTAGTTTAAATGTAGGACTCAGTGACACCTTTAGAGCAAATGAAGTATCTCTTCAGATACAGATTCTGAAACAGGAGTGATAAGGGCTTAGTGGTTATAAAAAGAACTTTGTCTTGGACCACAGTCTGAGTCAATGAGTAATATATAGACAGATATTGAGTATGTTGCCATGGGGAAGGTAGACGAGAGCGCACAAATCAGGGGATTATGTTTTCTTTCTGCCTAAATAGTTCTTAATATGCCCTAAATGGGGGCCGGCGCTGTGGCGCAGCGGATTAATGCCCTGGCCTGAAGTGCCGGCGTCCCATATGGGCGCTGGTTCTAGTCCCGGCTGCTGCTCTTCTGATCCAGCTCTCTGGTGTGGCCTGGGAGAGCTGTGGAGGATGGCCTAAGTGCTTGGGCCCCTGCACCCGCGTGGGAGACCTGGAGGAAGCTCCTGGCTTCGAATCGGCGCAGCTCTGGCCATTGCAGTCAATTGAGGAATGAACCATTGGATGGAAGACCTCTCTCTGTTTCTGTCTCTGCCTCTCTGTAACTCTGATTTTCAAATAAATAAATAAATCTTTACAAAAAAAAAATATGTCCTAAATGTTTCCACAGAGACATCCCAAAGATCTCTTCTAGCTGGTGCCTGCCCCTCATAGAGTGCATCTTAATGTTTTTAGTTAAATTGTTGGTTTCCAAAAACTGAGTTGTAAACCTCAGGGGGTGTTGTCAGCTCCATATAAATGCTTACATCAGCGTTAACAGGAGTGCTCTTCAGTATGCAGGCACGAACTGCTTGCATATTGATCTGATTTGATGGTGTTACCAGAATTGAAACTGTTAGTGGATGGCTTGGACATCCTCTTGTGTCCCTGAACCTGGTAGGCACAGCTGCTCTGGCTTTCCACAGAAGCACCGTGGTCTCCAGCCTCTGACCCCTGCCGCTGTGAGAGGTGCTCCCAGAGGGACTGTTGTTCTCTGTATCTTTAAGTTAGTGACGCTTGAAAAGACAACACTGTAGTATAAACTATGTCCTGATCCTTTAGGTCTACTGTGGACTCCCTGTAACTTGTTTACTACTCTGAGAAGACTACTTTTTTGTTTTTCTTTAAGATTTATTTATTTGAAAGTCAGAGTTTTACAGAGAGAGGAGAGGCAAAGAAAGAGAGGTCTTCCATCTGATGGTTCACTCCCCAATTGGCCCCAATGGCTGGAGCTGCACCAATCTGAAGCCAGGAGCTTCTTCCAGGTTTCCCACATGAGTGCATGGGCCCAAGGACTGGGGTCATCTTCTACTGCTTTCCCAGGCCATGGCAGAGAGCTGGATCGGAAGTGGAGCAGCTGGGTCTCAAACTGGTGCCCATATGGGATGCCGGCCCCTCAGGCCAGGGAGTTAACCTGCTGTGCCACAGCACTGGCCCCTACTTTTTGTTTTTTAAGATTTTATTTATTCAAAAGGTAGAGCTAACGGGGTAGGGGGCTGGGGAGGAGGTCTTCCATCCACTGATTCCCTCCCCAAATGCCCACAAAGGCCAGGCCAAAGCCAGGAGCTTCTTCCAGGTCCCCCATGTGGGTGCAAGGACCCAGGCACTTGGGCCATCTTCTGCTGTTTCTCAGGCACATTAACAGGGAGCTGGATAAGAAGTGGAGCAGCTGGGATCCGAACTGGTGCCCATATGGGATGCCAGCTCTGCAGATGGGGGACTAAGCTGCTATGCCACAACGCCAGCCCCAAGAAGACTACTTTCTAATTAGAGGACACTCGCACCAGACTGTTGGAATTAAGCAACAGCCATTGACTGTGGTGCTTTGCTTGTCTGCACACTAGGCCCAGATTCTGCATTTCAGTAGAATGCCACTGTAGTGCAAATTTGCATGATGGCCTTAATTTTGTTTGTTTTAATGTTTATTTATTCTTTCATCTACTTGAAAGAAGAGTGGGGAGAGAGCTTCCATCTGCTGATTCACTTCCCAATGCCCGCAACATCCAAGGCTGGGTCAGGCCAAAGCCAATCTCCTGGAACTCCATCTGGGTCTCCCATGCGGGTGGCAGGCCCAAGCACTTGTACCATCATCTGCTGCCTCCCAGGATGCAACAGCAGGAAGCTGGGTCCACAGTGGAGCAGCCAGAACTTGAACTGGCACTCTGACATGGGATGCAGGCATGACAGATGGCGGGTCAACCTGCTGCCCCAGCACCTGCCCCAGGGCCTTGGTTCTGGGTAGTGAGTGCTTCAGGGAGATGCTTGCTTGCCTGTTTCACCTACAGTTTCCTTTGGAAACAAGACTGCACTGCTTTTTAATACAAGGAAAACTGGTTTGCACGGAGCAGCTCGTTCCTGTTAGGTGTCACCAGGAGGAAGGGCCCATCGTGGTGCAGCTCTCAGTGCAGTGGCAGAGAGGTTTTTTCTTACTCGTTGGTGTACCTGATGAACTAGTCACTGTGGTGTCTGTTTAGATTTTGGCTACCACAGTGTTAGAAAACAGAGTTCCATTGCTGTTGATGGAAAATAGGACACACACTCATTTACTGCTGTATTTTCTGGCATGTCAAATTAGCATCATACACTCTTCTTCAAAGTTCGGTATCATCAAATAATGCAGACTAAAATATTAAGATTTATATGCTAGGACATCCTATACTAGATCTTCATCAGGGTAGTTTAAGGTGTAACCTAGACAAGTGTGATTTGGAGGCTTATTTCTTTTCTCCTGACTTTTTTTCTGTGGTTGGCCGAGTTTTAACTCTTTTTTTCTTTGTGTTTTGTTTTACGTTCTCACGACACAGGAAGAAATGCTTTTCCTCTGCCCCTAAGAATAGGGTGTGCATCTTGACCTGGTAATTCTGCAGAGGAGCCACCGCAGCCAAGCCCCACTCACTGTGTCAGGCCTTGGCGGCCTTGTCTTGAGTCTGTAAACCAGTGTTGGGGCCTGTTGTGCTCTGTCTTCTGACCCAGAGCCTCTGAGTAGACTCGGCTCTCGAGCAGCCATACACCCTCATGAGGGGTTGTCAGTTGCTCACCTCCGTGCTTCAGGGGCTTCATAGGCGGGGATGTGTCTTCCTCCTTCCCTGTACAGATTAATTTTTATGGGCCAGGTGCTGTCTGCCTTCATTTTCCCTCTTAACACTTGAAGTAGAGTGGTCTTGTGTCTGATACGCGGAGGAGAGAGAGAACTGGATGTGTACTATGTGTATGGTCGTAATTCTTACCCAGCTTAGAGTCTCGGCGAACCCTTCCTGGCTCCAGCTTCTTCCGCAGGCATGTGAACAGGACCTGGAACGGCAGCACTGACCGGCAGAGTGCGGCGGTGACTTGTGCAGATCGGCAGGAGGGACTGGCCGACTGATTCAGCATGAATTTAAGTCACTCTTACAAATCGGTGGCTTCAGTCCAGTTTATCAGATGATAGATGCCTACCAAAAAGATAAAGCACTTGGAAATGTTCACTTGTCATTGAACTTTTCCCAGTTCCATTAGAAAATGCTTGGCTTTTTCCCTGTAGTGTTTTTGGTTTTGTTTAATGACAAGGGAAAAGGCATTTTTAGGATAACTGTCTTTTTTTAAATTTATTTGCTTACATGAAAGTCAGTTACACAGAGCGCACACAAGAGGTCTTCTATCTGCTGGTTCACTCCCCAGTTGGCCCCAATGGCCAGAGCTGTGCCAATCTAATCCCAGGAGCCAGGAGCTTCCTCCAGGTCTTACCATGTGGGTGCAGGAGCCCAAGCACTTGGACCATCTTCCACTGCTTTCCCAGGCCATAGCAGAGAGCTGGATTGGAAGTGGAGCAGCCAGGACTAGAACCATCGCCCATATGGGATGCTGACACTGCAGGCGGTGGCTTTACCTGCTACACCACAGCTCCGGCCACAGCATAACTGTGACTTCTGCCAAACTAGTATTCTTGACCTGGTTCGGAACACCATATCTTCCCTCTGAATTGTTTTCCCGCTTGCATGTCCTGTCACCCAGGAGGTCCACCAGGTCCCTTGACTGCAGTGGAGGCTGTGCTTGCGTGAAAGGGCTGTGGGAGGCAGTTGCCGCTTCTTGCAGGCACGGCTGTGTGTAGACCTTCAGCCATGTCAGTAGGAAGGCTTTGCCTCCTTCCGCTCCCGTCATGCTGCAGCAGATCCCGACTCCTTTTCAGCATCGCTGTCAGCCTGTTGGGGTGCCCGTGCACCTCTGTATTGACCAGTGGCTATAGAGATGGTCAGCCCAAGTCGTGTACACTCTGCTGTACGGGGGGAGGGACCTCCTGACAGCATGTAGGTTGTGGTGGGGCAGGCAAAAACGGATGTCTGAATTCTCCTGCCTGAGGGCCCTCTGTGTGCCCCGGGAAGGGAGAGAAGTGTGCTCCCCTCTGTCCCTGGCAGTGTCAGGGTGGCAGAGGTGCTGTTCTCTGACGTTGGTGTCCCCCTTTGTGTGCCCTGAGCTGAAGGGAGCTCTCCATCAGAATAACGATGCTGGTGTGCTAACATCGGCCCCCGGGTGCCCCAGGAGGCTGTGGAGAAAAGGCGAGCTCTGGGGGAGCCCACGCGCTGCGTCCTGCGCAGCCTTTGCCGTATTGTAAGGTGTCTCTTCTGGGAGTGATAGTGGAAATGTTTTCTTTTTACCTCTTCGCATTCAGAAATGAGGAAAGCAGCCTTAATTTCAGGCAGAAGCACTTTTCTCTTTTGTCCCTACTCTGTGTATAAGTGTGGGCCCCTTGTCCAGATTTCTGATTCAGAAGAGGTTGGGGAGGAGGCAGGAATAACTCTTGCAGGCGTTTTAAAAGAAAAATCAAATGGATGACATTAATGAACCCTGGAGCCAGGTATTGATGTGAATTTGTAACTCTTGGGAACAGCTGTAGGCCCTTGTGTTCTGGGCTTGTCACTCAGATAATCCCAGCGTGGACTGGGTGGAGTGTGGCGGAGACTTGGTTCCAAGGAATTGTCTGGCTTGGTACATAGAAACGCCTGGGCACTGCCCTTCAGGACCGGACAGGGCCAGCCGTCTGGGAAGTGCTGCGTGGCCAGGAGAGGGGTGGTGGGGGGAAGCTTCCTCTGCTGCTGCTGTGCTGTCCTGTTCCGTGTACTGAGAAGAGTGTGTCACTTAAAGCCAGCAGCCAGGGAAGTGTGTGTGAGTGCCCAACGCTGAGGATGCGGAGACAAGCTCCAGACGGACAGTCTCGGTTAGAAAAAGCTTCCGTGAACAGGTCACTGAGGGCGCCTCCATCTGGGGAGAGGGGCAGATCACAGAGTTCCCAGGATCATTAGAAATGTCAGCAATATGCTTACAGTCGTAGGACTTCTACATCTTCCAGTTAAAACGTGAGCATGGGTTCTTCCTAGTTACTAAGCATAGAAGAAAAATAACCTTTCATACAGCATTTTCCAATAAGCAGTCATGCTTATTTTGTTAATGAGCCTTTTGAATTCAGTGTAGATAAGCACACTCAGAAGTCGACCCTGTGCCACTCTGAAGTGCACGCGTCCTGCTGCCGAGCTCCTGAGGAGCAAGTGCCTTCTCCAGAACTGCGCTTGGCTCGGGGGGCTCCCCCAGGCACCGAGGTGTGCTTCACCGGGGTCCTAGAATGGCCGTGGCCGAGGGCGGGCACTGAGAGTGGGCTCTCCTCCCCCTGAGCTGCAGGGACGGGCTGCTGGCCACATTCCCACACCTGTGTGCCTTGGTTCTGCTGGGCGGGCAGGGAAACCAGTCCCGGCTGCTTGCGCAGTGAGGCGGGCTTACCTCGGAAAGTGCCTAAACTTTAGGCTGGGTTTCGGCCCGCAGGGAGGTTTGAAGGGAAGAGAGATGGATAATGGACTCCTCAGACTTGAGAGACTGTGCTCAGAATTAGCCTGAAGGATGCCTCTGTGTTTCTAGTCTTTTTTTTTTTTTCAACAGGCAGTTCTGAAAAAGACTGAGTTTGTGTCAACAACTGAAAAGTCTTGTTTTAAACCACTGAAAAGATGGTTTAAAACAATTTAGCAAGTCCGTGAAGGATGACTTGGCTTTCAGTGCAGGAGTTTGGGCAGCGGGGTGTGATGGCCGTGTGCAGAGCAGGGCACCTGCAGCGCTGCTTCAGAGCTCACAGAAGTCCAGCCTGAGCGGAGGCCAGCGAGCTCGCTCTCGGCTGCTCGGTCCCAGTCAGACGGCTCCCTCAGTCAGGACCCTTGGGGGCTTCTGAGTGTTAAACCCCCAGCTGAGCATGGCTGGGAACACTGTTTGCTTTGGTGCAAGGGACTTTTTTCTCTGTTTTTTCATTTTTCATTAGTTAACATTAATTTTTAGATTAGGATAATAAGTGAGACAACATTACATTTGGATTAGTTAACTTGCATGTAAAAGTGGTAGTAGTAACAACCTTAACTAATTGGCAGATAAGATTTGCATATTAAATTTTAATTCCTGGTTGCTTTGGATTTTGTTTTTGCTGTTTTTTGAATTTTAGAGCTACTTTATTTTGCAAAACTATTTTGAATTTGGATTATGAAATCGAAGACATTCTGAAGCATATTTTACAGAGGACTTAGGGTCACATTGGAAGGCATACAAATTCTCAGTTGCCCGAAACACAGCCCTTTGTTTTTAAGGAACTTGGGGAAGTGGATCTGAGTTTGATTTTAATGTGTTAACTCATTACAGTTGTTCCATTCCCATACACACGCAAGGGCTTTTCATTTTTCCGATGGATGCCCTGAAGCCCGTAAGAGTTATCATTTGCTCTGAAGCCCATTGCCCACCTTCTCCCCTCTCAGCAGTCAGTGCTTTGTTGAGATGTGCTGCCAGCTGTCGGGGGTGAGTCCTCTCAACCATCATGCCATTGACTTGGGAGTGCACAGATAGCAAGTGTGTTCCCCTAAGAACACCAGAGCAGTGGGCATGATAGTTCCCAGCAGCAGGAGCTCCCTGGCACTCAACAGTGTGGTAACAATGCTGAAATGGTGAGCGTTTTCTGTTCTCAGGTTCAACATTATAAGCAATAAAGCACTCACACTTGACTTAAAAATAATTGGTTGGTATTATTTCCCTCATTCTCAACTTTATCACTGAACTTTTTTTTTTTAAGTCTAAGCTGAATTGTGCCAGATTAGACTCATAGTTGATTAATATAAAATGTCCCATTCAGAAAAAAAATCAGAGAGCACTTATTTTTGCCTGTCTGCTTTGAGTATACAAAATACACTAGATAAGGATATCTATCCACCTTTTTGTAGTTGGGGCCAGGGTTTGTGATCCTGTCATCAGTGGATTTAGTAAATATTACAAGTTGTACATGTTTTGACTTTGACTTAAATTTTTTTTTCCAATAGAAACTATGTTCCAACTTCCTGTCAACAATCTTGGCAGTTTAAGAAAAGCCCGGAAAACTGTGAAAAAAATACTTAGTGACATTGGGTTGGAATACTGTAAAGAACATATAGAAGTAAGTAGCATGTCATTTTTAAATTTTAACGTGACTCAGCTTCTGGTCCATTACTTTGTGTCAGCACGAGGATGGATGATTCTTCGGTGTGATTCTAAATTGTAACCACAGCGCTAGCTTCGCCAGCGCCTTCTCAGTTAGCGTGAACTTCTTCCCTTCACCCTGAAGGGGCTTCTCCATCTTTGCATCCTGAAGCAACAGCAGCTGCCGTTGAGGGCTTACGCGTGTCAGACATTGAACCTGGGCGCTTTACTGCCTCTCCCTTTGTTCTTAACGACTTTCGAGGGGCAGTGGGAATTCTTCACCTCCACTCTGCAGGTGAAAGATGAGCAGGGGACTAGGCGTGGCCTCACGAAGGCGGGAGTGGTGGTGTCTGGGCTGCAGGCTGTTCTCCTTGAGAGGCCTGAGCGTGCTGTTGGCCGTCTAACTGTTGAGGCATGGTTACTTGGCTGCTTGTCGTCTCTTTCCTTGGGAGTTGAGCATTTGTTGGCCCTTTTTACCCATCAGTGACGACTGTCTTCCCCTTGTTTGGCCTTATACTGTTGGCCTTATACTGTTTCTCCTGCCTTTTTACTCTGAGAGCTTTATAATAGCCCCTGGGCGAGGGCATAACCAGAGCAGTGAGTTCCTCCCTTTCCAGATCTCAGTGCTCCAAGTCTTACAGTTAGGTGGTCAGAGCTCTGGTTGAAAACACAGTGAACGCCATTTCCATGCTAACCTTTAAATCCTAGCTGGCCAAGGACCATGGCTGCCTTGTTCATCCATTTGTCCCCAGCACCTATGGCACAGTGTTTGGCACAAAATAGGTGCTCAGTAAATGGTTGACTGGAATGGAAGTAAAGGAACAAAAACAAAATTCATTAAGCAGTGGTCTTTCTTTTCCTGAGTCCCACTGATACTCTAGGGGTACAGTGTGAAGACGAAGCTCCTCGGGGTGAGCTTCTAGTTAGGTTGTCCCCAGCATGCAAGCTGCCCCTCCCCAAGCCCACGGTGTAGGCAGCTCTGCCCATGCAGCGGTCCGTTCGCTGCATGTTCGGTGGGGCCCTCTTCACGGGAGCTAATGTCACAGGTGCTCAGGTGCCTTCCGTCCTGCACAGGCTTTGTTCCTCTCACGACACTCGTCACAGACTGCGGACTGATGTGTGCTTGATCCCCCTCAGACTGAACTGTTGAGGAGCAAGAATTGTTATCCTAAGACTTTTTATCTTCCTAGTCTAAGGGGAAAGGGGCTGTTAGCGTTTACATAAGAGTACAAATTCAACATCACGTTGCTTGCTTGCTTTGAATAGCTTTCTTTCCTCCTTTTCGGGTTCAAAAATCCTGAATTTTCTTTCCAATCCAATCTCTGGCCCCTCTCCCTCAAAAAATCTTTTTTTGCAGAACTGGACACATCTGCAGAACCATAAACGAACATTTCTTAAGCCTCCATTCCAATACTGTCGCTGAGGAGTCACAGTACTCTAAGAAAACTGCTTTGGTATTAATATGTATGTGACTGGACTTTCTGGTTCATTAGAATTCCCAGTGGTTTCCTTGGAAACCTGGCTGACCATCCGGGTACTGTTGGGCTGATAAAAAATGTTCAGTGTAATTTAATTTCCAGGTGCCCTTTTGTCTTGCCTAAGAGCCTTATTATTCCTAGTTTAGATCTTAATGGGGTTGGTTTTCCTGTTATCTCCTCAACTCTAGTAAAAAGGTAACAATTTATATGTAAGCTTGGGCTGGAGTTGGTATCATTATGTTTTTGTAAACTTCTTTCACTGTTTTCTAGGATTTTAAACAGTTTGAACCTAATGATTTTTATTTGAAAAACACTACATGGGAGGATGTAGGACTGTGGGACCCTTCGCTTACAAAAAACCAGGTGAGTGGTGTGGGGGCTCATCTCCCTCTTAGCAGTGGTGTGGGAGCCCTGAGTGTCTCTGTCCGGCTCATCTCCCTTAGCTCTCGGCCAGTCACGGTGAGCCGCCTGGTGTGGGAAATGTCAACATTTCGTATTTCCTCTCTGCACACTTTTTTTTGTCATTGGACTGAAACTGAGAAGAAGAGAAGGACATTTGGTTACTGAAAAGCTGGGGGGGGGGGGGGGCTGCTGTGGCCCGTCCCCCAGAGCCCTCTGCTGAGTTGTTTACCCAGGTCCCAAGCATCTCTGTTCCTGCTTTCGGAGAGCAGGGCCAGACTCGAGTTTCTTAACTTCTTATGTTGATGGCACCCAGCCTCTGGGCGATGTGGGTGGTGAAGTCTGTAGGATGGTGGCGACAGAGACAACTTCACAGATTGGCCTTAAAAACAGTAGTAGGCAGTAGCGGCGAGCGCATGTGGCTGGAGGTGGGGGGTATGATGCTGCGTTGTCCGGGAGGAGCAGCGCGTGTCGGTTCCGTGTCACCAGAACCTGTTCCAGTGGCGCTGATTCCACATCAGTGTCTTCCTCGGTGGGTTGGAATGCGTTTGACAGGGAGTGGCTCCTTTTAAACTCAACCTGGAAAATTTGAGGCGGGCCTTATTAAAAGTCTAGCATTCTCAAAAACTTTTATTCAAGTCAGTTTTCTGAATCTGATAACTTCGTAGCAGGACTAGAGGAAGAGGACGGGTTCTGGGACCCCTAAGGGTACCTGGATGTGCACACCCTCCTGTGCACTTCGGCCAGCAGCAGTGCAGGTGCTGTGGTCGCGTCGTCACACTGACGAGCAGGGAGTATCCTCAAGGGAACTGGGGGGGGGGGGGAGAAAGGTTCCGTGTTCAGCACAGACAATTTTTTTCCCAAGTATTTGCCATCTGTGGTTGGTTGAGTCCGCAGATGCAGAACCCCCAAATTTTGGTTGAAACCAGTGTCTGCAGCAGGTTTTCAGGAGAAGAGGTGATCTGTGTCTGTCACATTGACTTGTTATGGGCAGGGGCCGGCGGCTGCACGGCTGCTTCTCAGAGCGGCTCTGGGCGTCCATAGATTCTGCAGTGCGTTGTTGGCTTTTAAAACCAGTGCACTCCTCACAGTTTGTAGGACGACGACATTTTTACCTAACCTGTGTCAAAGCAGCCATCCCCTCCCTAACTGCCGAGGCTGGTCTTGCCGCTCGGAGAGGGACGTGGTCTCCCAGCACGAAGCGGACTCTCCAGATCAGTAGTCCCTTCAGCAGCAGGGAGACCTGAGTAGTGTCCCACACTGGATCAGAGTAAAAATTGGGTTGAAGTTTGTTTTTCCCTGTGAAAATCTTTCCAAGAGGGGAAAGGTAAGTTCCATCTTCTGCTCCTGTCTCATTGCGTAAAAACACTGGGCCCTGGACTCCACTCTGTACAGAGAAGTCTGAAGCCTTTAAAGATTCCAGATTCATGAAGTGAAAATGATTTCACAGTTTTTTGTTATTCAAGTGAAAATGTTTATCTTGAAGTTAACCGTCTTTAGTCTAAAACCCATCAACAGATGTGACCTGAGTCTTTTCTAAACATTGGAAAAGACCTTAGCATTGAATTAATTTACACTGACCCAAAAAAGAATCACTTAGCAGTTTTTTCATTTGAATTTCTGTTTCATAAATTTATTTGTAAAAGGAAAAAAATTACTGAAATCGGTGTTTGTTCTAAAAATAGCATTCTGAGGCGGGGGGTCCTGGGCCCCGGCACCGCCCAGGTGCAGTGCCACTGACGCCGTGTCTGTGCTCTCCCCAGGACTATCGGACAAAACCTTTCTGCTGCAGTGCTTGCCCGTTCTCCTCAAAATTCTTCTCTGCCTACAAAAGTCACTTCCGGAATGTCCATAGCGAAGACTTTGAAAACAGGATTCTCCTCAATTGCCCCTACTGTACCTTCAATGCCGACAAAAAGACTTTGGAAACACACATTAAAATATTTCATGCTCCAAACGCCAGCGCACCAAGTAGCAGCCTCAGCACTTTCAAAGATAAAAACAAAAATGATGGCCTTAAACCCAAGCAGGCTGACAGTGTAGAGCAGGCGGTCTATTACTGCAAGAAGTGCACTTACCGAGACCCTCTGTACGAGGTCGTGAGGAAGCACATATACCGGGAACACTTCCAGCACGTGGCAGCGCCCTACATAGCCAAGGCCGGAGAAAAGTCGCTCAACGGCGCAGTGCCCCTCGGTGCGAGCGCCCGCGAGGAGTGCAGTATTCACTGCAAGCGATGCCTTTTCATGCCCAAGTCCTACGAGGCTTTGGTGCAGCATGTCATCGAAGACCACGAGCGGATAGGCTATCAGGTCACTGCCATGATCGGACACACAAATGTGGTGGTTCCTCGAGCTAAGCCCTTGATGCTGATCGCCCCCAAGCCTCAGGAGAAGAAGGGCATGGGACTCCCCCCAAGAATTGGTTCCCTTGCTTCTGGAAACGTCCGGTCTTTACCATCCCAGCAGATGGTGAATCGACTCTCAATACCAAAGCCTAATTTAAATTCTACAGGAGTCAACATGATGTCGAACGTTCACCTGCAGCAGAACAACTATGGGGTCAAGTCTGTAAGCCAGGGCTACGGCGTGGGCCAGTCGATGAGGCTGGGTCTCGGTGGCAACGCGCCAGTGTCCATTCCGCAGCAGTCCCAGTCTGTGAAGCAGTTACTTCCGAGCGGCAATGGCAGATCTTACGGGCTCGGGGCGGAGCAGAGGTCCCAGGCCCCAGCGCGCTACTCCCTGCAGTCCCCTAACGCCGCCGCCTCCCTCTCGTCGGGCCAGTTGAAGGCCCCCTCCCTCTCCCAGTCACAGGCCTCCCGAGTGCTGGGCCAGTGCAGTTCCAAGCCGGCTGCAGCTGCCACAGGCCCTCCCCCAGCCAACACTTCCTCAACTCAGAAGTGGAAGATCTGCACGATCTGCAACGAGCTCTTTCCTGAGAACGTCTACAGCGTGCACTTCGAGAAGGAGCACAAAGCTGAGAAGGTCCCCGCAGTGGCCAACTACATCATGAAAATACACAACTTCACTAGCAAATGCCTCTACTGCAACCGCTACTTGCCCACAGACACCTTGCTCAACCACATGCTCATTCACGGTCTGTCCTGTCCCTACTGCCGCTCGACTTTCAACGACGTGGAGAAGATGGCGGCACACATGCGGATGGTTCACATCGATGAGGAGATGGGACCCAAGACTGACTCTACTTTGAGCTTTGATCTGACCTTGCAGCAGGGCAGTCACACTAACATCCACCTCCTGGTGACCACGTACAACCTGAGGGATGCCCCCGCCGAGTCTGTCGCTTACCACGCCCAAAATAACCCTCCAGTTCCTCCAAAGCCACAGCCAAAAGTGCAGGAGAAGGCCGACGTCCCTGTCAAGAGTTCGCCGCAAGCGGCAGTGCCCTACAAGAAGGATGTTGGGAAGACCCTTTGCCCTCTCTGCTTCTCCATCCTGAAAGGACCCATATCTGACGCACTGGCGCATCACCTGCGGGAGAGGCACCAGGTCATCCAGACGGTTCATCCGGTGGAGAAGAAGCTCACCTACAAGTGCATCCACTGCCTGGGTGTGTACACCAGCAACATGACGGCCTCCACCATCACTCTGCACCTGGTTCACTGCAGGGGCGTCGGGAAGACCCAGAACGGCCAGGATAAGGCCAACGCACCCTCCCGGCTGAATCAGTCTCCCGGCCTGGCGCCCGTGAAGCGCACCTACGAGCAGGTGGAATTTCCCTTGCTGAAGAAGCGGAAGTTGGAGGAGGATAGCGATTCGCCCAGCTTCTTTGAAGAGAAGCCGGAGGAGCCTGTTGTCTTAGCTTTGGACCCCAAGGGTCACGAAGATGATTCCTACGAAGCCAGGAAGAGTTTCCTAACGAAGTATTTCAATAAGCAGCCCTACCCCACCCGGAGGGAGATTGAAAAGCTGGCAGCCAGTTTATGGCTGTGGAAAAGCGACATCGCCTCCCATTTTAGTAACAAGAGGAAGAAGTGTGTCCGTGATTGTGAGAAATACAAGCCTGGCGTGCTGCTGGGCTTCAACATGAAAGAATTAAACAAAGTCAAACACGAGATGGACTTTGACGCCGAGTGGCTGTTTGAGAACCATGATGAGAAGGATTCCCGAGTCGGCGCCAGCAAGACGGCCGAGAAGAAGCCCCGCCCCGGCAAGGACGCCGACAGCTCCTCCGACAGCCTTGAGAACCTGGGGGAGGAGTCCGACGGCAGCGGCAGCCCCTTCGACCCCGGGTTTGAAGTTGAGCCTAAGATCCCCCACGATAGCCCAGAGGATCATGGACCGAAGGGGATGCCAGAGGACGCTTTAGGAGCGGAGGGCAAGCTGGACCAAAAAGAGCAGGGGGACTCCAAGTACGCAGCTCTTCACGGGACCGAGGCCCCGGCCAGACTCCCGCCCGAGGCTTCCGATAGTGAGCTGGAGCAAGACGACGTGATGGAGTGGAAAGACGGAGCGTCTCCGTGCGAGAGTGGGCCTGGCTCCCAGCAGGGCTCGGACTCGGAGGACAACACGTGCGAAGGGAAGCCGGGAGCCTGGTCTGACGAGTCTTCCCAAAGTGAAGATGCGAGGAGCAGTAAGCCAGCTGCCAAAAAAAAGGCTCCCGCGCACGGCGACCGAGAGCAGTTGAAATGGAAAAATAGTTCCTATGGAAAAGTCGAAGGATTTTGGTCCAAGGACCAGTCACAGTGGAAGAACACGGCTGAGAATGATGAGCGCTTATCCAACCCCCAGATCGAGTGGCAGAACAGCACAATTGACAGTGAGGATGGGGAGCAGTTTGACAACATGGCTGACGGAGTAGCCGAGGCCATGCACGGCAGCCTAACTGGCGTGGAACTGAGCAGCCAGCAGGCCTGAGCGCCGGGCTTCCTGGCGTCACGGACGTGCCGCGGCCGGAACTCCGCACTCCTCAGTACCGGTGCAAGGCTGCCACGTGAGTACTGGCCAGCAAGCTGTGGGGACGTGTGGCCACTGCGGTCTCAGTGGCTGTGTCTAAGTCTGACACGTGAGCGGCTGAGGGTTGCTTCGGAACCTTCTCTGACAGACACAGTAACTAAATGTGAAAACCAGGAAGCTGGTGGCTCGCGCTGCACAGGATGGGAAAGCAGAGCTTGGCCCTGCTGCCTGCTCACGGTGCCCTCCCGCTGTCGAGTGGGCAGGCGTCCTTGAGCGGCAGCTCCCTGCCCACGGGCTAGTGCAGGGCCGGGGAGGCGCCGCCAGCGCCGTGTGTACAGCAGACTTGGGGAAGTCAGCTCTTTTTCATGTATTCATTCTGAATAGTCGCAATGTATATTTGTACAGTCTTTTAGACCCACTCAAGTGATGCATATGATATTGTTACTGTGTGCCCATCATAGCTTTGTTTTGTTTTTTGTTTTTGTTTTTTTTTAGTGCTGCCCTTGCTGTGTAATAAATGCTGTATCTAGTTTCTCTAGCAAAAGCTTGAACCTGCGCTAGTATGGACTTTGGACAGACTTAGTTTTTTGCACATAACCTTGTACAATCTTGCAACAGAGGCCAGCCACGTAAGATATATATCTGGACTCTCTTGTATTATAGGATTTTTCTTGTTCTAAATATCCTTGACATTACAGCTGGTATTTCAGATCTGTTTTCTGAAATCTTTTAAGCTAAAAATCACATGGAAGCATTGACTTCAGCGACTAATTTGGACACCTTTTAGATCTGTATAAAAGTGTGTTGTGTTGAAGCAGCAAACCAATGAGAGCTGCATTTTGGGTATTTAGTTTTATCTTTAGTTAAACACCGCTCTGGTGAATTCATTTATACCATCTAATATATGACACACTGTTGTAGTATGTATAATTTTGTGATCTTTATTTCCCTTTGTATTCATTTTAAGCATCTAAATAAATTGCTGTATTGTGCTTAATGTAAACATTCGCTTCATTACACGTGATGGCCCTGTGTCCATCACAACACGGAGGAAACCTGTAGAAAACCAGGATCTGCCCTTTGTCTCAAGGCACCTGTTACAAATTGTTTGGGATTTGTAGGGTTTTTTTCCTTTTGAACTGAAAAAACATCCTTGAGTTTCTCAGTTCCCTTTTGTGGAGGAGCAGCGTGGCGAGCAGGCCCGTCGCCTGGGTCTTCTTTCTTTGGATGAATAAATGCTACTTTTCACCTTGGATGGGAGCAGCTGTACTCAAAGGCAGCAGCTCTGCTCCGTTCTAGGTCTTGACCGTCAAGCTAGTGAGAGAAAGGCTGGAGACCACGCGTGTGGAGGGCAGTCAGACAGAAGGAGCTGGTGGCCCGTTGGCGCTAGACTCCCGAGAGGGGGGGAGCTGAAAAGCAGAAGTTCGCAGAGAGGCAGCGCTCAGCTGCCAGGTTAGTGAAGGTCCCGGCGAGGAGGTGCCCTCGTCCGTGGAGGTCGGTCGGGCCCTCTTAGGGACTTGGGCCCGCGGCAGCCTGACACGGTTGGGTCCCTGAGTTCTAAGACTTGGTGCCCGAGGGGAGAGCTCTGACCGCCCTCTGCCTCACATGTGACGCTGCCAAGACACGAGGCCGCAGGGAGTGCGAGGATGGGCTGGAATGTTTAGGCCCCTGGGCCTGTTACAGAGCCGTTTCACATCTACTACACAGGCAGCTTACAGATTCTTAGTGCACCGGCTAAAGTGTAGGAAGGGGTGTGCCGCGGTGAGGGTGCATGGTACGATGGCCGAGTCGGGGATAACGGAGTTCCTGCTGTCACGTTAGGAGGGGGTTCTGGCTGGGTAAGAGACTTCAGGCTCCAGCGTGGCGGGGCAGAACTTGGCTGAGTGGGCATCTGGGGTCTTAGACGGACACCTGAGCAGACAGGTGAGCTTCCTCGCTGTGGTGGTGGCTTTTGCCTTTCTGACAATAAGAAGGGTTTAGCCACCTAAAAGTGTTGGAAATTTGAAAAAGATTCCCTGCTGGAAATGTTACAGAAGCTCTAAGTGTGTCTCAATAAAAGCCATTTAAAAAGAGTGGTGTTGCTCCTCTTTGCTTTTGGGATGATCTGGAGAGGATTTAGCTCGGAAGCTCCGCCCCTCCCCCTGGAGGACCCCTGTGGCTGAGCCGGACGTTTCTGGAGATTTGTGCTGTAATAAGAAAACCCCTAGTTGTCCCAGAGGATTATTCTTTGCTGCTGAAAGTTTCCTGAACAAAGCGTTCAAGTCAGGCCAACGACCAGGGCTGCGGTTTCCCTGCCTCGTGGGCGTGTGGACGTGTGGACGTGTTCCTCCACCATCCCGCAGTACAAAGTTCAAAACTGGATCTGTTGAAGACTGGGGAGACCTCTTCCAAAACCAGAAGTGGGTACACTGCCTTGCCAAGACCACCAGAAGAGCAATTCTTGACCTTGACCTCGGGCTGCTGGCACTGACCCCTCCAGGTAGGTCCCCAAGACCTTCACCGGATGGCTCCAAGCCACTGAGATCCACTTGGCCTGAGCAACGGGAACGTGACGGCACGCAAGAGGTGACCCTGACTTCTGCCACACCTGCTGCAAGCGCATTTGGCTGGCGCCGTGTGGGGACACTAAAGGCTGACTCCCTGGAAGAGCAGAACTGCACGGCTGCTTCTGCCCTTCAGAAATGGCGTTCGGCAATCAGCTGGCCACCCTGAGTCAACCCAGACACCATCCCAGCTGAGAACCACTGTCAGTGCGTCCACGTTTGAAAACTCTCTTCTGACTGCTGGGAGGTTGGCTTGGAAGTCAGATGTGAACTGTGCCACCTGTGGGTGATTCCTTGTATCCTGCGACTTCCTGTCACCTTGTTCCATTTTAAGTGACATAACTGGGAGCCCCAATGACTTGAATGTCGTGGGGTTTATATTGGGAAGTCTGCACGTGACAAAGTCGGGTATAGCCGAAAACGAAACCGTGAGGTCCAGATTTCTGCGTGCTCTGGCCAAAGAGAAGGCGCAGAAGAGAAGGCGCAGAATGCAAGGCCTTTCCCGTGTGCTGGCTGCCAGGTCAGCTGGTGCGGACCGACGGCTGTGTACCTGGAGCAGCCGTCTGGGATCCAGGACTCAAAAGACCTGGCCGCGGGGGCCGCGGGGGCAACAGCTGCACGACTGACTTGCCACTCAGTTATCAGAGGCAGCGTGGGCACCCCAGGGGTGGCACGCCTGGAGACGTCCGAGCCCTGCCCTCTAGGGAGGGAGCCTCCGTGCCTCCCAGCTGCAGTTCCCGGATGTAGCTGTAGGGCCCTAGGCTCGCAACCCTGCCCGGTCCCTCCCCGAGACCCCTGAACAGGAAATTCGGGCTCCAGGCCCAAGCGCTCAGACATATCCAGGATCCCAGCTGCGAAGGGGACCTGGATACTTGTGGCCACAACCACGCCCCCACAGCCTTGGCTTGGCGAAGGCGGAGCCTGCTGAGCTCCAAGCTCCGCCTGCCCTGCAGTGATGGGAAAAGCGTGCGAGCCTGGTCTCAGCCAGCCCGCAGGACTTGCCCCACCTTTCCACAGCCACGCGCCCTGCCACCGTCACCGTCATGGCGGCCAAGCAGCGGCTTTATGGTCTTGGGCTCCCATGCTCCCATCCCTCCTAGACAAAGGGAAGCCTTCATTGGCCATTACTGAAGAGACCCACGGAAGTAGGCGCCAGACAGACGAGACCTGTCGCGTGCCCAGGGCTGCAAGCTGGACACTTGCTCTGTTAAGCTCCGGGAGGCCTGGCGCAGACACTAGAAGGCCGGGGGGGGGGGGGGGCCTCGCAGGGGTCCTGTCACAGCGCGCCTGTCGCCGCACGCACAGTTGAGCCCAGCCTGGGCTCTGGCCACAGTGCAGCCCAGGACGCCTGCTCCCCCCACCGCTCAGCTGGCTTCCCCCAGCCTCTGGCCCCTTTTCTAACGAGAGGGGCAGGAGCCCAGCTTAGGAGGCAGGGGACAGGCAGCTGTGGGGGCGGCACTGCTCCGGGGAGCAAGGGCGCAGGTCCTGCCTGCCCCTCCCGTCTCCCGCCAGCTCCCCTTCCTCCTAGGCGCCCTGGGGTGTGTGGGTGCCTCCCAGTCACCTAGGACCTGGAGCTGGGCCACTCTGAGCCAGTCTGGGAAGCGGGGGGCAGAGCCCGTCAGCCAGTCCCCGGGGGTTAGGGCATCCAGGAGCCTGTACCACCCAACGTCGGAAACAAACTCCACACCACACTCAGGAGGGCGCCACCCCCTTCAGCGGAACCTTGTGCCCCGCGTGGGCCCCACACGCACATCAGCTACCGCTCAGAAACCTCACTGGCTATGGGAAAGCCTCCAGTCACATGTGGGCCCCCCAACAGCTGCCAAGACTGCCCACTCCCCCCCTCCTCGCCTGCACGCGGTGGTGACCTGTGTGGGCTGAGCCTGTGACAGAGGGCAAGGGGAACACGGCCCGACCTGACCGCCTGCTCCTGCGTGGCACCCCCGTCCCAGCTCTGGGCGCCTCCCTGCCCAGCCCCTGGGGCCTGGCTCCTCCAGAAAGGAGCTGTTGATAGCACCACCCGAGCCTCCGGGCAGAGCCTCGCCCTGGGGCCCCCGCGGAGGCTGGCCAGGCACCCAGCACATCTGTCCCCAGCACTTCCAAGCACCGAGCACCAAGCACCACGGTTGGCCACCAAGCATGCGCTGCCACGAGTCCCAGCAGCTTGGCCCCGCCCCCACAGCCCCCACCTGTGCCCAGCTGCCTGCGGGCCTGGGCTGCACTGCTGCCTCTGAATCCTCAGGACACGTGGGGGAGCCCAGGACTGGTGTGACCTCTGCCGGGGGCTCCGCTGGCCACACTCCCGAGCACGAGGCCGTGGGGTGGGCAGGAAGTTCCCTGGGCTGCCCGGGCCAGCAGGACACGTCCAGAGCCAGCGGCAGCGCCGGGAAGGCGGCGGAGGGCATCTGGACATTGGGTGTTGACGGCTGCTCGTCTTCATCTCTTGAGATGATCTGTGGTTTAGCCTTTATCAGTCGCGCGTGTAGCGGTGATGACGTTCGGAGGTTCAACCAACCCACGTTCTGGGAGACGGCCGGCTCGGTCACGGTGCAGTCCATTTGACGCGTGGCTGGGTCCCTGGCGCCACCTCTTGCATCCCCACGGTGAGTCACCTTGCGCGGTCACCATTTCTCTCCCGGGAGTGTTGGCCCGGCCCGCAGAGGTTGGGTCCCACCAGCCATGCCTGAGGCCTATTCCTTCCAAATTGTACCCAGAACGCCATCAGATCCTAACCTCTGCCAGTCTGACTTCCGAGACCCTTGGTCATTTCCATCTTCCGTGTACGTTGGCCCACAGTGGAGGGTCTCCAGGTGTTTAAATGTCGTTGCATGTTCCTGTCTGCGAAATGCCCATCTCCCTGGGTTTTTCCTCTTATTTATTTGCAGGTGCTGTTTATATATGAGGGACGTTACCCTCCTTGTAGCGTGGCTTGCAAATGTATTTCCCGGTTTGTTGTTTGTCTTGAATTTGCTTGGGATTTTGTGGTTTTGGGGGAATTTTTTTTTTTTTTTTGGTGGAGTCTTCTGTTAGTTTCGTTATAAACTCTCTCATTTATATAATTGAGTTTCTCTCAAGGCTGGTTTGTATCTCTCCAGCATTTCCAGCTACATCCAGTGGATTCTTCTGTACATTTTGCTCCTCGATCCGTTCAGAATCGGGGAGCCATTCCAGGCGTGCAGAGCAGCGCACAGAAACTCGCTTCATTTCTTCCAGACGCACATCCAGCTGCCTCACGGGCCGCCGCACGCTCCTGCCCACCACACACAGCCCCACGGCTGCCATCCTGAGACCCCTCGCCCTGGGGAAGGGGCCCTGCTCCTAGGAACCGGCAGCCATCACCGAGCCACACTGCCCTTCCCACAGGGCATCGGAGGGTGAGGACTTCACGGACCCACAACAGCCAAGTCCAGCCCTTCTATTAAAGAGGGAGGTGCCGAGGCCAGCGCTGTGCGTAGCGGGTCAAACCACCGCCTGTGACGCCGGCATCCCGTAGGGGCCCCAGTTAGAGTCCAGGCTGCTCCACTTCCGATCCAGCTCCCTGCTAATGCTCCTGGGAGAGCAGCGGAGGACGGCCCACATGCTCGGGTCCCTGTCGCCCCCATGGGTCCCAGAAGGAGCTTCAGATTCCTGGCTTCAGCCTGGCCCCTCGAGTCACTTGGGGAATGAGCCAGTGGGGGGCAGCTCCCTGTCTCTCCCTAACTCTGCTTTTCGAATCAGTCTTGGGGCGGGGCAGCACCTCCACACCTCCACAAGCATGGCCCCGAGGCCCGGGTGGGAGCTCCTGGCAGGGCCCTGCCCCCGCCCGCCTTCTCCCTGGGCATCTCCAGGTCTCCCTCACGGCCATCACCCTGCAGCCCACCTGTGCCCTCCTCCGCACAGGCGGTCTCTCACCACCTCACCCCTCCTCAGTGAGGGGACGGTGACCTCCCGAGAGGGCTGGGGCCGCTAGCAGCTCCCCCTGTGACTTGTCTCAGTGCAAGGCCGTCCCTGAGCCACTCTCTGCAGAGGCCCTTGGATGCCACCGTCAAGGGAGGAACGCAGCAGTCAGCCCCTGCCCCCCAAGCCCCTCCCTTGTGCTGCCGGCCAGGCCCCAGCTGAAAGGCGCCCTGTCCAGCTCCTTCGTCCTCCCAGACACCAGCTGCCCGCATGCACCGCGTTTACTGGGGTGGCGGGGCTCAGAGAGGGAAAGCAAGGAGCCCACGCCACACAGCTGAGCCGAGCGGGCACTAACAAACCACCTAGGCAGAGCCTCCATGCTCCTGACCATGATCCCGTGGGTCTCTGTGTCGGGACACATACCGATTCATCACAGGACATTCCCTTTCCCCCAGGCCCCCCGGTCAGGCCCTGGAGGAGAGAGAAGCCTGGCGGCTCCAGGCTTGCTGGAAATTGGCATCGTCCGGGGCTGGCGCTGCGGTGTAGCAGGTACCTGCGGCGCCGGTATCCCATATGGCCTCGGTTCGTGTCCCGGCTGCTCCACTTCCCATCCAGCTCCCTGCTGTGGCCTGGGAAAGCAGTGGAAGATGGCCCAGATGCTTGGGCCCCTGCACCCGCGTGGGAGACCCAGAAGAAGCTCCCGGCTCCTGGCTTCGGATCAATGCAGCTCCAGCTGTTGTGGCCACCTGGGGAGCGAACCAATGGAAGATGCTCTAACTCAAATCAATCGATCTTTGAAAAAAGAAAGAAAGAAATTGGCATCCTTGACTGTGTCTAAAATACTTGCTTCTCCTTGAGCAGACGGGCACGCCCACCGGTGGGACGTGGCCATGCTGCGGGCCCCGCCTGGTTGGTCCCGCGGCCTGGCTGGTGACTTGCGTGTGCTTAGTGATGAGGCTGTGAGCCACACGCGGGCTCGAGTGACCTTCCAGGACAGCTGACAGAAGTGACCTCAGCAGAACAAGGCCACCCCTTCCTGAAGTAAGGGGTCCCTGTGGGTCTGTTCATCCAAAAAAAAACTTGTCCTAAAATCAGCATGACCCCACTTTTCCCTTGCTTTAGGGATGGGTGTGTGCGCGTGGGTGTGAGTGCTTGTCTGTCCAGGAATTCCAGAAACATCCACCATAGGCAGAGCCCGGGGGAGGAATCTGGAGAGCGGGGACAGTGCTGGAAACTCACCTCCAAGGTCGGCAAGTCCTGGTGACCTTGACCTCTGGCTGGAACGCAAGGCCAGGCCTGGCCCCCAGCTGCAGGCAGCCTGGTCGTGAGCGATCGGGCGCACGAGTGGCCTTGCGGAAACCACTCACATGAGCGGGAGCCATCACCCCGCAGCTCTGACACCCAGACCATGCACCAACTCTTGACACCTTTATTGGGATCATCCACAGGGCCAGGGGGCAACGCGACCAACATGCCCCCCAGCCGCGGTCCCTCTACAAGGCCGGCCACGCCCGGAGGCACATGTGGCTACAGGGGAGGGGACGCGAGAAACTGTGATGAAGGAGGCAAGGCAGGGCCCTTCCCCGGGTCCTGAGGGGACAAGCACGGAGCTCACGGTGCTGCTGGAGCTAGGGGCTCGGCTGCTGGGCCCCCCTGGTGTCCACAGGGAAATAGTCCTCGGTCCTGTACAACGTGGGCAGCTCATAGGCCGGCGGCGCTGGCGCAGACGCCTTCTGGAACGACAACAGCAAGGAGCCCTCAGTGATCTCGCCCCACCCGTCTCAGGGGTGGGGCCACGGCGTGGGGCTCGGCGGGGGCTCGTCCTGCAGGAGCGGTACCCACATGGCCGACGCGTGGGTGAGCCAGCCACACTTGGGCATTGACCAACACCTGCTGGCCTCAGAAGTGCTGGGGCGGATCCACGCGTGCTTCCCGCTGGCAGGTGGCCAAGTGCACCCCACACATGTGCAGCAGCGCCGTGGGGCTGCCCGAGAGCCGGTGGGGGCTGTCGCTGGCCAGGGGGGTGGCCTGGCTTTCCCTGTGTGCCCATGTTGGCATGTGTGTAGCTCTTTAGAAAACCTAAAGTCAACCCTGTGAGTACACCCCGGGCGGGGGGTGGGGGTGGGAGAGTCCCATTCAGCAGCGCCCCCTCCCCGAGCCCGGGGTGCCAGGCCCTATAGGATCCTTGGGCATCTGGCAGAAAACCCCGCCTTGGGGGGAGGACGCCACGGTTCTCCCTCTTGGCCAGACCACAGAATCTCCTGGAATGTTTATGGAATACTTGTGCCTGGGCCCCGTGCCGGCGTCCGTTGTCACCGGCCTGGGCGAGGCTGGCACACTCAGGCATTGGGCAGGTCCTAGGTGGTCCTTGTTTAGAACCCAGGCTGACTCGGGAGGAAGGGGAAGACTTCCGGGCTGCAGCCCCCTGGAGGCGACCAGCAGAGAGGTGGGCAGCTTGTGGGGGTAGCAGTCCATGGGTCCTTCTCTGCCCCTTCCCCTCTCCCACAGCTACTGGCAACCCTGGCCAAGACCCAGCCTGTAGCTGCGGCCAGAGGGACCAGGGCAAGGACGGGCCCCGGCCCAGGGTCTACGACGACTCTGCCTCGCCAAGCACTCTGTGGAGCTGTGCTACCCCTCAGGCCCCCTGTCATCCCCACCTCGGCAGGCGCTTCGCGCAGTTCACACCCCCTCCAAGCCCCGCCCTCTCAACCCCATCTCCTGGAGCACTGAACTGGGCCAGGTCCCATCGGGGAGGACATGGCCAAGGACAGACAACCATCCCAGCCACAGGGCCACCACTGAGAAACACAGCTGCAACTGGCACCCCCAGCTGGCCATCCCAGACCTCACCCCGCCCGCAGGAGTGCGCCAGGCATTGGCTGGGGCTGGGGCCAGGGCCCGGGGTGTGCAAGGGGTGACGCTCCAGGCCGAGGGACAGGCGTGGGCGGGCGAGGCGGGGTGTGGAGCTTGGGGGCCAAGCCACTGCGGCTCAGGTGACAGGGAGTAAAGCCGGAAGCAGGCACCGGTTCTTAGGGGCCGCGGTGAGACAGTCCACCTCCAATCCCAGGGGGGCCTGAAGGCCGGGGGGTGGGGGAGCGTTTTCTGCTGCAGGAGGGCCGGCCCCCGGTGTTCAGCAGGCAGATCGGGCGGGTGCTGCGGCCTGGTGGTTAAGCCAGTGTGGATGCGGCTCTGGTCCGGCTGCTCCACTCCCGACCCAGCTCCCTGCTGATGGCCTGAGAAAAGCAACGGAAATGGCCAAGTGCCTGGGCCCCTGCCCCGACGTGGGAGACCTGGAAGGAGCTCCTGGCTCCAGCCTGGCCCAGCACTGGCCATTGCAGCCATCTTGGGAGTGAACCAGTGGATGGAAGACCTAACTCTGCCTTTCAAATAAATAAGATCTTAACGGTACAATCAAGACGGCCACAAAGCAGTCAGGGGCTCTCACAGCCCTCTGGGAAGCTGGGTGACAATTCACCTGGGGCCAGGCAACAGCGCACAGGTCCAGCGCACGCCCGCTCCTGGTGGTCCTCGGCTCAGCCTGACTGGGGGCCGACCTGGGAGACCAGCGTGCGTGTCCCTGACAGCGCCAGTCAGACCCTGGAGAGGGAGGCGCTCTTCAACATGGGTCGACCCCCCCACCTCGGGAGGATCGGCCACTTAGTTCCAAAGAAACGCCACGTTCAAGTGAATGTGGCCCTCCGGTCCCCACACGTGACGTTGCGGCCTCTGAAGAGCACCGTGTGACCCCCAAGGGGCCTGGCCGGGGCTCTGCTGGCTCGCAGGCTGCCGGCGCGCGGGGGGCGGGGGGCAGCACGTGGGCCCTCATCCTTCCCTCCCGTCGGACCGGGTCCTCAACAGGGACAGGGCTTGCTCCTTCCTTGAGGAGATGGAGTCCCCACGAGATCAGTACAGCCGCCAGGGGACCCGACCGAGGGGACGGCAGAGATCCCGGCCCAGCGAGACCAGGCGTAGGAGACGTGCTGAGGGGACCGGCACTCCTGCCTTCAGCAGCCCGGGCCAGGCGGCCACGGGGCGCTAAGGCCACTGTGCGTGCACTCAGAGAACGAAGCGGCGCGCAGGAACGCCCGGCTCACGGAGCGCGAGCTGCCCCCACGAGCCAGCGCTCCTTCTGCCGTGAAGGTGCCGGCCTGGGAGCTGCCGAGGCGGGTCTAGCACCCTTTCCTCCGGGACTGAGCCCTGACCATGCCCCTGGGTCACAGCGGAAGGGCTGGGCCAGCCCAGCCAAGATGTGGCCTCCTCAGCCCCATATACAACCCTGGAGCGTGGGTGGGCGCGGTCTCGACCTGTCCACTCCCCCTTGGGCGCTGGCATCTTGAATTTTCTAAGGATGCACCTGTGCCCATGGAAAGGGGTCTGGCCTGGCTGGGTAGCTCCGCCCCCAACCCACAGCAACCGTTCCCGGGGTGGGGGTGAGCACGGACTGAGCAGGCCCACAGGGGAGCGGCCTCCGGGCTCCTGCAGCTGGGACCAGGTGCTGACTGGCCCCTGCCCCGAGTTCCTGCCAGCTGCAATAAGGGGGCCCTGGGTGAGGGCCACTCCTGCCACTGTCCCCACCCAGAGGGGGCGGAGCCAGGAGCACCCGAGGCTGGCAGCCCAGGGCACCTTCCCAGGAGCCAGGCCACTCGCTTCCTCCCTTAACCTCCCCCCTCAGCAGCTGGATCCAGTGCGGGAGGCTGAAGACGGCCAGAGGCCCCCAGCGCCTGCTCTGGTCCACGTGGGCGAGCAGGGCCCGCCCCTCCCCCACAAGGCCAGGCCCCAGTCCCCTGGATTCCCCCAGCAGCCTGCAAGGAGCCCAGGAGTGAGGAGAGCTATGGTCAGTTGGACCCAGCCCCTGCTCAGCCCCCCGGCCCGGACTCCAAGGTGTCGCCTGCAGCCTGCACCCTTATGCTCTCGGAGGGACCTCCAGGGGCTCCACCCCCCACACCCCTGACAAGACCCCTCCCAGGACTCAGCCAGGTAAGCAAGGAGCACCCAAGGCCTTGGGCCCGGCTCCCCACCCCCACTCCCAGCTGCAGGAAGGAATGTGCCCTCAAGACAAGAAACCTGACACCGCGGGGCTCGGGCTGCCACGTCCTCCTGCCCGGGCCTGAGCCAGAGCCCAGCGCGTCCCCGGGGGCCTCCCCACTCCCCCACTTTCATCCTGGACACCCAAGTTCCCAAACCCACAGCCTCAGAGCAGGCACGCGTGAGTCCGCGAACACAATTAGCTGGCACACGCGGAGACCGGAGCTCGCTGGAGAAGAGACGGCACGGGGCTCCTGGAGAAGCAGCTCCCGGGGCCCCAGGGGGCGGGCCCCGAGCAGCTGCCCTGGAACCTGCTGCCCCTGGCGGACGCCCAGGACCCTCTCCCGCCCCTCAGCCTGCACCACCAGCAGCTCCCAGTTCTAAGAAGACCCCAGATCCGGGGACAGGCGTTTGGTGCGGCTGCTGGGTCCCCGCTCAGGACACCCGCACCCCATGCCGGAGCCAAACGGGAGCGCCTGCCTTCGCACCCTGGGAGGGGGGACGGCGCAAGTGCTCGGGTCCCTGCCACCCCCACGGGGGCTCAGTCCTGTCACAGGCATTTGGGGAGTGCAGCAGCAGATAGAGGATGGCTCGCTGGCTCCTGCGCGCGCGCTCGCTCGCTCTGAAGCCCCAGCCCCCGCTGAAGCTCCCATCAGATCCCCCTCTGCTCCAAAGCCAAGTCCAACTCCCTCGGGGCCTTGGCTCGCCCGGTGCCACCTCCCAGCTGTACCCAGAACCCCCCGCCCCCCCGCTCTTACACTGCCGCCCTGCCCGCACCTCCCGACCCGGCTGCTCTCTGCGGGCCAGGCTGAAAGCGTTTTAGGCCTTCCAAACCACACGGTCTCTGTCGCAACAGCTCCACTCTGCCCTTAGGAAACCAGCCCAGACAGCAGGGAAATAAAGGCACGGCTCTATTCCAATAAAACTTTATTTACAAAAGAACCTTGGCAGGCCAGATCTGGCCCCCCATAGTTTGCCTCCGAACTATATCTGACTGCCCAGATAGAACAGGAAAGCCCGCCCTCCATCTCCCCCCCACACACACAGTAGGCACTGAGGAGCGAGCCACAGACCCGGCTGCCAGGTGCTGGGCCCGGCGCCCCCCGCAGACCAGGCTCAGGCCTGGGTGACACTCGGATGGCTGCTCTCAGTTCATCACCCCAGCCCCAGTCTGTGGGCTCTCGAACAGGCAGGAGGAGCCAACAGGGCTGTGGAGCCCGGCCAGCATCCTCCAGCCACTCGAGGGTGGGATTCTGAGGTTCAATGCCGGCGGGCGGAGGCCCCAGGCTGAGCATGAGCACAGCTCAGGGGCCCCAGTGAACCCACCCTCATCCCGCAGGTGGCCAGCACCCCCAGGTCCCCCAGCCCCAAGGAGCTCGGGAGAAGGACGACCACACCTACTGCGTACCAGCTCACACCATCTCCAGCCTCACTGCACCCCTACGGCAGGAGCTCACTCTCCTGCAAGGTGCGGTAACACCATCAACTCCACTAAGTCCTGCTTGCGGCACAGCAGCGATGCCGGAGGCGCTGCAGCCGCTTCGAGGCCACGAGGACAAGGGACACACCGCATGCCACCGACAGCGGCACAGCTGCCAGGACACACAGCAGGGACACCCAGCAGCTCTGCTGGCTGTCCAGGACTTCCCGTCAAAAGAAGGAAAATGCAAACTCCGTTTGCATAAGCCACCTGGGTCAGTGTCTGCTATGCCGCCTGGTGCACGTGCTAGGCACTCTCACCGTGGCTCTGTGTCATTGCGAGTCACCCAAGGCCACGCAGAGAGGCTGCTGAGGGCAGGAGGTGAAAGGTCCCCCAAAGAAAGGACAGTTGCCGGGCGCGACCCAGACAGCAGCAGCAGCCGACACCCACCTCCGAAGAATCCCGGATTCTCAACTTCACGTCTGTGAACGGGGCTGCACTGCGCCACTGACACCCGAGGGCCGCACGTGGATGGGCGGGGAGCAGCCGTGCAGGGGAGACTCCTGGCAGACAGCGCCGTGCCAAGCTGGGGTACACCCTCTTGCCAGGACGTGGTGACGGGGCTGAGCCCTCCTCCTTCCTCGCCCGAACCCACGTCTCCAAGTTTAACCACGAGTGCGAAACACCCGGCACAGCACAAGGTCCTCGGGCCCAACACAGCGGGGCAACAGGTAACGCGGGCAGCCCAAGGCTGAGCGCTGGTGCGTGTCCTGGTTACGCGGCTTCCGACGCAGCTCCTGGCTAAGGAGCCAAGTACATGGGTCTGCCACTCACCATCTCACCGCGAGACCAGGATGGAGGTCCCAGCCCTGGCCGTTGCGGCCATGTGGGGACTGAACCAGCAGATGGAAGGTCTCTCCTCTGACCCTTGTGTGTTTCAAAGAAATAAAGACACTTTTTTTTTAAAGTTATCAAAAGTAAGGAAAGTCTGAGACACTGTCACGGACCGGGGGAGCCGCAGGACACCTAATGCCTCATTCTAACCGGGTCTGCGGGATACAGACTTCGAACGGGGGAAAAAAAGAAAACAGTGAGATCCGAATCGTGGGTGCGTCTGCTCACCACAGCACACGGGCCCTGGTTCTGGGGCTGCATCCGGGCACTCTGGCAACACGTGCCCAGGAGAAGTGGGGACTCTGCACTACCCCAGCCAATTTGAAGAAGAGCAGCAAGCAGCAGGCTCCGCCCAGGTGCACAGACCACGCCCCTCCTGCCCCCCTCCCATGCCCCTCTGCAGGCGCCCGGGAACACACAGGTAGCCTTGACCTTCTCCTGCAGGTCGGCAGCCACTCGGCCATGATCACGAAGCTGGGAACTGGCAGAGCTGGCACTGACACCCGGCGTGGCCCCAGCACTGCAAGCGTGGGACCCCGGGAGTCTCCCAGATCCCAGCCCCTTGACCTTTGGTCAGCATCTGGCCCCCACCCAGACGAAACAGGAGCTTGCCGCCAGCTGGGGGCTCAGATGAAGAGCGAGTGCCTATCTCTCCTGCAACCCTGAGCGATCTGGCTGTGTCGGCCGCATTCCTGCGGGGTGCAGTGGCCTGGCCCCACACACGGGGCATGTGCTGTCCGATTTGCCACGGTCCCCGCCTGGCCTGACTCACTCGGCTCGGGGCCTGCAGAAGCCGGGACGTCCCAGCTGGCAGGGGCGCCAGGCCCTGGTGCTCAGACAAGGCTCCGGAGCTCAGGGCTGCGGATAGGAGAGGCCTGGGCTTCCAGCCCCACACCCTGCACCCCGCTTGCTGGTTGGGGAACCACAGCTGTTCCCCCTGGTGCTCCAGAGAGCCCAGAGCAAGCCCAGGTCCTCTTACAGACAAGAGAGCGGCTTGGAGGCACAGGGCTGGGAGTGGCTGGGCTGCAAGTCAAGCTGGGCTCCTCCCACACCAGCCCCCGGGCCTCCCCTTGCTCCTGGCTCAGGGCTTTCATTCCCTGGGGCTGTGTCTGGCTGTCCTGCCTGCCCCACCGTGTCTGCTCCCAGCCCCAGGTCTTCCAGAACCCTCCCACTGCTACGTGAGCAGCCCCTGCAGTGCACTCCCTCCCGAGGGGCTGGGCTGGCCAGCCTCTGCCCGCCAGATGACCACAGCCACAGGCCCAGGCAGAAGGCTGCTGAGGCCCTGGGGCCCAGAGTGGGCAGCAGGTGGCCAGGGTGACCCCTGCAGCAGGGAGAAGCCGGTGCAGTCTCCGGAAGGCAGTGCTGACCCCCAGGCGGCAGCCCTGCAAGGTTGCCGGATCCCTGCGGAGTCTGCATTTAGCCACAGGAAAAGCGCTAACATGGAGACCAGCAGAGGAGGAGCCCCCAGAAGTCCTGCCAAGACGCTGGCTTCCAAATCCGAGCTCCCACGCGGGGCCAGCCAGACAGCAGTGTCGAGGCACTGGCCAGAAGGTCTTCCTGGGGGCACCAGCTGCCCGGCCTCTCCGACCTTGGTGAGGGACGCTGCTGTCCACGTGTCTCCGCCTGCTTGCCCCTCCCCCTCTAAGACACCACACCAACCCCCAGCGCCTCCCCTCATCCCGACTCTGGGCTCTGTGCCTCAGGCCATGTCGGCTGTCCTGCCTGCCCCACCTGTGTCTGCTCCCCAGCCCGGCCCGAGCCTTCCAGAACACCTGGACAGCTGTGAGCAACCCCCTGCTGCCCAATCCCACCCGCGGGGCTGGGCTGAGTCAGGCCCCGGCTTTGCTGTTCTTCCCGTCTGCTGTTCCTAACGATCTAATTGCTCAGACGAGTCTGTATTTTGAAATTTATTCTTCACTTATTTGAGGGGCAGAGACAGAGAGATCTCCCATCCGCTGGTTCAGTCCCCCAAGGCTCCCCACAGCCAGGGCCAGGCCAGGCCAAAGCCAGCAGCCAGGCGCCCCACCCAGGTCTCCCACATGCGTTGCAGGAAGCCAAATACTCAGACCAGCACCTGCTGTCTCCCAGCCGCACATCAGCGGGAGGCTGGAATCGGGGGTGGAGCCAGGACTCAAACTCAGCCACTCAGATCGGGACGCGGGCGTCCTAAGTGGCGTTTTGTCGTTGTTTGGTTGTTTTTTTAAAGACTTTTATTTATTTATTTGAAAGGCAGAGTTACAGAGAGACAGGGGCAGAGGTCTTCTATCTGCTGGTTCACTCCCCAGATGACTGCTGTGCCGATCCAAAGCCAGGAGCCAGGAGCTTCTTCCAGGTCTCCCATGTGGGGGCAGGGGCACAAGGACTTGGGTCATCTGCTGCTGCTTTCCCAGGCCATAGCAGAGAATTGGATCAGAAGTGGAGCAGCTGGGACTTGAACCGGCGCCCATATGGGATGCGGCACTGCAGGCAGCTTTACCTGCTACGCCACAGCGCCGGCCCTCTAAGCAGTGTCTTAACCACACCCGCCTGTGTGTGTTTTTAACTGAGCATAGGCTGTGTTGCAGAAATGCGAATCTGCACAAGTGTCACAAAAACAGAGACTGCATGGTTAAGCGAGTCCCCGCAGAACCCCCATCTGTGTCCCTGAGCCGAACTGTCAACCACTCTGCCCAACCCAGAACCCTGGGGTTACCCTCCACCCCCCCGACATCCTCCATTTTCCACTCCACCAATTTATTTCCTGATGAAATGCCATTTTCCTTTTTTAAAAAATTGAATTTCAAACTTCTCTGAAAGTACGTGGAGGGGCCGGCACTATGGTGCGGGGAGCCGAGACACCAGCATTCCACGAGAGTCCCGGCTGCCCACTTCCGACCCAGCTCCCTGCTAACGCCTGGGAAAGCAGCGGCAGCAGCCGGCCCGAGCAGTCGGGAGACCCAGACGGAGTTCCAGGCTCCTGGCTTTGGCCTGGCCATTTGGGGAGCGAATCGCAGATGGAAGGCCTCTCTCTGTCTCTCTACACCTGTTGTTCCATTTTTCTTTTTTTTTTAAAGCATTTTTTCTTTATTTAATTATCGTTTTTGACAGGCAGAGTGGACAGTGAGAAAGACAGAGAGAAAGGTCTTCCTTTACCGTTGGTTCACCCCCCAAATGGCCGCTATGGCCGGCGCGCTACGCCGATCTGAAGGCAGGAGCCAGGTGCTTCTCCTGGTCTCCCATGGGGTGCAGGGCCCAAGCACCTGGGCCATCCTCCACTGCACTCCCGGGTCACAGCAGAGAGCTGGCCTGGAAGAGGGGCGACCGGGACAGAATCCGGCTCCCTGACTGGGACTAGAACCCGGTGTGCCGGCACCGCAGGCGGAGGATTAGCCTATTGAGCCGCGGCGCCGGCCCCCATTTTTCAAATAAATAAATAAATGTATTAAAAAGGTTTACATCCGGCCGGCGCCGTGGCTCAACAGGCTAATCCTCCGCCTTGCGGCGCCGGCACACTGGGTTCTAGTCCCGGTCGGGGCACTGGATTCTGTCCCGGTTGCCCCTCTTCCAGGCCAGCCCTCTGCTGTGGCCCAGGAGTGCAGTGGAGGATGGCCCAGGTGCTTGGGCCCTGCACCCCATGGGGAGACCAGGAAAAGCACCTGGCTCCTGGCTCCTGCCATCGGACAAGCGCGGTGCGCCGGCCGCAGCGCGCCGACCGCGGCGGCCATTGGAGGGTGAACCAACGGCAAAGGAAGACCTTTCTGTCTGTCTCTCTCTCTCACTGTCCACTCTGCCTGTAAAAAAAAAAAAAAAGGTTTACATCAAAAGTAAAACACAAGCTAGGCCGCGAACGGCCCCGGATGGGATCCTGGGAAAGGAAAACCTGCTGAATTCCAAACAAGTCCAGGTCTGAGGTCATTGTGACGTCATTGTGATGTCACTGGGTCAGGGTGACATCAGTTATGACAACTGTCCAGAGGACAAGTGAGATGGTGGTAACAAGGAAACTGGACTGAGGCAGGGCGGATGAGAGCTCTCTGGAATGTTCTCCCAAGTTTCCTACAAACCTAAAACTACCCCAGATACAAAGGTTCTGTAAAATACATGGGGTCCTCACAAGGCAGCTTAGACGAAGTGCCAAGGAGACGCCACCACTGATGCACTCTTACGTAACGGGGCGTCTGCATCAGTGACGCAGAGCTGGCCTCCTCTGCCGCTCAGAACCCTCTTGTGTGGAAAGGACAATGCATCCCATTTCACAGATGTGCAAACCAAGGCTCGGCGAGGAGCGGGAATTCTCGGAAGCTGAGCTGGCCGTGGGGAAGCACAGCCCGCGTGGCTGCCCGCAGTCCGGGTCTGCAGCTCTGCCTGCTCCACTTCCGACCATAGTGCCCCACGCCGCCACTGCGCGCTGGGCCCACAACTCCGCAGCTGGTCCCGGTGATGGGTGATTTCAAACAGGCCTGCCCGTCCCAGGGTGGGTGCTCTGCATCCCACGCCATCACTCACAGAAGACTCCATGGAGAGACCTAGGCCTGGAACAGGGGCAAGTGTGGAGCTGAGGAAATGCGGAGGGTGCAGGGCAGGGGCAGGAACTGGAGCAGAACGCGGGGGCCACCAGCAGGTGCACCTGGCAGAGCTGGAGGACAGGGCAGCGGGGGGACGATTGCTCCCCAGCCTGAGCAACAGGGCAGCCAGGTGTACCCAGAGGCCCTGCTCAGCCAGCAGCCTCTGGGTCACCCTGAGACTCCCGGCCTCCTCCAGGGAGGTGGCCTTGGGCCCAGATGTGGTCAAGGTCCAGCCCCTAGGTTACAGTCCCCGGAGCCACACCCCTGGCTACTGCCACATCAGAGCTGACATGGGGGCGGCTGGCTCCGTGGGTACAGAGCACAGCGGCCGCCAGTTCCCAGAAGCATGGAGCGAGCACAGCTCAGTCTGCCAGGTTCCGCGAAGGCTGGCCTGGGGTTGCTGTGAGCCCTAAAAACCAGAGTGTCAGGGCCAGCGCCGCGGCAGAGCAGGTAAAGCCACTGCCTGTAGCGCCAGCATCCCGTGTGGGCACCTGTTTGAGACCCAGCTGCTCCACTTCCGATCCAGCTCTCTGCCATGGCCTGGGAAAGCAGTAGAGGATGGCCCAAGTCCTTGGGCCCCTGCACCCAAGTGAGAAGACCCGGAAGAGGCTCCTGGCTCCAGATCGGCGCAGCTCCAGCTGTTGCAGTCATCTGGGGAGTGAACCATCAGATGGAAGACCCTCCCTCCCCCACCCCCTCTGCCTCTGCCTCTCCTTCTCTCTCTGTGTAACTCTTTCAAATAAATCAATCTTTAAAAAGCTTAGGGGGTTAGGACGCCTCCTCCGGGCTCCCGCCCAGCCCGCAGGTTTCTGCACACAGCCAGCTCAGCACAAGGGCGCTGCAGCAGAGCTGCCCCACTGCTGCGGGCTGGGCCCCTCCCCCCCCTCCCCCCCCCCCCCCCCCCGCAGGCCGCCCGGGGAACCCCTGCCCCACCCGCCCCTTCCCTCAGACTTGGGAGGCCTCCCAGGCCTGTCCTGCCTGCGACAGCTCTGCGTGGGCCCGGCTTTGCCGCCACTGGCCTTACCGAGGGGGCCCTGTCACAGAGCCGTGGCCTGTGCAGGTCTAGTCTGATCAAAGCGTTTTCTCCATCTGGGACCCCCCCCCGGGGGGGGGGCTCCAGGTCTAGGGGAAAATAAGGGGAGGGAGGAGGTGGAGATGAAGGAGATGATGAGGGGCAGAGTGGAAGAGTCAGACAGGGGACGGGGACTCAGCACAGAAATGGACGGAGAGAACGCGCAGCGAGAGGACACAGAGGGAAGTCGAGGCAGTGGGAGAGAAAGTGAGGGAATTGACCCTGACTGAGGGAAGGCAGGGAAGTGGGGGGGGGGGGGTCCAGGCAGGCAGAGGAGCTGGAGGAGGGGACCCTGAGTGACAGGAGCTGGGGAGGGGACCCTGGGACAGGAGGAGCTGGGGGCAGGGACCCTGAGTGACAGGAGCTGGGGGCGGGGACCCTGAGTGACAGGAGCTGGGGGCGGGGACCCTGGGACAGGAGCTGAGGAGGGGACCCTGGGACAGGAGCTGGGGGAGGGGACCCTGGGACAGGAAGAGCTGGGGGCGGGGACCCTGGGACAGGAGCTGAGGAGGGGAGCCTGGGACAGGAGGAACTGGGGGCAGGGACCCTGGGACAGAAGCTGGGGGCAGGGACCCTGGGACAGGAACTGGGGGAGGGGACCTTGGGACAGGAGCTGAGAAGGGGACCCTGGGACAGGAGCTGGGGGAGGGACCCTGGGACAGGAGCTGAGGAGGAGACCCTGGGACAGGAGGAGCTAGAGAGAGGGGACCCTGGGACAGGAGGAGCTAGAGAGAGGGGACCCTGGGACAGGAGGAGCTGGGGGAGGGAACCCTGGGACAGGAGCTGGGGGAGGGGACCCTGGGACAGGAGGAGCTGGGGGAGGGGACCCTGGGACAGGAGGAGCTGGGGGCATGGACTCTGGGACAGGAGCTGGGGGAGGGGACCCTGGGACAGGAGGAGCTGGGGAGGGGACCCTGGGACAGGAGGAGCTGGGGGCAGGGACCCTGGGACAGGAGGAGCTGAGGAGGGAACCCTGGGACAGGAGGAGCTGAGGAGGGACCCTGGGACAGGAGCTAGGTGGAGGGAACCCTGGGACAGGAGGAGCTGGGGGAGGGGACCCTGGGACAGGAGCTAGGGGGAGGGGACCCTGGGACAGGAACTGGGGGAGGAGACCCTGGGACAGGAGGAGCTGGGGGAGGGGACCCTGGGACAGGAGGAGCTGGGGGAGGGGACCCTGGGACAGGAGGAGCTGGGGGCAGGGTCCCTGGGACAGAAGGTGGGGGCAGGGTCCCTGGGACAGAAGCTGGGGGCTAGGACCCTGGGATAGGAGCTGGGGGCGGGGACCCTGGGACAGGAACTGGGGGAGGGGACCCTGGGACAGGAGCTGGGGGCAGGGACCCTGGGACAGGAACTGGGGGAGGGGACCCTGGGACAGGAGCTGGGGGCGTCGCTTGCTGCTGTCCAGGCCTCTGGGAGCCAAGGTGGCCAAGTCATCACAACTGACAAAGACTCACGCCCACTGCCGGCCAGCCCGTCCCTCTGTGCCAGCACCAAGACGGAACACCAAGGAGGGTGAGTGACAGCACGGGGACGGGGTCCAGCACGGGGACGGGGTCCAGCTCAGACTGCCTGGGACAGAGCCCCGCCCACCTCTGCTCCCCAGCCCTCTCCCTGCCCATGCGCCTGGGAGGCAGAAGATAGTGGCCCAGGTACTTGGGTTCCTGCCACCCCTTTGGGAGCCTGGATGGAGCTTCTGGCTCCTGGCTTCCGCCTGGCCCAGCCCCAACTGTTGCAGACATTTGATGGAAGAGGTCCCTCTCGCTCCGCTGTCCCCTACCCACCTGTCATGCGCCCTTCAAATAAAAGAAGAGAAGCATAAGGACAGCCTGGAAGACAGTACAGCCGCTGAGCAGACCCCACGGCACCTTAGGGCAGCCTTGACTTTCTCCCTGGCAACCTCCCACCCAACCCCGGGACCCTAGGGCCAAGCCCTCAGCCTCAGCACGGTGCCAGCCACACCCCCTCACTCCCGACTGCAAAGGGGGGAGGGTGGGAGAGAGCCTGAGCACAGTCCCCTTTGCACCCCAAACCGGGCTCCTCAGCCGATCAGTCAGCAGTCCCGTCGTGGGGACCCTGTCTGTGCCATGTCGCCCCCACCCAAGTCTCCGCCTGCTGCTCAGTGGGCGCCTGGTGAGTACCCCAGCGCCTCTCGCTCCCTGGGCCACCTCACTCAGCACGGGTGACTCCAGGCCCAGCCCTGAGTGCCACACTCAGATCTCCACCTCCCCAGCAAAGCCTGTTGGGACACCCTCGATTCACGCAGCCGCTTGGGCAAATCTCGGGGGAATTATGCCGAGTGAGAAAAACCGATCCCCAAAGGTCACAGACCGTCTGCTTCCATTTATAGAACATTTCTGAAACGGCACCTTCAGCAACAGAGGCAGGTGAGTGGCTGCCGGGGTGGAGAGGCAGGGGGTGGGGAGAGGGTGGCTACAGAATCCCAGCAGGGTCGCGACATCGAGACGCTCAGGACGGGGTGCTGTGGCCCGGAACGCACGCACCAGGAGCACAGTGGAGCCATGGGAGCCGAGACCGGCGCTGTGTCCCCATGGCCACCCCGCGCCGCCTGCCCTGCCCCAAACCCACCTCCCCGGGCTCCTGCTCACAACTGCAGCTCGGTTACTGCACGCCCCGGCGACCGTCCGCCACACCAGCCTCTCTCCTCGCATCCAACCCGGTGGCTTCAGCCTCCTGGCCCTGCACAGGTGACATCTGAAGCCCTCCAGGGCCACGTCCTCACGCCGGCCTGGCCTGAGCTGTCCCGGGCCAGCACTGGCTGGAGCAAGCCTGTGAAGGGGTGGAGACTCAGCCCCTGGCCTGGGGCCGGGAAGGTGGCCCAGGTGGGGCCAGGAAGGGGTTGGGGCGGGGGCAGCCTCCCACAGCGATGTCTGAAAGGGGGTCCCCAGGCAGAGGACAAAAGCAGCCTGAACAAGCCCCGCTGGTCCACACTGGCTCAGTGCCCACGTCGCCCCCACCACAGACACTCTCGGCAGAACCAGGGACAGGGGACCAGGGCGGGCGTGTGACTCACCTCTGGGGGCTTGCTGAGAGCTCAAAGCCAAGTCCATTTCCGTGGTCCACACGGCTCAGGGGAATGAGGGTAGGAATGGAGGCGCAGGCCACAGAGGCCCCCAGATCGGCACTTTGACAGCCCCCCAGACCCCCACCCGGCCAGAGCCACTGGCATGGAGGGCGTCCCTCCCACAGGGCAGCGGTCTCCTCCTCCCCAGCTCTGTGGTCCTGGCTCTCCGGCCTCCGTCCCCTCTGGAAATCAGAGTGAGAATTCCCACCTCCTTGGGTGTCTGCCCATGTAATTGCAAAGTGCTCACCAGCACCTGCTAATTTCATTATTATCGTAGCCCCTTGAACACACATTCCTTCCAAACGCCACTGTTAGCTCTCAAGCAGCCCAAGTGTACAATTTCACACCCTTGCATTTTTAATATTAAACAAATTCCGTTTCGAAACAGGAACACTTAAACTCAATCACCGCCGAGGGAGCCCGTTCCGGAACAGCGTTTCCCACTCACTCACAAGGCGCCTCAGAAATGCGAGTTTCAGTTCGCTGCGGCACAGCCAGTTAGAGCCCCAGCCAGCGGCGCCAGTTCAAGTCCCAGCTGCTCCACTTCTGATCCAGCTCCCTACTAATGCCTGGGAAGGCGAGTCCCTGGACACCTGTGCCCACGTGGGACACCCGGAGGTGGCTCCCTTCCTGGCTCCTGGCTTTGGATCAGCTCAGCTCCGGCCATTTGGGGAATGAACCAGCAAATGGAAGACCTCTCTGTCTCTACCTCTCTCGGTAGCTCTTTCAAATAAATAAATCTTAAACAAATCCCGCCAAGCACCAGAATATGGCCCAGCCAGTATGGGGCGCGGCTCATCTGTCACCTGGTGGGCTTGGCTCTCGTAGGTGCGAGAAGTTAACAGGAGACCCTGACAGACACACACAGGTGGCCCAACCCACCAAGAGCCTTCTCACCTTGCTCTCCCTTCTCCCCTTGGAGCAGCCACGGCCTGATCAACCAACCACCTGCTGCCCCCCATCCTCCACGCAAGTGCACAGAGTGAGGGGCTCGGCCTGAGGCCTCTGGAGCCAGGGCCAGGCCAGCAAACAGTTGTCAGACCTGGGCAGGAAGGCAGGGGCTGGTTGCCTGAACTCCCCGCTCGAGGTCACAGGGGGCGTCCAGACCCGGGCTCCTCCCTCTGTTGAAACCCAGCTGGGGCTCCCAGGACTCCCCAGGAACTCTGGCCTTGACTTGGGGACCTGTGACAGGTGTGGTATCAGCTGGAATAGGCACTGGACAGACACTGCTTAATGAGATGTGGTTTCTCTTCCCAGCAGAAAGGTGACCACGAGCAAAGCCAAGTTCAAGTGCTCCCAGGCCCCTTGGGCATCAAAGGGATGGCGTTTCTCCAGACGCCCCAGCTGCAGGCAGCGATCGGCCCTGACAGTGGACTGGGAGTCACCTCCCCGGAACCGGGTCACACCTGCTGCTTCTCTGCCCAGCCCAAGCTCGTGTCCCCGCGCACCTGAGCCCCTGCGCACCTGCAGCCCAGCAGCTGTCCTGGGCTGGGCTGCTCATGCCAGTACCAGCCCTCCCTCGGCCATGCCACGCCCTCGCGCCGGCCCCTTCTGCTCTCCACGACTCCCCTGCCCTCACTCCTCTCCTTTCCCGTCAGGGGCAGGAGTCAGAGCAGGTGTTCACGCCGTACCGTCCTGCCCGAGCTGCTCTCTCTGGGCAGGCCCTGAGCCCAGGCGGGGCCCAGGCCCGTCCCTGGCGCATCCTTGCACACAAGTTCACGGCTGCCGAGTGCTCACCACACACTGAGCGGGTCCCGGAGGCCCTCCCCTGTGGGGTGGCACTGACGTCCCAACGAGAGGACAACGTGCCCGTGCGCTTGCCCAGCCGGTGGACGGCAGAAGAGCTGGAGGCCTGTCGTGTCCCCTCTGTGCCACGTGGGTGCCTCCCAGGCCCGGCCCCTGTCTCCCCCAGGCTGAGGCACAGGTTGGGGGTGGGGAGTGCCCGTGGCCTGGGGGCGGGCAGCATGGCAGTGGCACTGGCGCTTTGTGATGTTGCGTGTGACACAGAAGAGGCAGGGGACAGAGACAGGCAGAGAGAGACACGGAAGAGAGCGGTGCAGGCGGGGACAGAGACAGGCGGAGAGGGAAGAGGGCAGATGAACAAGAAGAATATGGATCCAGGGAGATGGACAGGCTGCAGAGACAGTGTGGCACCACGCGGCAGCGGCCAGGGCTGGGGAGGGCTGGGGATGAGGGTGAGGAGGGACCCACAGGGGTGTAAGACACTCCCACAGGTGTACCTGGGTGGGTGTGGCCAACCTCATGGCCAGCATCTCCTTGGACACGCCCCCTGCAAGGCCCCTGCCAGCTGCCATCTTGGCCAGGCCAGTGGTCCAGGCAGTGCCACCGGGCTCAGGGGTGTGGGCTGCAGAACCAAGACACTTTTCCCACGGCCTCTTTCCCCCGCTCTGGAGCCCTCCCACCAGCTGTGGGCAAGCGGCTCCGCCTCTTCCCGTCTTGCTGGCCATAGCAGTAACCGAGCTAGCCAGGGGTGATGCCAGCCCGGAATGCCCCATATGGTGCCCGTGCGGCTCCGGACTCAGTGAATCGGGCGACTCGTTCTCATCTTTGAGCCTCGGCGCCTAGAACAGTGCTCATGGTGAAACAGGTGCTTGGGAGGTCAGCACACAGAGGGAGGCACGTACATCCCAATCCACAGGGTTAGAGAACTGCTAACCCATTTCACAGAGGGGCAAGTTGAGACTCATTCCAAGTCACAGACCAAGGACTGTGGGACTCCAGAACAGGGCTGTCATTTCTGACAACCCGTTTATTCTGGAACCTGTCCACACTTAGAAACAAAGGCACTCTGATCAGCCCCCACCCCAACATCACCCCGCGACGGTGCACCTATGCCCGTGTCCCTTAACAAGCGCAAGTTTGCCTCCAACTTCTGGACCCTTTTCTTGAGAAGCCAAGGACGCAGCTGAATGTCCCGTGGTGCCCAGGACAGTCCCCCATGGGACGGCTGAGCCCTCTGCAGATCCCGCAGGAATCTGGTCTACACTCGCTGGCATGGGGGTGTGATTACAACGTCAGGATTTCCCTACAAAGGGTGGCCCGAGGGTGATGGCCTGGTTAGGAAAGTGACCAATGGCGGCTGCATCACCACCCAGAGGTCAGGTGAGCTGAGGGCGTTGGCTGCTTCAGAAGTTCATGAAAAAGCCACGTTCTCCCCCAGCCCCGTGTTTCTGTGAACGTCTCAAGCCCCTTTAATGGGGGAGGGGTAGAGAGCTTCCCAAACCCCCCTCCCTTGGTGCTGTCCCCAGGGAGAAACCCCTCCTGAGAAATGAGCCCGCGGCCAGCACCCCTCCCATCCTAACTGACGGCCCTGCCCTGCCCAAAGGCTCACCTGTAAGGTCAGGATGGGGACAGCACCTATGTCAGAAGTGGGTGGAGCTAGGCACATTAGAGCGAGCCCAGGACACCTGCTGTCACCTGCATCGTCGAGGAGGTGGGTGCTCCTGGGGCACAGGTCACAGGGGAGATGCCTCCTTTCCCTGGAGAAACCAGCAGTCTAGGGGAGCGACAGGTGACACGCGGACAACTCCCCGAGATGAACCAGCCCATGGAGTGCCCAGAGGAACACTGCCTGGGGAAACCCTGGCAGCTTCCCGGAGGAGGCGTCTGACCTGTCTTGCCAGACGGGGAGCAGGAAGAGTATTCCGGGAATGGGGGCCAACATGTGCAAAGGTCACCAGCCGTGTCCCCCACCCCGAGGATGGCCAGGCTCGACGGGGCTTGATGGGCGGGACGGGGGGCAGTCACTGTGGTCACCATTCTGTTGAGGCACAGTCTTGGAAAGAGCGCCAGGTATGGCCCAGATGTTGGGGACCTTCCAGGGAGTCCTCAACAAGCAGCACCCCCAAACCTGCTTGATCTCAGGATCTTCCTCCCCTCTCACCCCCAAAATCTTAGCAAAGATGCAATGCTTAAAAAACACTAGTTGGGGCTGGCGCCGCGGCTCACTAGGCTAATCCTCCGCCTTGCAGCGCCGGCACACCGGGTTCTAGTCCTGGTCAGGGCACCGGATTCTGTCCCGGTTGCCCCTCTTCCAGGCCAGCCCTCTGCTGTGGCCCGGGAGTGCAGTGGAGGATGGCCCAGGTGCTTAGGCCCTGCACCCCACGGGAGACCAGGAGAAGCACCTGGCTCCTGGCTTCGGATCAGTGCGGTACGCCAGCCGCGACAGCCATTGGAGGGTGAACCAACGGCAAAGGAAGACCTTTCTCTCTGTCTCTCTACCCACTCTGCCTGTCAAAACAAACAAACAAACAAACAAAAAAACTCTAGTTGGTCCCAAATCTGCTGGGCAAGAGCCCTCGGTCCCTCCCCCAACATCAGCCACCAAGCATCCCCAGTGAGACCACGCTGCGGGGGTGCAGGCCCAGGAATGGCCACAAGCCAGCGGGGTGGGGGGGGGCGCTGCAGCCCCGCAGGTCTCAGTGGCGTCGGCTGTGGGCTGCATCTCAGAACATCCTGTCCCTGTGTTCGGGTCTTGCTCTGCCTCCCCTGCTGAGAGAGCATCCTCTCCAGGGGCTGCTGCAGGCACAGGGGAGGTGCCTGGGGGCACAGGGCGGGCAGGGACGCCCAGCCTGGCACCATGGACTCCTATAGGCACCCAGGCAGGGCAGTTCCACCCCGGGCCTCCACCGCCTCCCTCCTCCCAGCTCTCTGCCCGGAGCTGCCACCAGAGAAGCCAGCGAGGCCGGCAGGGGCCACAGCAGCCTTCAGCATGCCCGGCGTTGACTACTGAACCCCACCATGTGCTGGATGCCCTCGGGCAGGCGCTGAGCACGGGCGGCGTGGCCGGACAGAGGCTGGGCAGCGGCGCACCCAGACCCTTGCTCTTCTAGAAGACAGAGTACAGATTCCTACGTGAAATTTGCTTTTTAAAATGCCAGCAACTACAGAAGGTATCCATGGAGACAGTGGTCAGTCTAGCAGCGAAGATGCTGGTTAAGGGCCGGTGCCACGGCGTACCAGGTAAAACCGTCGCCTGCAGCACTGGCATCCCTTACGGGTGCCGGTTCAAGTCCCGGCTGCTCCTCTTCGATCCAGCTCTCTGCTGTGGCCTGGGAAAGCAGTAGAAGGTGGCCCAAGTCATTGGGCCCCTGTACCAGTGTGGGAGACCGAAGGAAGCGCCTGGCTCCTGGCTTTGGATCAGCACAGCTCCAGCTGTTGCAGACATTTGGGGAGTGAACCAGTGGATGGAAGACCTCTCTCCCTCTCTCTGCCAGTGCCTGCACTTGCACCCTGTGTGTCCGGGCTCCTCTCTCCCCTGAAGCCATCCCCAGGGCCCTGCTGGCCCTGGGTGTGGACACACAGGGGGACAGGGCAGCCCAAAGGCCAGGCTGGGCCAGCACCCTCCCCAGCGCACAGGGGGTGGGAGTTGGTCCCCGCTAGTTCTCACATCAGCCAAGAGTCTTTCTTGGAAAGCACCAGAATGCCCCCCCCCCCCGGAAAAATCAGTCAAAATAACCCCTTGCGGACGAGATGTTCTGGCTCAGGCGAAAACAGTGGTTTACAACGAATCTGCAAGGCTGCTCACGCCTCTGGGCCACCTGCTTTGGCCTTCCGCCTGGGGGCCCCGGCCCTGTCCCTTGCTTTCCCTTCCTGCTACCTGGAACCACCTCCAGGGCAGGCGCTGGGCTGAGCTGGCGGCCTCGCCCCCAGGCAGGGTCTCTGGGGTCTCCCAGCCACCAGCCCAGGAGCCCTGAGCCCCTCATCTGGGCCTCTTTTCTCTTCACTGATTGGACAGGGGCCCTGAGATCCTGCACGGTGAGCATTCCACGCGTGAGATGTTCCCAGGAAGCAGGACGCGCTCCTAGGCAGGAAGCCTGCAGCGGGGCGGGCGGCCCCGTTACCTCCCAGCAGCAAGACGCCGCGCACGCCGAGTGCCAGCCCAGCACGTCACTCCCCTGCTCTGCACCCGTCCATGGCTTCCGCTTGCCTACAGGGCAGTGTTAACCCCCCTGCAGTCTGTGAGCCCCTACTGCCCCTGCCCTCATCTCCCTCCGGCTCACCCACGGGACCTCAACTCTGTCAGCAGAAGGCACAGTCACACTCAGCGGCTTCACACCCGCAGATCCTCCTGTGTGAGCACCTGTCCCCCGACTCCGGACTGACTTGCTTATCAACCAGGCTGCACTTTAGGGGGCCTTCCTCCAAGGCCAGCCTAGGGCCCCTCCAACCAGGACAGCCTAGGGCCCCTTTACAAACAGTTCTCAGGGCTAGCATCGTAGTGCTGTGGGTATAGCCTCCACCTGCAGTGCCGGCATCCCATACAGGCGAGCAGAGATTTGAGTCCTGGCTGCTCCACTTCTGATCCAGCTCCCTACTAATGCACCAGAGAAAGCAGCAGAATATGGCCCAAGCGCTTGGGCCCCTGCACCCGTGAGGGAGACCCAGATGAAGCTCCTAGCTCCTGGCTTCAGCCTGGCCCAGCCCTGGCCACTGCAGCCATTTGAGTACCGAACCAGCAGATGGATACATGGAAGGTAACTCTCTCCCTCTCCCTTTCTCTGTGCAACTCTGTTAAGCAAATAAATAAATCTTGAAAGGATGGACCGAGAAGCAGCTCTCGGCTGAATTTTCCTGGGATCTGGTTGCCGTCTCCGTTCTCCCACCAGACACGAGCTCCCTGAGACAGACCCCAGGGCTCTCTCGCGAGATGACACGTGACGCAGACGAGAAACCCTCTGTGTGCCCACCAGGGTGACCACGTACATCACTTAACCGCTCTCTGCCTCATGTCCTCGCCTGTACAGTGGGAACAAAAATGGCACCTGCCTTGGGGGAGGCTGTAAGGGTGGAGGGAAGGAGGGTGGAGGGGAGGAGGACTGAGGGGAGGAGGACAGAGAGGAGGAGGATGGAGTGGAGAAGGACGGAGTGGGGGAGGCAGATGGAGGGGAGAAGTGTGGAAGGGAGGAGGATGGAAGGGGGGAGGACAAAGGGGAGAAGGGTGGAGGGGAGGAGGACGGAGGGGAGGAGGATGGAGGGGAGGAGGATGGAAGGGAGGAGGATGGAGTGGAGGAGGATGGAAGGGAGGCAGATGGAGGGGAGAAGGGTGGAAGGGAGGAGGATGGGGGGAGGACGACGGAGGGGAGGAGGACGGAGAGGCTGGCTCTGTGCCCCCTCCCACGCCGACCTCCCTGCCCTGGGCAGGGGGCTGGCTCCATCCTGGCCACTCCATGAGGCGGGAGCGAGGCTGGCTCTCCAGACCCCCCAGTGCCCTTAAACCCTGGGCCGGGACCCTCCTTCCAAGAGTTCCAGAACTTCTCGTTTATCATTTCTCAACATTTGACTTTAGTTATTTACTGAGAGAGACCAAACTCCCCAGCACTGGTTCACCCTCCCAGTGCCCCCAGTGGCCAGCACTGGGCCAAGCGGAAGCCAGGAGCCAGGCGTGCAATGCAGGTCTCTCCCTTGGAGGGCAGGAGCCCAGCCGCTCGAGCCCAGTGCCCGCGCCAGTTGACAGCTACGCCCCTGAGGCTCACGGGACCGAGCCCGACTGCTGCTCCAGCCCATGAGAAGGGGGGTACCGGGAACACCCCCTAGAAGGCCTCTCCATGGCTGCAGGGGCCGAAGGCTGCGGCCTCTCCCTCCTGGACCCCACGAGGGGGCCCCCATGACTGCTGTGACTTCCTGGAGGGTTGAGGGCCCCCCAGGAAGGGTGTGGGGCCACCCTGCAGGCACAGGACTCCACACCAATGTTCCCACAGGGCTGGCCTGCCCCAGGCCTCTGCACTGCAGGAAACTCACGGAGACAGAGACAGGCGGCTGGGCTAGGGACAAGGAACCTGGGGTTCAAGGAGCAGGCAGCCCCGGGCAGCTCTGAGCGGCGTCCTGGCTGCCTGTGTTGGGGAAGCACTGGCCAGCCCCCACAGGGGCGAGGGGGTCCTGGGGGGGAGAGCAGGAGCAAAACCCCAGCCTTGTGGGCCCTGCAGGTCTAGGCAGAGCACCAGGAAGCCCAGACAACGGCTGGGTGTGGCTCCTGCCTCAGACCCCCCCCCCGCCTCTCGGGGAGAGGGCGGCCACCGAAGTGTCCACTCCAGGCAGTTGCTCAGGGGAACTGAGATGAGGTGGCACAAAGCCCCAGCATTGGGGAAACCCAGAAACGGTCATCTGGGTGCCCGCCAGGACTCCCTCCCCCAGACGGCAGGCGCTGGGGGCACACAGGGCACGCAGCGACACGGCAGGGGCCGAGTGCCAGCCTGCGCCCAGCACAGATTCCAACCCCAGTGCCACCACCGGGGACAAGCTCTTCAACCCCCAGTGCCTCGGTTTCCCCATCTGTAGAAGCGTGACAAGGACCAGGCCAACCTCACAGGGCAGGAAAGGGGTGGGGGTGGCGCCTGCAGACTTGGCCCCAGAGTGCGCCGGGGCGATTGGGATTCCAGGAGGCCCCTCCAGCTGCAGCCCCGGAAACCGTAGGGCTGCGCACGCGTGTGCACACACGCACCTGTGCCGCCTCCCCCGGACGAAGCCCTCATGGGGCCGAGATCAACAGCCCGGGTAGCGGGATGACTCACCAGCGCGGGCCGGGCCGCGCTTCCTGGAACAAGTCAGCGCAGGTAGGCAGGCCGGGGGCCTCTGCAAGGCTCGGCACAGCCCGACGTCTGCGGCAGCCGAGAGCGCAGGCCCCAGCCTGCCCTGCCGGCACCTGCGGCCGGGGTATCCTGCAGCGGCAGGCGGGCCCGGTGTAGGAAACCCCGCTGCAGGCCCGACCCCGGGCAGCGACTCTCACCCCCCGAGGCCCCGTGCAGCTCAGAGAAAGGAGCAGAGGGCAGAGGGCAGAGGGCGGCACCCACTGGGCATCCTTGCTACGGCCGCGGTGACCACAGGGCTCTGTCCTTTGAAAGCCATCAACGGGCAGAGACGGGGGCCTGTGGCCACGGAACTCTAGTGGGGACACAAACGAAGCAGTGGCGACGTCACTGTCGGTGGCAGCAGACAGCCCTGGGGGGTCGCGGCTCAGGTACCTGGGCCCCCGCCACCCGCACGGGAGACGCGCACGGAGTTCCCAGCTCCTGGCTTTGGACTGGCCCAGCCCCAGGCAGTGTGGACATTTGGGGAGTGAGAAAGTGGGTGAGAGATCTTTCTTTCTCTCTGCCTCTCAAATTCCAAAAATCAAGAAACAAAAAAAAAAAAAAAAAAAAAGGAAGGTGGGGAGCTTGCATTTGGCAGACAGGAAATCCCAGAAGGCTTCTCACAGGAGGTGGCATTCGTTGGGGTTCTATGGTATCCATAGGAGTGCCTCCCTGGCCTGAGCTCACTCACTCACCTGCAGGCAGGCAGCAGAGCGGCCCATGTTGCCAGCAAGGAAAGAGGGAGTCGGGGCCAGGGTGGACGGCACACGGCCAAACACCCACGTCTCAGGGATAAAGCACGCCACGCGGTCCAGCCCCTACTGAGCTCTGCCACGGGCTGTGGGACTCGCCAGCTGTTCCCTGCTGCCCGGGGATGACGTCACCGCCTAGCACACAGACCACCGGGAAAAGCAAGGAGTGCACACGCACCAAATGCCCAACGTGGCCCCCGGAACACAGACAGCGGCCACGGGGGTGTGAGGAGTGGGGACCCCGGGGACATGGAGACACAGAGCAGAGGAGGCCGTGCCGCAGGCAGGACAGGCGCTGGGGGCACTGGGCCCTCGGGCAAGCCCCTTTATCTCCCTGAGCCTCAGTCTCCTTAGCTGTAAAATGGGGCCATGGCAGAAGCAGCTTCCTCAGGAGACTTCGGAGAGAGCTTGGTGCGGCAGCAGCGCTGCGCCGGGCCTGACCACACCTGACTGATCACCAGGCCCCGAGCCGGGACTCGGCAGGGCCGCCGCCTGCAGCCGGATCATCAGGGCGGGGGGAGGGGGTGGCCTGCCACTGTAGGATTTTTAAAAATTTTCCCCCTACATATTAGAAAGACAGAGAGAGAGAAACAAAGAGACAGAGAACGCGCGTGCACAAGAGAGAGAGCGAGAGTGCGCGCGCTCTTCCACCTGCTGGTTCACTCTCCAAACATCCGGAACAGCCAGGGCTGGGCCAGGCCCCTGAACGGCAGGGACCCCTACCCGAGCCGCCACGCGCTGCCCGCCAGGCTGAGTGTCAGCGGAACCTGGCTGGGACCAGAGGAGGGACTCGACCGAAGCCCTCTGATGTGGGGTGCAGGGCTCCCAGGAGGCGGCTCAACCCGATGTGCCCCGCACCTGCCCGTGCAGGGTGTTCACCAGCCCCTGAGGGCACCCTGCTAGATGATGCCCACCCCCAGCGGTGACAGCCAAAATGGCCCCAGACAGTGCCCAGTGTTCCTGGGACATGGGGATCGGCAGGTCAGAGCTGGGAGACAGGTGCGCCCTAAACAACACAGGTCTCCAGTGTAGGCTCCATGTGGCCTCCGCTTTCCATCAGCAAAAGGGACACAGTGGTCCCTGGGGTGGGGGGCCCAGGAGGGACCCCCAGAGAGCAGAGGAGACGTGGGAAGGAGAGGCCTCTGCCGGCCACAGAGGGTCGTGAACAGCCCAGACGCTGGCTCCACCTGCCCGACTCCGGCTCCTCCGGTAGCTGGAGGCTGACTCACGCCACAAGGACCTGGCCGAGACCCTGGCCAGAGTGCTTAGGTATGCGAGGACCAGACGGGAGGGCGGGAACCCCACGGGACAGGAGGGTGGTAACCCCAAGGGACCATGGACTTTGGCAAACAGTAGGTGCTCAGTGAGTGGGGGATTAGTATGAGCAGTCACAGCATGGCGGCTGTGAAGCACAGGGCCGGAAGAGATGCGTGTGCAAGGCGGGGAGGCTGCCGACCCCTCTGAGCCAGGCAGCTGGCTCCGCCCCGCCCCCATTGCTGCTTCTCCGGAGGCTGGGGCCTGGGGCAGGGCTGGAGATGGGCCCCGCCCCTTGGGGGGCTGCATACTCACGTTTCTGAAGGAGGGGAGCCCCGCGGCGCCCAGCCACCTCCGCAGGGCCTGGGGGAAGGCCCCATGGTCCCGCTCGGCCTGAAGCACGTGGGCCTCCAGGAAGGCGACGTGGTGCCCCACCATCTTGACAAAGGCCTGGCAGAGACACAGAGGACGTGAGCCACACGGGCCGCGCCGGGGCACCGTCCTGCCCAGGCCCCTGGGGCGCTGCCGTCCACCCCGCACCCACTCCGCGGGCACCCCTCGGCCCAGCCAACCCTCCCGTGCACAGTCCCAGCTCCCAGGGATGGCCTGGCAGAGCCCCTCGCTCTTCAGAAGAGAACACTCAAGGCTCAGAGAGGTTGAGTGACCGGCCCAGGGCCACACAGCCAGGAAGCGGCAGAGGGACCCCAGGCATCCCCACCATAGCTCCAAGCTCTCTGTATTGAAAACAGAGTCTTTAGAAATCACCTGACGATAACTTTCCATAAACAAGCAGGTGGAGGGGCTCAGAGGTGGGGACCGAGGTGGGCGGGAATGCTGCGTCCAGGCCCCAGGCGGCTGCTCAGCTTCCAATTTTAACAAAGAAACTCTGGAGCCCACATCTCTGGGTGAGAATCCAGGTCCTACCGTTAGGTAGGAAGCCAGAAATTCTTAGGTATGGCCAGAGTGCTTAGTGTGTGTGTGCGCACACGCGCGTGTGTGTGTGTGTGTGTGTGTGCACGTGTGCAAGGGAAAGTTCCCAGGAGAATCTCCCCTCAGGACCAGACGGGTTCCCTGACCTGACTCGGGCAATAAAACCTTCTCAGCCGCCCTAAGGAAGCCCCCCTGCTCTGCCCGGCCCCAGCAAATCTGGGGAGGAATTTGCTAATTTTCTCCCACCAAACCCTTCCTCCAGGACTCCCCATCCTCTGTCCAGGAGGAGAGGGGAGGTGGGTAAGCAGACTCCCTAAAAACCCAGGGAGTCCAAACAGACTGCGCGCTCAGCCCTCTGCTCTCTGCCCCTGCTGAGCCGCCCCCGGCCTGCCCAGGTGTACTCTCTCCGCTCACCATGTAACCCCGCTCTCCCCAGTCCGAGCGACTGGGCGCACTCTCTGTCCCTTCTGTCTGACGGACGTCCTGTCCCCAGTAAAGCCTCATCACTCCGCTCTATGTCTCACACCTGAATTCTTTCTTGCGTGAAGACAAGAACCCCACAGCTTCCACGGCCTTTCCTCTGGTGACACTACCACGTACTGGTGTGTGTGTGTGTGTGTGCGCGAGGTTTCTACTAGCCTCAGTTTTCTTATCTGTAAAATGGGGATAACACCACCAAACTTGCTAAATAAGTGAAGTGCTTAGCATGTATTAAGAGCTCACTGTCAGTCACTATCACTTTAAAAACAAAGAAAAGGGGACTGGCACTGTGGCATGGCAGGTTAAGCATCCGCCTGCTGTGCCAGCATCACATGTGGGTGCTGGTTCAAGTCCCGGCTGCTCCACTTCCAACCCAGCTCCCTGCTAATGGACTGGGAAAAGCAGCAGAAGATGGCCCAGGTGCTTGGGGCCCTGCTCCCACATGGGAGATCCAGAAGAAGCTCCTGGCTTTGGATTGGCGCAGCTCTGACTGTTGAGGCCATTTGGGAGTGAACCAGTGGATGGATGATCTTGTCTCTAACTATGCCTCTGGAGTAAATAAATATATTTAATTTGACAGGCAGAGTTAGAGAGAGAGACAGAGAGAGAGAGACAGAGACACAGAGAGAAAGGTCTTCCTTTTCTGTTGGTTCACCCCCATAATGGCCACTACGGCCAGAGCTGCACCTATCCGAAGCCAGGAGCCAGGTGCTTCTCCTGGTCTCCTATGCGGGTGCAGGGCCCAAGCACTGGGCCATCCTCCACTGCACTCCCGGGCCATAGCAGAGAGCTGGACTGGAAGAGGAGCAACTGGGACTAGAACCCGGTGCCACAGATGGAGGATTAACCAAGCGAACCATGGCACCAGCCCCGATAAATCTTTTTTAAAAAGCAAAAAAAAAAAAAAAAAAAAAAAAAAAAAAAAAAAAAACACCAAAAAACACCACTCAGGTTTTGTGCAAAAATAGCCACGTTTTTAGTGTTAGCAAATAAAAAAAAATACTGGGGCCAGCGCCATGGCGCAGTAGGATAAACCTCTGCCTGCAGTTCTGCATCCCATATGGGCGCCGGTTTGAGTCCTGACTGCTCCACTTCCGATCCAGCTCTCTGCTGTGGCCCGGGAGTGCAGTGGAGGATGGCCCAAGTGCTTAGGCCCTGCACCCCATGGGAGACCAGGAGAAGCACCTGGCTCCTGGCTTCGGATCGGCGCAGCTCCGGCCATTGCGGCCATTTGGGGAGTGAACGAGTGGATGGAAGACTTTCTCTAATTCTGCTTCTCAGATAAGTAATTCTTTACAAAAATACCATGCAGGCCCAGGAAAATTCAGCCACGCAGCCTCAGTGGGCCTCCCGCCCCGCGGCAGTGGGAGGAGGAGGAGTTCTCCCACAGGGAAGGAGGACATGTCCCCGCCCTCTGTGTCCCCAGGCCCCCAGGGCCTCCCGCCATCTGGCCCTGCCTGTGCCTCTGCAACCCACACGCTCCCTGGCCCTCACTCAACCCAGGGCCTCTGCACCCGCCCTCTGGCATCCTCTGCCATGCTTGATGGGGCGGCCGTGCTGTCTTTCAGACCCTGGGTCAACTGTCTCCTCCTCTGAGACGCCCTGACGCAGGCCCGGGTCACCGTGGTGCCCCCAGTTTCCTGGCCCCCACGGCCCTCGCTGCACGTGGTTCACAGGCCAGGGCCTGGTGCAAGGAAGGGGTCCGTCTGGACGGTGGCTGCATGCACACGCACACGGGAGAATGGGCGAGTGAATGAGTGAACGCATCTTGAGCAAAAAGACACAGGCAGAATTCACAATGGCGGGACCGGCTGTGCTGTGGCTCCCTGGGCTGCTGTGTGGTAGGGGTGGGGGACACACGGCCCGGCAAATGGCAAACTGTTCCCTGGCCCTGGAGCACCGAGGCCTGGCCCAGCCTGTGCCAGAGACGATGGCCTGAGCTCCCGTTTCTGCAGCCGATTCCAATTTTACGCTCACCGTGGAAGGGCCGCATGGTGGGTGCCGTGGGGGAATGCGCCCACCGCATCGCAGCCCGCCTGGCAGCCCAGCCAAGCCGCAGCCTGTAACAGCCAACACCCGGCCAGGCCTGCAGCCCCGGCTCAGGGCCTAGTGGCAGGGGACGGCCAGGGACAGCTAGAGGATGGTGGCCGGCTCGCCCTGAGGCTGGCGAGGGAAGGGTGGCGATTTTGAAACGTTTCGAGGCAAATACACCTGATTTGTAATCTGGTCGGTGTGGCTGATTGAAGGCTCATCTGTGAGTCCTGAAGCTAAACCCTCTGCCCAAGGCCTCCGGGGCTGTCCAGAAAGGGGCAGACGCCCAGCGTGGGCGTGCACACCTTGCGGCCCTCTCTCCCTTCCCGCCTGGGTGACCGCGGGTGCATCTCCAGCCCAGGCACAGTGGCCCTGCCTTGAGGGACGGAAACAAGGGCTTAGGTGCAGGGCCCTGGGAGCCCTCGGTTAGGGGAGGAATGCAGCTCCCCCAGGTTGCATTAACAGAGGGAGGGCTGTGGCCGGGCCAGGTTAGGGACGCCCACACGGCTTCCTGTCTGAAATGTAATCTCTGCCGAGAGTCCCGCCGAGGGACCCCGATCTGCCTGTGGGGCTTCTGGGAGGTGACAAGTTTGAAGGGGAAGGGGGTCAGGGCGGAGCCCCCAAGGCTGAATTCGGGCTTTGTAAGAAGAGGGAGAGGGGGCGGGGCTTGGCACAGCATCCCACATCAAAGTGCCCCACTTGTCCTGGCTCCTCTGCTCCTGACACAGCTCCCTGTTAATCCGCCTGGGAGGCAGCAGGCGACGGCTCAAGAACTTGGGCTCCTGCCACCCCCAGGGAGGACCCGGATGGAGTTCCCAGCTCCTGGTCTCACCCTGGCTCTTGGGCATCTGGGGAGTGGACCTGCAGGTGGAAGATCTCTCGCCATCTCTAACAAAATGAAAAAAGACTACACCGGAGACACACGTGTTATCCGTGGCTCCCTCCGTGTGACGCCCTGTGCCTCCGGGGATTCTGCCAGCAGGAAGGCTGCTGGCAGGTACAGGTCCTTGGCCTCTGCCACTGCAGGCTAAGTAAACCTCCTCCTGACAAAGCCACCCAGCCGCGGCTGCTTCGTTGTTTCCCGTTTTTGGACCATGCGTGACTGCCGGGCTTAAAGCCACGGAATGTGACAGCATGGATAAAGGGACCGCTGTCACCAAGGTGGCCTTTGGGGGCCGGGGGAGGGAACAGCACCCGCGACTCCTTGGATGGGTCCTGTGGTTCTCAGGACGGGGTCTCAGCCCCACAACGTGACCCTGCATGCAGCCCACTCGTCCCAGGCCCTGGGCCCTGAGCGCTGCACCTGCTCCCAGCGCCCGAGGGGCCTTCGCAAGAGCTTTCTGCCCCAGGCCCTGCACACATCTCAGTCCTCTCTTCTCAGGCCGCCTCCTGCACCTGCTGCCTCATCCCATGCTCCCCCTCGGGGGTGTTCCCAGCCCCCATCCCAGGGGAGCTCAGAATTCAACCGATGTTTGTCGACTGCCATTGGGATGCAGTGCAAGACCCTCACTCCTGTAACCCCAGCATTGGCTCTGGCAGGGGTCACACAGAGAAGAGGCTGCACCAGGATTTGAACCTGGGCCACAGGACTGGGAGGCAGTGAGTCTGTGCCTGGGGGGAGACGTCTGGAGAACAGCAGGGGAGGGGGTTGACAGATAAATGAGAGGTGGCAGCCAGCGTTCAGTCCTGCCCCCTACAGTACACAGGACGCCCCACGACAGCCCCTACCCACTGGGCAGCACCACCTTCCTGGCCCTCGGGATCAAGGCCCAAACCTGACCTTGGCCAGCAAGCCCGAGATGACCGAGTTCCTGCTGCCGCTCTCCCCAGCCTGCCTCGGGTCACATCCCCTCTGCCCCTGGAATCTGGCCACCCAGAATCGTCCCACAAACCAAGACCCTGCCACCTCGGAACCTGCCACAGCCACGGCCATGCGTCCTCCAGGGCGCGCACCATGGTGACTGCTCAGCAGAGACATTCACACCCCAGAGCCGAGACACGCGAGCATGTCATCTCACTCGGCTAAGGGAGGTGGCAATGGCATTCGGTTAGGGAGCTGGAGGTGGGAGATTCTGCCTGCCTACCCAGGGGATCCGATGTACTCATGAGGGTCTGGAGAGGGGGCGGGGTCAGCATCGAGAGCGACGGGAAGGAGTCAGGGAGCTGAGGAGGGCAGGCGGCCTCTCCGAAGTGGGACGAGACCAAGAGACAGGCTCTCGCGCAGAGCAGAAAACGGTAGCCTCGCGTGGGACCTCCAGTGACAGACAAGAATCATTGCACGTGGTTTGCAGCCACCGAGCCTGTGGTCATCTGTGACAGCAGTGACAGAACAACCCCGCTGCCGGCAGGAACGCGGCCTGGCCTCTCGGCTGCGCCCCCTTGACAGCCCTGTGGGGGCGCACAGTAGGCCCTCAAGAGGTGTCCGAGGACCACACGCTAGGATGGGAGCTGTGGCGGGCCGGCGGGGCAGCACCCAGGCCGTGTGCCCTCGGCTTCTCCTCCCTTTCCAGTTCATGCAATAAAATTCCAATGAATCAGCTACTCCAAGGGCAAGGCTCTGGCTCCATCCGGGCCTCGTTCTCAGCGACTAGAATGTCAATTCTCCGCTGATGCCGTGCGGCCCCGTTTGCTGCCTCACCGTGCAAGATGCCAGGAGCCCAAGCCAAGGGCCCCAGGAATCACATCACTCCCCCTGTGACTCAGGCTCCTGCCTGGGGGGTGAGGGGTGGGGACAAGGACAGCCAGGACACTGGCCTTGCGTGTAGCAAGGAGAACAGGCGGTGCTGTGCGTCTCATCTCAGCAGCCAGGGTAAAATACATCATCAGGGAGGCAACAAGGCATGGTGGGGAGTGTGGCGGGCTGGAGAGCCGGGGGGGTTTTTATATGATGTATTTATGTGGGGGCTGGCATCGTGGCATAGCAGGTAAAGCCACTGCCTGTGATGCAGGCATTCCCATATGGGTGCCAGTTCAAGTCCTGGCTGCTCCACTTCTGATCCATCCCTGCTAATGCCCTGGGAAAGCAGAAGATGGCCCGAGTCCTTGGGCCCCTGCACCCATGTGGGAGACCTGGAAGAAGCCCCTGGCTTGACTAGATCAGCTCCAGCCACTGCAGCCATTTGGGCAGTGAACCAGCAGATGGAAGGTCTCTCTCTCTCTCTCTGCCTTTCAAATACATAAATATACCTTTTTTAAAAAAAGACATTTATTTGGAAGGCGGGAGGGGGTGAGATACATACACACACACACACACAGAGTCAGGGCAAGGAGAGAATCTCCCATTTTCTGGTTCACTCCCCAAACGGCCACATGGCCAAGGCTGGGCCAAGCCAAAGCCAGGACCTAGAGCTCCATCTGGGTCTCCCACACAGGTGCAGGGCCAGGTACCTGGGCCATCTTCTGCTGCTTTCCCAGGCCATTAGCAGGGAGCTAGATAGGAAACAGAGCAGGATTCAAGCCAGCGCCCTATGAGATGCCGGCACTGCCTGGGCCACGACGCCAGCCCGAGCGCAGGTGCCTCCTGGGCAGCGGACGGTGGCTCTGTCTATTGAGGAAGTGGCCCCAGGGTCAGGGCAGCTCTCAGTCCGAGCCATCCTCACGCGGGTGTTGAGACAGGTAAACATTCTCTGAACCGTATGCTTGAGCTGTGTGTAATTACTTATTTATACCTTAACAAATAAACAGACTAAAGTGTTTAAAGAAATACCAGCCCAGGGCTATCAATGCTTTGAAAATTTTTTAGGGCCGGCGCTGCAGCTCAATAGGCTAATCCTCCGCCTAGCGGCGCCGGCACACCAGGTTCTAGTCCCAGTTGGGGCACCAGATTCTTTCCCGGTTGCTGCTCTTCCAGGCCAGCCCTCTGCTGTGGCCCGGGAGGGCAGTGGAGGATGGCCCAAGTGTTTGGGCCCTGCACCCCATGGGAGACCAGGAGAAGCACCTGGCTCCCAGCTTCAGATCAGCGCGGTGCGCCGGCCGCGGCGGCCATTGGAGGGTGAACCAACAGAAAAGGAAGATCTTTCTCTCTGTCTCTCTCTCTCACTGTCCACTCTGCCTGTCAAAAAAAATTTTTTTTTAAACAACTGATTTATTTATCCGTAAGTCAGAGCTACAGAGCGATGGAGAGACAGAGAGGAGTCTTCCACCTGCTAGTTCACCCCACAAATGGCCATAACAACCACAGCTGGGCCAGGCTGAAGCCAGGGGCCCCCTCCAGGCCACCCATATGGGTGCGGGGGCCCAGATACTTGGGCCGTCTTCCACTGTTTCCCAGCCCATCAGCAGGGCGGTGGATCAGAAGTGGAGCAGCTGGGACTCTAACCAGGGGCTTCATGAGCGATGGCTCTGCCCACTACACCTCGATGCCAGCCCCGAAGCTTGTGAAATTTCAAAAGCTTCAAGTTTGGATTTTTTTATGTAAGGAGCCTGATTTTTAAGTGTTGGAAACAAATTCTTATTCATAATCTTAAAAAAAAACCACTTGACCCCTACCTGCTTCCCCGACCGCCCCCCACACCTGGGCCTGCCCCCACACAGACCAGCCCAGCAGCTGCCAGGGCACGAGGACCAGACTGAGCTCCCACCGAGGGCCTGCCCCGCCCTGGACGCACCTCCAGCTGGTCCACCTTGGCGTAGATGCCACGCATCTCCGTCACTTTCGCCTTAAGAAGCGGGATGTTTTCCTCCAGGATCTGCGAGGTGTCGCTCCTGATCTGCAGGGAACAAAGCGGCCGGTCAGGCCCCGCGCCACCTCCCCAGGGCCCCTGCCCACCTGGGGGCCCGAGCAGACCCTGCTCACGGCCGAGGTGCTAGGAGGGGCCAGGAGCGCCCTGGAGTCCCAGGCGGGAGCCCCTGGGGAGCAGACCCAAACATTGCTCACTGCACCTAAATGGATCGCGTCCCCTATTAGACGGCGTCTTTCTAAGCCACCGAAGCAGCCGACAGCAACAAACCAAACCTCTTCCCTGAAGCGGCGTTGCGCTAAGCCCATCTTCTGCTGCACTGGAATATTAACGAGTTGCTAATTATCACTAATGCTCATTAATAACGTTAATGAAAGTCACAGCTCTCACGTGTCAAGGGTTCCCGATGCGCAGGCGCCATGCCAAGCCCAGCTCTGCACCGTCTCATCTCGTCCTCCACCTCTTCTGCTTCCAGGACCCCATCGGTGACCGTGAACTCCACCCTTCCCTCGACCCCCACATCAGACACCTCGACACCCCCGTGCCCTCCAGAGCCCGAGGCCCAAGCCTCTCACGTGTGAGCCTCAAATGCTGGTTCCCAGGCCCTGCCTGCCTCAGCTCCAGTCTGCGAGCAAACCTGGTTCTCAGCCAAGGCTCCCGGCGACGCTGGGGTAGGGGGTTCTGGGGGCCAATTAGAGAAACACCAGCGGCTGCTCTCAGCACCCGAGCTCGAGTTGGCATTTAGTCCTACCCATCACAAGCTGGGTGACCCTGAGCGAGTCTCTGCCCCCCCACAGCCCCCTCTGCTTATCTGGACAGGGGTGCATCCGGCTTCTGTGCACTGCCTCGAGGAGGAACGCTTGGCGGTGCTGGTCGGGGCGTGATCTGACGTACATGCGCAGGTGCCATGGCGTTGTCAGGGGCACAGTTTTTTGCACAGCTGGGCAGGCAGCTCCTTCCGGCTGATCCCCTCCACACCATGATGCATCCCGCTCCCCCTGGCCATGGCCAGACCTAGGTCTCCCACATGGCCACATGGGGGGCAGGGACACAACCACTGAGCCATCACCACTGCCTCCCAGCGTCTGCATTAGCTGGGAGCTGGATGAGAAGCAGAGCCAGGACTCGACCAGGCACTGCATGCGGGATGCAGGCGCCCTAAGCAGAATCCTGGCTGCGGCACCGAACGCGTGCCCTACAATTGCCACTTAAAAACACTTTTTGTGGAGGTTGGCGCTGGGGTGCAGGTTAATCCTCCACCTGTGGTGCCAGCATCCAATATGGGCGCCAGTTCAAGTCCGGCTGCCCCTCTTCCAATCCAGCTCTCTGCTGTGGCCTGGGAAAGCAGTGGAGGATGGCCCAGTGCTTGGGCCCCTGCACCCACGTGGGAGACTCAGATGTAGCTCCTGGCTCAGCCCCAGCCATTGTGGCCATTTGAAGAGTAAACCAGCGGATGGGTGACCTTTGTCTTTCCTTCCCTCAGTGACTCTGCCTCTCAAATAAACAAAATCTTAAAAAACAAAAAACATGGCCAGTGCTGTGGCGCAGCAGGTAAGGTCTCCACTTGCAGTGCTTCATCCCATATGGGCACCGGTTCAAGTCCCGGCTGCTCCACTTCCAATCCAGCTCTCTGCTATGGCCCGGGAAAGCAGTAGAGGATGGCCCAAGCCTGTACCCGTGTGGGAGACCCAGAAGAAGCTCCTGGTTCCTGGCTTCAGATTGGCCCAGCTCCGGCCGTTGCAGCCATCTGGGGAGTGAACCAGCAGATGGAAGACCTTTCTCTCTCTCTCTCTCTCTCTTTCCCCTCTCTCTCTCTCTTCCCCCCCCCCCTCTCTCTCCCCTCTCTCTCTCTTTCCCCTCTCACTCAAGACGCGTCGGGGGGCCTCACCCGCAGGCTGTCTCAGAACCCTGCCCCCACCGCCCTGCACCCCTCCACGTCCACCTCGCTGCTCACAGCCCCCTCCCCTCCGGCCGCCTGTGGCCATGGCGCTGCCCTCACCTGGGGCACCTGGCTCTGAGCCCCACGTCCCCAGGAACACTCCAATCTCAACCTCGGGGGCTTTAACGGGGCTCAATTTCCAACGTGGACATACAAGTGGGGCTCCCAGGAGATATGGCCGATCTTAGGGCCGGGACAGAAGATGCATGGTGAGCACCGGGCATCTGAGGGGACCAGAACGCAGAAAGCAACTATGAAGGTCAACAGAGTGAGCAGACGCCCAGGTTGCACACTGCAGGGCTGGGCACAGCGCCCAGCTCCGCTCCTGGCTGCAGCTTGGCGCTCACGCAGACCCCTGGGGCTGCGGCGAGGGCTCCAGTCCTTGGGTTCCCGCCACCCACATGGGCGACCTGGGTGGAGCTCCCAGCTCCTGGCTTTGGCCCGGCCCACCCACTGCCGACCCTGAGGACCAGGGGATGACCTGGTAATAGGACCCCACACTGTGCATCACTCCTTGTCAAATAAAATACACACTAACAATTATTAGTGTTACTCTTAATATTACGTAATGCATTATATATGCTCATATATGTTTAATAAGATGTGGGTGCATAAAAAGACAGGAGCACCAGCCTGGCAGAGGGGCAGGGCGGGGCTGAGCTGGCAGAGGGGGCGGGGCTGAGCTAGGACAACTCGAGCAGCCGAGTCAGGACTGGACGGTGAACCCCAAGCACAAGGTGAGTCCGCCAGCCGCCCGTACCCCGGCTCCAGGGCGAGGATTCAGCCACGAAGAAAGCACCGTGACCGCACTGGACAGAGCTGCCCAGTCCTCCCCAAAGGCAGAGTCGCTGCCACCCACGCAGCCCGGACAGCCCGGCAGGCACTGCGGCACCCGGGAGCAGAGTGAGCAAGCAGAGGAGGAAGGGCAAACGGCGCCGTGCCGGGTACCTGGGTGGGACGGGAGACGGCGCTCACCTCCGGCCTAACCACGGGACGACAGCCGATAAAGCCAAGTCCAGGGCCTTCTGCAAACACCTGATCAGGCCTCCACGGCCAGGGAAAGCCAGGAGGGTCCAAAAAGCAAGGAGAGACCGCTCTGTCACGCGACATCCTGGGCTGGACCTCGGGCCAGCAGGACATCGGGGAGCTGCAGTGTCCAGACAGAGTGGAGTAGAGTGGGCAGCCATGTCCCCGGCTGGGCTTCAATTTAAAGATTTTTTAATTTGAAATTCAGAGTGACAGGGAGAGACGCAGAGAGGGCAGGAGGGAATCTTCCATTCTTTGGTTCACTCTCCACATGGCCACAGTGGCGGGGGCTGGGCCAGGGCAGGGCCAAGCATGTGGGCCATCTTCTACTGATCCCCCAGGAGCATCAGCAGGTACCTGCATTGGAAATGGAGCAGCAGGGACTTGAACCAGCACTCCAACGTGGGACGCTGGTGTTAGCCCGCCGCCCCCAGGCAGGCCCTGTGTGCAGGTGTAGCCACTGGAGGAAGGCACCATGGGACATCAGGGTGGGGGTGAACGGGAGCTCTCTGAATGACCTCTGCCACTGTCCCCAAAAGCCGGTGCACCCTGGAGCCTGCCGAAGACAGCCCAAGTGCATGCATCGGCAGCGGTAGGGCAAGTCCTCGGCACCCTCCCCTCCTCCCCAGGCTGGGTTTCCATGGAGAAGCCGGTCCGCGGGCAAGGCTGCAGGAGAAAACACCAAGAGCAGAGAACGCAGGCGGTGGGGAGGTCAGACACCCGGCAGCAGACCAAACCCTCTCCCTCCCTGAGTGTCGAAGAACATGAGGAGGGAGGGAGGACCAGGGGCTGGTCTCAGCCACCCTCAGCAGCGAGGGGAGGTGGTGGAGGGGAAGATGAGGGGAAGCCCCAAGGAATGAGAACCGGCAGCGCCTGTGGGCGGGGCCGGAAGTCGTTCCTCCAGGAGCTTGATGAGGGCCACACCTGCCCAGAAGGTGGGCTGCAAAGACCCCCAAGCTTCCCCTTGGCCCCACGGTGGGAAAAGTTGAGTTTAATGAGGGCCCCAGGCACAAGAGGGGCAGGAAAGCAGCCAATCCGGTTCTGGAAGCCCGGAACCGCTTGCCCTTCAGCACCGCTTTGCAGGCCAGCTTAGAGAACAGAGCTAGGTCGCGACAGGGGTCCGCTCCAGGTCTGCCCGCGGCCACCCCACGCCAACGCCAGAGGCCTAGACACACACTCTCCTGGGTGCAGCGACATCAGAGATCCCAAGGCCTCCATTCCGGCTGTTTCCCTTAGAAACCCACATTCCTGGCTTTTGATGGAAGGCAAGATGACCTGGCCACACTGAGCCCCTGTCCCACGTGGCAATCAGCTGCAGTTGGGGACAGCTGCCCTGTTGAGCCACAGTCCCCACCACTCCCTAAGGCCTCCCCACCTGGAGTCCACGGCTACCCAGAGCACTTTTCTTCCCACAGAAGAGGCTGAAGGTGACATTTCCTTCTCATACCCAAGGCGCTCGGCATGGTGACGTCACAGAACCTGCACTGGCAGGTCTGGGGCCGCGCCCTGAGCAGAGCCAGGGGACATTAGCCGGCGCCCAGCACTCTCTGAGCCTCTGCCAGCATGAATGCGCACCCCTTCCCCAGCCTCTGCTCCCACCTCCCCAGAGCTGGTCTCGGAGCCCGGGAGTCTGGGTGGCCGGTGCTGAGGTCACCACACAGCAAAGGCGGCTGCCCAGAGTGATTCACAGGCCCCAGGAAAGAGAGCCAAATGCACTTGACCCAAGAACACACGGCCATGCCAAATGCAACTGCTGGGCGCAGGCCAACAGGAAACGTCTCCATCTACGTGAGGGAGGGAGGAGCCGCTCCCTGCAGACCGGGGGGTAGGCCCAAGGCATGGGGGTTTCAGAGGAACCAGACACGCAGCCCCAGGACCGGTGTGCACGGAGCCTGCAAACCCAGCATCGCGGGTGCTTACCGGCCATTGCCTACGCGGCAGGCACCACACTCTGCCATCACCTTCAGCAGAGCATAAATCTCACACAAGGACGCGCCCAGGTCTTAAGCTGACGGCTTGATGAATTTGTGCATCCGTTCACGTCTGCGTTAACAGCACGCATGCCAACACACAGGCCCTCCATGGGCCCAGGAGGCCTCAGGTGTCCTCCAGCCATGACCATCCTTCCAGAGCTAAGCACTGATTGGCACCACGTCCATTAACACCGCTGTTTAAAATGTTGCTAATCAGTGTGTGTGTGTGTGTGTGTGTGTGTGTGCGCGCTTCAAAGAGATAGAGAGGAATCTTCCATCTGCTGGTTCACTCCCCAAATGTCCACAGCAGCCAGGGCTGGGCCAGGCTGAAGCTGGGAGCCAGAAACAAATCAGATCTCCCATGCATTAGAGAGAGCTGGGTCCCTGAGCCATCACCTCCTGCTTCCCAGGGCAGGCCTTTGCAGGCATCGAACTCAGGCACTCCATGTGGGATGTGGGCGTCGCCAGGGGGTAGCTTAACCTGTGCGTCACAGCACTTGCTCCGCCCTTCCCGTGATGGGGGCGGGGCGTGTGACTGCTCTGACTTCTCACAGATCAATGCCCCTCCCCTGGCCTCAAGGCAGCCAGCTACCAGTAAGTGGACAGCCCCACCCAGGGTGCTGGCCCATGGGTCGGACGGGCTGTCCCCTCGCGCCCTGCTCTAGCCCACAAAGTAAGTCGTGCTGTCACACTTTTAAGCCGTGGCAGAGTTCTGCTGCAGCGCACAACCAGGACCACCGTCTGCACTCCACAGAGGGGGCGACAGAGGCTCTAGGAGGTGTCGCTGTGTGTGCAGGGCCCCGCGGCGGGGGGGGGGCAGCATGATGGAGACGGGCAGAACAGGTGCCGGTGTGAGCCGTGGATTTCAGGGATGGAGTGTGCGCCAGGAAGGGCTGGGGGCAGAAGTACACGGGCCAGAGCGGGGAGAGGTCAACAGGAAGGGGCTGGCGTTCCCCTGCCTCGCGCCTGAGCTAACGGCGCCTCTGCAGCCGCGGCAGGGAGCAGGCGACCGCGGCCAGCGGGTGGCACTGCCCACTCCGTACCAGCCCTGGCCACCCTCGCCTGCACATTCAGGCAGCTCTAAGGAGGAGGGGAGGGGTGGGCTTCAGGCCTAGTGCTCGAGACACGCGTGTCCCGTGTGGAAGCACCTGGGTTTCCCATGTGCTCGGGCTCCTAACTCCAGCTCCCAGCTAATCAGACCCTGGGAGGCAGCGGCGATGGCTCAGGTAGGCCCGCCCCTGGCACCCACGCTGATTCCAGGCTCAGCCCCAGCCGTCGCCGGCATCTGGGGAGTGAACCAGCAGATGAGACACTTGCTTTGTCTCCCTCCCTCTGCAGGAAACAAAAAGGAAAAAAAATGCATAACTATTAAAGAGAACAGGAGGTGCCAGGCTGGGGCCACCCGGGCACAGACCCACCGGGCAAGCCGAGCCTCACCATCGGGGGCTGAGATGACTTCTCGGACGGCCAAGGACGCCTCCCTCAGGACGGGGCGCATTGCAGTGACACAGGCTTACCGGGCGGCCCCTCGAGGAAGCCTGCTGCCCAGACTCTTAGGGCCATCGGCTTGTGACCCCAAACCAGAGTCTCTGCAGAAACCATCGCCAGGTTTCCAGGCAGCCGCGGGCCCCGGGGCCACACAGAGCTGAAGCCCTGCTGGTCCCAGGGCTGGGCGGGCCGACCCTCTGCTGCTCCCAGCAGCTTCCTGGCCGATGGAGAGGCTCCTTCCACACAATGCCCATGGAAGCACGGGCTGACACGTGGGCACGAAGGTGTCCCTGGATCACTCCACCCTCCCTCGGCCAACATTCTCCATGGGCCGGCCATGCCCGACCCCCAGCCTCTCTGCCCCAGGGCCATGCTGGTCCCTCCGCCAGTCCCCATCTACCCGACTCTCTCTGCTCCCCCTCCAGTCCCCAGATCCATCCCCACCTGCGCCGCGAAGCCTCCCCAGTCTCCCAGGCAGGACTGAACACCTCTGCCAGCCAGCCGTGAACTTGACAGCCACCACTCCCCACACCCATCTCTGCCAGCAGCCTGTGGCTGGGGGGCGACCCTCCCTCGGGGTCTGATGTGGAGGGATGACAGAGGGCTGGCCAGCTCCGACAGGCCCGCTCCTTCCTGCCTGCGAACTCAAACACAGGCTCCCAAGAGAAAAATACACACAGGCCTCTCAGGAATGTCCTCTGTCCACTGTGCGTCCCCAAGGCCGGCCCAGGCAGGCACACACAGGTCTACCAGCTGCACAGGGGTCGCTCAGCGCCCAGGACATGGGGCTGCCTCATCTGCACCCGGTCTGCTCCCACTACTCCCCTGGGCTCTCACAAATGCCACTCGGGCTCCAGACACCGATTCTCAGGGCCCCGAATCTACACCCCGGGGCCCAGCTGGACAGGCGTCCACTCTGGGGCAAGGCAGGGCCTGGTCGCGACACAGTGCTCCACCCTCCGGCCTCCAGGCAGAAGCCTTACACCCAGGTTGTCGTGCCTTTTGTAAGCTTGGGCACTTCTAGAACATTCCATCATTGCTCCCAGGGGCTCCCCACCCAGCTGGCAAGAACCCTGGGGACACGAGACCCATAGCAGCTCTGGAGAGGACGCAGGGAGGAGACGCCATCGTGGGGCCTGCAGAGTGGTCTCCCATCCGCTTCCTCCACCAGCCTAGGCCACGGGACCCAACCCGCAGGGCCAGGAGGCGAGGTAGAGGAAGCAGAGGGGCTCAGGACGGGAACCGCTGCCCAGCGAGGGCCTGGGCTCCTGGCTCCTCCAGGCGGCAGGGGCCTGGAGCCACTTCCTGGCCGTCTCCATGTTTGCAGCGTGCGGGCTGGCAGCACCAGCCAAGTTATATATAGCCCTCACTTCCCCAGGCAAGGCTCCCCGTGCCGGGCCCGAGAGTGCCACCTCGTGGCCGGCTCCTGGCTCCTCTGGGGGAGAGACGGCCTCAAGATGGCCGCCCCAGGAAGCACTTGGGGTGGAGGGAGAGGGAGAGGGAGGGTCCGAGCGAGCGTGTGGCCGGCCTCCTGCCGCTGGCCGCTGCCCCATTCCTTCTGGTTGCAACATCACCACCAAGATGGCTTCCCAGGAAGCCCGAGCAAGGGGCTCAAGGGCGGCCTGGGCCCGACGCGCGGCGGGGGACCTACCATGTCGGCCAGGCTGCAGAATTCCTCGAGCCCTAGGAGCATCGCCTCCACGGTGTCCTCCACCTCCTTTGCCTGTAAAACAGCCAGACCCTGGGGATCAGCGAGCGTTTCCAGGGAGACAAAGTCCCTTTTTTTTTCTTTCTTGAAGCAAACCAAGTGGTAGGCTTGTGCCCAGCTCCTTCCCAACGCCCCCTGCGAAACCCCGGCGGCCCTGTCGGACATAGCGGTACACAGGCAGCCACCGTGGTGCCGCCATCGCTCTTTCTAAAGAGCCGAGTAAATACCAACAGGAAGCAACACGGTGACCCTGGTCCCCCTCCCCCGCTGCACAGAGGAAGACGCAGGGGCTCAGAGAGGCCAGGTAACCCGCCCAGGGTCACACAGTGAGCGAGGGTCGGAGTCCGCTCTTAGAAACACGGGGCCTGCCGGCCCCGAGAGGGAGAGCAGCGGGGTGCAGGAGGTGAGGCGCATCCCCTGGTCATGACACGCGCTCAGAAGTCTGGTGCTTGGCGGAGCTGGGACTGGGTGCCCGGCAGCCTGCTGGGGCCTGGGGACTGTGCCCGCTCAGCCCAGACGCACAGCCTCTGGGGAGGCGGCTCGCTCAAGGCCACCTTATGTGAGCTAAGCACCTGACACTTGGAAGCTCCTGGGGACGAACGATCGAATGGGTGGGCGGCGTGGTCATGGTCACCCCGAGAGCCCAGCTCTGTCACAGTCACCCTGAGGGCCCGGCTCTGCCACAGCCCGCCCTGGCAGCCGTCAGGAGGTGTGCGCCGGGGCCTGCCAGAACTTTCCACTTGTTAAGAGAAGCCAGACGTTCTCGTTTTATGGGAAATGTCCCAATTCTTAAAGATTGGCACACATTCAAAAAAAATAAAAATTAAAAGAAAATCTTAGGCCAAGCCCAACAGCGATGGTACAGGGGCGGGCCAGGCCCAACCCCGCTCTGTTCACGTGTGCAACAGTCAGTCTGAACTGACAGTGGTGGTTGCACTAGCTCCACCCCCAGACCCGCCCTCTGCACCTGGAGGCTCCCTCACCTCCCAGGGGGCCCCTGAGGGGTCTGTGCCTCTGGCTGCTTCCAGCCCAGCCTTAGGCGTGGGTGAAAACAGTGAATGAGAGGCAGCGCTCTCGGCTGCTCTGGGCCTCCACGGGGAGCCCCGGCGGACAGGGGGCTTTGGCGAGGGGAGCCCCCACCCTGCAAAGTCAAATGAAGGTCATGTGTGTGCCAAGGGAGGAAGAGGGAGCCAGGAGGCACTGGGGAGGGAGGAGGAGAGGGAGATGAGGGGGATGGAAATGGGACTCGGGCGTGGGCCACCAAGACCCCAGACCCACCACGCCTGGGAAGTCAAGATCCCCATGGGGCCAGCACGGAACAAACCGGTCCCCGCTGGCCAGGAATCGGATCTCCACCTACACTGCGTGTTCAGATGGCGGCAGCGCCATCACCCAGCAGTCACCTCTGCCAGCCCCGGGACCTGAACCCAGCGGCTGAATGTGTGCATTGTGGGTGGCTCCCCCATGCCTGGCCTCATTACACCACCCGGCAGGACTGCGAGGAAGTCAACCGGACATGGCAAGCGTGAGGAACTGGTTCCGCCAAGAGCTGCTCCAGACACCGGGCTGGGGTGTGTCGCCAGCGACGGCTTGGCTCACTTGGCTCCCAACAAGATCCCTCCCCAGGGGATGCTATTCGTCCCCCCTCTGTATAGAAGGGCAACAGAGGATCAGAGAGGTTACCTCACTTGTTCAAGGTCACACAGCTCACAGGTTTGAAAGTCAGAACTGGACCCTGCTCTGTAGCTCCAGAGCTAAGGGAGAGGAAGGAGCCCCGGGACCGGTGCCGTCAGTCACGCCCCCCCACCTTCTGCTGCTACCTCGGGCCCTGTCTGAGAGCAGGGAGGAGCGAGTCAGCTAAGGCAAGAGCAAGTCCTGAAGATCCCCAAACAGCAGGAAGCCGCTCAGGCTCAGCCAGCTCCCCCCCCCACAATCACCCATGGGACCAGCTCCTCGGTGGCCCCGACAGCGACAGCGGTGGCCCCAGGCTGCGGCCCGCGTGCCCCTTTCTACCAGCCTGAGAGCAGAGGAATGTCCCTGGGTTTGCAGTGCTCCGCTCGCTCCCGGGGAGGGGGCCGAGGCCTCGCTGGGGGCAGGCAGGGCGGGTGGGCACCCTGCAACACGCGTGACCCATGCCTGTGGCACCTCCTTCCACACCCTCTTCTCCCAGAGAGGCGAGAACCTCAAGAGGGGCCAGCCCCGCCTACCCAGTGACAGGTGCAGAAGACACGCTCAGCTCCTGCACCCGCGGCCTCCATGACGTCCACAAAAGGCCACAGGCGTCACAGCGCTCGGCTCACCTTCCTCACTCCCCACCCCCGTCCGACCCTGGGCCCAGCCTTCCAAAGGGCCCCCAAACCCGACCCCCTCTCGCCATCTCCCTCCCCCGACCCTGCCCGGCTGGGACTGCTGCAGTAGCCCACTCCAGCTTGCCTGAGGCTCGGGTTCAAAGTAGAGCTCCCAGGCTCAGAATCACACAGCGCGACTCTGCCCCAACCCAGACGGCGACTGTCAGCAAACAGACATCCACGAGCACTGGAAGAACGCGACCCACTGTGGTCTTCACATGGCCAGCAGGGACGCGGAATGGCAGATCCTCCGAGAAACACAGAGGTGCCGAGTGACCAAGCTGCACAGCCCAGAGAAGGGACGACACTCGACCTCGCCCACGGCTGCTGTCAGCCAGGAAGAGGGAACAGCCCAGAGCTCCCCGAGTGACGGAGAGACCACGGCACGGCCACGCGAGGGAGCACTGCTTAGGAGCAAGGCCCCGGTACCCACTGCCGCACGGCAGTCCCTGCGAACCCACACTGAGGGAGAGAAGCCACGGGAGGCCACGGCTCAGGGTCCACTTCTCGGAGACGTGCAGCACAGGCGCCAAGGAGATCCGTGGCTTCCTCCCCCGAGGAACTGAGGGAGTGAACAGGGAGTAACTGGTATGGGCTGCGCGGTGTTATTGGGGTGGCAGGAATGTTCTGGAATTAGATCACAGTAATGTTGGCACAGCACAGTGAATATTACTAAGAAACGCTCAACTGTGCACTTGAAAATGGTGAGTTTCATGCTATGTAAATTATAGCTCAAAGACTTCCACTGTCCAGGGCTCCCACCTCACTCAGTGAGCACCTGATGCCCCCGGCCCTGCACAATCTGAACCCTGTGCCTCCTCCCTGACGTCAGGGCCTGCACCGTACCCTCCACCGAGCAGGCACAGCCTCGCCCCAGGGCCTTTGCACCTGCTGCTCCTTTTCCTGATACAGGACGCCTGTCACTTCCTTCCAGTCTTTGTTCCATCTTTCCATGGCAAGGCCTTCTCCCTGTTCCCAGCTCTCTGCCCCAATGTGTTTTTCTCTTTAGCATTTACCACCTAACACACTAAATCTTTCTGTCTCGTGTCATCTTCCCCCACGAGAAGGAAGGTGCTGGAGGGCACAGGTCTGGGGCTCATTCATCTGTCCATTCCCATAGCCTAGAACAGTGCCTGGCACACAGCAGGTGCTTCTGTTCCCAAAGACGGCGTCCCTTGCCGCATGCCCCTTGCCCTTCGGCAACACGACTCTGCCTCTGTGCCACGACCCTCTCCACCCCCACAGCTGGGCTGGCCTGCGGCCCACACAACGTGGCAGAAGCAGATGCTATGGTCTGTGTCCCCCAGGTCACCTGTTAGAAACTGAACCCTCAGTGCACGCCGAGGGGGCCGCTGTCCTCAGCAATGGTGTCCTGCTGTGGCCGGGCCTGGTGCTCACCTTCCTGCCGGCCCCTCACCTGCAGACAGCCTCGCCCTGTCATGGCACCGAGAGACAACCTTGATCTTGAACCTGCCAGCCTCCAGCCACACGCGCCTCATCAGGGTCTGCGTGTGAGGAGCAGACGCACAGCAAAGACGGCCGGGCTCCAACACTGCCCACTCCACGCTCCTCACAGCTCCCCTGGGCAGCCACGCTGCAGAGGCGCCTACAGAGGACTGGATGCACGGCCCACAGTCAGCACCCACGCAGGCGCCCGGGCAAGGCCAGGCTGGGCACTTAGCCCACCAGTGCCCCCAGCTCCCAGGCTGATGGTGAACGTGCTCGGAGCTTGCTATCCAGCCATGGGCGACGGGCACAGTGCTGGTGCACCCAGGCACATTTGCTGCAGTAATAAAGACGCGGGGAGAGGTGGCAGCCAGGTGCTCCCAGTGGTGTCACAGCCTGAGCAGGGTGCCAGGTGCCCCTGAGGTCCCCTCCTTGCATGTCAGGCTTCTCTACCACCTCTGTGCTTGTCTGCCCACCTGAAAGTTGGGGGATCTCGTCTCTGTCACTCTGCCTGTGAGTGAGTGAGATCGAGGGGTGGGGCGCGGCACTGTGATGCAGCGGGTTAAGCAACAGTGGCGTCCCTTATCGGACACCTGTCCAAATCCTGGCTGCTCTGATTCCGATCCAGCTCCCTGCTATGCACCTGGGATAGCAGTAAAAGATGGCCCAGGTGCTTGGGGCCCTGCACCCATGTGGGAGACCCGGATGGAGTTCCTGGCTTCGGCCTGTCCAGCCCTGGCTGCTGTGGCCATTTGGGGAGTGATCGCTCTCTCCCGTCTCTCCAACTCTCTCCATCATTCTGCCTTTCAAGTAAATAAACCAAAAAGTAAAGGAGGCGAGCTGGGGACTGTGCTGCCCCATGCAACACTTGGCTGTCACCTGACCCCACCTGGGTCTCCAAACTCAAACACATACAGAAGCCAGACAGCACATGCATGCTGGACAGCAGGCCACACTTAAGAACGTCCCCTGTGGGGCTGGCGCTGTGGCATAGCAGGTAAAGCCGCCGTCTGCAGCACCAGCATCCCATACGGGTGCCGGTTCTAGTCCCAGGTGCTTCTCTTCTGATCCAGCTCTCTGCTGTGGCCTGGGAAAGCAGTGGAAGATGGGCCTGGCTCCTGGATTCGGATCGGCGCATCTCCGGCTGCTGCGGCTATTTAGGGAGTGACCCAGCGGATAGAACACTCACGCGCTCTCTCTCTCTCTCTGCCTTTCAAATAGAAAGAAGAAAGTCTCCTGCAAGCTGCTTATTCCAGCTCCCACCTCCAGTGGAGGTGCTTCTCCAACTCTACGACAAACAGCGGCACAAGTGGCGTGATGACAGCTGGTACTGGGCTCCAGGTCAGGAAAGCAAGAGAGGGGTGGGGAGGACGCAGACTGGAGACCCCATCCCCATCTAAAGAGGGCGTCTGTGGCTCGCCCCAGCTTGTGCAGGTGGGCATGGGCCGCACCTGCCTCCTCCGAGACAAACGGTGACTCAGACACAAAGCCCCCCAGTCTGCACACGCTCCAATCCGGCTGGAAAACGAAAATCCAGGAAGATGGCCGCATAAACCTGCACGTGGGCGGGGCGCTCTGCACCTCTGGGCAATCAGTGTCCTTTGCTGATTAAGTTGATTTGTATTCATCTGAAAGGCAGAGTGACAAGGAGAGAAAGCGAGAGCTGCTGGTTCAGTCCCCAAAATGCCACGGCAGCCAGGGCTCCACCCGGGTCTCCCAATCAGTGGCACGAGCTGAAGCCCCTGGGCCATCGCCGGCTGTCTCCCAGGACGCGTAGCAGGGAGCTGGCTGGGAAGTGGGTGGACGCAGGCACTGCAAGCTGTGGCTTAGCTCACGGTGCCACAGCGCCCACCCCCATCGGTCTTTGAAACACAAACGTGGGGCTGGCAGATGCCCAGGAGCTCAGACGTCACTGGGACACCCACATCCCTGTTGGAGAGCCTGAGTTCAAGTCCCGGCTCTTCCACGTCCAATCCCGCCTCCTGCTGGGAGGCAGCAGGTCCCTGGGTCCCTGCCACGGACGTGGGAAACCTGGGTGGACCTCCAGGCTTCAGCCCAACCAGCCCTGGCTGTTGTAGGTGGGAGGTGTGTGTGTCTCTCTCTGCCTTTTAACAAACAAACAAAACACCAACGAGGATGAACTATCCAGAGAACGCAAATCCAGAGCCAGCAGCACGTTAGCAGTGCCCGGCGAGGGAGGGAGGGGTGAGGGTTTCTTCGGGGACAAGGAGACGGCTGCAAGAGCCAGTGTGGCGGTGGTAGCTGCAGTGAGCGGCTTCACCCGTGGCGGCGTCTGCGTGTGCACTGCATCTTGGTAGTGCTGATACACACACGCAGAGGCCACAGCACCTCCTTGGGAGCCACAGCCCCGCCTGGCCTGGGCAGGATGAGCAGCCCCAGTGCTGTGTTCAGGAAGAAAGGCAGGGCTGCTGGTGCGAGGAGCAGGTGCAGCAGTGAGGGACTCCCGGGACTCTGATCGCACAGCCGGGGGCGACCACACCCGCTTCCCTGCCAGGCCTCCAAGGCGGGCAGAATTCCCAGCCCAGTGTCACACAGAGCCTTGACCTTGAGGCGTGAGTGTCCAGAGAGGGCTGGAGAGGCCCCAGGAGAGGTAGTCTGGCACCAGGGGCCAATGCTGAGAAAGGACACGCCTCTCCATCAACGTCAAGGCAAAAGCAGGCGCGGAGACGCTGACGTCCGTCCGCACACTTGGTGGCAGCATAGGACTCCTCGCGACCGCAGCGTCCACCCATGGAGGGACGGTGACCTCGATTACAATTCAGACAACGAAACTCCGTCCGGCTGCTAAAAATAATCGGGCGGCTTTCTGCCCGCGCACTCGGAAAGACCTCCGAGACCCAGGGAGTGGAAGCAGCAGGGCACACGAGCGGCGAGGACAGGCAGGGACTCGGGAAGAACCTGTCGTCCTGGAAGGGGACACGGAGGTGAAGGGCGGAGGCCTCGAGAGGGGAGCCGGGCCCGGGACGGCGCCAGGCACCCACGCCCCCCGGCCACCGGGCCTGTGCATTTGTCACAGGTGCACACTTTTCAGAATTGTCAAAACTGTCGCAAACAAAGCCAATTCCAATGACTTCCACAGCACCTCCGGTCAGGCTCCGCTCCCTGGAGTCAGATCAGGAGCTCCGGGGGCTCCCGGGGCCTCGGGTTCAGCAACCGAGTTTTGAAAACCAGAAACTGGAGTGCAAGATTGGCCTGACGCACGCAGGCGGTCAGGGTGGACGCCAGGCTGTGCAGCACGAGATGGTCCCAGGCGAGCAACAGTTCCCGACCCGTAGCCCAGACAGAGGGCGAGGCGCCTCTCCTCCCAGTGCCTGGCCCGGCCCCTGCTCTGGGTGCACCTGGGCAATGAAAAAGCGAACGCTCGAAGCGGGCACTCCCACAACTCTCAGGCACCCGGCCCTAGGCCAAGTGTTTCCCGTGGATCATCTCACCCAGCCCTCAGAGTTGGCCAGCAGACCCGGCCTGGAGAGAGGCACGGAGCACAGGGCCGGATCCACACCCAGGCCCGCGTTCCTGCCTCCTACTCATGCTGGGCCGGGCAGAGCCTCGGGCACTCACACACCTGTCAAGGTGCTTCCTCGGCTGACACACCTGGCACTGACCACACAGCGGCCGGCAGACAGACGGGGCCCCTGCCCTCCTGGGGTTGGCGCCGGCAGCGGGGCACTCACAGACACAGACAGGACCCACATCTGCTGATCCAAACCTGGGACCCCAGCCACGTGCAGGCCACAGAGGCCACGTAGCCCCCAGCAGACCCGCAGCCCTGCACCTGCTCCCACCACTTCACCAGCCACACTGGGCCCTCTCCAGCTCAAACCCTCAGGAGCCTCCTGGAGCTTAATTTTAAAAAATTACTTGAAAGGCAGAAAAGGGGGGGATTTTCCATTTGCTGGTTTACTTCCCACATGTCCATAACAGCCAGGACTGATCCAGATCAAAGCCAAGAGTCTGAAACTCAATCTAGGAGTGGTGCTGTGGCACAGCGGGTAAAGCCGCTGCCTGCGGTGCCGGCGTCCCATCTGGGCAAAGGTTCGAGTCCCGGCTGCCCTGTTTCCCATCCAGCTCTCTGCTATGGCCTGGGGAGCAGTGGAAGATGACCCAAGCAATGGGCCCCTGTACCTGCATAGGAGACTGGAAGAAGCTCCTGGCTCTGGATTGGCTCAGCTCTGGCCATTGCAGCTACTTGGGGAGTGAACCAGTGGATGGAGGATCTATCTCCCACCCACCCCCAACTCTGCCTTTCAAATATATCTTTTAAAAAAATAAGGGGCTGGCACTGTGGCTTAGCGGGTAAAGCCACCACCTACAGTGCCAGCATCCCATATGGGCACCGGTTGGAGTCCCAGCTGCTCCTCTTCTGATCGCGCTCTCTGCTATGGCCTGGGAAAGCAGTGGAAGATGGCCCGGGTGCTTGGGCCCTGCACCTGCATGATGGGAGACCCAGAGGAAGCTTCTGGTTTCTAGCTCGGATAGCCAGCCCCGGCTCCGGCCATTGCAGCCATCTGGGGAGTGAACCAGTGGATGGAAGACCTCGCTCTCTCTGCGCCTCTGCCTTTCAAATAAATAAATAAATCTTGAAGAGGGAAGAGGAGAAAGAACAAAAGAAAGGGAGAAAGAAAGGGAGGGAGGGAGGGAGGGAGGGAGGGAGGGAGGGAGGGAGGGAGGGAGGGAGGGAGGGAGGGAGGGAGAGAGAGACTCAACCCAGGTCTCCCATGCAGGTGGCAGGACCCAGTTCCTGAGCTGTCTCCACTGCCTCCCAGGGTGCACACGGGCAGGAGCCGGAACGGGAAGCCAAGCCGAGACTTGCAGCCAGGCGCTCTCAGGTGGGATGTGGGCGGCCCGTGCGGGGTCTGAGCTGCTGTGCTGATCCTCCACCCAGGGAGCTTTTACGTCCCACATCCTCTGCGCAACTTTCACTTTGCACGGGAGGTGAGGCCCGTGAGCTGCTAAGTGCCTTGTTGAAATAGTGTTTCCCTTTTGCACCTACACCAATTAAACCCGGGGTCCCTGGGTGCGGGCCAGGACGCAGGAGGAAGCCCAGGTGACGTCCGCCCTGCCCCCAGAGCTCTCTGCGCGGCCACACCCCGTCCGCCCGCAGGACGGCTCCGATCTCACCTCCTGTGCACTGATGTGTGAAAACACACATGGCTGGCACTCACGGAAGGCGGTGGTGCACACGCACCAGCAGGTCCTCATGTTTCCCACGCAGCCTGCACCTGTCCCATGGGCCGCTCTGTGGCCACCAGGGTCCCGCAGGTCGGAGGCACCAGCCTTGCTGATGGCTCCGGGTGCACCTCCCAGCTGCGTGGGTGCAGCTCCCAGCTGAGGTCAGCCTGGCGACCTTGGCCCGAGATCTGGCTGACCAAAGCAAGCCCGGCCCAGGAGAGTCATCAGAGCCCCAAGGGCCCTGGGCGCCCCCTGGGCTGCCAACCCACTTCCTGTGGAGGAAGCCCGACCCTCTGCAAGCCGCTGCCTCGCTGGCTCCTCACGCCCCCAAAGGCTCTGGGTCAGGGGGCCAGGGCAGCTCCATCCCCATCCACCCCCTCTGGCCTCCCAGATGTGGTCCAGCGCAGCCGCCAGGAGCCTGAGCCCAGCCCCTCCCTTCCCCTGCTCACAGCCAGCTCCGCCACTCATGGCTTTGACCCATGACCCCGGAAGAGAACCTGGACTCCTCCTGACCCCTTCCCTGACAGCTCCACCCCCTCGAGCCTCCCACGTCTCGGCCTGGCTAGTCCTCCCCACTCCCTCCCCCAGTGTCTCCTGCACAGCCCGGAGCACCGTGGAGTTAGGGTCATCTCCCGGTCCCGGGGTCTCAGGACCCCTAGCAGACACTGAGATCCTTGGATGCTCAGAACATGGGGCGTATTCACGTGCACCCCAGTACAGCCTCCTGTCTGCTCCACGTCTCCCCCTAGGGACTCGACACCCAGTGTAAGGCAAGTGCTATGCGAATCACTACCAAGGTGCAGTTTAAGACTCTCTAGGATTTTTATTGCATTACAATTCACTTGTATTTTGTTTCAATAGGTTCAAGCTGTGGTCGGAGTCCTCGGATGGACGTGGAACCCTCGGGCACGGAGAACCGACTCTGCCTGCCGGGCTGCCCAACACAACCCTGGTCCTCGCAGCCGGGGCCCCGCCCGCCTCGCCGGCCCTGAGGTGCCCAGCACAGGACAGGGCAGCCCACGAACTCACGGAACCAGTGGATACGGACTCGCCCAGTGCCCACACACACACCTGAGCCACCGCCCAAACCCAAATGCCCGCAGGGGACCAGCGGCCTCTCCACGGTGGGGCCGGGTCGGACACCACAGGACAGTCCCGGCTTCCACGAACGATCAGCCTCCCCTGGATGCTTCCTGAAACTCAAGACCATCCGTGGCTAAGCCATGTCTTCCTCTTTTTGTCCAGAGACATGGTCTGGAGAAATAATTTCCTTTCTTCTCATCCTGACCACAGAAAATCACAACTTTCAGCACAAGGGTGAATGCTCACTGTTGCTGGCTTATGTGTGAGACAATAGGGAAGACTGGGGACTGTGGCAAACAGGGGCCATAGCCAATTTTTTTTTTAAAAAATATACAAGAATCTCACATTTTCCCAAGAAAAATCTGTTTTTTTTTTTTTTTTTTTGACAGGCAGAGTGGACAGTGAGAGAGAGAGAGACAGAGAGAAAGGTCTTCCTTTTGCCATTGGTTCACCCTCCAATGGCTGCCAGGGCCGGTGCGCTGCGGCCAGTGCAGCACACTGATCCGATGGCAGGAGCCAGGTGCTTCTCCTGGTCTCCCATGGGGTGCAGGGCCCAAGCACTTGGGCCATCCTCCACTGCCCTCCCGGGCCACAGCAGAGAGCTGGCCTGGAAGATGGGTAACCGGGACAGAACCCGGTGTGCCAGTGCCGCAAGGCGGAGGATTAGCCTGTTGAGCAGCGGCGCCGGCCTGAAAAATCTGTTTTCCAAACCCTGCCCAGTCAGACACGCTCTGGCCAGCATCTGTAGGCAGGAGCTAAGTTGGTGTGGCCAGGAGGCCCGGAGCTGCCCCAGCTCTGCTCACTCAAGAGAAAGCACCCAGCCACGGCCCTGCCCATGGGCCACACCTGCCCCAGGATCCAGCTCAAACGGGATTCTGGAGGAGCCAGGTCAGGACCGCCCCTTGGGTGGCCTCCCTGCTTGAGCTCCAGGCCCTGTGAAGTCACAGCGGCTCAGAACGCACACAGCTCGGTCCCTGCCATCACCGTCACAAAGCAGCTTCCGGGATGTCCCCTGAGACTTTCCCCCGGAAGAGGAACTGAGAGAGCGAGAAGGAAAGTTGGTCAGACAGAAACAGAGGCACTGGAAATAGTAACTCACCTGCCAGCCAGCCCGCCCCGGTGCACAGCCCTCCAGCACGGCCGTGGCCCGGGGATGGCAGGCCCGAGCCCTGGCACAGCTTCTGCCCCCCCCCCCTTTCTCCCAGCCGAGAGCTCTTCTCTCTACCCGCAAGGACACCCCAGGGCCTTTGCAAGGGCTGCTCCCCCCGCCTGGAATACTGTCTCCTCCGCAGGCCAACTCTTAGTCAAGCTTCCGGGCTCCCCTGAAAATGACACTGCCTCAGGGAAGCCCTCCGTGCTCACACCTGGACAGGACCACTCAGCTCCAGGCACACACAGGTGCCCCATGCTGGGTGCTCCCTGGCACTACTGCAATCTAGAGGCTGCTTGTCGTCTGCCGGTGCCACGAGGGCAGGGGGCTGTGTGTCACTGCTTGCGGTGTCCCCAGCTCCTGGAGGGCCCTGCACACACAGGGGACTCAAGGTGTTGCACGCAGCAGGTGCCAGGGCAGCCCGGAGCTGGGCTCGGCTGCTCCACTGGAAGGCAAAGGGGGCCTGGGAGAAGGCCTGGGCTTTTCCTGCCCCTCTGCCCACCCGGGGACAGCTAGGGTTGGGGACTGCGAACGAATCCCTCGCTGAGTAGCGGCCACAGCTGAGCGCTCTGGCACAGCGCCTGTTTCTCCCGCTCACCAGCCTCCAGCAAGGGTGCGAGGGGATTGGCCGCACGGGGAGCTGCGCCCCGAGGAAGCAACGTGAACACACGCAGACCCCAACGCCGGGTGGAGCCGCGGGGCACAGCGACTTCTCTCAGCTGAGCCCCACAGCCAGCAGGAGACTCACTCGGGATGTTTCAATCAGCGGAAAAGCACACACGCCCCCCCCCCCCCAGCCCTGGGACCCTCGGCACGCGTGGGGGTGCAGCGTCCCTTCCTCCCGTGTGGGAAGGCGAGCGGCCCCGAGCCCCTTGCAAATGGTTTGTGGGTCACAGCGCACCTGTGCGACCTCACACTAACCTGGGCGCCTCCGTGCACCGGGCTATAACATCAGCCTCCCATCCTGCGCACAGCCACAGCCACGGCCACGGTGCAGCGGCTGGTGCATGCCGGCACACGGCGTGGGCGCAGCAAACAGGGCGACTGTGAGCTCCTCCTGGGCCCCCAGGAAGCCAAAGGATGGGGAAGGAGGCTGTCCGGGACACACAGCGGCCGGCAGCCCCACGGGACTACACAGCTCTGTGCGTGCGGCCGGGGCAGCTCAAGACCCAACGCCTGGCTTGGAAAACGGCACAGAGACAAGCGGCGGAACTGCACCTCATGGCCACGTCCGACCACGTTGAACTGTCGTAGGTGCTCTGTCACCTTGGAGGCCCTGGCATCAGCTTCACCTGTCCCTCGTTCATAGGATTCCCAAACCACTTACAACTCCCTAACTCCGGGGCCTTGTGTGGAGCAGCGGGTCGAGCCGCCTCCTGCAGTGTCGCCATCCCACATGGCCGCTGGTTCGAGTCCCGGCTGCTCCACTTTCAATCCAGCTCCCTGCTAATGCACCTGGGAAAGCAAGGGGGTGAGGGACCAAGTGCTTGGGCCCCTGCACCCTCGTGGGAGACCCGGAGGGAATTCCAGGCTCCTTCCTGGCTTTGGCCTGGCCCCGGCCCAGCCCTTAGGGAGTGAACCAGCAGAGAGATCTGTTTCTCTTTCTCTTTCTCTCTCTCTCTCTCTCTCTCTGCTTTTCAAATCTGTTTAAAACGTTAAGCTGTAAGTCACATTTGTGGCTCACTTTCTATTTCTGCAGAATGCTTCTTACAGATGTGCACGGACGAGGCCACGGGCTGTCGCACACAGACCACAGGATCCACCCTCTTAAAGTGCACAGGCCACGGCTTCCCGCCCGCTCACAAAGTTGCGCCAACACCGCCGCTTCTGATTCCAGAACATTTGCATCACCAGGAAAAGCGGCCCCGCGCTCCATCAGCGCCCCCCCCCCAACCCCGGACAGCCTCGGGCGGGGAACTCCGGGCCGCAGAGTCAAGCGAGGGGCTCCGGAACCGGGCGCCGGCCGCAGGGTGTTCTCTCCTGATCTCCGTCCCCTCCCCACCGCTCTTGCGATTGCAAACGACATTGTGTTGCTTCGAAAAAGCCGCGCGTGAACTTGGGGGAGGAACCCCCCGCCTCGCACCCTCCCCAGCCTGCTGGGAAGGAAGGGGCTGGTGCCGCGGCGACTTTGTGTTGTGTGTTTTTAAAATAGAAAGCGCAGGCAGAAGCGAGCTGTCTTCCTCCTAGCAACGGCGACCTCGGGGCTCCCGGCACCACGCAGCCGGCGGCCGCTGCGACTCCGGGCCCCGCTCGGGGGACAGGGGCCGCGGCGCGCTCCCAGCCCGAGGCCCAGCCAGGCTGGCTCAGCGCGGCAGCTCGGAGCGCGCCGCGGCCCGGCGTCTCGGCGGATGCCTGGGGGCCCGGGTGAGGATGGCAGGGAGTCCGGGCCTCCGGGGCCGGCGGTGGCCCGCGGAGGGGGCAGGGGACGCGCGGCGCATCTCTGGGTGGCGCCAGGCAGCCACCGCTCCGGAAAGGAGGGGATGCTGCCGGGGAGCCCGGGGTCGCCCAACTCGAGACCCCCGCCCCCACCTCCACGCCCGCGTCCCCTACCTCTGCCCCGGGCTCGGGGGTCAGGAAGAGCGCGAGCTCGCGCGCGCCGCTGCGCACGGGCTCCGGCGGGTCGGCGTCCAGGAGCAGCATCAGGAGGGCGGCGGGGTCCGGCCGGCGGGGGCTGTCCCGGAGCCCGTGCCCGCTCTCAGGCCGCAGAACCCCGCCCCCGGCCCGCTGCATGCCCCGCTGCCGGCCGGCGGAGGCGGGGCAGGTGCGCGCCCGGCCGCGGCCGCCGCGAGTCCGCGAGCGCCGGGCCGAGCGGGCAGCGCCACCCAGTGGCTCGCGGCTCGCACTGCGCCTGTCCCCGCACCACCTGGTCAACCTGAGGCTCGCGGGCTGGATTGCAGATTGCAGTCACCTGGGGGCTCTTTCAAAAACTCTGCAAACCCGGGCCAGACCCCGTCTCTGGGATTGAGATCCGAGGGTCGGTGCGTCTAGGAAGCTCGCCAGGTGATCCCAACATATGGCTCGATTTGAGACCCCTCGGTGTAGACCACCCCTTTCCAAAAAGATCGGATTGAAGGGCCCCCAGCCAGAGCTGCACATTAGAGCCCCAAGGAGCGTCTAAAACCCGGAAACCGGGCCCCACGCCGGGCGCGTTACAGCAGAATCCCTGCAGGTAGGGTTTGGGCACCTGCAGCTTTTAATCTCCAGGTGACTCCAACGTGCATGCAGGATAGAGACGCTGGCCAAGCTGCCCCGCCCCCGCGCTCCCGGCCGACCTCCTTCAGCCACTTGAGCCAGGTGGAAAGTCCTGGGGATTAGGGAAGCTGGCTGTGCCCATCCCCCCCTCCCGGCAACTTTTAAAATCACCCCCCACCACCACCACCACCAACAAGGAATTCTTAAGTGCACTGAAGTTAAACTCCCCATGCCCTAGGAGCGGTCTTAACCCACAGTCCCCCTCCCTGACCCCCCCAGCAACACTAACAAGGAAAACACCCAAATGCTAAATCGATACAGGAACGTGTAGGGGTTTGACTTTTTTCCTAAAATGACTTCTTTATAATGGTAGATTTGCTTTAAAAGTTAGCTAGTCCTAGGATCGCAAATTAATGCATCGGGTCTCCCCCTCCGCCCTTTAAATGTGGAATTCTATCGCATTTGGCAAGCCCATCTGAATCCCCGCCTTCCTGGGGTCCCCCCCTCCCCGGATCGACGCCTCGCTGCTTTCTCCACGGCCCCACACAAACATTCACAGCTCCAGGTTGGAACCATTTTCTGGAAAATTCTTGCCAACTTGCCAATTGGTCTCAGGGTTTTACAGGTGCGCACCGAGGCCACCCTTGGTTGGCCCTGCATCCTGGCCGTGACTTTCCAGGGCCGGAGCCGCCCGAGCGTCACGCACGCGCCCGCGAGCCCCGCCCAGACCCTCACCCCTGCTGCACCTGGGGGCCGCCTCCTGGAGGGCCTCAGGTGGCGGAGTCTTCTGAGCACTGGGGATTCCCGCGAAGGGGCCGCCTGCGGAGGGGCAGCCCGGCCGTCCACGCAGCTCGCACAGCCGCGCAGCGCACTGCGGGGTGAAAGAACACGGGCTCGCGGGGAGGCGCGCGCCCACTCGGGGTGGGCGAGAGGCGAGTGGGGAGGGCAGCGGTTGATGGTGGCTGTGGAATTCACGCAGTAGCCCTTTTGAATGCTCCGGGGGACTCCGGTAGCCCCGGTTACGGGGGCGGGCTCAGGGTCTGGGGAGGGGTCTCCTCGTGGCCAGCGTCCCAGCTAGGGCTGGGGCCGAGCTGCAGGCCTGCGGCGCCAGCCCTCTTCTGTGTGCGCGACTACGCCTTAGGGTGCAGATGCCCGGGCCCTGCGCCCACTCCCTGAACAGGACCCCCAGGCTCACAAGCCCCGCGAGGCGGAGGAGAGCCCCGAGCCAGGGCTGCCCGAGCTGCGGGCCTCGCCGGCGATCCCGGGGCAGGCGGACAAGCGGTTCTCAACAAAGGCTACCGGGTCTGCAAGCCTTCCCCCCCAGGCTCTCGGGGGTGCTGGCTCCCGCCCCAGAGCCCTGCCCCCAGGAGGTTCCGGCGCTGGGTCCCGGCCCTGGGGGAGGCCCTGGGCCAGGCGGCCAGCCCGAGGCCTGGAATGCAGCCCTGCCAGGCCGCACCCTGCCCAAACCAGTTTGAACCAGCTGCGAGGATGGCGCCGTGGCGCGTCCCCGCGAGCTCCCTCTGGCGCCCAAGCACGGCTGCAGCGCCCGCCTCCGGCTCTGGAGGCCTCGGCGGGTGCGGGCCGCAGCTCTGTCCAGGCGAGGGGCCGGGGCTGGGGGAGCCGCGAGGGTAGCAGCGTCACGCCCCAGCAGCCCCCACGCAGTCTGGTTTCGCCTCCAGCCAGCCGAGGTTGCCTATCCGCGGCTTTTCAAAGCCAGCTCTGCCAGGCCCTCGAGATTCTAGGCCAGCAGTGGTTCCCACACTAGGTTGCACGCTGGAAACTTCCAGAAGATACTGACGCCCAGCCTCCACCCCAGTCACTGGCCTCACTGGTCAGGAGTGTGGCCTCGGCTCTGGGAGCTGTAAGACCCCCAGCCCAGCCCCAGCCTTGCCCCAAGGCCTCTGCAGCCATGGCCCAGGCTGATGCTCGATGCCCCCTGCCCTGTGCTGAGACCCATCTGCACTGTCCACTGCCTCCCCCAAAGCACATTCCAGCCGTCTCCCCTCCTCATTCTCCTGCGGCTCCCCAGTGCCCACTAAATGAGGTTCAGAAGCCACGCCCCTGACCCCACCTTTCCAGCCCCATTGTCCGGCAGAACCCACGCCCAGGGTGAGAACCCAGGGAGCGGGGCCAGGGGGGGGGGTGCAGCACGTGGGGCACACAGGTGGGGGCTCGGCTGTCCTGGGGCAGCCTGTATGCCTACTACGTGCTCAGTAAACCCACCCCAGCCGCGGGGCTTTTGTGTCTGCTCCTCACCAGGGAAACAATCCAGACGGAGCCCAGCTTCATCGCGCAGCGCAAGCCAGGTTTTTCAAAACCCTTTTCTGTGGCACAGTTTTCAAACCCAAGTGACAACAGGAAGCAGCCAAGACAATTCCCGATTCTCGCGGGAACTTGATGGGTTTCTCGCCGCCCCCTCTGCTTTGCACAATGAGGCCCCTGCAAGCCAGAACTCTGCAGGAAGGGGGCCGAGGGGCCGAGGGGCCGAGGGGCCGTGGGGCATCGGCTCCGCCGGGGTCAGCCTTGAGCTCCAGAGCTGCCATCACCCGGCCCTGGAGGAGCGAGAGGGGAGCCCTGGGTGGGGGGAGGCAGTGTCTCCTGCCTGAGAGTGACATGCGTGTCTCTGCTTCTCTCCCCTGCTTCCCGATGAACCTGGCCTCTCAGCACTACAGGCCCCTCCCCTTGCCAAACCCCCTGGGGCACCAGCCGTGTCCACAATGGGAACCCTTGGGGTGTGGGCGCTGCTGGCACAGCTCTGTGGCCTGCGGGGGCGGGGCAGCATCCTCTGGCCCCGCCCCAGGTGCGCAGGGGAGCATGCACCCGTGTGAGTCAAGGCCCTGTACCCCCAGCCAGGTGAGCGCAGGAAGCTCGTGGTTCTAGGGGTGGCCGCGAAGGAGCTGTGGGCTGGTTTTCCAGTTTTACTGCTGCACAGACAGCCCTGTGGCTGGCCCAGGCCCACAAACATACCTGTGAAGTGGAGATGTTGACCTTGAACCCAGAGGCTCCGTTCCATGGCACCGAGTGGGTCAGAACGTGTCAGAAAACAGTTCCACAGCCTAGGGAAGACCGTGTGCTGTAGACCGAGGCGCTGGACACCTTGTTGTCCCGGGGCGGGAACTCGGGTGCCATGCCCTTCCTGGCTGTAGGAAATATAGCGCCACCCACTGGCGGGGTGTGGTCAGTGCGTGGTGAGGGGCCGAATGGTAGGTCTCACATAGGCGGCGCTGTCCTGTGTGAACCCTGAGCCCCAGCCCCAGCCAGCAGAAGGCTGGGAGGGGCCTCTGGATATGTAACCACGGCCAAAAGCAAATGCGCTGGAATTTAGCAGGGGCGGTGACAAGAAAAGTTCTCAATGCATTGTCTTCAAAATACATCTATGTGAAGGCAGAGGGAGAGGGAAAGAGAGAGAGAGAGAGCATCCATCCACTGGTTCACTCCCCAAATGGGTGTCATGGCCAGGGCTGAGCCAGGCCAAAGGCAGGATTCTGGAACTCCATCAGGGTCTCCATGGGGGCGGCAGGGGTCCAAGCACTTGGGCCGTCTTCCACTGCCTTCCCAGGCGCAGTAGCAGGGAGCTGGATTGGAAGCAGAGCAGCCGGCACTCACACGGGATGCCAGCATCACAGGAGACAACCCGCGAGCCGGGACCCTCACCCCAGTGCATTTTCCTTAATAAGGATATGGGGACCTTGCTTCCAACAGTTCACGCAATTTCAACAGTTCACACAGCAGTACATTTTAAAATTTACTTTATTATTATTATTTGAAAGGGAGTGAGACTTTCCATCCATTGGGTCACCCCCCAAATGCCAGTGACAGCCAGGAGCTGGGGACTCCATCGAGGTCTCCTGTGTGGGTGGCAGGGACCCAAGCCCTTGAGCCCTCCACTGTTGTCTCCCAGGGTGTGCATTCCCGGGAAGCCGGCGTTGCACCCAGGCCCTCCAGTACGGAATACAGGCAGCACAGGCCGGGCCTCGGACAACGCCCGCTCCCACGCAGGCTCTTTAAAAACTGCCTTGGCGTGCAGCTGAAGGTAATGAGATACACCTGCTGAGAAGCAAGCCGGATCGTGCGCATTCACCCGTGTGTAGACACGGGTGACACAAGTGAGTGTCCCCTGGCTTGGGGTGGTCCCTTCTGGGCACGGAGGGGGCTTTGGGAGTGGCCATGGTACGCAGGCTCCTGCACAGGGCCAGCCGGTCAGGCCCCAGCTCCACCTGCGAGCTGTGTGACCTGGGGGGAGTGACTTCACCTCCCTGTGCCTGGGGCGGATCGGAGCCTGCAGGAGTCGCTCAGAGCAGGTGTGTGTGTGGCCAGCGGACAAGGCCCAGGGGCAAGCAGTGGCCAGCCGAGCAGGTGGGAAGCCCAGCCCTTGTCCCGCCCGCGCGTCCCGCGGCATTGGTGGGGACGAACGACAGCTCCGGCCGCGCCCCGCAACCCCGGCTTGAAGGGGCTGGAGCCAGTCTCCCCAGGAGAAAGCACGGATTCTCCGAAGCCCGGTCCGAGGACCAAGCACAAGCAGCCACGGAAGACAAAGAGCAGCCCGGGCGGGGCCGTGCACGGAGCCATCCTCGCTGCTCCAGCGGCCTCGGGCTCGCCCCCTGCTGGACCCGTCCTGACCCGCACCCTCCCCGCGCCCGCGGGCTGACCCCTGCGGGTCTCCCGAGATGAGGCGACTGATGATTTGAGCGCCGTCAGCAGTGGGAGAGCAGCCTGACCTATCAGAGGTCGGAGATGGAGCAAATGAGAAAAGCAAACAGCCACAGAGGGGCCGGCGCTGCGGCGCGGCGGGTTACGCCCCACTGAGGCTGCCGCTGGCCCACGCGGGCGCTAGTTCAAGCCCCGCTCTTCCGCTTCCAATCCAGCTCTGCTAATCCACCTGCCTGGGGAGGCACAGAGGGCGGCCTGAGGCCTTAGACCCCTGCACCCACGTGGGCGGGCCGGAAGGAAGGGCGAGGGGCACGTACAGCGGCACTGAGTCCTCCCCGCAGGAAGTCGTCAGGCAGCGACAGCAGATAAAGCCGCCGCCTGCAGCGCCGGCATCCCATATGGACGCCGGTTCTAGTCCCAGCTGCTCCACTTCTGAACCAGCTCTCTGCTGTGGCCCGGGAAGGCAGTGGAGGATGGCCCAAGTCCTTGGGTCCCTGCACCTGCATGGGAGACCCAGAGGAAACTCCTGGGGAAGTGACTTCACCTGGAAAGGAGACGAGGAAAACAGTTTCTAGAGGGTTGGCCTGGGGGCCGTAGGGACCTGGGGGCCACGAGGGTCGGCTTCCAGCCTTGGATAAAAGGTGGACTCTGGAGCCACCACCCTTCACAAACTCAGTGGACCCGGCGAATGGCCACTTACTGAGGATTTTGTTGAAGGGGACCATGCTCTGCACACGGCAGGTCTTCGAGCAACGCGAGTAGGGACCAGCAGACTCCCTGATGGTCTCGGAGAGATTTCTTTCCGAAGATATAGAATAGGGCTCAGCTCGCGGCTCAGGTGCCCCGGAATCCTGGATCTGGGTTTGTCCTGTCTTAGTGCTGTGCCCCACCACCTGGCAGCAAACAGACAGCTGACGTGTGGTGAATGAGTGACGCTTGTGAATCACCTTTCACTTTTTAAAAACGTTTGTATTGTTTTATTTTTTTCTGCCAGTGCACCCCCCTGGGGAAGAAGCTGGGAGCTCAAACTCAATCCGGGTCTCCCAGTACCACCACTGCTGAGCTGGCGGGAAGCTGGAATCAGGAGCTGAACGCAGGCATCCGATCTGGGATACGGACACCTTGCCAAGGTCTTCGCCACTGTGCCAAATGCCGGCCCCTGTGAATCGTTTAACAGCCTGATTGAGATATAACTCACAAATTACAAACTTCGTTTATTAAGTGTATGGCTGAATGGTATGTTCCATGTACTGGCAGCCATCACTACAATTTTTTAAAGATTTATTTATTAGAAAGGCATAGTGACAGAGAGAGAGGGAAAAAGAGAAAAAAGAGAGCGAGAAAAAGAGAGGGAGTAGAGAGAGAAGGGGGAGAGAGAGAGTAGAGAGAGAGAGGAGAGAGTAGAGAGAGAGAGGAGAGAGAGGGGAGAGAGAGAGAGAGCGAGAGAGAGAGAGAGAGAGGTCTTCCATTCACTGGTTCACTCCCCAAGTGGCTGCAACAGCCAGGGCAGGAGTAGGCCAGAGCCAGGAGCCAGGAACCCAGCTGGGCCTCCCTCGTGGGTGCAGGGGCCCAAGTCCGTACACCATCTCCCCTGCTTTCCCAGATGCATGAGCAGGGAGCTGGATCAGCAAAGTAGAGCAGCTGGACTGGAACTCGTCCCCAAGATGGTGTGCTGGCATCGCACGAGGCAGCTCCGCCCACTGCGCCACAACCCCGGGTGTCCGGCAATCACACCTCGGGCACGGAGCCCCAGTGCCCCACGCTCTCCACGCCGCGGCAACAGCTAACCCGCCTCCATCCGGTACATTCGCCTGTCTGGGAGCTCCCACGGAAGCAAAGCCCCGTGCCACGCAGCCTGGTGCTGGCTCCCCACTCAGCGTCTCTCCAGGACCCGTCCACGAGCAGAGGCACCAGTGCTTCAGCCGCGTGATGTGCCGTGGCACAGAGTGTGGCACACGTGGCTTCCCCATCCCTCAGCTCCCGGCCACCCGGGCACCGCTGGCTGCTGAGTCACTAGCTGGCTGCCTGACGCTGCAGGTTGCTTCCGTCCTCACCATGAGGTCACCTGATCCGTCTCTACCTGCCACTCATCACAAATTCAACCTATCGAAAGGGCTTTGAAAAGCAGCCTTCCACACACCAGCTCAGGAAAGCTTTAAAAAGGAGAGGGGCAGTGCTGTGGCATAGCAGGTAAAGCTGCCTCCTGCAGTGCCGGCATCCCATGTGGGCACCAGTTCGAGTCCCAGCTGCTCTACTTCTGATCCAGCTCCCTGCTAAAGCCTGGGAAAGCAGTGGAAGATGGCACAAGTCCTTGTGCCCCTGCACCCACGTGGGAGACCAGGAAGAAGCTCCTGGCTTTGGCCTGGTACAGACCCAGCCATTGCAGCCATCTGAGGAATGAACCAGTGGATGGAAGACCCCTCTCTGTGTGTCTCTCCCTCTCTCACTATATCTCTGCCTTTCAAATCAATCAATCAATCTTTAAAAAAGAAAGAAGGAGACTTATTAACTTATTTGAGAGAGAGAGAGAGAGAGAGAGAGAGAGTGTCTCTAAGTGCCCACGACAGCTGGAACTGGACCTGGCCAGAGCTGGGCGTGGGGAATTCAATCCAAGCTCTCTCCCGTGGCTGGCCAGGACCCGGTCCCCTGAACCATCACCGCTGTCTCCCAGGCTGTGCATTAGCAGGAAGCTGGAGCTGGGCGCTCCCATGCGGGACACAGGTGCTTAAACACCAGGCTGAACACCCCCCCTCTTGGCATTTTTTAATAAAAAGTCGGCGTCTTCCGGAACCACGTAGGAACAGTGAGGATGCTGTTTACGGGATGACTCTCGCCACAGCAGCTGGAGAGCGCAGTGGCACAAAACCTCCTCAATGTCAGCGCATTCCCTAGACACAGACTCAACAGGAAACGCGTGGGGCCGGAGGAGGACACCGGACATGTCAAGGAATGGACATGAAGGCAGCCAGCCGGGAGGTCGCTGACCAGGAGCCCCCACAGCCAGGGCTCCCGCGCTCTCCCCCATACAACCTGCCAGTCTCCCAGCGGCCCGAGCGAGATGGGCCCTGGCTCTTCCTTCTGAAACTCAGCCAGGAGGTCCCATAGTCAGTGTGCTGGGATAAGCGTGCGGCATGCGGGTGAGCCCAAGATCCCCCCCCACTCACACACACCTGAACATATTCGAGGTCGGCTGCATCCTGTTCCCGCCGCACTGAGCTGTCAAGATCTGCAGCGCAGGGTCGCATAGTGGTGCCTGGGACAGTGGTAGTCGCCCTTCTCTTCCCTGGCAGGTCAGACAGGCAGAAGTGAGATGCGGACATGTGTCAGGGGCAGGGACATGTGTCAGGGTCCCGTGTCAGGGGAGGGACCCCAGCTCTCGAGCCGTCATCGCTGCCTCCCAGGGCGTGCATTCGAGGGAAGCTGGAATTGGAGGTGGAGCCAGGACCGCAGCCAGGCACTCCCATCAGGATGCAGTGGGCCCCAGCAGCGCCTTCGTGACTGAGCCATACACCTGCCCCTGGGAGATTCACAATGAGACTTTCTTAACCAGCTCCCGGGGCTCGACGAAGCGCAAGGCACGATGGGAGGATGTCTCCTAAAGGAGAATGATGGGAACACAGCGCATCACATCCCCGGGTGAGCTCGGACGCCCTCCCACACCCTACGTGAACAAGACCAAGAAGCGGGAAATGTCCAGGAATTCAAAAAGAAACTGTGACACAAACCAAGGGGAAATGGAGGGGGAGATTTTGAAGCATACACATGGACGCAGTAAGACAGAAAGTAGCTGGCGAGCAGTGCGGTTGAATAAACCCAGAGGTGCCCCTTCAGCAGAGGAAGCCGAGCCTGAGCAGGAAGGAGGCATGTCCAGAACACGGCTGCGGGTGATGCAGGGGCACAGGCGCCGGAAGGCACCCGGGGACTGTGCCACTCGCAGATCTGGCCACGGTGGACCACTTCCTGGGAAAACACAATGTGGAGAGAGACAGCAAATCCAAGCAGATGGATTCTCTGGGAAAACTAAAAAAGCTGCCCACAGTGTGTGTTCCAAAAGCACTGGTAGAAATGGTTTCAGCGGGGAATGTGGCAAGGCCCTTAAAGAACAGATCATTCGGCCGGCAACGCGGCTCACTAGGCTAATCCTCCACCTTGCAGCGCCAGCACACCGGGTTCTAGTCCCGGTCGGGGCACCGGATTCTGTCCCGGTTGCCCCTCTTCCAGGCCAGCCCTCTGCTGTGGCCCGGGAGTGCAGTGGAGGATGGCCCAGGTGCTTGGGCCCTGCACCCCATGGGAGACCAGGAGAAGCACCTGGCTCCTGCCTTCAGATCGCTGCGGTGCGCTGGCCACGGCAGCCATTGGAGGGTGAACCAACGGCAAAAGGAAGACCTTTCTCTCTGTCTCTCTGTCTCTCACTGTCCACTCTGCCTGTCAAAAAAAAAAAAAAAAAAGTCAGCATGACATTGATACCAAAGCCAGACGTACATGGGACTGGGGCAGGTAGCTGAGGCCGGACCTGGGAGGGCCACATCCCAAACTGCAGCACCTGGCTCGAATCCTCGCCTTCTGCTCCAGACTCGGCTCTGCACCCCGGGGGCAGCAGGTGTCGGCTCAAGTGCTCGGGTCACTGTTACTCACCTGGGAGACACAGTTGGAGTTCCTGGCTCCTGGCTTCAGCCTGGCCCGAGCCACAACCTGGCAGGCATTTGCAGAGAGAATCAGTGGATAGAAGATCTCTGTTTGTCAGTCTCTTTCTTGGCCTTTCAAATAAACTAATTAAAAATATATATTTTAAAAATTACAGATAACTGTTTTCCACCTGTGCAAATGACTTATTGATACCATATTGATTGACACATGGCTACAACAAGAAAAGAACTGATATAAAAACTAAAGCTCCAACAATAGGGAACTGTTAATAAATTGGTTACACAGTATGGAGCTGTGAACATGCATGTAGGGGAGGGGCGAGGAGGGCATTGTGGCCACGTGAGCTAAACCACTGAATTCCATGTTGGAACAGCAGCTGGAGTCCTGTCCCAGGGGCTCCACTTCCGATCCCGCTCCCTGCGAATGCACCTGGGCAGGCAGCAGAGGCTGGCCCAGTGCGTGGGCCCCTGCACTCGTGTGCTGGACCCGGATGGAGCTGCTGGCTCCTGGTTTTGGAATTTAGGGAGCGAATCAGTGGGCAGAATATCTTCGCCTCACCCAGTCTCTCTGTCGCTCTGCCTTTCAAATAAGTAAATAAGCAAATAGATAAACAAATCAATCTTCAAAGGCATAAAATGAAAAGGAACGAGGACTCACTCCAGCGCGATGTCCTGCTTGCATCTTGGGGCCAAGAGGGGCGTCAGTGGGAAGCTAGTGAAATCTAAATACCATCTCAAGTTCGAGCAGCGGTGGTGCACTGTAAGAACTGAGTGTTTCCGTCCTTCCAAAATCTGGGTGTTGAAGCCCACAGCCCAGTGCGGCTGCAGGTGGAGATGGGGCCTTTGAGGACGCAAAGGTCGAAGGTCATGTCTGATCACACAGGGTTGGTACCTTTATAAGAAGGGAATCTAAAGCGTTCTCTCTCTCTCCTCCTGTGCCCCCCGCCAGCGCAGGCACAGAGGAGAGGCCAGGTGAGCAGTGATGGTCCACAGCAGAGGAAGACCTGCCCCGAGACTGACCGTGAAGCCCCTTGACCTTGGACTTCCAGGCTTTGGAACTGTGAGAAGATGGACCTCTGTGGTTCCCTCGGACGGATGTACCGTGGTTATGCAAGATGCTAAGGGGAGCAGAAGCCGGACGGAGCTGTGTTCTCTGCACAACTTGTCTGTGCATCTGAACTAATCCCGCAAAATCCCATTTCAATCCCATTCAAAATAGGAATGGGAAGCAATGGATTGGGAAGGGCTTTATATTCTGACATGGAAAGGTTACCAAGACAGATTAAGTGAGGAAAGCGACAACAAGTAGAATAGCGCTACTCTGATAGAGTAAGAAGGGGGGGGGGGCGCTGTGGCGCAGCAGGTTAAAGCCCCAGCCTGTGGCACCGGCATCCCATGTGGGCGCTGGTTTGGTTCCCGGCTGTTCCACTTCTGATCCAGCTCTCTGCTGTAGCCTGGGAAAGCAGTAGAAGATGACCCAAGTCTTTGGGCCCCTGTGCCCAATTGGGAGACCTGGAAGAGGCTCCTGGCTTCAGATCATCTCAGCTCTGGCCGTTATGGTCATTTGGGGAGTGAACCAGCGGAATGGAAGACCTCTCTCTCTCTCTGGCTCTACTTCTCTGTGTAACTCTGTCTTTAAAATAAATAAATTTTTTAAAAAAGGGGGGGGGGACACTACGTTCATATTCTCGTATTGGCACTACAAAAACCCATGACAGGACGAGCAACACGGCCACTGTTACCTTCTGGAAACGAGTGACAGCTGGCTGGACTGGGGACAAAGCAGGAGGAAGCATTTGCAACATATACTTTTTTTTTTTTTAAAGATTTATTTATTTATTTGAAAATCAGAGTTACACAGAGAGAGGAGAGGCAGAGACAGAGACAGAGAGAGAGAGAGAGAGAGAGAGAGGTCTTCCATTCACTGGTTCACTCCCTAAACGGCCCCAACGGCCGGAGCTAGGAGCCAGGAGCTTCTTCCAGGTCTCCCACGTGGGTGCAGGGGCCCAAGGACCCGGGCCACCTTCCATTGCTTTCCCAGGCCATAGCAGAGAGCTGGATCAGAAGTGGAGAAGCTGGGACTCGAACCTGTGCCCATATGGGATGCCGGCACTGCAGGTGGTGGCCTTACCCACTACACCACAGCACCAGCCCCTCAACATATACTTTTTAGGAACCATTTTGCTGTGTGACCCACGTGAATTTATGAACCATCCGAATAGCTAATTTTATTTAAAAATTGAAGGGCCATTGTGGGAGGAACTTGGGCTGAAGCTACTAAAATGCAAAGCTCACAATGCAGACATTATGGGATGGATCCCAAGTACATCAACAGATAAGGAGGATTTGGTCCAACACACCTGCATTTTTATTTATTTGAAAGGCAGAGTGACAGAGAAAGAGAGAGAGAGAGAGAGAGAGAGGGAGAGAGAGATTCTTCTTCATCCATTGGCTCATTCTCCAATGTCAGCAATAGCCAAGGCTGGACCAGGCAGAAGCCAGGAGCCAGGAAATGCACCCAGGTCTCTTCCATGATGGCAGGGGCCAAGCATCCGAGCCATCATCCACTGCTCTCCAAGGACGTGTGTTCGCAGGGAGCTGGATCAGAGGCAGAGGAGCAGGAGGCCCAAACCCAGGCTCTCCAGTCCGGGACACAGGCAAACCCAATAGCGGCTTAACCTGGGGGCCACCGTGCCTGCCCTGATAATTCTATAATATCGAGGGGAGAAACGTTTACGGAAAAGAATTTAAGGGCCCAGCACTGTGGCACAGCAGGATAAGCGGCTGCCTGCAGCATGGATGCCGGTTCAAATCCCGGCAGCTCCACTTCTAATCCAGCGCCCCGCCAATGCACCTGGGACAGCCATAGAAGGTGGCCTAAGTGCTTGGGCCCCTGCACCCACGTGGGAGACCCAGAAGAAGCTCCTGGCTCCTGGCTTTGCCTGGCCCAGTCCCAGCCTTTGTGGCCATTTGAAGAGTGAACCAGCAGATGGAAGACCTCCCTCCTTAACTGTATCTTTTTTTTTTATTTTTTATTTTATTTTTTTTTATTTTTATTTTTATTTATTTATTTTTTTTTTGACAGGCAGAGTGGACAGTGAGAGAGAGAGACAGAGAGAAAGGTCTTCCTTTGCCGTTGGTTCACCCTCCAATGGCTGCCGCGGATGGCGCACTGCGGCCGGCGCACCGCACTCATCCGATGGCAGGAGCCAGGTGCTAGGTGCTTATCCTGGTCTCCCATGGGGTGCAGGGCCCAAGCACTTGGGCCATCCTCCACTGCACTCCTGGGCCACAGCAGAGGGCTGGCCTGGAAGAGGGGCAACCGGGACAGAATCCGGGGCCCCGACCGGGACTAGAACCCGGTGTGCCGGCGCCGCAAGGCGGAGGATTAGCCTGTTGAGCCACGGCGCCGGCCTTAACTGTATCTTTTAAATAAATAAAACAAATCTTTAAGAAAAATACATTTTTGATGTGCACCTGTGCTGAAAACCTGGAGTGGCTGTCACCGACTGGTGGTTTTGTTACAGTAGTTTTTTCTCTTTTTTTTCCCCTGAGTTCCCTCCGGGAACACGCAGGCTCCGTGGCGAGATCATTCTTCATAAGCACTTTGGGCGTCTGAATCCAGGCGGCGCCGCTGGACCGCAGCCCACGCAAACGCCACCTAGGAATGAGATCAGCGGGGGGGGGGGGGGGGGGGGGGGGAGCAACCAGCCGGTCTGCGGGGGCGGGAGCCGGGCTGGAGCCGTGCACCCACGCGCGAGTGAATTCCGGCTGCGAGCGTCATCGTACGGGTTTCGCGGCAATCGGCGAGCGCAGGGGCACCGGAGGAAAGGAGCGCCCGTCTGCCACCCTCCGTGCGCCCCGACGACGGGCAGGCACGGCCGCGGAGGAGGCCGGGGCGCGTGGGGGAGCCGGCACCTAGGCAGCGGCCCTGGGAGCGCGAGCCGGGCCCTCCCGGGGGCCGCCAGGTCCCCCAGACCCACGGGGGGTTTAAAGTTCAGAGCGCAGGGCCGTGTTCAGGTGGCGCCCACAGGGGTTGGTTGCACGTGTAGGTGCGGCAGACGCGCGCGTGCGTGCGTGGACCGGGTGAAGACCCGCGGGCCAGCAGTGGGTGTTGTGTGAGCGGCCAGACGGTTGTAGCGGAAGTCGCTCTCGGAGGGCGGACTTGAGCGCCTTTGTGGTTCCAGGAGGTGCTGGGCGCCCGGCTGTCCCCGCGTGCATTCCAAGGGCGCCCTGAGCCCTCTTCACTCGGCTCGCAGGTGTTTACCAAGTTAATGATTTAGAATCTGAATCACTGAGCATACATATTTTTGCCTGAGTTCATTCGGGTACATACCCGGGACAGCAGCTGACGGCCTCTGGGAACTCTGGAGAGCCCGAGACTGACAGCAGAGACCCGTGCGCGGTTCACCACGCGCTGGCGCTGAAGGCCCCGCGCAGAGAGGCCTGGGGGCCCAGCTGGTCTCCTGCAGGAGCGTCCTGCCTCTCAGCTGCGTGCAGCCTGCTCCAGGAATTAGAAAGGACGATGGGAATGCTGTTTCCTCGTCTTTCAGGCATTGCTAGGAGACGGGCGGAGAGGAATGCTGCTCTGATACCATCTGTGGGCACCCTGGCAGCCGGAGTCTAGCCAGCCCCGAGTTCTCAGAGGCGCACCAGCGGTGACTGGTGTGGGCAGTTACTGGGAGCCGACCCCACGCCTTCAGGAAGTGGCTTACACGGCGCGGGGGCCGCAGGGGAAGCCCAGTCTTGCCGAGTGAATTAATACAAAAGCACACGCAGGAGGAGTCGGTGAAGGTGTTTCCTACATCTCCGGGAATCTGGGAAGGAATTCTAAGCCTGGCTTGTTAAAGAGTTTTGCTGGGGGTGGTTGGCGCTGTGGTGCAGCGGGTAAAGCCACCGCATGCAGTGCCGGCATCCCATATGGGTGCTGGTTCAAGTCCCGGCTGCTCCACTTCCAATCCAGCTCTCTGCTATGGCCTGGGAAAGCAGTGGAAGATGGCCCAAATCCTTGGGCCCCTGCACCCGCAGGGGAGACCCAGGGGAGGCTCCTGGCTTCGGATTGGCACAGCTCTGGCTGTTGCGGCCAATTGAGGATGGAAGACCTCTCTCTCTCTCTCCACCTCTCCTGTCTCTTTCAATTAAATGAATAAATCTTAAAAAAACAAACAAACAAAAAAAACAGTGTTTCTGGGATGAAGGCGAGAGGAGAGGGCTGGACTTGGGAGCCTCCCCCACTGCACATGCACAGGAACCCCAGGGTGACCACTCAGGCTGCAGCCGGGGAACTGGGCAGGGCCCAAGTGTTAGTGGAGAGGAGTAGTGGGGTCCTTGTCTTTGTGAAAGAAAGAATTCAGGTGTGAGACAAAGTAGCAAGGTTTACCGGAAGGGGCAGAACCCCAGCGCCAGCCCAGTCCAGTAGCTCAGACTGGGGAAAGCAAGGTCGCAGGGTCAAACAGAGGACACCCGCCCGGCCAGGCCGAGGGAGCCAGAGCTTGGTCTTGGTCTGGGGCTGATAAAGGAAAAGGGGTCCTGGTTTCTCCTCTCCCCCTCCTCCTCCAGGACAAAGGGTTTGCTGAGTGTAAATTAGGAAAAATTCCTCCCCAGGTTTTCCTGCTCAGTGCTGTCAACCTGGGGAGCCCACCTGGCCCCGGGCAGCCTTGGAGGATGAGCAGGTTTTGGGCTGGCGCCACAGCTCACTTGGCTAATCCTCCGCCTGTGGCGCCAGCACCCCAGGTTCTAGTCCCTGTTGCTCCTCTTCCAGTGTAGCTCTCTGCTGTGGCCCGGGAGTGCAGTGGAGGATGGCCCAAGTGCTTGGGCCCTGCACCGGCTTGGGAGACCAGGAGGAAGCACCTGGCTCCCGGCTTTGGATTGGCACAGCGCCAGCCGTAGTGGTCGTTAGGGGGGTGAACCAACGGAAGGAAGACCTTTCTCTCAGTCTCTAACTCTGCCTGTCAAAAAAAAAAAAGAAGGTTTTGTTGCTCAGTGTTCTCAGGCCAGGGAGCCCACGTGGTGCTGAGGAGAAAGGACTGTCCTGGGAGCTCCCCTGGGGGAGGGGCTGAGACCACTGGACAGCCAGCCCTGCACAGCTCTCCGTAACACCTGTGTCCAGGAACTTTCTGGAGACTCCTCAGAATTTCCTTGTTCACAGGAGCTGAAGTCTAAGTGGGCAAAGGGCAACTCTCGGACAGCTCAGGAGGCAGTGACACGGGTACAGCGAGTGTGGGTGTCACCAGCAGTGACACACGTACAGCGAGTGTGGGTGTCACCAGCAGTGACACAGGTACAGCGAGTGTGGGTGTCACCCAGCAGCGACACAGGTACAGCGAGTGTGGGTGTCACCAGCAGCGACACAGGTACAGCGAGTGTGGGTGTCATCCGGGCAGTGACACAGGTACAGCGAGTGTGGGTGTCACCAGCAGTGACACAGATACAGCGAGTGTGGGTGTCACCAGCAGTGACACAGGTACAGCGAGTGTGGGTGTCATCCCGGCAGAGGGGCAGCTCTGCTCCAGGCTGGAAATGATGTCAGAGTTTAAAGGCAGGCAAGCAGTAAGCGCTGGCTTCTCCCCTCGAGGGCAAATCCATCGTCTCTGCCAAGCGGATGTCTCAGTGGGAAGTGCGTGCTCCACAGCTTTCCAAACGGCGCATCCTGGAATCATTTTTTTTCTTTTTTAATTTGCGAGCCGGAGGGAGAGCTCCCATCTGCTGATTCACTCCCTCAAATGCCTGCGCCGGGCAGAGCTGGGCGGAGGCCAAGGCCAGGAGCCAGGAACTCAGTGCAGCGCTCCCAGGTGTGCGGCAGGGACCCAGCTATCCGGGTCCTCCTCTGTGCCTTCCAGGTTTGCCCTAGCAGACGGCTGGCGTCAGGAGACAGAGCCGAACTCAGCATCTCCAAAGGCCCACCCCTAAGGACTGAAGACTAGTCCCCCTGACAGCCGGGGATCCCCCAAGAAGTCAGGCATGTGTCCCTGTCACCAGTAGGTAATTTTGGCTTTTTAAAAAGATTTATTTAAAGTCAGTATTGACGACTTTTTCTGACAATCTTGAACAATGTCAATAGCGTTGGGTAGGTATCAGTCTTGCACAACCACACAGTGACCATTTTATAAAATGCCAGTCTATCTACTTAGCACAGTGAGACAGAGCTTCCATCCGCTGGCTCGGCCCCCAACGCCTGCAACAGCCAGGACTGGTCCAGCCGGAGCCAGGGGCAGGGAACTCCATCTGGGTCTCCCATGGGGTGGCAGGAACCCAAGGACTGGAGCCAGCCTGGGCTGTGTCCCAGGAAGCAGAGGGGAAGCTGGACCCTAGGTGGCACAGCCAGGGCTTGAACCAGCACCGCTGAGGGCGTCCCGAGCTGTGGCTTACACCACCGGGCCTCAGTGCCCCCGCGCATGAACGTATCGTGAGCGTCACCTCCCAGTAACGCAAACTTGCCATGCAGCTTTCAACGAGAAGTTAAGGAGCCATCTTGTTACAACCGAGCCGTTTCCTGCTGCACGGTTTACACAGTGGGTGCTTCCCGAGGTCTGCTGGGCTGGCTTTTCATAGAATCTTTTTTTTTTTTTTTTTTTGACAGGCAGAGTGGACAGTGAGAGAGTGAGAGAGAGAGAAAGGTCTTCCTTTTCCGTTGGTTCACCCTCCAATGGCCGCCGCGGCCGGCGCACATCCAATGGCAGGGGCCAGGTGCTTCTCCTGGTCTCCTATGCGGGTGCAGGGCCCAAGCACTTGGGCCATCCTCCACTGCACTCCCGGGCCACAGCAGAGAGCTGGCCTGGAAGAGGGGCAACTGGGACAGAATCTGGTGCCCCGACCGGGACTAGAACCCGGTGTGCCGGCGCCACAAGGCGGAGGATTAGCCTGTTGAGCCACGGTGCCGGCCAATCTTTTTTTTTTCTGACAGGCAGAGTTAGACAGTGAGAGTGAGAGTGAGAGTGAGAGAGAGAGAGAAAGGTCTTCCTTTTCCGTTGGTTCACCCCCCAAATGGCCGCTATGGCCAGCGTGCTGCACTGATCCGAAGCCAGGAGCCAGGTGCTTCTCCTGGTCTCCCATGGGGTGCTGGGCCCAAGCACTTGGGCCATCCTCCACTGCACTCCCGGGCCACAGCAGAGAGCTGGACTGGAAGAGGGGCAACCGGGACCAGAATCTGGTGCCCCGACCGGGATTAGAACCCAGGGTGCCTGCGCCACAGGCAGAGGATTAGCCCAGTGAGCTGTGGCGCTGCCCAACTTTTCATATAATTTCAAACAAGAGAGTAGCCTTTATACAAGTCTATCTTTATTTGTAAAAAATAATATACAACTAAAGCTAATTTGATTTTTTAAATCAAAGTTCATTTAGTGGTAATGTACATTTTATAATAAAATTGTAGTAAAATACTGACATTTGATAGTTTAAAGTATCATTCATGTAAAAATCATGTTATAGCATGTAAAATTTAATTAGAAAATCCATAGTTCACAAAAGTACATATATTTTGTTGACGGTTTGAGAACATTATCATAAACTTACTTAAGATACAGAACAGAATTCACAGTTAGGCTTGACATTTAGAACTATAACTTACACTGGACCCACTGACATTTTTTGTTAATAAGGTGCATTTGAAATAACTGATTCAGACTACCGATACAATGTTGTTTGACCATTTAACCGAGGTCTACCGGCTTCACAATATGTCTAATAATCAATTATTTCACCAACGATTAGAATGACAAGAGCAGACACACGCCAACAGGATCATCATGGGAGCGAGCGGCGGGCACTGCTGTCCGCCCCGGGAGCGCACACAGGGAAACCCGTGCTGTACAGATACAGTTTGTACAAAAGTCAAGCCCTGAAGTATTGTTCCCCAAAAGAAAGGTTCTGATGTTAAAACTGTTTAAAAAAAGAGAGAAAGAGGTAGTGTGTAAAAGGATTTTACTTAATGTGCTGAACCCCTGCACCACTTAAATTATAAATGAAATTCAGCCTTCTGCATCGAACGCGATTTCGCCGTTCGAGAGTCAAGTTCACGGGGCTCCTCTGACGTCCAGGCCGGAACGCCGCTCGCTCGGAGCCACGGGACCCGCGCGCAGTGCAGGGTTTGCGGAACACGCGCGGGCGCCGTGGGGACGTGCGGGGCATCCTGCGCGGGCGCACGTCATCGAGGCCTCGCTTCTTCACATCTTCACCGAGAAAGGCATCCTTCACAGCGGAGTCATCGGACCCTTCGTCTCACAGCGCGCCCCGTGAGGAGGGATTCGTAGCAGCCCTACCGTAAGAGCAATAAATAACTGCACACGCCACCAGGAGCCCACAGCCGCCAGCACACTGGGCGCCCCCGCTCGTGTGCGTGGCCGCGCCGGCCGGTGGTGCCAGCCTGAGTCAACGCGGCAAACCCTGCCCGCCGCAGGCGAGCGCGGCGTGACTTCCCTACTACAGGCAGCGGTCCCGGGAATCTCGTGAAGAAAAACCCACATTTTGTACAAAAAGTGCACAAGTTTGTCCGGTGTGTAAAAGCGTCTCATCTGGGTGCATTTTTTAATCCGAAACAATTCACACCACTTGAATACATGAAGACACACACGCACACGCACTGAGACGGGCGTGAGGACGAGAACAGGTGACAAAGCAGAGCCCCGTACTGCTGGGGCCAAGGGCACTGCCTCTGAAAACACAGACCCCACGCGGAAGGGCCACAGCGTGGACACGGAAGCCACGGGACAGCCCTGACCCACAACTGCCACCTCACACCTCAGGGGCGTGCCTTCGAAGCTCCGCTGCGGGCCGACGGCTCGGACGTTTCTTTGAATCAGGAAAAACAACACACTTGGGACACAGCGTCGCGACACGAAGGAAGACCCACGGTGCAGTGTCGGGGCACCAGCGCGGAGGCCATAGCTGTGCCAAGACGGAGTCGGACTTCACGAGGGGGGAGAACGGGGCTCCACACAGCAGGTTAGACACGCGACCATGCCAGACAGACGACCCAGCCCCCAGTGAGCTCTCCCCAGGAACTGACCGCCCCCCAGCCCCCAGTGAGCTCTCCCCAGGAACTGACCGCCCCCCAGCCCCCAGTGAGCTCTCCCTAGGAACTGACCACCCCCCAGCCCCCAGTGTGCTCTCCCCAGGAGCTGACCCCCCCAGCTCCCAGTGTACCCTCCCCAGGAGCTGACCCCCCCCAGCTCCCAGTGTACCCTCCCCAGGAGCTGACCCCCCCAGCTCCCAGTGTGCTCTCCCCAGGAGCTGACTCCCCCAGCTCCCAGTGTGCTCTCCCCAGGAGCTGACTCCCCCAGCTCCCAGTGAGCTCTCCCCAGGAACTGACCGCCCCCCAGCCCCCAGTGAGCTCTCCCTAGGAACTGACCACCCCCCAGCCCCCCAGTGTGCTCTCCCCAGGAGCTGACCCCCTCAGCCCCCAGTGTTCCCTCCCCAGGAGCTGACCCCCCCAGCTCCCAGTGAGCTCTCCCCAGGAGCTGACCCCCCCCAGCTCCCAGTGTACCCTTCCCAGGAGCTGACCCCCCCAGCCCCCAGTGTACCCTTCCCAGGAGCTGACCCCCCCAGCCCCCAGTGTGCTCTCCCAGGAGCTGACCCCCTCAGCCCCCAGTGTTCCCTCCCCAGGAGCTGACCCCCCCAGCCCCCAGTGTGCTCACCCCCAGGAGCTGACCCCCCCAGCCCCAGTGTGCTCTCTCTAGCTCCGGTACACAGAACAGCAAACATGTATCCCTGCCCCAGCAAAGGCCCCTCTGAGACTTGCATTCCCCTCTGTGGAAGTCTGCCTAACAGTTAGCAGGCTGCTACTTTAGTAACATCCCAGCCGCATGCTCTCTTCTGGCTATGGCTAGTCCGTCTGCCGGTCCAACGGTCCAGTGCGCAGCGTGCTCACCCCAGCGGCCCACGCAGCCCCACGCAGCCCACTCGGCCTCACAACGTGATGATCGTGCCGTCTTCCTCCAGGAGTCTCTGGCCCGGGGCGCGCGGCTCCGTGCAGGTGCCGCTGGCCACGGCCGCGGAGCCCACGTCAGCAGGAGGAAGGAACCCGTTCTGCGCGGAGTCGAAGCTGAGCTCGATCTGCGTGAGCGACTCGAGGCTGCCGGCCGCGCGCGGGGCGGCTCTGGGGATCTGGCGCGGCACCCCGTTGTCCTCGATGACGATGTCGTCTTCGTCGCTGTCTTCGTCCTCCGGCTCGAAGCTGGGCTCGGCCTGCTGCGGGCAGCCGGCGAGGCTGTTGTCGGTGGACTGGCCCGAGCTGCCGGAAGTCCGGCTGTTCCTGACCACGTTGTTGCGCTGGTTGGCCGGCCTCACGGTGATGATGAGGTTGCGGCTGTTGGCGATCATCATGTCTGTCACCTGGTCCAGACTCTTCCCCGAAACCTCTATGCCGTTGACCTCTAGGACTTCATCGTTGACTGCCAGAAGCCCCGTGCTCTGGGCCAGCCCCCCGGGGACGAGCCGGGAGATGAAGATGCCCGGGACCTTCTCCAGGCCATGTGGCGTCACCCTGACGCTGCAGCCGTCCCGGATGTAGAAGCCCAGGGGTTTCTCGGTGCCGTACTTGTACAGGCGCACCCGCCGGTGCGTCTCCGGCAGGATGTCCACGTCTATGATGGACGACACGGGTCTGAAGTCTTGGGGCATGCTGATGACGATGTGCGGCTTCTTCCTGTGGTTGTCAGGCCGCAACACGTTGGTGAGAACGTTCTTCTTCTTTATTAGCGTGTCTGTCCCGAAGGCACTGTAGTCTGCTTCTTCTGTTCAAAGACAAGACAGCAGTTACACAAAGGCTGCGAATGCTCACCGGTCTAGAGCTGATCCTGGAGAAGGGACGGCCCAGACGCACCTGACACACACACCACCCGGCCCTAAGCAGGTGCTCATCCTTCTGAGATCCCCTTGTAGCACAGAGGTAAGACTGCCATACCACAAAGTGCCACGAGGTGGCGCTCTCCAGCTCACGTCCCAATATTACCAGATGTTGACTTTAAACGCAATAAGGCCCATTTATGGAAAATTAAATTGACTTTACAAACACGTTGCTGAACATTTTATACCAGCCACTAAAAATGTTCTTGTTCCACAAGCCTCCAATGTGCATGTCCATCAGCTTCGGCACACCTGCTTCCCAAGTCAAGAGACCAGAATCAGAATCATGGGGGGGGGGGGGGGGGGATTCAGCAGGACGGGGCGTGGGGACGCTGAGGGGCTTCATTTTCTGCAAACAGACCCTCTCTCCCTGCCCTCGTTTTCCCGGGGAACGGTCCTAACCTCTCGTTTTCCCACCCCTGAAAGAGGCAGAGGTGTAGGACTTGAACCGTTTTTCTTCACAAGCGAGGGGTTAGGGCTCTGGCCAACTGAGCCCAGCACCTCCTGAGGGGGGGCACGGCCGCTGCCCAGCAGGCCCCCTCCCCACTCCGCACCCGCAACACCACCACGGGGGGCTGAATGCACTCTGGGAAGCAGCCGCCGACCCCGGGGGCTGCCAGATCACAAATACTTTGGCCGAGGGCGAGGGGGGAACAGGAGACACAACTCCTAGAACAAGTGCTGGAGCCGTGACTTCAGGAGTAACCGGAGTGACACACGGAAGCCTGGCATTTCCCAGCGTGACAGGGCCGGCGCTTGTGGCCCGTGGCACTGGCATCGCAGACGGGCGCCTGTTCGAGTCCCAGCAGCTCCACTTCTGATCCTCCTGTTCATGGCCTAGGAAAGCAGCAGAGGGAGGCCCAGGTACAACAGGCACCCTGTGGGAGACCCGGGGGAAGCTCCTGGTTCCTGGCTTCAGCCTGGCCCAGCCTTGGCCCCTGCAGCCATTTGAAGAGAGAATCAGCGGACAGACAACAGCAACACTTCCAGGAGAGGGGATGAAGGTCCCCCAAAGCCCTGCCCTGAGGTCCCTGTCTCAGCCACGCCTATGAGGGAGCCAGCTCCGTTCCTGCCACTCCTGGTCAATTATCATCACCGCACCTCACAGAGCAGGACACCGAGGGTTCAGAGGGAGGCACGAGAAAGGGCTGGAACCCAGCTTTCCCTACGCGGTGGGCGCCCCGACGCGGCACGAACACCGAGCTCAGAGAAACGCACACGGCCTGCTGCCACTTCTGCCCTGGGGACGCTCGGTCCTCAGACGTGAAGTATTTACACCGCGTCCACACACAGAACACTGATCTGTCATTGTCCACGGATGTCAGAACCTTCTGGGGAGATTTTCCCAAAGCCTATCAACAATGTGTCTTTTCAAAATCACACACATTTCTATTTTAAAACAATCAATAGAGCAAGCCTGTGTCGCGTTTATAAAGGAAGTCCCACACCATACAAACAAAATCAAGCTGCCCACATACCTACTCATGGGAAACCTGACCAGAAAACCCCAAATCTGCATAAGCTGGCACCGCAGCCGCTCGGCCTGCAGCCCCCGCCGAGTCTCCAGAGCAGCGTGCCCGGCACAAAGGCAGCTTGTTCTCCCGTGCAGCTAATCAGCTCCCAGCCCCTGGGAAAAGACACGCGCTGGCAGGCAGCCAGGGCGCAGGGTGTTAAAGTGCAAAGGTCAGCGCCCCCAGGAGCGGGAGCCGGCTGTCCACTCGCGCAGGGACACCCAGCAGGTGCGAACTCAGGCCTGGCCCACAGCTCGCCGAGGCGGGCCCTGCCCTGCGCCCACCCTCAGCTGACCGGAGCAGGCAGGGTCCACGCCAAGGGCCTGCGGCGGCCCCTCCGACACGAACACGGGCTGTGCCGTCCTCCCTCCCAGCTCCTGACTTCAGACAGTAATTCTGGAAAACACTCGTCTCCTTCCCGAGCTCACCGCGTGACACTAAGTGGCACCTTCCGAGCAGAGGTTGAGGGTGGACCTGCGGGGAACAGAACACCGGCCTGGAAGAACGTGGAGCCCTCCAGGAACCCCGCCGGGTGCCCGAGAGGTGACCAGAGGCAAGAGGGGACATGGCGGGGAGAGTTCACGGCGCCCGGGAGGGCCAAGGTCACACTCCCACTGAAGCTCAGGAGGCCAGCAAAGAACGTAGTGTTTTCTGAAGCGCTCTAATCCAGGGGCTGACCACCCCTCCCATCACGAGGCAGAGGCCGCACGGACTGCGCGTCAGGGAAATGAGCCTGGATGCGCGCCAAGAAAACTTCGTTTACAGAAACAGCCAGCGAGCCTTGGGCTGCCAGCACTTGTTCTAACCCCAAACAGTTAAATGAAACAGATCTGGCAACTTTAAAAGGATTAGCTACCACTCACGGCAACTCTCCATTCTCCAATGCAGAAAACCCATCACCAGCGACTTAACAAACCCCACTACGTGCTGGGTGCAGACTCGGCCTGCTTCCCCGGAGGGCAGAGAGAGAGCAGCAGGGACGCCGGCGTCCCCCAGCACAGAGCTCACTCGAGGCCCAGCCACTCCACTTCCGATCCAGCTTCCTGCTAACGTCCCTGGGAAGGCAGCAAGGCCAGGAGCCCCAGGCTTCTGGTTTGGGCCTGGCCCAGCCCCGGCTATTACAGCTATCTGGGGAGTGAACCAGTGGATGGCAGGTCTGTGGCCTGTGTGTGTGACTGTGCCTTTAAATAAATAAATCTTTAAAACTAAGGAAGAGGGCAGCTAACAATGTCAAATAATCAAGTCACTGTAAAGGTGCCAAGAACTACACAGACAGACCCCAGTGGGGGGGCGTGTGCGGACGGGGACCCCGCCTGGCTGGCAGGTAAGATGGGGCTCCTCTAGCAACGCAGGTTCCAGGCACGGTAGAGCCAGGGCGGGGCAGATGGCAGATGAAGGCGGGGCCTGCAGCTAGAGCCGAGGAGGGTGGAAGGGAGAGGCAGCCGGCGAGAACTGGACAAACAGGGCCCTCCCGGGAAGTGTGAGGGTTCAAGGACTTTAGCCTGAGGGCAAAGGGAA